>JAESUZ010005602.1:0-600000 GCA_017311185.1 Proteles cristata cristata | reverse complement strand
TTTGCATTAAATAACCATCGTTTACAAAGCAACATCCTTCATGTAAACCCTTGTGGTAAGGAGATGTCAGAATGTTTTCTCTTATAAACCACTTAATTCCCCTTGGTGGATATCATCAATTTTGCCATCTGAAACTAGCTGGGTAATGAATGCCAACAAATACAGCGAGCCATTGCCTCATAAGGTCAAGTTAATCTATTTTTAAATAACATAGCCACTGGCAAAGGGTAGCCACTGGAAACAATGGACAAGTTGGGTTGCCTATCCTTGCATTATTTGTTCATAAAAGCTGTGGCATGTTCCATAGTGTCACCTAAAAATATCCTTCAGAGAGTGGTCTTTTAGCACGGAGAATAAAAAGATTGATTTTGAAAGTTTAAGTTAAAAAAAAGACATAGAAACACAAAGCACAATTTAAGAGCAAGAGAGGACAAAAATCTGACTGTTTTCTGCAGCACTGATCTGATTCGCTGCTAGCCGGAAAATTGTACACGGCAACAATGCTAGAAGAAAACAGAGGAAAGGTGTCATTCTTCCAGATGCTGACACAGAACAGACCCCACATCAACAGAAAACTGAAAAGCTCCCTATCACCCTGCCTGCTCAGCATCTGAAATTTCAGTTCTTAAACTCCAGCGAGAGTCAACAGGCAAAAGCACTTCAGTGTAATTCATTAAACTTTGTCGGTCATTTATTTATTTATAGTTCAATATAAATTATTAGACACAGGGTATCAGCTGATTAGAAGAGCTGGTGATGGGAAAATTCATGTATTAGGGTCCTAAATCAGAAGAAATAAAAGATGAATAGAGAATTTAGGAGGAAGGATGTAGACAGCCTAGTCTACGTACAAGACAACCTAGTCTTACCATACAAATAAGAAGCAACAAAATTCATTCACGTGTCTGACAAATTTTAGTGAGCACCTAGGATTTCCCAGGGACTGTTTCAGGCCCTGGGAAATTGAAGGGTGAACAGGTGAGAAAACAGTATTTTACATTCTAGGGGGAGGAGAGACAGACAATAAAGAAGACACAAGGTAAGGCTGGCTGGCTCAGCCGGGAATCTATGCGACTCTTAAGCTCGGGATCAGAAGCTCAACCGACCACACGATGGGTAGAAATTACTTTAAAATAAATAAAAAGGTTAACAAAAGAAGAAACAGATGATGATGTGAACCTGTGACAAGGCCATGAAGTCACGAAGCAGGATGAGGGGTGTGCGTGAGACTCTGGAGCCATCTTACACAGGGTCAGTGGTATGCTGGGACCAGCTCGTACTGGCCCTGGGGAATCAATTACATGCATCTCTTCCCAACTCCAGATATGCCACTGATCTGGGCCTTGTCTCCACTGCAGCCGGTTATTAAACATTTAGCAGCACACCACCTGACACCAAATGAAAAGAATCAATCTTGTGACCATCAGGGCGGGGGTGCGGGGAAGGACAGGGAGAGAGAAAAAGCAAACCCAGAGATCCTAGAGCAGAATTCATGGGATATCAAGACAGGCGAGGCATTGTTTTAAAATGAGAATTCTTTTGTTACAGAGCTGTTGTAGTATATATATCCCCATCGGTCAAAATAAACACACAACATCAAAACACAAAAGGGCACAAAGAACTATATTCAATTGCATGTGGTCATAATTCCCTCATGGCAGTGAGGGAAAGGGTCCGGCAGCGGTGGTGTGGTTTTTAAGTTGTGTCTTATTTATTGTCTCCATTCTGTCTAAAATGTGGACAGTTTCTGCTTCCGGGTAATTTGCAAAGCCACAAACTTCACCTACGAAAATATGTAAGCATGACCTATAATATGACCAATTTGGGAAACTACAATCACATCACTTTCAACTTTTAGAGTCTGGGTTATTCATGGGATTGCAGCATTTTAGGAGTACGAAGGACGTCAAGGGCATACTCATTTATTTTTGGCATGAAGAAAATGAAGAGGGGCACCTGGGTAGCTCAGTCTGTTAGGCGTCTGACTCTTGGTTTCAGCTCAGGTCATGATCTCATGGTTCGTGAGTTCAAGGTTCCGCACTAACAGGGCTCCACAATGACAGTGCAGAGCCTGCTTGGGATACTCTCTCCCCCTCTTTCTGCTGTTCTCTCTCTCCCAAAATAAACAGACTTAAAAAAAAAAAAAGGGGGGGGGAAGAAAAAAATGAAACTTACACCCAAAGAGGGTGACTTGCCAGAGAGGGTAGCATGAGCTCGTAGAGCCTGCTCTGGGAGCCCAGGACACCTGTGTCTGTGGCCACATGCTCAGAGTCCGTCTGTACCTTAGGACAGCAATTCTCCAAACTGAGCCTCAGGATCACCTGAGAGCTTGTTAACAACTGCCCTTAGGCCCCGTCTCCTCGGTTTCTGAGGTTTGGAATCAGTGAGATTGGGGTGAGGCCCAGGAATTTGCAAGTCTAACAAGTTCAAAGGTGATGCCCACTGACGGAGCCGTTAGGAGTACCGGCTTTTGGAATCCAACACAGCTGAGTTCCAGATCTACTTCTGCCACGTGTATGACTCTCAGAAATGCTACCCAAACTCAGTGGACCCCATTTCTGACATCTGATTCCAGCGGTGAGGAATTAAACCACAATGTCCATAGAGTACCCGCTTAGCCAAGGACCTAGCACATTCTAAAGCAAGCACTTAGCTTATTCCTATAGCAGAGTATCCTTAATTACCTTGTTTTCTTTTTCCACATACACTAGAATTCAAAAGACAGACACGATTAAAGACTGGCAAAAATGTGGAGCAAGTGGAATATTTCTGGCATCTAAATTCATAATAGCCAAACGTCATAAATAGCCCAAACGTCTACTGACAAGCAAAAGTATTTAAAAACTGGCATCTACAGGGGCACCTGAATGGCTCAGTCAGTTAGGTGTCCAACTCTTCATTTCGGCTCAGGTCATGATTTCACTCACAGTTTGTGAGTTCCAGCCTTATGTCGGGCTCCCACACTGACAGTGCAAAGCCTGCCTGAGATTCTCTCTCTCAAAGTAAAAAAAAAAACTGGTATACCACATATATACCTACAATGGAATACTACTCCGCAATGAAAAAGAACGATGAAGGGCACTTGTCTGGTTCAGTCAGCAGAACACGGAACTCTGGATCTGGGGTTATGAGTCTGAGCCTCACACGGGAAAGAGAAATTACTTACAATCTTTAAAGAAGAAGGAGGAGGGGCACCGGGGTGGCTCAGCTGGTTAAGTATCTGACTTCGGCTCAGGTCACGATCTCATGGTTCATGGGTTCAAGCCCCGCGTCAGGCTCTGTGCTGATGGCTAGCTCAGAGCCTGGAGCCCGCTTCAGATTCTGTGTCTCCCTCTCTCCTTAACCCTCCCCTGCTCATGCTGTTTCTCTCTCTCTCTCTCTCTAAGAAATAAATTTTAAAAATTAAAAAAAAATAAAAATAAAGAAGAAGGAGTTAGAGGAGGAAGAGACGGAGGATGCGCACAATATGAAACCTCCAAAATATTTTGTAGAGGAAAAAAAGCCCTACACCAGAGTGTTCATTTTTAGGAACTTCAATAATAAATAAAACTAATCCAAGGCAAAAGAAATAGGACAGCCTCTGCCTCTGGAGGAGATGTGGGGAATGGACTGGAAAGAGGCAGATGGAAATTTCTTGGGTAATGGGAATATTCTAGATCTTGATTTGGGTGAACATAAAATAAATATACATCTGTCAAAATTCACCAAACTACATACTGAAGACCTGTGCATTTCACTGCAGAGGAACATAATAAAATACTTACAAAGCATAACAAGTATATATGTGCCATATTAGATACAAAATAACACAACGTATATAACATATACAGGTATCTGTACATTTTTTTAGGCACCTTGTAACAAAAGACTGTCTTCTCCAGCTAAAATGAACCAAGTCCAAGTTGGTAGACCCATGAAGCTTAGTTCCTTCATAGTCCAGTCCTGCTTCATATAATACCATTTGCTACAGACTATTTTAGTCTGTGCATTTTTCCAGGGAGTTGCCATGAAACAGAAACAGAATTTTCTCCCACAGGAAGACCGTGACATTTCCATACAGATGGCACCTAAAGTGCCCTATGTCCCAGGGAGTGGCTAGCTCAGGGTGCAGACAAAAGTAACATTTTCCTTTACCTTGTACCAAGGATGAGCCTATCTCATATGATTCAAACACAGTAATGAAGACATAGCAAGAGTAATTCTGTCATAGAATTTAAATCATATTCTCGCCACAAAGGGGAACAGGAGATTAGTGAAATACTCTCTAGTGCCATGTTTCTGTAATGAAGACGTTGGAATAACTGTACCCACGTAATTATTACATAAAATAGTCGCTTTCTCACTGCAGTGGATTCCATCCACATCTTTATGCTATCCTGAGAACAAGTATATTCATTCACACACACACACACACACACACACACACACACAGCCACACACCTGCTATGAACAGTCCTGTGCAGCACAGAGAATGGTTCTAGATGAAGGGAAGTAACATTTGGAGACAGTACACTCTCAATCCAGAGGTGTCTGATTTCAAACGCACTTGGTTATCTGACCAATCCTTCCCTAGGTCCATGATGAGGCAGCCTAGCATTATGCCTCTGGGATCCTGGATGACTGGTGGGTATGTAGAAGGCAGCCACATACAGCATCTTGCGCATTAAAAACAAGCCTCCACGTAGGACCCAGCAGGCAGATAACAGACAGGGAGGTACCCCTGCCTGTCTTTCCTCCAACCCTTTCTCCCAAACACTGACACCTGTAGCTGCTCCCACCAAATGCTTGGACACAGTATTTTCTCTATAGTTCTACCAAGTCCTAACAATCCACAGGCAGGCATTAAATTCATAATCCAGGTTCCTAACACTAAAAGCTAGACTGAGAAATCAGTAACTGGTCAAACTAAATTAAACATATCTTCTTTAATGGGCACTTCCTACGTGCCAGGCATGGCTCTGCACACTGTCCACTTATCACATTCTGTAATACCCAAATGAAAGCCACTTTACAGATGAGGACACACTCTCAGGTGAAGGAACCGTTAGACCTCAAGCAAAGCCTGGGGCGATGAATAAGGAACAGTCTCTCTCCACTAAGCTTGACGCCTTGTATAGAAATGAGAGGAGAGACTGAACTCATAGATCAGAGTAAGTAAAAAAAAAAAAAAAAAAAAACTACAAAATACATATTTAGCGGAGCCCAAAGGAAGAAGGGTTTGTTCAGCCTGGTAGGATGATGGAGGGCTTCTTGGAGGAGGTGTCCAAGTGGAAGATGAGGAGATAAGTGGAAGGAGCTTTCTATAAGCATCCTTCCATCGCTCCCCAAACTACCAAAAGGCCTGAAAATTCCTTCCTTCTGCCCCACCCCCCTTTTCATCTGGAATGGGCCTGCTCCCAAGGATCCGCTCAGCCCATCCGGGCCCAGCCCAGTCTTCCTTTCCTTTAACACATTCCTCCAGCTGCTGCGTGCCCTTCTAGGTCCGCAGGCACATATGGGAACTTTTCACCACGCTCAACTTTGCCACTTCCTCTGCTGCTTTCATGCGGGAGAAGCTCTTTCATGGCACTCAGTGGTGCAAGGGATGCTTTAAGGGAGTCAAATCCTTCCCTGTTGGACTTATATAAGGATAGCCTCTTGCCAGCATCAAACCCGGGCAGGAGGGACTCCCGACCACCAGCAACCATCAGAGAGGCCGGCACTCATCTACTGGCTTCTGAGAGAGGAATTTGCCTTCCATCCCTCCCCAGAAATCAAGCCCTCCAGTCCAGGAGGGCCATCCCCCACCCGCATCTCTTTACCCCTAGTGCTCAAGGCTTGCATTGACTGAAACTCTCACTTCTGGTATTCGTGTGACCTTGGGCAAGTAACTTATGCAATACCAGTCCCAGCTTCCTTATCTGTAACATGGGGCTTATAAAAACAACTCGATCACTGAACTGTCAATCAGAATAAAATAGCGCAAGGACAGCTTTCAACACAGAGCCTAGCACGCAGGAAGCTAACCGTGAATAACAGCTACCATTATCATCAACAATGATAATGGTGGTGGTGGTGGTAGCGGAGGCATCAGAAACTTGGGCTAGATTCGAGCAGACAGAAATACTGCTTCTTTCCCTCCTCCCCACCCCCCTCCTGGGGCTGGGCCACACGGTGGAGACACATGCGTCATCCAGCTCTGGGGTGAACGCAGGATGTTCAGGAGGCGGGCACAGGAGCCGCAGGGCGGTCACGCCCCAGCCCACCTGGAGGGATGCCTGGGCAAGCAGATTTCCCGATGGAGGATGTCGGTATCCACACACCCTTCTTCTCGACCATACCCATTCTCCGGGTCTGGCAACAGATAAGCGGCCAAAGAATGCAGCCGCTGCGCCTGCTGCATCACTCCCCCGAGAAGCCCGGACATCGTCCACTTTGCCCCTGCCTCAGTTTCCCAACTCCCCTCCTCCCGCAGGCGAGCTGCGCTATACTCGGTGGCTCAGATAACAGGTTGGCAAACCAGGCCTGGGAAAAGTCTCTCCGCTTCCCAGCGCAAACTCAACCCCCTCTTTCCAACGCAGGTGGGCAGGCAACCCACAACCTCTCAACAACTTTGCTCATTTCACCACGACAGGGCGCATGACCCCAACTTCCCCTCTAAGCTGCGCTCGGAGGAGGAACGCGGGAAAGCAAGACGGGGCGGGGGGCACTCCGCAGGCCGCTCCCCGTTTTGCGGGCGCCTCCCGGAGGCGCGTCCCGTCTTACCTTGTCTGACGGCTTTGAAGGTGACGGCCTCCTTGCAGCTGTCGATGACTCCCAGCACGTCATAGCGGGGCAAGCCGGACACCCGGATCCCTTGCACCTCCAGCAGCAGCTCCCCTTCGCCCAGCCAAGGGCCCTCGCCGCCGCCACCGCCGCCAGGAAGCCCCGCCACCTCGGCCGCCGCCACCGCTCCGACATACGGAAACTCCCCGTTCTCCGCGCCCCCCAGCACCGTCACCCCCAGCTCGCCCTGGGGTCCCCGTCTCACGGTGCATTCGTGAACCCTGCTAGTCCAGTGGTTCTTCTTCTGGATCACTCTCGACATGATGGGTTGTTACACCCCTCCGCCCCCCCCCCACAAAAAAATAATAAATGAGAGACAGGTGCCCCCCACAGCACAAGCCCCCAGGGCCCTCCCCCCCCCCGCGCTGGTTCATGGGAGAGACATCTCCCCCCAAATAACGCAACGGGAGAGAGAAACTTGGCAGCCTCGCTCCCCTGCACACACTCGCGCACTCAAGCCATCATAAAACAAACTTTCTGGTCTTCCCCGCGAGCCCTGCACAGGCGCCCGCGAGCTTTGTTTGCATTCCGGTGCTTCTCGGTCCACGTTCCGGCGCCCGACCTTTCTCTCCGGGACCGGAGTCCACTCTGCGCCGCTTGGGTTATTTTTTTCCTTCCTTCCTTCCTTCCTTTCTTGCCTCTTAGAAATGCGGCGTCTCGTCTTTTCCTCCCGCCTGGCTCGCCTTTCCTCGCTGGCGGGCTGTTCCTGAGGGTGAGGGAAGCCCTTCCAGCCAGTTGCTGGGAGCCCTGGAGACGCTGTAGCGGAGCGGGGGTTGGGGGGGACAGGAGGGAAGTGCCTGCGGCCCCTTTAAGCAGATACAAAGGCTCGGCTTGTTTTGTTACAGTTCATTCTATTCCGCGCCGCCGAGCGCAGCGGCCGGCGAGAGGAGACGCGCGCGCATGCGCCCCGCGGCCGCCCGCCGGCCGGCCCGCCCCACCTCTCCTTCCCGAAGGGAGAGATTCCAGTGTGCTTCCCGTCGGGTCCTAAAACCGACCATCCAGAAGGCAACTTAACCCCTCCACGCACCCTTCTTAAGCCTCCTTTTCTTTCCTCGCCCTGGAGTCCGCCAATCACTTGGGGGGAGGGGGACGCGCACGTGTTTTTCTCCGACTGTTTGCAACTTTTGAAATACGGGCAGTGTGGCTTTGGCATTCTAAGCCCGTTTCAAACAGGTGGGGGTTGGGGAGGCTCACACACTCACCCTCGCGCTCACACTCACGCACACACGCACGCACTCACGCCGGCCTCAGCCTCCTCGCCGCCCTCGGCCAGTGGCTGGCCACGCTGTCGGTCACCCTGCCGGGCTCGTCCACCCCGCCCCCTCCCCTCGAGGCAGTTCGTACCCCAGAGCCCGACCGGACCCGGAGGCGCGCGTCTGCGCCCTGCCTGCCTGCTCCCGCGGGTTCGGGTCCCGGAGCTGGGACTGCCCCGTCTCTGTGGCCCTGGGTCCCCTGGCCCCCAGCTGGCATCTTTCTGAGCTTTGGGATCCTCTTAAACTTTGGAGCCAACTTTTTAAGCCGCGGGGAAACCTACAGGCAAGGGAATGGAGCCAAATGGCTTGAGGGGATTCAGGTCTTCCACCTCAAAGGGGTCTAGCTTTTTAACTGCCTTTTCAGCAAAGACTTCTGGAGCCAATCATCTGTTCCAGGCTCAAGTTCCTGGCTGAGCCGAGAAGCCTTCGGAACAGCCCCGGGGCCACGAGATTAGGATCACCCCCGGGTGTGCAATATGCACCCACGCCCTGACGTCCGCGGAGGCTGGGGCTGCACAGCCACCTCTCGGAATTCACACCCCGGGGATCCGTGCCGCCCTGGGGTGGGGACAGAGCAAGTGCCCTTCCCTGCTAGGTTTCGGAATGACCTCGGGAGGCTGCCCTCCCCAAATACCCCCCGAAGTCGAGAATCTCCCAAGCAATCTTTTTTCCTCAGTGATTTATACCATACATGTTCCTCTTTGGTCACAGAAGAGATCCCAAATGCTCAACAACGGAGGGAAGTAGCTAGGACTCCAAAAGGCTGGGATGCCCCCCCAGTGGTGGGGCTTGAAAACCAGCCTATGATGTCTACGTTCCCACCCTTCCAATCGCTGTGTGACCTTGAGCAAGCTCTATGACCCCTCAGAACCTTCCTTTCTCCCCTGTCAAGTAAGTATAATAATAACTGGTTCTTGGGAGTATTCCATGGGAGAACACTTGTAAAGTGCCTCGCTTGTAAAGTGAATATGTATAGATGTATATAATAAAAAATTTATATTAGTAGTAGTTGTATTTGGAAAAACAATTAGGAAATCATTTGAGGTGTCCAGTTACATGTTGATGATAATTCCTCCCCTTTTCTCTAAAGCTTAGAATAGGTACAAATACATTGCCATGTTTTTGAAGTACTGTTTGTAGGGTGCTATTCTAAGCTAATAAAAATAAGAGAAGAATGTTGGTGCTTCTTTTCTGAGACATCCAGAAGTGAAAATACCATTGCCTAGCATTTGTGAAAGAGGGAAGCAGCCAGTTTTTCTTGGCTCTTCTTAGTGAGGGAAACTTCATCTCCAGCCTCTTTTCAAAGAAGCAATCCATTTGTCTCAAACTTCACTGGATCAAAATGAGTGGGAGCTTCAAAACTTTATTCCCAAGCCCAAACACAGATCCATCCAATCAGAATCTCAGAGGATGGGCTCTATCCTCGTTACTTGTCAGGGTCCCCTGAAGTGGCGCTAGTGCACAACACTGAAGGCCACAAGTCCATCACTTTGATTCCTGAGCATTTTTTTAAATGCAGAACGTTTTGGAGAATAAATCCAAGATCCACATCTTCCTGTAGAGTGTAAACTCCAGGAGGGCAAGGAACTTAGGCAGTTTGGTTTACTGATCTGACCCAGTTCCCAGGACAATGCCTTGTACCTAATTAAAGCTCAAGTGTTTGTTGAATAAATCTCCCCACAAAAAAACAACAACAAAAAAAAATGCATACCATCTGAAAGTGGAGTCACAGATGTCCCTAGAAATCACTAGTAAGCTTGACCTTGTGTGTTCCCCCGTTCTCCTCTCCATATTCTAGTA
The DNA here is from genome assembly GCA_017311185.1 of Proteles cristata cristata. Taxonomy (NCBI): domain Eukaryota; kingdom Metazoa; phylum Chordata; class Mammalia; order Carnivora; family Hyaenidae; genus Proteles; species Proteles cristata. Next base: position 590,143 of record JAESUZ010005602.1, on the reverse strand, counting down.
GTCTGATCACTTGCCAAGAATTCCCCCACCTGCCTAGAATCAGTAGTTCCCTACCACCCCATTCAACTCTCGCTGGCATCTGGAGCAGTCTACAGGAAGGAGGACACCAAGTGTTTGTGCGTCCTGTCGCTGCAACAGTACTGTCTTCCCTCCCCAGGATTCCAGGGGGTCCCTGCGGCTGAAGAGGAAAAGGACTGGAAATTTAGCATACTTCAGATTTCACATGTGGAATAACCCCAAGGAAAGAAGGATGCCTGAGTCTACAGAGGGCAGAATGTAGAGAAGTAGAGAGAGACACATTATAAAGCCAGGAGCCTAAAAGAAATAATTCGAACCTCCAAAGCAGCTAACACCACCAATTTCCAGGTAGTAAGTTTATGGTGTTCTCAGACGTTCCATGCCTCCTCTGACCCTTTCTGTCTACTCTTACAGCCAGTCCAGTTCCCTGTGTTCTTATGCAGAATGAAATTCAGGCCGAAATCATATCTGTCCTACCCAAACTTTGAGTCCTCATCACCTAAATCCATCCCTTGCTTGGACTGTGCACCATACACACTTGTTGAATGAGTACATGAATGCATGGATGAAGTGTGACATTAATCTGGGGTGCCTGCCTGGCTCAGTCGGTAGAGCATGTGACTCTAGATAAATTAATTAAATTTTAAAAAGTGAGACAGTAAGCTGTAAATATGTGACCTCTACCACAAAACTCATTTAGATTTGATGGCTAGAATTAAGGTATTTATAGATTGTTTTCTTGAAAGAACTCAGTTATCTCATCTTGAAGTAGATTTTTTTAATAGATGTAAAGTGAGATCCTAGCTATGACTTTGACTTTGGCAATACATTCCAATGGAGAAGACAATACCACAAAATAGCTAACTTTGAGACTTACTATATGTGCCAGGATCATTATGTGCATTACTTTATTTAATCATCACAACAATGATGTACAGTAGGTATGACTTGGATTTTACAAGAATGAGCTTGGTTTTACAATTGAGGAACATGACCTTGGTTTTATATGAACGATCTTGATTTTCAATTGAGGAACATGAAGGAAGTAAAGAAACTTGGTCCCAAGCATAAAAGTGACAAAGCTAGGATATGAACCCATAGGCACAACCCAAAGTATATGCTCAGAACCATGGCATTGTGAGAATGTAGGCTGTGGCCATCTGCTATTTGGCATATTTGGATAATAGCATTTTGGGGGCTCCTCAGTCTTTCACATAGTGTGCACACTAATTAAGTCACCCTGCTATCTCTTCCCTTTAATCTGATAGAATATGGTGTTCCACTTTGGAATCCAGTCTCCTATTCCCCCCACCCATGGACTCAACATGAATAATGTACTGGAATGTACAGAGGAGTAATTTGCAACCATTTCTAAATTGTTTGTAGATCTGTGGGCTGTGGTACAGGTGTTGTGCCAAACACTCTTATACTGTTAGTGCATAAGCATTTCAACAATGAACTCTTAATAAACACAGTAGATTCAGATGAGAAGTAAACTGTAACACTATAAACTCTACCCACGTGAAGGTCTTATTTTCATATAATCAATTCCACTGAAGGGGAGAGAACAAAAAAATCCCACAAATATAAAATGTGCATTTCTTTTTTCTCTCCCAAATACCGGTTGTGATTAAAGAAATGTATCACTGCAGTCTAAAGTGGCATTTCACTTCATTTTTATGATAACTTGAGGATAGAAAATATGTTGGTCAGCTGTGGGGCAAAAGAAGACATATAAATTGATTATCCTTTAATTCCTGAAGAATTCCATCAAAAGGCATAAGTTATAGGTATCAGGATAAATATTCTGTATTCAATAAGGCAATGGATTCCATACAGGTGATTTAGAGCAGAAGACTAACAGGAGATTGAAGCCTTTAGCTGAGAAGGAAGGAAAATGGCCATTCTCCTAGTGATCTGTGGGAGGCACTTTTCTCATTTCCTTGATAACTTGTTCTTTTTAGAATAGGGAGGCAGATGGGTGGCTTTCTCTGACCATAGTATCCCTCCCTTCAGTACTTCTAGATAGGCAAGTATAAATAAAATGTTCCTTTTTAAACATCACAAGTGAGCTATTCTTTTAATACCCTGGGAGAGTAACTCCAGGAAAAGGGTTTAATCCTGGCTAATGTTGTAGTTCACCTCCATGTGAAAAATAGATATTGATAACTGCAGGATTTGAAACTTGATTTTGGGTCTGAGGAACCAAGAGAAGCCCGAGAATTTATCATGGGAATCTCTCCTAAAATTTGGCAAATGGTTCAGCCATATAAAACACTAAATATCATCCTACATAATTCCACTGGAAATACACCTGCTGATATTGTTAATTTCCTTGATAATAGGATATTTGCATTCTTTGATAACAGACATTTGTATCTCTTTTCCATCTCCCATTGACTCCGAAAATATAGTCATTTGAATATGGTAGATGCTTAAATAACACAGGATTTTATTATTAATGTTGTTCATGCTCTGTATTCCTTCTTTCTTTTAGATCAGTAACAATTTACTGCACTAAAACAGGACTGAGTGAGAGAAGAGGAAAATACACTTTGAAGCCAAGGGTAGGACACCCAAATTTTTGAAAATACCCTAATAATACTCATTTTTGTTGAACAGTTTAAAAAATAAATAATAAAAAGGCAGTATTAAATCATTTGAAATTCTGTTACCAAGAGATAACTTTTTACATTTGAGTGTATGTTCTCCTGGACTTCGGCCAATACAAATACACACATATACAAAGCCTACCCTCTTAAGTTCTCTCTTTGTCCACTTGGGATTTAGAGTTAATTTACGGAATAAAAGAATACTTTTAGTGTTTTTTCACTCACTAATATTCTATCAATTTCCTATTTGTAAACATAAAGCTGTATTTACCTATCACATTCAGTAGCTCAACAATATTTTATTTCTTCAACAATGTTTAATCTTTCAGTGTCCCAAAAGGTGTTTAACCAATGCCCTGTTAATGATCCTTTAAGATTCTAAATGGGGTTGGGGCCCCTGGGTGGCTTAGTCGGTTAAGCGTCCGACTTTCGCTTAGGTCATGATCTCGCGGTTCGTGGGTTCGAGCCCCGCGTCGGGCTCTGTGCTGACTGCCGTCCCAGAGCCTGGAGCCTATTTCAGAGTCTGTATCTCTCTCTCTCTCTGGCCCTCCCCTGCTCACGCTGTCTCTCTCTCTCTCCTAGGAATAAATAAAAATATTAAAAAAAAAAAAAAGATTCTAAATGGGGCTAAACTAATCATTTGTATTAAGACGTTTTGGTTGCAGGTGACACAAACCCAGCTGAACTAGCTTAAACAAAAAAGTAAATGGGGAAGCTTGGGTGGCTTAGTTGGTTGAGTGTCCACCTCTTGATTTCACCTCAGGTCATGATCTCGGGGTTCGTGAGATCGAACCCCGCATTGGGCCCTGTGCTGACAGCGAGGAGTCTGCTTGGAGTCTGCTCTCTCTCTCTGTTTCTGCCCCTCCTCTGTTCATGTTCTCGCCCTCTCAAAATAAATTTTATTTTTTTAATTTTTTTTTAATATTTTATTTATTTTTAGGAGAGAGAGAGACAGCGTGAGCAGGGGAGGGTCAGAGAGAGAGAGAGTCACAGGCTGAAACAGGCTCCAGGCTCTGAGCTGGCAGTCAGCACAGAGCCCGACGCGGGGCTCGAACCCACGAACCGCGAGATCATGACCCAAGCGAAAGCCGGACGCTTAACCGACTAAGCCACCCAGGCGCCCCTCAAAATAAATTTTAAAACTTAAGAAAAAAAAAGTAATTGGATTAGTCCATATCACTGGAAAACCAGAGGTGAAGCAAGTTTTCAGCACAGCTAGATAAAAAGGCTCAAAGCAAGACTCTTGGCTTTCTCCTTCTCAGTCTCTTGGCTCCACTTTCCTCTGTTGCCTTCATCCCCTCCTACTACACACAGATTGGACTTCCCCAGACAGCCTGGAAGCAGCTTACACCATCCAGGCTTAGCAATCCCTGAAGAAAAGAGATTTTCACTAACAGATGGAGAAAGCAACCCAAGAAATTTCAGTCTGTATTAAAGCTTTCAGTTTCAATTGTTGAGAGTGGAGGTAGATACTGCCTACCTTTCAGCAGCTTTGACAACATACACAAGTGAGTCACAAACTACCTGATGAAGACTGGCCGGGTGTGTGTTAACTTGGGACTAAGGAAACCTCATGAAGGTGGATCCCTCTGCAGGCTTTTATCATCATCCCCTTTTCTGCAGTGACCTCAGAGTTCTAAGAATTCAAATGGTTGTAGGAATTTGATTCCAACCAAAGCCGCAGTGGTTGGCACACATTTGGGTCGTTTGAAGATATCCTGAGGCTGGCAGCAGTACACGGTTGAACCCTTTACAAAGGAAGCCAGTCAGATGTTAGACTTGTTTAATATAGATGGGTTGTTAAACTACCTAACATCAATTTCAAATGTTCTGAAATGAGTTTTTCTGGGGCAAAGCTGAAGAAGAGAATTAAATATTCCAAGATGGCCATGACAGTCGGTAGATTGCTTCCATTCGTTCATTCATTCAACAAATGTTGATTAAATCCTTATTTCATCAATCCTTCTAGGCACTGATGGTACAGAACTAAGTGACATACTGTTTTTTTTTTTTTTTTTTTCCTGGATGAAGCTTGCCTCCTAATTGGATACTGGAACAAGAAAACAGACCAGAGGTACTTGCTGCCTCAGTAGGTAGATCATGTACCTCTTGACCTCAGGAGTTGTGAGTTCAACCCCCATGTTGGGCATAGAGTTTACTTAAAAAAAAAAAAGAAAAAAGAAAGGAAGGAACGAAGGAGGGAAGGAAGGAAGAAATTAAAAAACAAAAAAAAACAGACCAGTTCAATAGTGTTTAGTAAGTTCAATGCCAGGGAGCCCAGAGTAGTCCTGAAGGACATCTTAGAAGGGAGGATTGTAATTTGTAAACATGGCTTCAGAAATTAAAGGTACCATTGTTAGGAGAACTTTTTGCCTCCTCCTCTCTAATTTATTTTAGTGGCATTTTAAGAACTGAAAGACAAAGTCCGGATTTATGGTCACCTTATGCTACTTGAAGTCATGTTTTATGGAGCCATTCATAGAGTTCTCAGATGGTTTCAGTCACCCACAATGTGAATATCTATATATTTTATTCCATAAAGCACAACTCTGTCTTGCCACAAAGCTGATCCAGCAAACACTAGGTGGGGTTTTAGAAGATGACTCAGGATAATGAAGCAATCTGGAATCAGAACAACCTTGCTCCTTGAACTGGGCCATCTTTGGAAAATTGTTTCCCCAAAAATCTTGAAGCCAGATGAATGAGGACCCAAAAACTGTATTATTCACTTTCCACATTTAGCACATTCCTAGAATTTTAGACTCATTTTATGGACTGTTGCCCAGGTGAGGGGAGCCTTAGCCAAACCCAGAGTGGTTATGAGCAACACTCTCCCCCCTCCCCCAAAGGGAGTCAGTGCCCAAAGTTGGAGTCCTTGTATCCAGAACATTCTTGGCTCTAACTGGCTGAGAAATTCAGCATCCCTGAGTTTGGTACCCCAAGGATTTTACATGCAGCAGGGCACTGCTGAATTAAGCTAAGTGTTAGAAGACACTCCAGTTTTAATTATTAAGTTAGCCCTCTGCTTTAGTGAATGCACAGGCTGGCATATGCTTGGGAATGTTTCTCCTTCTAAACTCACAGCATCTGCATTTTTCAGATGTTTGACCTTGATCTTGTGACCTTTCCTCCAGAATCCTGAGAGTTCTGGGAACACTCACAGCTGAGTGATGGGAGCAGAAACTAGACAGATAGAAATTCTTTTTTTTTCTTTTTTTTTCACTTACATCTTCCATTATGCTGTTTCACAGTGTACCCAAATTCTCCTTCAGTTATTAATTTTATTTTAACACATCATCTTAATATGACTTCATTTTTTTAATTGACACCACTAATGCCTAAGACTATTAAAACTATACAATCCACTTGCTAAGGCAAGCTGGCACATCCTAACACTGCTCTCCAGAGAGCTGAGACCTTTCTCTAGGCTAGTGTTTTCAAATTTTTTTGAATGCTGTTCAAAATAAGAAACGCATTTCTTTCAGCAACACACATACATATGTGTATATATGAAACAAAAGTTTTATGAAACCACATTTATCCTTTCCACATAGGATGTACTATGTCAGGGAATATGGCCCAGAGCCAAATCCACTCCTTAACCTTTCCCTGTACGACCAATGAGCTAATAAAAGTTTTATATTTTTAAATGATTGAGGGGTGCCTGGGTGGCTCAGTTAGTTAAGTGTCTGACTTTTGGTTTCAGCTCAGGTCATAATCTCATGGTTCATGGGATCAAACCCGTGTTGGGCTCTGGGCTGACAGCCTGGAGCTGGCTTGGATTCTCTCTCTCCCTCTCTCTCAGTGCCTCCCCCTCTGGCACTGGCTCTCTCTCTCTCAAAATAAATAAACATTTTTAAAAAAATTATTGGAGGGGTGCCTGGGTGGCTTAGTCGGTTAAGTGTCCGACTTTCGCTTAGGTCATGATCTCGCGGTTCGTGGGTTCGAGCCCCGCGTCGGGCTCTGTGCTGACTGCCAGCTCAGAGCCTGGAGCCTACTTCAGAGTCTGTGTCTCCCTCTCTCTCTGACCCTCCCCTGCTCACGCTGTCTCTCTCTCTCCCCTAGAAATAAAAAAAAAATTTTTTTTAATTATTGAAAACAATCAAAAGGAGAATGACATTTATATTGAGACATATTTACAAAATGTTGTGAATGCCCTTAAATTGTTGCATTTATTATTTCATTAAATCTTTACACTAATTTGTCTTTCTCTTAATAAAATTTATGACCATAGTAGAAATGGTTAACATAACAGAAATTGTTTAACCATTCTTGAATGTGCTGGGCATTTTGGTAAATGCTTTAGATGCATTTATTTAGTCCTTTCAATGAGGCAGGAAGCATTAGTATTCCCATGTTATAGATGAAGAAACAGAGGCTTAACAAAGTTAGGTAACTTGTACAGGAACACACACCAAGGAAGTATCTGTTGAGATTTGATCTTAGGCTTCTCTGCTACCACATCTGTGATATTTACTGCTATTGGTGTTTGCAGCTTCTTGACCACAACTTGACACATGGCACGGGCCCAATGCATATTTGCAAAATGAATGAATACACGCATGAATGAATGAAGGGTGTAGGGACAGAATAATGGTCTCTTATGATTTTGACCAACTATGGGAACACAGACAAATGAGGTGATTGCTCTGTGTTTTCAAAAGTAAGCAAAGTAAATGTTTCATATATTGAGTGCCCAAAACTGCATGTAAGTGCTTTCGATACTTTTTCTCATTTGACCCTCATAATGACACAATGAGGTGATGCTATCCCTATTTTACTGAGGTTCAGAGAGTTTAAGTACCTTGCCAAGATGACACAACAAGTATTCAGATCTGATGTGACTAACATCATATTTTTTAAAGTGTATTTATTTATTTTGAGAGAGAGAGAGAGAGGGAGAGAGAGAGGAAAGGAGCATGGTAGGGACAGAGAGAGAAGGAGAGGAAGAATCCCAGTCAGCCCAGATTCTTGACCCAGAGCTCAATCTCACAAACCATGGGATCATGACCTGAACCAAAATCAAGAGTCAGATGCTTAACCAACTGAACCACCCAGACATGCCACTAACATATTTTTAATCACTATGCCATGTATCTCCATTTATTAATTTCATTTTTAAAAAGTCTACTTATTGGAGTACCTGGGTCACTCAGTCAGTTAAACCTCCAACTCTTGATTTTAGTTCAGGTCATGATCTCACAGTTATGAGATCAAGCTCCACTTTGAGCTGTACACTGGGCATGGAGCCTGCTTGGGATTCTCTCTCTCCCTGTCTGCCCCTCCCCTGCTCATGCACATGCACTCTCTTTCTCTCTCAAAATAAATAAATGTTAAAAAAATATTTCTCTATCAAAAAGTTCAAAACCCAAGGTGGAAGATATGGATGAGGTATAGAAATGTCTTGCAGTACATTTGGTGTGAAGACTGTTATTAAAATGTTGTTGTATAATCTTTGCAAATTTTCCTTAAATCTGAAACTATTCTAAAATTAACAATTTATTTAAAAAAACACTGAAGCACATGAGCAATGTTTAATTAGCCAGTACGGAAATGCAAACCAAAACCACCATAAGGTACTACTATACACCCATTAGGATGGGTCTAATTTTTTTTAATGGAATATAAAAAATGGTGAAGATGTGCAGAAATTGAAATACTGATACATTGCTGATGGGGCTATAAATGATGTAGACACTGTACTAAACAGTTTAACAGTCCCTCAATAAGTTAAACGCAGAATTGTATATGACCAACAATCCGACTCCTAGGTATGTATACATAACCCAAGAGAGAGTACACAAACAAAAACTTGTACATAAATGTTCATAGCAACATTCACAATAGCCAAAGGTGGAAACAACCCAAAGGTCCAGCTACCGCTGGATGTAAAACATAATATAGATATCCATACAATGGAATCTTACTCAGCTGTAAGAACAAAGTACTGGTGCATACTATGACATGGAAGAACCTTGATAACAGGATGTCAAATGAGAGAAGCTGAATACAAAAGACCCCATATTGTACAATTCCATGTATATGAAGTTTCCAGAAGAGGCAAATCATAGGGACAGGAAGCAAATTAGTGGTTATCAGGAGGCGAGGAGTTGAGGGAAGCAGGAGGAGAAGTACTGTTTAGTGGTGATAGGATTTCCTTTGGGGTGATGACAATGGCCTAGACCTAAATAGTGGTGATGGTTATACAATATTGTGAATCCACTAAATGCCACTGAACTATATACTTCAGAAATATCAAAACAGTGGGAGTGCCTGGGTGGCTCAGTTGGTTGGGCGTTCAACTTTGGCTTGGGTCGTGGTCTCCCAGTTCCTGAGTTTGAGCCCCATGTTCAGTTCTGTGCCGATGGCTTGGAGTCTACTTCAGATTCTGTGTCTCTCTCTCTCTCTGCCCCTCCCTCACACACACTCTCTCTCTCTCTCTCTCTCTCTCTGTCTCAAAAATAAACACTGAAGAAAAACATTTTAATAAAAAATAAATGAATAAATAAATAAAATTATTAAAACAGTGAATTTTATGTTATGTGAATTTTACCTAAGTTAAAGGAATACTCTGATAGCATTACAAAAGTGTGATATACTGGGGCATCACGATGGCTCAGTTGGTTAAGTGTCCGACTTTGACTCAGGTCATGATCTCACAGTTTGTGGGTTCGAGCCCCATGTCAGGCTCTGTGCTGACAGCCAGCTCAGAGCCTGTTTCAGATTCTGTATCTCCCTCTCTCTCTCACTCTCCCCTGCTTTCTCTCTCTCTCTCTCTCTCTCTCAGAAATAAATAAAACATTTAAAAATTTTTAAAAAAATTGATATACTAAAATTTATAGAATGTGCTAGAGTATACAATATAATGTACAAAATAAAAAATGTAAATATTACATGAAAACCAGTGTTCAGTATAGCATCTTGATGTAGAGCACGGACTTTCATAACCAACAACTCTAGAATCAAAGCCCTGTGCTGTCACATAATGGTTAGAGATCCTTAGGTGGGTTTTATAACCTGTCTGATTCACTATCCTCATTCATAAACTGTGTATTATTACTGTTAGTTATGGTGAAATGCTTTTTATAGAAGTTGTCACTTAGCCTAAAAAACGACGTTGATGATTAACATATGCTTCCTTCTCTTTTTCCTTTGTATCTGAACTCAGGGTTGCTCATCTACCTAGTGATCATTATATTAACAGCAAAATGATCTGGTTTGGGGGGAATAACAATCATATTTTTATATCCATATGTGGCTTTCTACATTCTAAAAGAAGTATCCTGTGAACAGGTCTTTAAAGTAGTTTCCAAAGGAGAATTAGCAATGCGCTATAACTGTTATGTGGGGTTATGTTGAAATTTAGGCTAAATTGTGATTACTAAATTTTCTAGGATAGTCCCAACCTATTATTAAGTAAGAATAACCATGTAATATAGAAGTTGATAGAAAAGACTTTTTTGAGAAAAAAGATGTCTGCTTCTCTTTTCCTTCCCTCTTGAGGATAACTCAGCTGTCGCTATGAATATCAAGACTGCTATTTCTTCTTATATTTGCATATGGCGTCTTCCCAGGTAATTTATGGACCAAATCCTGCCAAAGCTCCTGAAGAAAGCATATAGCTCCTGTAGTGTTGTTAGTAACAGAGAGGCCAAAACATTTAAAGAGGCCGAAGGAATTCATCTCTCAAAAGGTTCAAACACAAGACCCTCTGCCCTTATACCATACCTAATTCTTCTACCCTCACAATTCAGACTTCTTAAGTAAGACAGTGACACTTCTAGAACCCTGCCCTTTCGCCTCTGCTCCTTTTCCTCTCTAGCCCTCCAGGGAGTTGAGGAATGCTGGAAAATAGCTGCAGGGTTTGGCTTTCAGTTGGTCAACCCCGGTGCTGATTTCTCTACGGGACATTTTCAATCTCTTCGTTCTTGACGAGAAACCGCAGCACAAGAAGTCTTACCAGCAGACTGAATATTTATCCAAGGTTCGGAGAGGGAAGAATCAGATGGACATCTGAGGAGGGAAGAATTGAACAAAGTTCCCATCCCCTCTCATACATTCTAGTCTTACGGACAACTGTAATCAAGTTCGACTGTGCTATTGGATTAAAACCATCAAAATGGCTGAAAACCCCTTCCTTATTCTGTGTCTTTATTTGACTCCCTCAACTAGGTTAAATGCCCTGTATTTGTTTCAGTGACACCTACACTTCTTCACCCAGGCATTAATTCATTCTAAAATATTTACAGAGTGCCTACTATGTACCAACAGCTTGCTAATCTCTGGGTACTGAGTCAGCCTTACATGAAAAAAATGTTTATTGAGCATTTAATACCTGTCAGGGATTTGAGCTACTGAGGAAAACGGAGGCAAGTAAGTAAGAAGACAAAGTCTCCATTCTTATGGAGCTTACATTTTAGCAGAACAATACAAAAATGAGAATGTAGAGCCTTTGAATAGCATAGGTGCTATGCAGTGTGGGGAAAGGCAGTTGTCATGCTGAGATCTGGGATTGCTATTACGGATAATGGGACAGGGAGGCCTCTTGGCTAAGTTCATATTTGAGCTGAAACCTGATGGAAGTGAGACAGTGTTCCAGGCAGAGGGAACAGCAGGGACAAAGGCCACAAGGTGAGAGTATACTTGGTGTGACCGGGAAATACAAAGGCGAAAACAGTAAGTACTTTTACCTTCATGGAATGTAGCATTCCATGGCTGTGGAGACAGCAATCAAATATCTCCCAAATAGATGTCTAAATCCAAAGGGCCTATATGCCAAGAGAGAAACACAGATTGGGCTAGAAAATCCTATAAACATACCTGATCAAATCTGAGGGAAGGATTCTTTTGGGGACTGTCATTTAAACTGAAACCCACACCAGAAGGAGAGGTTAGGTTGGTGAAGAGCAATAAGACTCTGGGATATTAGAGAGGGTATTTCCTGTACAGAGAGGTGTGTGTGTTCAAAAGGGTGGAAGGGAACAGGGCTCATTCGGAGACATAAAAAACCCAGGCATCTGCCCTGCGGAGAATGAAGAATAAAGTATCCTTGGTAAGCTGAAGAATGTGAGCAGGGGACAAATCAACAGGGTCTCTACAGTTTGTAATTACTCAACTGTTGAAGTAAATACACTCACTGCCTTTCCTGTGGAGCAAGTTTCAGGGGGCTAGGACCCTGTCTTGCTCACTATTGCGTCCCTCAGAGGCCACCCTCTGAGAGTTGGCCCACAGCAGAGGCACCGTTTGTATTTACCGACTGGCTGGCCGGCTGGCTGACATCTCCAGCCATCTAACAACCATCTGAAAGCCTCAAGAGTGAAACTGCTGCTTGCAGTTGGTGCACAGTTGGCTCAGCCAGATTTGGGGTTTAGAATAAACCAGACACACTCGGCAACATTCAAAGCTGTGATTTCTGTTTCACAGTCAGAGATGAAAGCTGACCAGGACATTGGACAACTCATCCCACTGAGAAGCAGAATCCAAGTGCCAGTTTTCTGCCTTAGCCATACTGAGATGGGCGGGGCTGTCGGCTCCACCTGGCCATCAAGCCCTTTCCTGGGACGCATGCTTATTTGCACTGCATTTAAGAGCAGAGCCGTCAGATATGAAGTCAATCTTGTTCTCTTATTTTGAGAACGTGCGTGGTGTCACTTAAGATATCCAGAGCCCACCCAGCAGACTGATTGACAAGGCGTCTTCACTGGGGGGTGGGGGGGAGACAGAGTTTAATAACTCTGGGACAAAGTGCAGAGATTGAGCCAGTCCTCATGGTGCCTGAAGACTAACTTTTTGGAGACCTTTCCTCATTCTTGTGTCCTCCGCCCCCACGTCCCCCTCTCCCCCTTTGCAGCCGCCCTCATCTTCCATTTGAGGAGAGCTGTGGTTCAGGGGAAGTGGATGTCAGGGCAGGCACAGCTGTCCCCAGGGCAGCGGAGAGCCTCATTCGGTTCACCTGGCCGCAGTCGCAGGTGCAGGGCTGCTTGCGTGATCGCAGGCCTTGCCCGTGGAATGCTGGGCCAGGTGCTCCCTTCGTTCTGGGCTGTGCAGTGGTGTTGTAGATACACAGCCTGGAACAGCAGTGACCATTTTGGCCACCAATAGGTCGCACCACCCTGGGGCCGGCGCTAATTCAGAGGAGGCTGGAGTTGAGAGAATTGAAAGGAAGGCGCAGTGGAGCCCCCCAAATACCGTGGATCTCAGAATCAAATCGTATCAGAATTCTGCCTTCGTTTTGGACCCTTCCGTTAAGTAAGTACATACGTTCCGTTTGTTGTTTAAATTGAGACTTCTGTAATCGGTGGCGGCACCGCCGTAGATAATAAGGCTGATGAAAATCCAGAAACAATTTTCTGTCCTCTAAAAATATAGCTGCATGTAGAAAATCAGAATGTGTTGGAACTTCTACAAGATCCATCTTCTCTTAATTTTTTTAAGTGAAATCTTCCAAAAGTTAATGCCTTAAATATGTTTATGTAATTCTGAATAAGAAAAATGTGTGTGTCTTCTTAAAAATGCCAAAAATATGAAGGGTATACAGGAAAGGGTCTCCATCCCCTCTTCTCAGCTCCCCTCCCCAAAGGCAACATTTTAGTTTAGTTTAGTTTAAACTTTATTTATTTTGAGAGAGAGAGAGAGAGAGAGAGAGCACACGGAGGAGGGAGGCGGGTACAAGAGTTGAGGAGGTTGGGGGAAATACCAGAGCAAGCTCCAAATTGTGTTAGCGCAGAGCCCAAGGCAGAACTCAGTCCCTCGAACTATGGGATCATGACCTGAGTCGAAATCAAGGGTCCGACCCTCAGGGTGTCTGACTTTGGCTCAGGTCATGATCTTGCAGTTTGCAAGTTTGAGCCCTGTGTGCGGCTCTGATCTGTCAGCACAGAACCCACTTGGAGTCTTCTGTCCGCCCCCCCACGCCCCTCACCCACTCTCTCTCAAATAAATAAACATTAAAAAAAAGAGTCAGAACCGCACTGACTGGGCCACCCAGGCACCCCAAGGCAACATTTTAACTACATATTTTAACATACTGTGTAAATTTCCACAGAGATTCTGTACATAGATCTCCTTTTCTGTGTACAAGATGGTGTTGTATGCTGTCAACCTCTTGCTCAGAAATCTATCTCAGCGTTTGTTCTGTATCAGGAAAATATTTCAGCTGCTTCTTACCTATGGCTAGGAAATTTTTTCTTCATTTCATTGCTACCTGCAAACGGGGCGTAATTAGGTTTGTTTAGTCAGTGTAGTAAAGTGACAGTAGCAAACCTTCACAGGCTTCTGAAGAAAACCATTTACAAATATTGAACAGCTCCAAACTTCCATTTTTTGGTTCTCTAATTTATATAACCAAGCTCCTATAGAGAGTGTTCTAGGCTGTGACCTTTAGCTGTCTTACACAAAGCTGCAACAAATTTTGCTATGAATGCTCCTTTGAAGGCTGTATAAAATGTTCTCAACAACAGGCTATATAGATACAGGCTGTTGAACCAAAAGTTTTAAATTTGGGGCCCTGAGCAAAACAATTCAAAATCTGGTTGTTGTTGGCTTTTTTTCCCTCTCTTACTTTCTTCCTCCCTAACTTTCTTTTCTTTCTTTCTTTTTTTTTTTTTTTTGCATTTAACCCTTTTTCCTCCTACAAATAGATGAAGCCCTCTTTCTCATTCATTGGTCCATCCCTTCATTTATTCAACAAATACTTATTAAGTACTCACTATTTGCCAGGGAGTATTTTGGGTCCTCACCTCAAAGTCCTAACATAACACGTTCATTTGAGAAGAAGATGGAAGGCCCAAAGAATATACAGTCCTCTGTGGTTATTGAGACATAGTAATTTCTAAAGGATTTGGGTTGTTAACAGCTTCACACTTACTTCAGTACAAAGGAACTCATTCTTGGACCTGCATCAGAAGGCGTCATTTCTGTGCTAGATTATTCAATATCTCTAAGTAAAAAAAAAAGCAAGGAACAAGCGGTGCCTTTCTAAAGAGAGCCTTCCATGTCTGTGATCCCTCCCTCCAAGAAACAGCTCCAGGCCATTCATTAAGCTTGAATGCCCTTGGGGCTTCTCTGTAGCTCTAGCTCCCTGTCCAAGGCTGATCGGATCAGGGGAAGGCGCAGCCACTTTATAGGTTGGCTCGTGGCCTATGAACTAGCCCGACTCTAGAGCTTTGTCCAATAGGAATGGTGGTAATGACATTGCACCAATCAGATTCTCTCTTTGAGTTGAGCTACAGAGAAAACAGAATAAATGTTTAGCTAAAAAAGCAAAACCCCAAAGAGAGCAGTGGCTGGGTCAGGTAACTGTTGAGGTCCTGCAGTCAAGGGTTTCAAACCCAGTGGATACCCAAAACTAACCAGGCAGGTATCCGCCTTAATTCCAGGGCAATAGTTCCCAGACTTGAGCAGGTCATCCTTGCATCCGGACTATTCAATTAAGTAAGCCTGTGTGTTCTGTTTATTGTTTAAATGGAAACTTGTGATTGGTGGCCAAATCATCCTATGGTAAGGTTGATAGAAATTGAGAAACAATTTTCTGTCCTCACCTGGAGGACCTGTTAAAACACAGATGATTATCGCACCACTAGAATTTCTCATTCATTTGATCTAGAGGTTGGTGCCAAGACTTTACATATCCAACAAATTTCTAGTTGGTGCTGATGCAAGCACCACACTTAGAAAACCACTGCTCTAGAGAAATCTTCCATCCATTTAGATATCTGTAAAGCATATGGGTCCTATTCTTACCATTAGGTCAGAAGATTCCATGTTCTGGATCCCTGTGATATTATTGTCCCACAGAACTGAAATTCCTGATTGTCTTATTTTTCTGCAGGTCCTTAAAACATCTCCACATTATTGGAGCTAATCTGAATGAATCCTGACCATAGTATGAGCTTGACACCTAGGATATAGTAACGGTTATCATTTACTGAGTCCTAACTCTGTACACATAGAAATCGTTGCAGAATTGAGAACTAAATGTTCTCTCAGGAATCGCAGTGAGTCCAGTAAATATTTTGTCTCTAAATTCATTACTGCAGTATTATTTATTTATACTTTTCTTTTTTAAAATGTTTAATTTTCTCTTGATTCTTACCATCAGATTCATAAGAAGCAATTTTGTTTACACATTTGCAATTTTCTCTACACGTGCAATGCCCCATTCCATCATATCCTCAAAAATATTAAAACTCAGAGAAAATAAGAAGCATTAGTAACAAAATGAGACCGAATTCTTCTCGTGACCTAGAGATGCTGTTTCTGACAAATTAGTGTGTTATTAAAATGTCTTACCTATGAGGAAATCTGGGATCACATTTATTACAAACAGTAGTAGGAAGTAGTAGGAAGATTTATCAGAACTTAGTTTATATCAGGCCTCATCCTTATAATCCTAGGTATCATCATTTACTTTCTGTTTATGTCCTTCGTCAAACTTTTAAAGGGAATATTTAGGGACACTGGGATGCCTCAGTTGGTTACGCATCTGACTCGGTTTTGGCTCAGGTCGTGATCTCACAGCTTCGGGGGTACGTTTCCTACATCAAACTCTATGCTGAGAATGCAGAGCCTCCTGGGGATTCTCTCCCTCCCCATCTCTCTGCCCCTCCTCCACTCATGACGTCTCTGTCTCTCTCAAAGTAAATAAATAAACTTAAAAAAAAATTTTAAAAAAGGAAATATTTATTTTATGATTATTTCTTGTGGTTCTCATCCACTGGACCCTGAGATCAGCCAGAGGGTCCATTTGTCCATCAGCTTTTTTTTTTTCAGTGCCTCAAACACACGACAGGTATATGGTAAATATTGGTGGTTGTTATGGACTCAGTGTTTGTGTTCCCACAAAATCTTTACCCCCTTGGGGAGCCTAGGTGGCTTAGTCGATTAAGCGTCTGACTTTCGCTTGGGTCATGATCTCGTGGTTCGTGGGTTCGAGCCCCGCATCGGGCTCTGTGCTGACGGCCAGCTCAGAGCCTGGGGCCTATTTCAGAGCCTGTGACTCCCTCTCTCTCTGACCCTCCCCTGCTCACGCTGTCTCTCTCTCTCTCCTAGAAATAAAAAAAAAAATTAAAAAAAAAATCTTTACCCCCAATGTCATGGTATTCAGAGGTGGAAATTTTGGGGGGTAATTAGGTCATGGGGTAGAGCCCCCATGAATGGAATTCATGCCCTTTTCAGAAGCGGCCGGTTGCTCCTTTGCCTACTTTCCACTGTGTGGGGGTACACTAAGAAGAGGGCAGTCTACAACCCAGAAGGGGCACTCACCAGAACCCAGCCATGCCGACACTCTGGTCTTGGATGCCCATCTTCCAAGACTGAGAGAACTAAATTTCTGTTGCTTATAAGCCACTTTGTTTCAGCAGCCCAAGCAAGACTAAGGCTGGAATTGAACTCATCTGGCCATATATCTATTACGAAAATATACTAAGACAGGAGTAGCAAAGCAGTAAGATAATAACATGAAAATAAAGTAAAATAACAAATTGAAAATTAGAGGTGCCTGGGTGGCTCAGTCGGTTAAGCACTCAACTTCAGCTCAGGTTGTGATCTCACAGTTTATGACTTCAAGCTCTGTGTTGGATCTGTGCTGATAGGTCAGAGCCTGGAGTCTGCTTCGGATGCTGTGTCTTCCTCTCACCCTACCTCCCCCCACCCCCCGACCTCTGTCAAAAATAAATAAACATTAAAATAAATTTTTTAATAAAATTTAAAAGATCATTTAGTAATCCAGTGAAAAGGAAGGAGAAGCAACATGACCAGGAATTTCTTTATTCATTTTGTTGATAGGAATACTACCTGTGGTCAAGGGCAAATTATTTGGTTTGTTTAATCAGTTGAAGTAAGACAACTTACTGCCTTCACAGACTTCAGGGGAAACAATCCATTTAAAATGATTGTGTTCTACATCTTATAAAAGAAATGTAAGAGACCCTGTAATAAAAAGGACAGTCTGATATACCAAAATGTCACCTTTCATCTCAAGACCTTGAGGCATTTTGCAAATGATAATTATCTCTTACATCATCCCCTCTGAGGTAAGAATTATTTTCCCCATTTATAACTGAGCTTACGTAGAATTATTTCTTCCAGAGTCCCAAGTCATGACAGCTCTTTGAATCCCTCCCCTCCTAGATATGCATATGTTAGCCTATAAATCACATTGTTAAAGAAAACTTTAAATCAGGGCAAAGCTAATGTTTGCACTATCAAGAGACCAAGCTCATTAGAGACTTTAGATTTCAAGTAAAAGTTCCCCAATGATGAGTGGAAATGGGAATTGACTGGCAGAATTTCAAGACAAAAATCGTTTTACTTCTACTTCATATTATAATGACATTTTCAATATCAGGATGGCCTAAGAGATGAATGGACTTCAAAACGCTTTCTGAAATTGTGGGTGACCTGGAGCCAAAATAAAGAATTTCTGACCAAGTATACTTTCTCAAAGGAATGATAATAAAATCCTAGACTGGGAGACTGTTCCATTTTATTTCCCAAATTCATAGAAATTCACCATGGCGGATCAAACTTTTAATATCTGGTCACAACAGGACATCATTCTTAATGATACCCAGCTGCTAAGAGTATGTGCTTGGAATTTTCATCCTTACCTTTGTGCTGTGAGAGAGCATACAATATAGAGGTATACAATTTTAAATTTTTTATCGAGACAAACTCATAAGGATATACAAAAAAACTTAACATATCCCTTACCTAGATTCATCAATTGTTTATGTTTTGACCTTTTACTTTGTCATTTTCATTTCTAAAATTTTCTCCCTGGCCGTTTGCAAGTAAGTTGCATTTATCATGTTCCCTTACCCTTAAATTCTTCAGTGTGTATTTTCTAAGAACAAGGACACTCTCTTACATAACCACACTGCAGTTACCTACTTCATGTAATTAAACATTGATCAATACTTTTATTTAATCCACTGTCCATTTTCCAATTTTGTTGACTGTTCTAATATACGAAACTTTATTGCATTCTTCCTCCAATACAGCATTCAGACCAAAATTGCATATTACATTTTGTTATTATGTCTCCCTTCATTTTGACAGTTCTTCAGCCTTTCTTGTCTTTCATGGCAACGACATTTTTGAAGAACACGGGTCCATTTTTTTAATGTTTATTTATTTTGGGGAGACAGAGACAGCGTGTGAGCAGGGGAAGAGCAGAGAGTGAGAAAGGGAGACACAGAATCCAAAACAGGCTCCAGGCTCTGAGCTGTCAGCATAGAGCCCGATGTGGGACTCAAACCCACGAGCAGCGAGATCATGACTGGAGCTGAAGTCAGATGCCTAAGTGACTGAGCCACCTGGGTGCCCCAACCCAGGTCCATTTTAAAATATATAGAAAAAACTCTTTGAGCAATGTAGCTTTTGCAGCTCTTACTACTGTTTTCTTTGTTCATTCCTTGTCTCCACACTACAGGATACTAAAAACTCATTAACTTAAATTCTGCTAAATTTAAATTTGTGAAGTTTTTGAAATGTTCTCTGTCATCTGAACATGCTAAGCAATTTTTAAAAACTAGATAGTTGTAAGGGTGCCCATTTAGCTTATTTAAGGAAATCAGTAGTACCTTGCTTAGCCACTATCTATATACAAGGGATGGGTTCATTGCAAATCGCTGTATACTATTATTTAGTTATTTAGTTAAATGTAGGGGATTGTGTTTCTGTTTACTTGTTGGTACCCTCACACAGCCACATTTCAACTGCAGACAAGATGATTGATGCTCATGGAGAAGGAATTAGCCCCCAGTCATACAGCTATTAAGTGGCGCAGCAGGAATTTGAATCTGTCTCTCAGTTCCACCTGAGCTAAGCTCCTGTGTCCCAGACTGGTTTGCTTGGTTTGTGTCCTTTCAGTGCTAAGTTTCTGGTAGGCAAATTAAACCTGGTCAGACACAAGCAAAGCAACTTCTCTAACACAATTTTTTAAGGAGAAAAAAATCCTATTTCATGGAAATCAACAATGCAGTATTTGAGGGGAAAGTAGAACTTTGGACTTCTTTTTTTTTAATATTTTTAATGTTTTATTTATTTCTAGGAGAGAGACAGAGAGACAGAGAGACAGCATGAGCAGGGGAGGGTCAAAGAGAGAGGGAGTCACAGACTGAAACAGGCTCCAGGCTCTGAGCTGGCAGTCAGCACAGAGCCTGACGCGGGTCTCGAACCCACAAACCGCGAGATCATGACCTAAGCGAAAGTCGGATGCTTAACCGACTAAGCCACCCAGGCGCCCCTAGAACTTTGGACTTCTTTTCACTTACCTTTTAAGTCTGTTTTTATTTTGAAATACTAGATGCGGTATGGGACGTAGCCGTCATAATCTTTCCTATCCTCAAAGACTCTTAAAATTGTAAATGCAGCCCTGAGTCCCTTAAAAGTAATAAAACATCATTTCATTTAAAACTATTCATTTATTATTTTAAACTTTTTAAAAGTTTGTTTGTTTTGAGAGCGAAAGTGCAAATGGGGAATGGAAGAAAGAGAGTGAGTGGGAGAGAGTCCCAAGCGAGATGTGCACTGGCAGTGCAGAGCCAGATGCGGGACGCGAATCCAAGAATAGTGAGTTGGTGACCTACACCAAAGTCAGATACTCAAATGACTAAGTCACCCAGGCATCCCATCCTTTATTATCTTAGAGAAAGCTTCCCTCACACTGAGTTAATGAACTTTTCCTGCAAAATACAGTTGTGAGAGATTTTGCTTTAGAATTACCAACTCAGAGCACATATTGAGTGATAAGAACAACTCCTAAGATAAAAGGAATTGCCTGATAGAAAATACACACATTTCTATTATGAGAAAGTTACAGTGGAGACTGTAGGGCCTATCCCTTTCTGATGTGTATTGTTTTTCTTTGGTCAGCTAAGAATTAAACTATTTCTTCATATTCTGATAAAGTGCCCATCTAAACACTTAATAGACCACACTACTTATAGTCGATTTTTATTTTCTTTAACAATTTTTTGTTTTGTTTTATATTGTGGGTCCATAGAGGAATGATAAGTTTTGGGAAGGGTCTATTAAGAGTGTGAAAAAAATTGTATTCACTTGCTTAAAGGAAGAAATATAAAATGGTCTAGACATATTTTATTTTTTTAAATTTTTTAAAAATGTTTATTTATTTTTGAGAGTGAGAGAGAGACAGAACAAGAGTGGGGTAGGGTCAGAGAGACAGAGAGCCAGAATCTGAAGCCAGTTCCAGGCTCTGAGCTGTCAGCACAGAGCCGGAGGCGGGACTCAAACCCATGGACCATGAGATCATGACCTGAGCTGAAGTCAGATGCTTAAGCGACTGAGCCACCCAGGTGCCCCAGCCACTCATATTTTAAATATTTCTTTCATATGTGTGATTTACATGTTCATAAGCACGATTGGTTTCATTTAAGTTATATGCATTTGTACCTAATTGTCCTGGCCTCAAAAATTATGGGAAAAAAATAAAAGACATTAGCCTCCTTTTGCACTTTATATGAACAGATGGATGAGTGTGATGCATGTTTGCAATAACTGGCCTGATACTGTGCTAACTGGCTGGCTGGTGGACAGGGCAAGTGGTAATAGTAAGTACAACTAATAATTACTGTACTGTTACTATTTGCAGACACAGAGGGAAGCAATTCACTTTCACTTAATCCTCACCTGAAACCTCACAGGCGGTGTGACTATTATGATCAGGTTTTTAAAAATCTTTTATTTATTTATTTATTTATTTATTTATTTATTTATTTATTTATTTATTGAGTAAACTCTTTGCTCAGTATGGGATTTAAACTTTGGACCCTGAGATCAGGAGTCACATGCTCTACTGACGGAGCCAGCCAGGCATCCCTGCTATGATCAATTTTATAGATGAAGACGGTGAGCCTCAGAAAGGCTGAGAATGATTGAAAGCTCCACGGCTAATGATCCCCTTCAACGTGACTCTAGAAGCTGCCCTTCGCTGTGGACAGACTTCACTGGCAGTTGTCAGGAGGGTGAATTGGAAGGGCATTGAATGGATTCAGCAAACTAGAGAAGGAATTGCCAAGGTAAAAGGTAATGATAGCTGGCAGTAGATTTCTTTTTTGTTTTTGTTTTTGTTTTTTGAATTTTTGTTTATTTTTGAGAGAGAGTCGGGAAGGGGCAGAGAGAGGGAGGTATAGAAGATCTGAAGCTGACAACAGAGCCTGATGCGGGGCTCAAACTTCTGAACCATGAGATCATGACCTGAGCTGAAATAGGACACTTAATGGAACTAGAATTTTTAAAAATTTCTTTTTTTCTTAATCCATTTCTCCCACCCTCCACCCCTTACTTCTGGTAACCATCATTCTGTTATTTGTATTTATGAGCCGTGTGTGTGTGCGTGTGTGTGTGTCTGTGTGTCTGTGTGTGTTTTAACCTCCATATATAAAAGATATAATATGGTCCTTGTCTTTCTCTGTTGGACTTATTTCACTTGCCATAATGTCCTTGAGGTCCATCGACATCATCGCAAATGTCAAGGTTTCATTCCTCTTTATGGATGAATAATATTCCATTGTGTAAATAAACCACATCTTCTTTATTCATTCATCCTGCTTGGACACTTAGATTGTTCCTCAATCTTGGCACTGCAATGGGATAGAAATTTTTCTATATCATAACCCTGCAAGGAACAGAGGAATGCATATATTTTTTTTTTAGGGTTTTTCATTTCTTCTAATAAACCCAGGAGTGAAATTGCTGGGTCATATGGTAGTTCTGTTTTTAATTTTTTGAGAAACCTCCATACTGTTTTCCACAGTGACCGCACCAATTTATATTCCCACCAGCAGTGCACAAGGGTTCCCTTTTCTCTGTATCCTCACCAACACTTGTTATTTCTTGTCTTTTTGATACTAGCCATTCTAACAGGCATGAGATGATGTCTCATTGTGGTTTTGATTTGCATTTTCCTGATAATTAGTCATGTTGCGCACCCTCTGGCCATCTGTAGGTCTTTTTTGCAAATATGTCTTTTCAGATCTTCTACTCACGTTTTCATTAAGATTTTTGTTTTGCTATTGAGTTGTGTGAGTTCTTTTTATATTTTGGCTATCAGCCCATTGTCAGATATTTGATTTGCAAATGTTTTCTCCCATTTAGTAGGTTGCCTTTTTATTCTGTTGATGATCTCCTCTGCTGAGCAGAAGTGTTTTGTATGAGGTAGCACACTGATTTATTTTGGCTTTTGTTACTTTTGCTTTTGGTGTCAGATTGAAAAAAATCATTGCCAAGACCTATGTCAAGAAGCTTACCACCTATGTTTTCTTTTAGGAGCTCAGTGGTTTCAGGTCTTACATTCAAGTGTTTAATGCATTTAGAGTTAATTTCTGTTTACAGTATAAGATGGGGTCCAGTTTCTAGGGCGCCTGGGTGGCTCATTCGGTTGAGCATCCAACTTCAGCTCAGGTCATGATCTCACAGTTCGTGGGTTCAAGCCCCGCGTCGGACTCTGTGCTGACAGCTAGCTCAGAGCCTGGAGCCTTCTTCAGATTCAGACAGGGGGTGTCCCCTCCTCTCTCTGACCCTCCTCTGTTCACGCTGTCTCTCTCTCTCTCTCTCAGAAATAAATAAAACATTAAAAAATTTTTGTTTTAAAAAGATGGGATCCAGTTTCATTCTTTTGCATGTGACTGTCCAGTTTTCCCAACACTATTTATTAACGAGATTGTCCATTACCCACTGTGCAGTCTTAGGTCCAATATTGTAAATTAATTGATCACATATGCATGGGTTTATTTCTGTATTCTGATCCATTGATCTATGTGATTGTTTTTATGCCAATACAAAACTGTTTTTAATTATTCTAGCTTTATAATATAGTTTGAAATCAAGGAGAATGATACCTCCAGTTCTGTTCTTCTTTTTCAAGATTGCTTTGGCTACCTGGGGTCTTTTGTGGGTCCATAGTAATTTTAGGATTATTTGTTCTATTTCGTTGACAAATGCCTTTGGATTTTTGATAGGGATTACACTGAATCTCGAGAATGCTTTGGGCAGAATGGAGATTTTAACAATATTCTTTCAACCTATGAGCACAGAATATCTTTCTATTAATTTGTGTCCTATTACATTTCTTTCATGAATATCTTATAGTTTTTAATATATAGATCTTTCACCTCCTTTGTTAAATTTATTCCTATTCTTCTGATGCAATTTTAAATGGGATTGTTTTCTTAACTTCTCTTTCTCATAGTTCATTATTAGGCTATAGAAACATAACTGATTTTGTGTGTTGGTTTTATGTCCTGCAACTTTACTAAATTCATTTATTTATTCTAACAGGGTTTATTTGATGGAATCTTTAGGGTCTTCTATACATAGTGACATGTCATCTGCAAATAGTGACAGTTTTTTACTTTTTTCTTTCCAGTTTGGATACTTTTTATTTCTTTTTCTTGCCCAATTGCTCTGGCTAAGACTCCCAACACTGTGTTGAATACAAGTAGTGAGAGGAGGCATTGCTGTCTTGTTCCTGATCTTAGAGGAAAAGCTTTCATTTTTTTCACCATTGAGTTTGATGTTAGATGTGGGTTTGTCATTCATATAAGGCCTCTATTGTGTTGAAGTATGCTCCTTCTATATGCACTTGGTGGAAAGATTTTATCATAAGTGGATGTTAGGGACTAGAATTTTGAGGGTGAAAATAGAAGAAAATGGATGGAGATGGTCATGTCATAGTAGTGGATTTGATAGGTACATGCAGGAGAGGGTAGTATTGAAAATAAACCCTGAAGTTTTCCCTGTCATGGTGTCAACTATATACTTGATCTTTTCTTCTGTTTCTAGCACAGAGCTTCTAAAACCTTCAGTATTTCCTAAGTGATGAGAACAAAGGTGGTTTTTTTGTTATATTAAAGAGATGAGGTTTTTTTATGTTTTATTTATTTCTGAGAGACAGAGACAGTGTGAGCAAGGGAAGGTCAGAGAGAGAGGGAGATACAGAATCTGAAACAGGCTCCAAGCTCTGAGCTAGTCGTCAGCACAGAGCCCAACGCAGGGCTTGAACCCATGAACTGAGATCATGACCTGAGCTGAAGTCGGGCGCTTAACCGACTGAGCCACCCAGGCGCCCCTAAAGAGATGATTTTTGAACCCACCTAAGAATGAGGCCTGGTTCCTAGGGGAACCAACCAAGTTATTAGAGAGTTGGAACTTTCAGTTCCATCCCCCTGACCTCTAGGGAGGGAAGAGGTTGAATTGATTGCCAATGGCCAATGATTAAGGCACTCATGACTATTGTGATACCCCCAAACGATGGTGTTCAGAAACCTTCTGGATTAGTGAACACATGGAGGTGCTGAGAAGGTGGTGTGACTAGAGAAGGCATGGAAGCCCCTCATGCTTTCCCCATGCTTTGCCCCGTGCATGTCTTCCATCTGGATGCTCTGGAGTTATATCCTTTTGTAGCCTGCAGTTGAGTAAGTAAACTTACTCAGTGATCTGTGGCCACCTCTAGCTAATTAATCTAACTCAAGGAAGAGATCATGGGAATCTCTGACTTACAGCCAGTTAGTCCAAAGTACAGGTAACAACCTGGAATTTGATTAGCATCGTGCAATCGAGGGTGTCATTAGAACCTCCATTCTGCCTAGTCAGAAGCATAGGTTTGTGGCTGTGGAGGGAAAGTGGGCAGTCCTGTGGTACTGAACCCTTAACCTGTGGTCCTGATGCTATCTCCTGGTACATACTGTCAGAATTGAGTTCAAATTTTAAAAAAAAATTTTAATGTTTATTTTTTGAGAGAAAGACCAAGCATTAGCAGGGAAAGAGTAGAAAGACAGGGAGACACAGAATATGAAGCACGCTCTAGGCTCTGAGCTGTCAGCACAGAGCCTGAGGCAGGGCTCAAACCCATTAAGGGCGAGATCATGACCTGAGCTGAAGTCGGATGCTTAACCGACAGAGCCACCAAGTGCCTCAGACTTGAGTTGAATTTTAAGGCACCGAGCTGGTGTCCAGGAAATGCTTGGTGGTATGGGAGACCCTCCCCTCTAAACACACACCCTAACACGGGAATTGGTTCATGAACCCAAAAATACATGGAAATAATAGGCGGTATAGGAGCAACTCGAGGGGAAAGGATGCATCAAACCCTAGTCATCTGACTCCTTGTCAGAGGAAAGCCGGTCAGAATTAGTGGAAGATCAGAATGATGAAATCTTTTTTTTAATTTTTTTATTCTTTTTTTTTTTTTTTTTACAAATAGTTTATTGTCAAATTAGTTTCCACATAACACCCAGTGCTCATCCCCACAAGTGTCCTCCTCCATGCCCATCCCTCCCCCCCCCCACATCCATCAGTCCTCAGTTTTTGTCAGCATTCAAGAGTCTCTCATGGTTTGCCTCTCTCCCTTTCCCCCACCATTTCCGCCCTTCTTCTCCCCCTTGGTCCTCTGTTAAGTTCCTCCTAATCCTCCTATACGTGCACACATATGATATTTGTCCTTCTCTGCCTGACATATTTCGCTCAGCATAACACCCTCAAGGTCCATCCATGTTGCTACACATGGCCAGATTTCATTGTTTCTCATTGCCATGTAGTATTCCATGGTATAGATAAACCACATCTTTTTGATCCATTCATCCGTTGATGGACACTTAGGCTCTTTCCATGTTTTAGCTATTGAGAATGATGAAATATTTTAAAGGAAACAGATTCAGTATTTTCAGGAAGTGGAACCAGGCCGTAGAATTTTTCCCTTGTCTACCGCAAGCACTTGTTTAATAAATAAATAGAAATTGTTTGTAATTCACAAATTGGTTGGACTGCAAATGGTGCTTCTCCAGTGTTTGAAGGTGATTAAAAGCAGTTGGTTTTTCTAAGCAGTTTAAATATTCCCTCTTGAAATCTTGTTAAACTCTTTATTTGCTTCCCAAACTCTTTCTGTTTAAAAAGAGGAAAACGCAAACCTCTCCTGAGCCTCTGTCCCAATTAATGATGCTTTACTCAATTAGGAAATATTGACCTGCTGCCTTAGCCTGTGTCTTCCACTGTAGTCAATAGAGGCACTTTACACCAAGCGCTTAAACCTTAGCTGGCTGGTGTTAGTGATTATTTTAACAACTGCTTCAGTTACAATTTTTGCATTCTCCCAAACAGTCTGATAGGGTGTGGGGTGGGTGCAGAGTCTCCTAGCATGCCTTGCCTGGGAACCGAACCCCAGATCACAGAACTAGGTAGTGTTGGAACTATTTTCTCTAATCTCTGTTGAATACCTATACGTGCCCAGCTTCCACATAACACCGTCTTCTTTAGTTCTCACAACTACCAGACACAGAATATTTTATTCAGTCCATTTCACAAATGGCAGAACTAAAACTTTACATCCAACAAGCCTGCGACCATCTTTATCCATATATCCCAGGAAACTGCCCAAACAACTCATTCTTTTCCCCAACCTCCCCCTTTTAATTGGTATGGTAGGGGGCTCCTGGGTGGCTCAGTCGGTTGAGCAACTGACTTTGGCTCAGGTCAGGATCTCAGGACTAGTGGATTTGAGCCCCGCCTGGGGGCTGTGCTAACAGCTCTGAGCCTGGAGCCCACTTAGGATTCTGTGTCTCCCTCTCTCTCTGCCCCTCCCTCACTTGTGGTCTGTGTCTCAAAAATATATAAACTTTAAACAAAATTTTTTAAAGAAAAAGAAATCTACATCATCTTGATTCTTCCTTTCCTTTCCCTTTTTTATTTTACCTTGTATTCCTGTCACTTACCAAATCCTAATGGTTTCACTTCTACATATTTCTGTGTTCGTTGTTTCAAAAAGTTTTGTTTTTAATTTTTAAGTAGTCTCCATACCCAAAGAGGGGCTCAAACTTAGAACCCCAGAGTCAGGAGTCACATGCTCTACTGACTGAGCCAGCCAGGTGCCTCTGTATTAGCTTCTTACGGCCGCTATAACAAATAACAAACAAAAAAAGCAGTGACTTAAAACAACACAAAAGTATGCTCTTACAATTCTGGAGATGAGAAATCTGAATTGAGGCTTCTAGATCTAAAATCAAGGTGCCCGGGGGGCTGGCTCAGTTGATAGAGCATGTGACTCAATCTCAGGGTTGTGAGTTCAAGTCCCATGTTGGGTGTAAAGATTATTTAAAAATAAAATCTTAAAAACAGATTCTAAAAACATCAAGGTGCCAGAAGGTGCTTCTGGAGGTTCTAGGGCAGAATCCATTCCCTGCCTTTTCCAGTTTCAGGAAGAGCCCTGCATTACTTGACTTATGGCTGCTTCCTTCAAGCCATTACCTTTCCTCTCCCTGCATCCATAGTCATGTTGTCTTCTTCCCTGTTCTGAAGTTGAATCTCCCTGCCCTTCCCTGGTAAAAGTATACTGTGATTACATTTAGGCCCCACCCACATAAACCAGGTTCATCTCCCCTTGTCAGGATCCTTAATCACATCTTAAGAGTCCTTTCGACCACCTTGGGTAACATTCATGGGTCCAGGAATTAGAACACGGAACCCTTAGGAGGCTTTCTGTACACCACACCCTCCTCGTCTGGCTTCCTCTGTCCTCATCTCTCATCCCTGAGCTGATCTTTCCACCTTTAGTTTATCCCATTCTCCTTCCCTGCCACCCATGACTTAGTGCATTGGCTCTCAAAAGCAGTTAATCTGAGCCTTAGGAAAGTTGATAAAAATAGAGGTACCTGGGTTATATCCTTGGAGATTCTGATTCAGATTCAGGACAACCAGTGGATCTGTATTTTACAAACGCACCACTGTAGTGATTTAAATAAGTAAATGAACAAAGATTGATGTTTCGATGACAGCTCTAAACTTTCTAAGTTGGGGAAACTCGGGGTAGGAGTTGGTCTGGGGCAGTGAGACCCTGAGGGGCTTCCCTGAGCGTGTGTTTGCACAGTAAGCATGATGCTTTTCTTTGACAGCAAATTACACATCGATGAAAACAGCAAAATTGCTGCCCTGTCCACAGTCTGGGCCAGGTCACTGGGCAAGATACAGGAGGGATGAAAGTATAGGCCCTGAATTCATGCTCCAGTTGGGTAGAAAAGGCACAGACAACATTTTGAGACTGTTACAAAGAATTCAATACAAATGTACTTGTCCCCTGATGTCTTAAGAACTTAAGGAGGATAAATGACTCATCCAAGATCATGCTAATAAATGGCAGCTTAGACTGGAATCTATGTGTGTCTGAGACTAAATCCAAGTACTTGGTTGTGATGAGACTTTCTAAAGTAAATGCCATGAGAAAGTATTACAAGGACATTTTATTAAATCTCAGGCTAAGAAAAGTCTGTTATTATTATTATTATTATTATTATATTTTTATTATAAAATTTAGTGATTTTTATTAAATTTTCTAAGTTCTGTAATTATCACTAAAACCCACTCTAGAACATTCTCATCACCCCACTAAGAGCTCCCATTCCCACTCACAGATAATTTATATTTCTACCCTCAGCCATGGACAACCACCAGTCTACCTTCTGTCTTTATAGATTTGCTTTCTTCTGGAAATTTCACATAAATGGAATCACACAATATATAATCTCTTGTGTTGGCTTTCTTTTAGAATAATATTTTTCTAGCTTTATCTATTGTGCAGCATCCGTCCGTACTTCTTTCCTTTTAATGGCTGGATAATATTCCACTATAGGGCTAAACTACATTTTGTTTATCCATGTACCAGTTGATAAATGTTTGTCTGTTTTCCACTGTTTTGCTCTTATGAATAAGGTTGGTAGGAACATTTCATGTACAAGGTTTTGTGTGGGCATGTGTTTTCATTTGCCTTGGTCACGTGCCTGGAAATATAATTGCTGCATTGTACAGTAACTTTATTTAATTTTGCTTATGCTTAATTTTTAAGAAACAATGGCCTGATGCTTAAGTCAGATCAGGTGGCTAAAGAAAAGAAAAGAAAAGAAAAAAGCCAAAGGAGAGGGAAGGGACAGTGTTCTAGGCAGTGGGAAAAGTACTAGTTTCTTTGTTCCATATGTGGTACCTATAAGGTAACAATTACTGTTTTTTATATCTTAAACTGATGGGGGAAACTGTCAATTTCTTGAAGGTGATAAATGTGCGTGCATCATGGCAAAGTTGCCTTTTCTCCATTTTTTTTAAAGATTTTAAACATTTATTTTAAGTACAGTCTGGTACAGTCTGCCCCCAACGTGGGGCTCGAACTCACAATGCCAGGATCAAGAGTCACATCCTCTACTAACCAAGACAGTCAGGCGCTCTAACCCTTTTTTTTTTTTTTTTTAATTTATTTCTAGGAGAGAGAGAGACAGCGTGAGCAGGGCAGGGTCAGACAGAGAGGGAGACACAGACTCTGAAATAGGATCCAGGCTCTGAGCTGGCAGTCAGCACAGAGCCCGATGCGGGGCTCGAACCCACAAACCGCGAGATCATGACCCAAGCGAAAGTCGGACGCTCAACCAACTAAGCCACCCAGGTGCCCCTAACCCTTTTTTAGTTTGAATTGAATTATTCTATAAAAATCTCTCTCTCTCTCTCTCTCTCTCTCACTCCCCCCCGCCCACACACACACCAAACAGATAAAGAAAACACCCTACCTAAAAACAAAACAAAGCAAGCAAAAAAAAAGACAGAAAGCCGAACTCTGGCTCTGCTAATCTGGTATGAAAAGGGCATATGCCAAAACAAGGTATCTTTCCTATTCCTTACGTTCTTTTTCAACGTTTCAGCGAGTTAATCTCCTCCTATGCACAGCACTAATATTTGCAGAGTCTGAAAGTCAGCTCTGTTTGCACTGCTTCCCAGAAGACAAATGGTGTTCAGCAAAATGCAGGAAAATAACCATACCCGAGCCATATTTCTCCAATATGCTTTCTTCCTTTTGTGTCAGATTTAGTCAAAGTTGTTTTTGAGTGAGCGTGTGTTTTCCCGAGCTGTGTGCTTTTCCGTGCAAGACAGAGCAAGTATTCATGACTCCGGCAACTGGGCCAATCGGAAGAACACAGGACACATCGGTTAATCCAAGGTGACCCGCTGGTTTCACCTTTGTTTGCAAAGACAGCTGCAGCAGAACCATGGAGGCAATTATGACATTACAAACCATAGACATAAAGTTGGAGAGATGATTTCTAAAAGGCCCAAAGAGAGTTTTTACTTCTTAGGCTTATGACCAGAAGTTCATGGCACATTAACTTTTCCATTTGAAAGCAAAGAAAATCCCTTGCTGCAGCTTCTAACTTCTAAAAGCGATCAGAGAGAGATAATGTCAGGCTTTCTCCTGATGAGAGCATTCTGCAAGTGTGATAGAACACTGGCTTGCTCTCTGGATCTTAAGTTTGGGTTTTTTTAATTTTTAAAAATGTTTTGTTTATTTCTGTGTGTGAGAGAGAGAGAGACATCATGAGCAGGGGAGGATCAGAGAGAGAGGGAGACACAGAATCTGAAACAGGCTCCAGGCTCTGAGCTAGCCGTCAGCACAGAGCCCTATGCAGGGCTCAAACCCACGAACCGTGAGATCATCACCTGAGCCAAAGCCACCCAGGAGCCCCATCTGTATCTTAAGTTTGAGAAGGAGGAGGGGCACCTGGGTGGCTCATTCGGTTGATCATCTGACTTCGGCTCAGGTCATGATCTTACGGTTTCTGAGTTCGAGCCCCGCATTGGGCTCTGTGCTGACAGCGCGGAACCTGGAGCCTGCTTCGGTTTCTGTGTCTCCCTCTCTCTCTCACCCTCCCCTGCTCGTGCTCTGTCTCTTTCTCCCTCTCAAAAATAAATAAATATTTTTAAAACATTTTTAAAAAGATTGAGTAGGAGATAGGGATTGGTGACATACCTGGACAGAGGTCATTAGTGGCCATTTTTCTCATCGTCTACTCAACACTCTTGTTTCTAACTTTTGGAAATGACTCCTATATTTTCCTTTGTGGAATACTGCCATTCTCAGTTCATGTAGTTTGGTTGATCTGATACCATTTATGTATACTTGCTGGGGGCCGGTAGGCACATGATCCAGGCTTGCCCAGTGGAGCAGTGCACATCCCTGGTCACAGTGATTGGCTCAGGAATGGGCATGTGGCCCAAGTGGGGCTAATAAGAAGCCTGGAGCTTTTGCTGAAACCATCAGGGAAGAGGTGTCCTCCTTCTCTTCTCTGCCTGCGAAGAGGGTTCCTGACTATAACAGGAGAGAATGAAGTCAACAGAGAGGAAAGTAGAGCCCAGAAACGGAGGAAGGCAAGTTACCATAGCATCACCTCAGCAACCGTGGCTAGCTACCCTGAAACCTATACAGACCCCGGCCAAGTCTACTTATTTTTTTTTTAATTTTTTTTCATGTTTTTTTTTTTACTTATTTCTAGGAGAGAGAGAGAGAGAGAGAGAGAGGGTGAGCAGGGGAGGGTCAGAGAGAGAGGGAGATACAGACTCTGAAATAGGCTCTGAGCCTGGCAGTCAGCACAAAGCCCGATGCGGGGCTCGAACCCACGAACCGTGAGATCATGACCTAAGCAAAAGTTGGACACTTAACCAACTAAGCCACCCAGGTGCCCCTCAAGTCTACTCATTTGAACTGTTAATTCCTTTTGTGTGTCTTGGGTAGAAGAGGGGGGGGGTTGTTGCATGCAATCAGAAAAATTATTCTGATTGATTCAGGGGCCACCCAATGCCGTGGTTTTAAGCACTGGAAGAGAATGGATTTTTCTCCCTTTAACCCAACTCTGAATCAACATAGGAATTTGAAAATAGTCTCAGCACATGAAGATGGTTTGGGCATATATTGCTGTCTCCATATGCAGGTGCCATCAGTGAAAATCTCAGCACGTTAAAACTGGAAGAATACTGGGATGTTTGTGACCTAAAAGAGGTGACATGACCATCCCAGGGCCATATGTTGTAGCACAATTGAAGCGCAGTGGTGTCTGAGTCTTCCACTCTCTTTCATTGCCTTTCGGCGAAATGAATTTCAAAATTTAAGATCCTACACATAAATGGATTGTAATATCAGTTTACTGGGCAGAGGTCAGCTATTTAAAAAAAAAAAGTTAATGTTTATTCATTTTGAGAGACAGAGACAGAGTGAGAGCGGGAGAGGGAGACACAGAATGTGAAGCAGGATCCAGGCTCTGAGTTGTGAGTACGGAGCCCCACACAGGGCTCGAGTTTACAAGCCATGAGACAAAGACCTGAGCTGAAGTCTGATGCTTAACCAACTGAGCCACCCGGGTGCTCTGAAGTCAGCTTTTTAAAATAAATGGGGGTGCCTGGGTGGCTCAGTCGGTTAAGCAGGTTAAGTGTCTGACCTCGGCTCAGATCATGATCTCACGGTTCATGGGTTTGAGCTCTATGTTGGACTCTGTGCTGGCAGCTCAGAGCCTGGAGCCTGTTTCACATTCTGTGTCTCCCTCTCTCTCTACCCCACCCCCACTCACACTTTGTCTCTCTGAAACATAAATAAACATTAAACATTTTAAAATAAAATGAAATAGAATAACATCGGGATATGTCACATATAAGAAAGGCAGGTAATATTTTGTGAAGTTTTATCTCAGTTGTATATAAAAATAAATATACATCCACATCTATATAAAATCAGTGTAGTGAGTCTGACATGAACTATGTACTTGTACTGTGTGGTTCTTAGTCAGAGTTTGAAAGCCTCTTTACTGCATATTTAGATTTCTTTTATGAGCCCATTTACTTGTGAAAGTAGATGTGTGTGTGTATTTTTCATAACAGGAAAGGGTCACCTGGCATCCCAGACATGCTAGCCCCTTCTAGATGGCATAGATTCTAACAAAGTTTCTGAGCCTGAGTAACAAACACATTTTCTCTATTTGTCTTCCACATCACTGAGCTACCAGTAACAAGAGCATTCTTTGGGAATTCTTTTGGAATTCTTTCGGGGATGAAAGTGCTGCATACAATCAAGTCTGGTCTGTTTATGGATGTAATTCCCTGTGCCCAGAGATGAGGACGAGTACTGTGGGCTGAATTACACTGCATCTGATTCTCATTAACTGCCCGTGATGTCCCCCCTGAATCTGGCCGCCCTGCCCTCGCGGAATGACTGTGCACATGGCTGGCTTCCGCAGACCGCTCAGCCCCAGTCATCTGCAATCGAGGCCGCTGCTCTGTTCCAACCCGCTCTGCAATTTGAGCAGACCTGTATCAGGAATCTTATAGACCTAAAACTTCTGTCTAATGATTAAAGAAACTCCTTGAGCTGAATGCTGCTGACTTTACAGAGTTTATGACCAAAGACTGTGGCGAAGGAGTAGATTTGATTCCTTAGGCTTAGAGGAAGAGAACTGGGCAATAAATGTCTATTACCAAAGCTTGGCCAGCAAGTGAAGCCTATCTCAATCCCTTTTAGCACCAGAAGAGTACAGCACCCATCTACTCAACCTGATAAATACTGATGTAGTGCCTCCTGTGTGCCAGGCGTGTCCTCCACGCTTACCAGTTGTTAACTCACACAAACTTTGTAACAACCGTTGGTCAGGGCAAGCTAAGCTATGCTGCAGTAATAAAAAGCTCTGAGATCTCAGCATTTTCAACTGCAATGTTTATTTCTCCATTACACTTAGGTCTTCCCTGGGTGAGTGGGTGTCTGTGCAGAAGGCTCTGCTCCCTGTAGTCCACTCGCAGGAGCTGTGACCATGACCGCACCTCACAAATAGCAGGCCACTGCAAGGAAACGGCAGCAAACCAGGCGCGAGTTGTTCATTTTTTATTTTTAATTTGTAAAATTTCCCCAGTTGTTGTGATGTTATTATGCATCAGTTCTTAAAGACTTCTACTTGGAAGTGGTACATTCCTTCTGCTCACTTTTCAGTGGCTACATTCAAGTGGTAGCCGCCACCTAGCTTGAGGACAGGGAAGCGTTATCCTATCATGTTTCTGGAAGGAAGAGAAACAGACTTATTTCCTGAACAAAACAAAACAAAAAAAGGATGCTACAGGCCAACCGGGCTGTCTCAGTTGGTGAAGCATGTGACTCATGATCTCAGGGCTGTGAGTTCAAGCCCCATGTTGGTCACGGAGCCTACTTAAAAAGTAAATAAATAGGGGTACCTGCATGTCTCAGTCGCTTAAGCATCCATCTCTTGACTTCAGCTCAGGTCATGATCTCACAGTTCATGAGGTCGAGCCCCACATCGGGCTCTGTGCTGAGAGCATGAAGCCTGCTTTGGATCCTCTTTCTCCCTCTCTCTCTGCCCCTCCCCTGCTCTCTCTCTCTTTCTTTTTCAAAAATAAACATTAAAAAAATAAGCAAAAATTGAAAAATAAGTACTTGTTTAAAATGATAGTTGCAACTGTGCTCTGAAGAATGTGCTTTCACAATTCCTATTTTATAGATGAGAAAACTGAAACACGAGAGTTTACATACCTTGCTCTATGTCACAAAACTAGTCAATAGAGTAGGGTTACCAGGTTTAGCAAAGAAAAACACAGGAAGCTCAATTAAATTTGAATTTCAGACATACAAATAATTTTTAGCATAAATATATCTGATATGCAGATGTGGAACACATTTTTGCTCAAAATGTATTTGTGATGCATCTGAAATGTAACTGGGTGTCCTGTGTTTTATCTGGCCACCCTAAAATGGAGCAGGCAGGATTTGAACCCAAGTACTCTGGCTCCA
Organism: Proteles cristata cristata; assembly: GCA_017311185.1. Taxonomy (NCBI): domain Eukaryota; kingdom Metazoa; phylum Chordata; class Mammalia; order Carnivora; family Hyaenidae; genus Proteles; species Proteles cristata. The sequence goes on along the minus strand of JAESUZ010005602.1, from coordinate 554,905 downwards.
GAGAGGACTATTCAATTCAGGGCCAATCTCCTGCTTCTGTGACTTTCTGTAGTTACTCTGCCAGTGTTCATTTTTCCCCCCTTAGCCACATGAATAAGACTGAAAGCAAATTTGAAGACTTCTCTAGCAAAGAAATAACAGCATTCTAGAAATGTTATTTACCTGGTAATTTCCTTTTAGAGTCCTAGGAATGGGGGTATAAAGGTAGGCAGAGACTGAAGGGGAGGTGTAGGAGAATAAGAGGAAATATGCTGTAAAAATGAATCTGTTCAGGGTAACCTGGGTGGCTCAGTTGGCTAAACATCTGGCTTCAGCTCAGGTCATGATCTCGCGATTCATGGGTTCCAAGCCCGGCATTGGGCTCTGTGTGGATAGTTCAGAGCCTGGAGCCTCCTTTGGATTCTGTCCCCCTCTCTGTCCTTCCCCTGTTTGCACTCTGTCTCTTTCTCTCTAAAAATAAATAAACATCATAAAATTAAAAAGAAAAAAAGATTCGGTCCACTTTCAGACATATATAGTGATCTGCCCGCCCCCCCCACCATTGTTCTTAGCTAATGGAAGGGGAAACGTGGGCAGATAATCAAAATAACGGGCAATTCACAAAACTTTCCTGGCTGACTTTGAAATGTGGCATATTGCCTTTTTAATTATGAGGCAGTTAGGCTGATGACGAAATTAGTTTGCATTTTCCAACCGCAGTAATTGAGGATACAGGCTTGAGGAGTTGGATTCCCACCAGTGGTAGACAGCGGGCTTATGGTGGTGCGTGCGGGTGCGTGAGAGGGGAGTAGAAGCGAGCCTAAAACTCCAAACTTTTCAGGCACTTTCCCACGAGGTGGATAGTTGGTATGCACATCATTAAGCGTGGATCACAACAATAGCCGACACGTGATTGGCTTTTAAAAAATACTTACTAATTGCCTGGCATATAATGAAAATTATATGTCTGTTGAATTGATAAATGGTTGATTGAACCAGTAAATGGTGATCTATAAAACAGATGCCTTTACTTGCCTTATTTTACAAACAAGGAACTGAAAGTTTAGAGGCGCTCCATGACCATCTCAGGCCATTTTGTCAAGAGCTTTTGGGCTAGGTGAGAACTTTGACTTAACAGATAGTTTTGCAAAGCTCTGCATTACTACTCCCTTTGATAACGTCTGGCCTTCTAAGGCCTTGTGGCAATCCACTGAACCTGGTGACTCATCATTCCTATTAGGAGTAATGACAAGCAATTAGGAAGTGTTGATGAACTTGCCTGAGCCCTTGGGTTAAAAGAAAGGGGTGAGGGGAAGCCAAGTACAGAAGATTAGCATTTCCTTGCTGGTAAATGGTCTGAGTTTCCCTCTTTTTATCTCCTGCAAAAAGAAAGGAAATCTCCCTGGGCAAGGTTTTAAAGCAAAGGATTTCTTGTGGTTTGATGATCCCACCAACTGAACTACCTTTCTTTCAGAAAGACAGAGACAGAGTGTGAACAGGGGAGGGGCAGACAGAGAGGGAGACACAGAATCTGAAGCAGGCTCCAGGCTCTGAGCGCTCAACTGTCAGCACAGAGCCCAATGTGGGGCTCGAACTTACGAACCAAGAGATGGATCATGACCTGAGCGGAAGTCAGCTGATTAATTTGACCGAGCCAACCAGGCGCCCCTGAACTACCTTCCTTTCAATCTTGTCTTGGGAAGATGCAACCTGCAGGTTCCTTGTTCTAAGAATAGCTGCGGTATGCACTAAGAACATCATGGTGCTTTGTTTAAATCTTGCTACCTTGCATGCCATTCAAAGAAACTACCTGCTCAGGGAGGCCTATCCAGGCTAACCTCAGTTCGGAGCAGCAGAGAGGACCCTCCTTATCCTCTCATTCTGTGCCTTGGTGTAGGTCAGGGAAAAGGAAAGTAAAATGCAAGTCTGAGGAAGTGGTTCCTGATCAGGAAACTATTCAATATCAATATGTATCCTGGACTATTTACTACAATTGAGCTGGGCACTAGGGAAATATCAATAACCCGGAACAGACATAAAGTTTTACAGACATAAAGTTGAGCGTAAGGTAGCCACATCACGTCTTCCAGCAGTGTCTGATCCCTCCCCGCTGAATACAAGTGGAGCCTGTGACTGGAGGGAATATTACTCCTGTAATTGAGATCTCTGTTCACTTAGATTGTGCTGGATGCGCCTGACCTAATCAGATGCGTTCTTAAAAGAGCATTTGGAGGTCAAGAGACAGAAGTCAGAGAGCCAAGCTACGGCTGGGCTAGAATGAAGTAGAAGTGTGAACCGCCCATGGAGGCCATGTGGCCTGAACTCCGGGCAGCCTATAGGAGCCGAGAGTGGTGTCTGGCCAACAAGTAGCAAGAAATGGGGACCTTAGTTACACGGCCGTAAGGAAGTGAATTCTGCCAACAACCTGAATGAGCTTAAGCCCCACATGAGATCCATGCCCTGGCTGACACCTTGATGGCCACCTTGTGAGATCGGAATGGAGGATCTAGCTGAGCCGTATCAGACTCCCGACCTATGGAAACCAAGACAATAAATCTGGATTGTTTCAATCCTCCAAGCTTGTTTGCGGCACACAGATGGTAGGTGATGAGGGAAACAAAGGCAAGAGGAATGTAACATAAATTAAATCTCCTTACAGCTTGCAGCCCCCTGGTAGACCCCGGAAACATGCAGAGCATGATCTTGCTCGAGGAACTCACGGCTGCCTGACTTCCTTCATGCTTTGTTTTATTAAAGACTAAAAGTAACCGTATGTTAACAGCAGCTACGCCCTCAAGGTCCTGCAAGCCTTACTTTCAAATTCCTTAGAGAATTACACTATCCCTAACCCCCACTGACTTATAAGTGTATGATCAGTTACTCTTCACAACCCCAGTGCAGCTTTTTCTGCCCATAGGTCTGGTCCCTGTGCTTTAATAAAATCACTTTTTTTCACCAAAGACATTTCAAGAATTCTTTCTTAGCTGTTTGTTCAAGCTCCACATCAGTAGGGACTGGACAGGAACTACTGAGTCACCTCTGTAGGCGATGCTATATACATATGTTTAAAGTTTATTTTTCTTTATTTTGAGAGAGAGAGAGAGAGCAAGGAGGGGAGGGGCAGACAGAGAGGGAGACAGAGAATCCCAAGCATGCACCACGCTGTCAGTGCAGAGCCTGATGCAAGGCTCCATCCTATGAACCGTGAGATCATGACCGGAGCCCAAGAGTCAGATGCCTAACCGACTGAGCCACCCAGGCACCCCGGCGATGCTGTATTTTTAATTTGTGAAGATTCACTGTCCTTTACACTTGGAATAGGTGCACTTTTTCTCTTGTATAGGATACTTGGTATAAAATTATCAATTCAGTGTTATGAAATATTCACAAGATTATTATACAAGCTTATGAAGTAAGCTGTATATTATAGTTTCTACTTTACAGGTGAGGAAATAAAGCCTAGAGACACACATACCCAGGCCCACCTGATTACTCTGTGCTGTGATGCCTATACTGCAGGCTGTCCTTCTCGTTGATGGGTAGGCAGTGCAAATTTCCCCTTGCTGGTGCTGCCACAAAAAGGTGGGTGGGAAAGGAGAAGTAATTCTTAAGAATCAGTCACACCTTTGAGATATGTCATGTTGATTATTCAGAGAAGCTTGATAATAACTCCAGTCCTTGAACTCTTGATAAGTGTGAGCTTTTATTGCCATTTCACTGCCACTCCTTCTTCCAGGGACAAACAGAAGTTGGAGCTACTAGGGATTTGTCTTTTGACCACTCCTGTCAACAGTGGAGAATTGAATGGATGAGAGGTAAGGGTTCACTCAAGGTGTGCTGGTTCAAAAAACAGCATCCTTTTTATATAGTATTTTATTTTTATTTTTACTTTCTAAGTAGGCTCTATGCCCAGTATGGGGCTTGAACTCACAACCCTGATATCAAGAGTCATATGCTCTATCGACTTAGCCAACCAGGCACCCTAAAAAGGCATCCCTTAGAGCAGTGGTTTCTTGAAACAAACACAACCACAACCACAACGGGCTTTTAAAGATTACTGATATAATACACAATCATTGTAAGAGAATCAAACAGCTTTTAAAATTAAAAACCTTGGGGCGCCTGGGTGGCTTAGTCGGTTAAGCGTCTGACTTTCGCTTTGGTCATGATCTCGCGGTTCGTGGGTTAGAGCCCCGTGTCGGGCTCTGTGCTGAGTGCCGGCTCAGAGCCTGGAGCCTGTTTCTTTTTTTTTTTTTTTAATACATTTTTTAAATATTTTTATTTATTTCTAGGAGAGAGAGAGAGAGCGTGAGCAAGGGAGGGTCAGAGAGAGAGGGAGACACAGACTCTGAAATAGGCTCCAGGCTCTGAGCCGGCAGTCAGCACAGAGCCTGACGCGGGGCTCGAACCCACCAACCGCGAGATCATGACCTAAGCGAAAGTCAGACGCTTAACCGACTAAGCCACCCAGGCGCCCCATCTGGAGCCTGTTTCAATCTGTGACTCCCTCTCTCTCTGACCCTCCCCTGCTCACGCTGTCTCTCTCTCTCCTAGAAATAAATAAAACATTAAAAAATAAAGTAAAATTAAATTAAAAACCTGTAAATTGCACACTCTCTTCCTAAAAATAACCACTGTTAACTTTTGGCCATGTCTTTCTTTTCTGTTTTTTGTTGCTGCTGGTAAATGATTTAAGGATCTGTCTGAACTACAAAAGTAAGTGGAAAGTTACCCCAAAACAGAATTGTCTACCCTATTGTCACAAAATGGCACCTGTATATCTCAAACCACGCTGTCCAATACAGTTAGCCACAAGCCAGATTGAAATGTGCGATGTGCACTATACAGAGGATTTCAAAGATGTAGGGGAACAAAAGAGAATGTAAATATCTCAGTGTTATTATATTGTTTATATGTTAAAACTACAGTCTTTTGGATATATTGGGTTAAATAAAGTGTATTTTTGCTAGAATAACTTTTCCCCTTTGTTTTTGTTTGAGTATAGTTGAACACTAACTACAATAAAATTTTATCTGTGGCTCATATTCTATTCCCCTGGATAGGCTAATTTAACATATCGTAGGTTCTCCCATAAGATACCTATAAAGGAAAAATCTGGAGATTTAATCCCATCGCATCATTATTTGTTCCTTTTTTTAAATTTATTTTTTTAATGTTTTTTATTTATTTCTAGGAGAGAGAGAGAGAGACAGCGTGAGCAGGGTAGGGTCAGAGAGAGAGGGAGTCACAGACTGAAACAGGCTCCAGGCTCCGAGCTGGCAGTCAGCACAGAGCCCGACGCAGGGCTCGAACCCACGAACCGCGAGATCATGACCCAAGCGAAAGTCGGACGCTTAACCGACTAAGGCACCCAGGCGCCCCTTAAATTTATTTATTTTTAAGTCATCTCTACATCCAACATGGAGCCCAAACCCATGACACTGAGACTAAGAGTCACATGCTTTCCCAACTGAGCCAGCCACGTGCCCCCATTTGTTTCATAATAATCTTTTTTCTGATTATAAAGGCAGCATAATACAGTTTTTAAGAGAGTCAGATATGCAGAAGAGAATGAGCCTGAATCATCATTTTTGTTAACATAATAGCTTATACCCTTACAAACTGTATTTAGTCTGTTCTATAAACATTTCTTCACTTAATCTATAATGGGCTTCTTTACATAATAATATATAGGTAGATATTTCACTATATGAATGTACCACAAGATTAATGTTCAATATATTTTTCATGCGGGGAAATTACAGTGCCATCTCCTAGAACTCTAATAGTACTTTCATCTTTTTTTGTTTTTTTTTTTTTTTGTACTTTTATCTTTAATTCATAGCAGTTTTTGGGTGTTAACTATTTTTATTTAAAAAAAAATTTTGTTTATTTTGAGAGACAGAAAGAGTGGGCGAGCAGGGGAGGGGCAGAGAGAGAGAGAGAGAGAGAGAGAGAGAGACTCCCAAGCAGGCTCTGCACTGTCAATGTAGAGCTCTACACAGGGCTCATTTTCACAAACCACAAGATCATGACCTGAGCCAAGATCAAGAGTAGGACGCTTACCCAAATGAGCCACCCAGGCCCCCCCTGTTTGAATCTCTTTAAAGGATCCCACTCTGAAGAAGAGGGTGGCCAAAGTGGCAGTATGGGCTGTAACACTATGGTCGTGGCAGGGGGTGGGGGGCCACATAAGCTGTGGGTGACTAAGGAAATAGGACACTGTCACAAGTCCCTAGTTTGGGTCTGGGAAGGAGGAAGGGAGTCTCTAAGGAACATAAAACAGCCCCATAAGAGAAGAAGCCAGTGTTTGGGATTTTATGTCACCAGTTCTTTAAGACCATATTGTTCCCTTCGCTAAGCTCTTCTTTCTGTCCCTGCCCCAGCCATACGGGGTTCAGAAGTAGCCAGAAGTAGTGCCAATTGGAGGGAGTACACAGAGAAACAGTGAATCAGTCTGCTTTCCCATCTGGGGTGAGGTTGGAGCCGCTGGTGAGAAAACTTGGAACCGGGTGAGAAACTGAAGTTTTGACATTACAACTACATAGGACATTTAATACCTACAAATAAGATTGTTCATACCTGAAGATTCCTAAACAAGCCCTGGAATCTGCCCTAGGTAATGACCTGAAGTAGGGGAGAAAGAAAACAGAAGATAGAGAAGACGGAAGATAGCCTGGGAGAAATGAATTTGCTTCCTCCTATATCTTACCAAATGCAATTCATCTACTTAGACAGTTTCCCCTCTTAATCTTCACTCCTGGATGAACTGTATCTCAGTTTTTAACAACCTGAGATAACCTGATTGACACAACGGTCATATGTGACTTGTTAGTTGAGGCTCCAGTGAAGATTCTCCAGCAGAACCATATGGTTCTCATTTGACTAAACCGAGGACTGATCCACAGATCAGCAGCATCGGTGCCACCTGGGAGCAGTTAGAAATGCAGAGCTACAGGCTCGGTCTCAGACGTAGGTAATAGGAATCTGTCTTTAACAAGATCCCCAGGTGATTCATATGCACATTACAGTTTGAGAAGCATTGATTAGAGAGCTCAGTATGTTTTGGATTAGCTGCTAGACAGGGAATTGCTCATTTTGATCTCAGGGTTGTGGGATAATGAGTTCGAAGGAGCTTAGAATTATGAGACCTGGCCCTAGTTCCTTTACCATGGGCAAATCCTTTCTAGCACTTTCTTTCTACTTTCTGATAGTTGTTTGATCAGATGTACTATAAGGTCCCATCTGACTCTGACAGTCTGTAATTCGGGGAATGTTCAGTTGAAGTCAAAGAGAAAATAAAACCCAGTTGATATTTAATAAACATTGTAATAAATTGCTTAAAGAGCCACACAGCTTTTCCATGTCACTGTGTATTGTCCGTGCATCTAAACTCATCACACAGTCCTTTGTGCTAGCCCACATGAAAAGTAATTTCCTGTTTAATAACAATTATCCCTTCTTCACTGAAGAGGAAGCATATTTGATGGGAAAAGATTATTGCTAAAACAAAATGATATTAGAGTGGCAGGCTGCCAGGAGCTTCTGAATGTATTGGAATGATTAGTAAATTCTTTATTTGAAAAACAGAGCTAATTCAGATCATTTCGGTGTACAAGGGTTTCGTTTGACAAAACCACATATGTACACGGACACACATAGAAAACGAGCCCACGCTTGACTTTGAGTGCAGGTCACGTTGGTGTAGATAAAGGTCAATACTGGGGTTCAGAACTTAGAAATGTGTTTGGGGTCTGTAATCCATTCACTGTGGGACCATGGCAATCTCCTTCTCCTTCTGTGGTTCAGTCCTGTCATCTGAAAAGTGACTGGATGGAACTATCCCATCCTGCATGTTCATTGCTGCTCCTTCATAGACGCAGCCTAGAACTTTGGGCTGAAAAGTATTGCAGAACCTCAGGCAACCTCAGTGGGCAAGAGTCGGTCCATCAGTAATGTCTGCTCTGGGCAAGGGATCAGGGAGAGGCCAAGTAAGTTCCATTTGTTTGCAAATTCCTTAGCTAGTGGCTCTCTGGGGACATTGACAATTTTAAATATTTTCTCCTGAAAGCATTTATGAAAAGATCTTATTATAAGATAAGACAAAAGAGAAATAGGATGATTACTAGGTTTGCTGTTGCTATTTTAAGAGTCTTTTAAGAGCTCAAAGTATATGTGTGTGTTTCTGGTCTTGACAACACACAGGTCAAGCTCTGAGGAGAAGAAAACTGGGGCTGGATTTAAAAGAATTTCAGTGTGAGATACGTGATAGGTTGGATGTGATTTATGAAATGAGTCTTCTGTTTTGTTAGAATATGGATTGTTGTTTCATTCAGGGTCCTTTATAGGAAACAGATGCCCAATCTGTAAATCAGGCACCCTGGAGTAGGGAGATGGCATTTTTGTATAAATTATTGTAGATTCAGGAAGTAAAAAGCGTGGGTGAACAAATTTTTATTGGTTACTTGGCATAGAAGTCATTTTATCAATCATCTGTCCGGGGTGATCAGCGCCCCCCACCCCCACCCCCCATTCTTCCTAGGGGTTTGATGAGGAAAAGGGCTCAAAGTTCTGGAGTGAAACATGTTCTTTGACCTAACAGGTTTGACATGATGGGATAGCTAACTGCCTCTTTCCCAGCCTGTTGAGAGAAATTTGCTGTTGTATTTGGCTTTCAGTTTCAAATGTAAATTCCCCAAAGGAAGCTGGATCAAAGTATTCCATGGAGTTCAGAGAAGAAATACATTTACAGTTCTCTCTCTTTTTTTTCCCCTTCTTTTAGGTCACTGAGCTCTTATTTCAGTGGTCTACCTTCTGTCTCCTATTCTTACAATGAAAATTTCATTGTTTCCCTGTCATCCCTTGGTTCTTTGATAGTTTTGGTAGAGTCAGCTAATGATCATTCTTTCCATACTTGAAAGCAGCAAGCTCCTTCATTTATTGATGGGCTCAGTTAAAAACCATGCATTTAACTCCCTGTCTGAGGGTATGAGACACAGCCACCTAGGTTATGGTGCCACGTAAGACGTGCTGTGTCCTCAAGGTTCACAGCCCAGCATGGAGTTATAAATATATCAAGATGACTGAGAATTCAAAATCTAACTGATTTTGGAAGTGCTTATTCATTTTAAAAGATTCATTTTAAAATATTTGTTTTAATTATTTTCTTTATTCTGATCATATTATTTGAATTGGTCCTAGATTCACATGGCTCAAAGATAAAAATAAAATTAAAAAAGTCTTGGTCTAACTCCTGACCTCACCTACCCACTTTTGCACCTTTGCCTTTCTATATGTAAGCACTCTTACTCATTTCTTGTATAACCTGTTGGTGTTTATATTCAGGCAAATATAAACAACAATAAATATAATCTTACTTCCCCCATTTTAACCAAGGCATTGGGATAGTATATGGATTATTTTGCATTCTGACTTTTTCACTTAACAGTTCCCCGGAGGTTTTCCCTACAGGGTGTGGAGAACTCCATTCTCTTTCTCACAGCTGTGTAATAGTGTGTAGAAGTGCCATTGTTTATTTATCCGCTCCTCTCTATACGGACACTTGGGTATTTCCAGCCTCTTGCTCATGCATGCACACAGCTCTGCAATCAATAATGGAGTTTATCTGTCACTTCACTTCATGCTGTCTTAAGTGTAGCTGTAAAAATAATTCTCAGGAGTGAAATCACTGAGTAAAAAAGTAAATGCATTTATAATTCTGATAGGGTTTGCCAGTGAGCCCCCTAAAGGGTTGTACCATTTTGTGCTCTTTCCATCATTGTAGGAGAGTGCCTCATTCCACTACTTACTACAGAGCATGCTGTAAAATTTTTGAATTGGACCTTTGCCAACTTGATAGGTGAAAAATGATATCCTTGTGCAGTTTTGACTTGCATTTTTCTTATTACAAGTGAGGTCAAACATCTTTTCATATGGGCAAGAGCCATTTATGTTTATTTTTCTGTGACCTATCTGTTAATGTCTCTTGTTCACATTCCTATTGCACCGTTGATATTTTTTCTTCACAGTTTCTGGGAGGAAACTTTATTCTTATTCATGAACCTCTTTTCCAATTATCTGAGCTAAGTCTTCTTTATAGGAACACTCATTTGATCCTTACAGCAAGTCTGAGAGTTGTGTATTGCCACTGCATTTTCAGAATGAGGAAACTGAGGTTCAGAACCACTCATCAAGTAACTGACTGCTGGCCATACAGCCAGTAAGAGGCAAAATCATATAGAAATCCAAGTTTGTCTTATTGCTAAAGTCTTTCCTCTTCACGGTCCACTATTAATATTTTTCTTAGGCAGAGACCAGGGTTAACTAATTCATACTGACTTTCATTTCCCAGGAACACAGGTAACAGAGGAGGGTTTTACTGAGATCATGCTGGGTGGCACATGAAAGCCCAGCTGGGATTAGAAACATGTCCTGTATCATCCCCCCAGTGACTAATCTGCAGGGAGATCGACTGTATGCCTCCTTCCCCACCTTCCCACAAAGCCTTGCCATGATGCATCTGAAGCCAACAGGAACCAGGAACAAGTGACTGAAATTACTCAAGAAAAGGATTGCACTGAGTTAGGCATCAAGGAGTATGTATGGCCACTGTGACCCAAGAATAGAAAACAAACTTTACCAAGAATGGCTTCCCATTAGAAATCCAGAAAACAAATTTTTAAATGTCTTTTAAATTTATTTTTGAGAGGGAGAGAGAGACAGAGAGAGAGACAGAGAGAGAGGCAGACAGAGAATCTGAAGCAGGTTCCTCACTGTCTGTACAGAGTCCGACATGGGGCTGGAACTCACAAAACTGTGAGATCATGACCCGAGCCAAAGTAGAACACTCAACTGAATATCCAGAATCCAGAAAAATGTTAAGTATTGCAGCTTCTTCCACCTCTGCTGTTTAAGAGGCTTCTTCAGGGAACCTTGAATTATAGGCTGTGTCTGAAGTCCGTCACCAAGTTCTTTCTCAAACAACTGGGCCAGCACTGGGAGCTCAGGACTTCTTGAGAACAATGATTTCCCTTCTCATCTGTCCTCTCTGTTTAAAGTTGCTGGTGCTATGGACGAGCAGTAGAGCTGACCACAAGAGCAGAGAGAGAGAGAGAGAGAGAGAGAGAGAGAGAAATAAAACTATGGTTCATTTATGGCCTTTGACAAATATGCAAGATTCACTGAAAGCATATTACCAAATGATTAAAACCCTGGGCTCTCCTCTTGAGAATACGTGTGAGGACATTATATTACTCGTTGAATAATGTGATCACTGCAGTTTCCTGCCAGTTCAACAATATAGCCAAGATGCTCTTTTTCACTCTATTTACCAATTGTGTTCTAAAAGCCATCTTCCTCATGGCAAGTTTCCCCATTTTCATTCACTTTAGTTTATTGTGACTTGATAAAACGTGAATCTGGTGAATTTAAGCTTAATTAAAGCTATAATCTTGTTTTGCTGCAGTGACGCAGTTCAGGAGGAGCCTCCTATAGACTTCTCACTCACACACAGGAGGGGAGTCCAAATGGGTTCGGTGGTGCTAAGCATTTTTTTCCTTCTGTTTTAGATTTGAGTATAGTTGGCATACAATGTTAAATTCATTTCAGGTGTAAAACGTAGTGATTTGGCATACAATGTTAAATTCATTTCAAGCGTAAAACATAGTGATTCAACAAGTGTGTACATTATGTAGTTTTGCTGAGCATTTAATTTCAGTTTTCATTAGGATACAGAGGTCCAGCATTTCCCTTGAATGGGTATGTTGAGAAGTAGAAAAAAGCCTGGAAGTGGATTTTTTTGTGTTCTTACTGATGTTTCAGCTTTAATGTCATAGGAGAGCTGGTATTATGTAACTAGGAGATCTTTGAATGGTAGCCATACCATAGAGCAGAGTTTGGCCAACTTTTCTGTAAAGAACCAGAGACTAACTATTTAAGACTTAAAAAAAAATGTTTTTTTACAATTTTATTTTAGAGAGAGAGCATGAGCTAGGGAGAGAGGGGCAGAGTGAGAGAAAAAGAGAGAATCTCAAGCAGGCTCCATGCTCAGGGTGGATCCTTAACAGGGCTTGATCTCACAATCCTGGGATCATGACCTGAACTGAAATCAAGAGTCAAACACTCAACTGATTGAGCCACCCAAGTTGCCCCAAATACTTAAGGCTACTCACCTTTGCCATTGAAGTGCAGAGGCAGCCATAACTAACACATAAGTGAATGGAGTGGCTTTGAGCCAATAAAACTTAATTTAAAAACAAAAGCACACAGTGGGCAGGACTTGGCCCTAGAGCCATACTTAAGTTTGCCAAAGAGCAAAGCATGAATGCTTTCATCCCTAATTAGGGAATCCCACTTTGGGCAGTGCTTTCAAGTTGTAAAAATACATAAATATGATTGCCTCCAGTCACAAAATGAGAACTAGACACTACCAAGAGGGCCAAGGAGGTGGATCGTCTACCAGTTCTTTATTTTCATCATTCTTCTTGTTCTTGTCTCTATTTATTCATAAACCATTTATTTAAAAGGGCTTCCTGTGATATGTGCCTCTGTCTTTTCTGTTTACTTTCCCTATTTTCCCACTGACCTTAATGATAGTTTGAGGAAAGGGTTGGGAATTTGGGCTAGTGGCTTGCTCATAGCTGGATTTAAATCTTGGGTATCATGTTTTTGAGAAGGTTCTTGACTACTGGGTTGGTTTGTTTGTCTTTTGAATGAGGGTTGAGGTAGATAATCCATAAAGTTACTGTGATGTTTATAAATGAGTATAAAGGAAGTTTCACAAATTAGAACTCAATAAGTACTTTAAAAAAATACTTATGGGGCACCTGGGTGGCTCAGTCGGTTAAGCATCTGACTTTGGCTCAGGTCATGATCTCACAGCTCCTGAGTGAGCTTTGTGCTCACCCGTGATAGGCTCTGTGCTGACAGCTCAGAGCCTGAGCCTCCTTCAGATTCTGTGTGTGTGTGTGTGTGTGTGTGTGTGTGTCTCTCTGCCCCTCCCCACTTGCACTCTGTCTCTCTCTCTTTCTCTCAAAAATAAATAAACATTTAAAAAATTAAATAGAAAATATATGAAATACACATTTTTACAGGTTTGTCATCTCTGCCATTTTCTCTGTAGTCTCTATTCATTCTCTCTTTTATGAATCAAATTCTGAATTTCTTCCAGACTTCCATATTAATAAGCTTAAAAGCAGAAATGTTCTCAGAAGAGAGTAGTAATGGTATTGGTTACTATGAAAATAGGCTATCAGTGACACAAAAATCCTAAATAACAGTGGCTTATGCGAGACGAGCCTGGGCACCATGGCCCCCAGGATCCAGGCCCCTTCTAGTGTGTGCCCCTTGCTTCTATTATCCAACATGGCTACTCCGGCCCTGTCAGAGGCTCAGCAGTCAGAAAGGCCAGGGCAGGGAGGGCAAGGAGCGGGAGGCTTTGCAAAATCACTGGCGGCTTCCTTAGGTTTTCTGGATCACATAAACCTGCTTTTCTCTCTTCATTAACTGTAAACATTCGCATCCTTGTGTCATCATTGTTGTCTGTTTCCTCCCAATAGAATATAAATTTCAGGAGTCTGGGAACTCAGTTTTATTTGCCACGGTTTCCCCTGCACCTGATACAATGGCTGGCATGTTGTAGATATACACTGAGCATCTTTAGAATGAATTCCAGAGTAAGATGATTTCATTTGGACATGCTGAAAGGATTAATCTTTGTAACCCTCAGAGTGCTTTCTGGGTAGCAGGTCCTCCACGGAAATACCTGATCAGCTTGGATTCGTGCCAGGTAATAATAAGCGTTAACTATGATTACTTGCTGAAGAACATGCAAAATGTTTTTTATGCTTTACCTCATTTACCTCCTTAAAACCCATGGTAATAGGTGGTGGTGTGATGGTGGTAGTGGTCTCATTTTAATCATAAGGAAACCAGATTTCAGGGCAATTAAATAAGTTGCCCAAGGTCATACCACTGAGAATGACAGAGCCAAGACTTGACCCTGGTGTATCAAATTTGAAGGTTTGTAGCCTTAAGTACCAGATCCTACTGATCACAGAGGAGAGAGCAAACTATGCGGACAGTTTGAGATGATCTCAGGCTTCCTGGATTAATTGGAATAAGACCTGCTTGAGGTGCCATAGGCCTATCTCTAATAAGCATGGCAAAGAGATACAAAAAAAGCACTTCATGAAGAAATTACTTAGTCATTGTCCATTGACTTGACAATGAGTCTGTCTGAACTTGTTCTATTATTTTATTATGATTAGTGAAAGGCATTCAACTTACATTCATGGGAAAGTTAATAAAGTGAAGTCCAAAAGTTAGCAAAAGGAGAAAAATGAATCAGCTGATAAAACGCTCATCTTGAAGGACTTCTTCGAAACCTTTGAAGTCACATTTCTTCGTGAACAGTTAAGTGGCCAGATTTCTCTTTAATTAGGCTTTAAAAAAAAATTCGATTGAATACAGCTAAAAATCTTGCCCACTTACAGGCTTTAGTAACTATAACTACAAAATGACTTGGAATTCATTTGTCTAAAACTTTAAGTCCAAATTGTCCTATATGAGGTGGCCCTGGGCTTAGTAGTAGACACACCTGACTTTGAAATGCTGGCATTGCAGTTTCTACCTGGTTTTCCAGTTTGGGCTGGTTGTGAGGAAGGCCGCTCTGGTCATTCTCTTGCATGTCCGTGCACATATCTCTCTTGGAATTCCCAGGAGTAAAACTATGAGGTCACAGAATAAGTTTTGCTTTTGTAGATACTATCAAATAGCGTCTCAAAGTGTTTATACCAATTTATGCTCCTACCAACAATGTATGAGATTGCCAGTCACTCCATGGCCTTACAGCACTTGATACTGTCAACCTTTTAAGTTGCCTTAAAAGTAAAGAAAGGAAATAAAGAAAAACCTTGCATGACATAAATTCTTCTTCTTGAGTCTTAGGAGCAATTTCCAAAGCATGGAATAGGAAAGAAAAAAAGAAATTGAGGAAGGAAGGAACAGAAAGAAAAAAGAAAGAAAGAAAACCCCAGCAGTCCATTTTCCAATAAACCTAACAAGTTATTCATAGCAGTGATGAATAACTCAGTTTGATAGAAAAATCTAAAAAAAGCAATTACTAGTCTAGATTCAGTGTAGCTGACAGTTGCCTACTCAAAGGCTATGTTCCAGTGTGCCTGGGTGGCTGAGTCGGTTAAGCATCCAACTCTTTTTTTTTTTTTTAATGTTTGTTTATTTTGAGAGAGAGAGAGAGAGAGAGAGCGAGCATGTACGCTTGTGCACACATGAGTGGGGGAGGGGCAGAGAATGAGGGAAAAAGAGAGTCCCAAGCAGGCTCTGTGCTGTCAGCGCAGAGCCCAATGCGGGGCTCCATCCCATGACCATATGATCATGGCCTGAGTGGAAATCAAGAGTTGGACGCTTAACTGACTCAGCCACCCAGGCACCCCAAGTGTCCAACTCTTGATTTTGGTGTAGGTCATGATCTCAAGGACTCATGAGATCAAGCCGCACATGGGGCTCTGCACTAACTGCAAAGAGTCTGCTTGAGATTCTCTCTCCCTCTCTCTCTCTCTCTCTCTCTCTCTCTGCCCCTCCTCCTTCCCACCCTGTCCACCCTCTGTCCTGCTCGCATCCTCTCTTGCTTTCTCTCTGAACAAATAAATGAACATTTATTTATTTATTTAATGTCTTTATTTTGAGAGACAGAGACAGAGAGCGAGCGGGGAGGGGCAGAGAGAGAGGGAATCATAGAATCTGAAGCAGGCTCCAGGCTCTGAGCTGTCAGCAGAGTCTGATGCAGGCTCGAACCCATGGACTGTGAGATCAGACCTGAGCTGAAGTTGACGCTTAATCGACTGACCCACAAGGCGCCCCAATGAATTTTTTTTTTTTTAAAGCCATGTTCTCTCTCTCCTTCCACACCAACAGGACTTCAGTTTTGCTTAGCACCCATCCTTTAGGGAAGGTGAACCTCTTTCTAGATCAAGAGAAGATCCTGATTTATCAGCCTAAGGCTTATCAGGTTTCTCTATTCCTCTCATTGAGTAGTTAGCTAAAGAATGTGCATGTGAGCTGGGTCTAGCCAATGAGAAATGGGGAAGAGAACAGCTCTTAGGAAAAGTTTTCTTACTGTCAAGAAGGAGATTCCAGAAGAAATGGTCCCTTTTTGCTTTTGGATGTGGTATGTGTGGATGGATATGGAACTGTACCAGATAGCTCTGTGACTGCCAGGCTGAAGATGAAGCATCCACATGAAGGAGTTACAGGAAATGGAGAATGGTGCCTGTGTTCCAGAACCTGCTCTAAGTTTATGTGAGGGAATAAATTCATTTATTGTTTAAGACAATTAGGGCTGTGTTTTTCTGTTACTGGCCACTGTAACTAATAATCCTGATACTGGACTGTGTTAAAATAACAAAGGGGAAACTGAGCCCTTATTCATCCCTTATAAATATGTAAAAAAAAAAAAACAAACTCTTTTTTCTTAGACCAGTGGTTCTCTATCTTTAGAGTACATTAGAATCACCTGGAGGACTTATTAAACTGGGCTGCTGGGATCCACTAAAAAGTTTCTGATTCAGTAGACCTAGGGTGGGGTCAGCAATTTGCATTTTCCCAAGTGATGCTGATGGGGCTGGTCACTTTGAGAACCCCAGTGTCCTAGAGTATCGATACTATCTTAATGTCTTTAGAATCACACTTTTAAAAAGCTCACATCTTGGGGTGCCTGGGTGGCTCAGTTGGTAAGTGTCCGACTTCGGCTCAGGTCGTGATCTCAGGGTTTGTGACTTCAAGCCCCATGTCTGGCTCTGTGTTGACAGCTCAGAGCCTGGAGGCTGCTTCAGTTTCTGTGTTTCCCTCACTCCCTGCCCTTCCCCACTCACACTGTGTCTCTCTCTCTTTCTCTCTCTCTCTTTCTCAAAAATAAATAAACATTTAAAAACTTAAAAAAGAAAACTTTGCTTTAAAAAAATAAAAATAAAAAGCTCACATCTTCGGGAGCCTGAACATCTTGGCTCAGCTGGTTGAGCATCTGATGCTTGATTTTGGTTCAGGTCATGATCTCACAGTCACGAGATCAAGCCCCACATCACACTGTGCATTGGGCATGGAGTCTGGTTAAGATTCTCTCTGTCTCCATCTGTCCCCCACTCTCTAAACTAAAATAAAAATAAAAAGCTTGCATCTTTCATGGTCTTCGTTCTCATGTTAAGGAATACAAATCCTTTTTCATCATTTTGAGTGACTACTTAGTATTATATCACATGTATACACCAGGATTTGCAAAGCCACAGTACTAATAATCGGATATTTGGGGGTTTTATACTATCACATTAACACAAACAATCCTGCCATAAATATCACTTTATGGTAAGCCTGACTAACCATTTAGTAATGTCCTCAAGGTAAATTCCTAGAAGTACAATTGCTGATCAAAGGGAGATGTCTGGATTTTTTTCCTTCTCATAACATGTTCACAATCCTTCTAATCTCTCCTTCCAGACACACTGTCCTTAGGTTTAGGTATTTTGCCAGAGGACTTTTGGCTGATCCTGCCTCAGCAGGCCAAGACCTTAACCATTTGCCTTGTGGTGCTCGCTCTTTTATGTTAAAGGGCCTGAACAGAAAAGGCCGCAGCAATGCCAGGCACAGACTATTATATCCCTAAGGGTTAATTTACTAATTTTTACTAGTGGAAGTGGATGGAAGCCTGAGAGTTCCTTAAGCCTTTTTGTCTTTCTCTATACCCTGATAATTTGAGCATGCTTTTTATCTTTGGCTTATCTTTATTTGAGAATAAAGGAAAGCAGCGCTCACTGCCCCAAAGATCGATGCCTGCATTTGGATGTCAGCTGTCAGTCATCTTAGAGCATAAAAGAAGGTCAGCCTGCAAGGTGAAAACCTGGGTCTACATTTTGACTGCGAGGCCTGGCCACGGAAGCATTTGTTTTCAGATGTAAGTGCCTTCCTAAGTCAGAGTAGCACCTTTATAGTTCATCCAGGATGAGTAGTATAATTCAAGGCAAGAGAGCTCATCAGATTACCTGGCAAACTAAATGCAGATAATACCTGATTATTACTGGTCTCAGCTTAAGTTCTTTAGAAAGTATGGCTCGAGGCAATGATGGAAGTATCTAACGCATTTTAACTTTAAGCATAGAAGTTTATTTCTCTCTCATTTGAAAACTCAGTGATAGATGTTTCTATACTGGGATGGTAGGTCACTGATTTGTAGCCTCCAAAATTGCCCCAATTATTGCTTCTTCCCACCCAGTGTGGGAGAGAGGGAATGCATGATGGAGAAAGAGAGAGAGGAAGAGGGGAGGAAGGGAAGTGTGTACTCAGTTGTTTTAAGGGCAAGTACCTGGAACTTGCATACACCACTTCCCCTCACATACCATTGGCAGCAACTTAAATGGCTACCCCCAGCTCAGAGAGTTTGGTCTTTAGCTGTGCAGCCATGTGTAAGACCCTGAAATTCTGATTTGGAGGTTTAAACCTAGGGAGGTGATGGTGAGGGAAAAAGAAGCCAAGCAAAGAAAGATGTGAAACCATGTGATACTTTATCTTATGTGCCAGTCATAGAGACATGTGGACTGCACACCAGGTTTGTTTGCTTTGTCTACGGTGCTTTTCTGCTAGGATTGCAAGGGACAAGTGTCCCTAGAAGTAGCCCATGGAAGAGAAAAGGAAGGGAAATTTATCTTTCCTTCTCCCTGCCAGCTCGTTTCCCATTGGTCAAGGTTCACCCTGCCGGGGATGGGGGTGTGATAATTCTCTTGATGTTATGTAATCCATCCCCTTGATAACTGCTCAGGAAGCAGATCCCCTGCCCCAGAAGTAGAAGGCTGACCCCATGCAAATAAGGCGCTGCCCAGAGAGGAAGAGTGGACTAGGAGAATGTGACAGTGTGTCCAAGATCTGTGTCCCAACACATGACTTACTGGGATTCTGAGTGGAAAGTCCTAAGGGCTTTGCTGAAAATTTAGCTCTAACTGAACTCGATGGAAGTTCTGAGCCTGTTGGTCAGTACCTTACAAAATGAGCTCACTGGTCAGAGACTGGTAGGGAGAAGGGAGTCTCTCTTCATCTTTGACCAAGAATTCTAATATAACAATGTTTTTCTCAGGCATCTGAGAAATCTTGTGGAGGTTTTCCTCTCTCTGCTCCCTCACCCCATGCCCATGGATGTTGATTAGGACACTATGAAAGCTTTTCCCTCCTTTTCCTCTCCCTTCCTTCTTCCTTCCTTCCTTCCTTCCTTCCTTCCTTCCTTCCTTCCTTCCTTCCTTCCTTCTTTCCTTCCTTCCCCTCTTTCTTCCTTCCTTTCTTCCCTTTTTCTTTCATCCCTCCCTCCCTCCTTCCCTCCCTCCCTTCCTTCCTTCCTTCCACCTTATTCCTCCCTTCCTTCCCCCTTCCTTCCTTCCCTCCCTCCTACCTTCCTTCCAGAAGTTAGTTGTACTGTGATTACCTTGTTTTTCAAGAAGTTTAAATTCCATCCTGCCTTTCCCCCTGGAAAACCAGTAATATTCAAATAGCATGAAACATGAACAAGTAGCCAGCCAAATTAGTATATACTTTGGGTTAGCTTTGAACTTGACATGTTTGTTAACTGTGAATCTGTGAATTTGGAAATACAATCTAATCAAAACATAATCAGAAGAACCCTTTCTCCAATAAGAAACAGGCTTAGTGGATTTTGAAACACCTAACTCTGTTTTTAGAGGATCTTTAAAAACAGAAATCTGATCCTATTGGCACAAATGCTGTTTAAGAGACATAGTGCTTAAGTTCACTTCCTCTAGAATCAGAAGATTTAGAATTAAGTATTTTGGTAAGCTTGGGCATAGAATTCTTAGACTCCTAGTTTTATTTTCTGTACAATGGGGATTATCTAGTACCCTAACAGTGTCTATTCATATACTACTATCTCCCTAACAGGGATATCATCATAGCTAAATGAAATAAAACATGTCAAGCTCCTGGCACATAATGTGCTGTCAGTAAGTGGCAGAAGCTGTCATGGTCATTATCATCATCCTCATCATCATTTTATTGTATAGTCACTGTTGTTCCATTTGTTGACAAATTGTTCTGTATTGTTGACATTTGAGGGTTTTTAGTGACCCTTCATTTCAGTAAAGGGATAATGACAGTTGTCATAAGGCATGAAGCCATGCAAAGGTGCTTGAGTGTCCATCCTTCAACTGTTGGTTTGTTACAGATTATACAGCCATCATGTTAAACTTCCTTTTAAAGTCATTTTAATTCTCACATTAAAGGACAAGTGTGTTTACCTGATTTATCTACCATTGTCTTGATAGGAAGTCTTATAAATAGTGCTTGGGGTAGTTGAAAACCCTGTGGAGAGTCCCCATCTCACCTGCACATGGAAAGATTTTCCTTGTTGATGGAAGCTTTCTAAAAAAATATTTAATTTTTTAAAATAATTTCCAACCCCAACATGGAGCTTGAACTCAAGACCCCAGGACCAAGAGTCATATGCTCCACTCACTGAGCCAGCCAGGTACCCCTTGGTGGAAGCTTTTTGATGCTCTGGTTCTAAAGGATCACATGTAACATTTAAATTCTATCTGTATCTTACTTAGAAAACAAAACAAAACAAAGTAAAAAAAAAAAAAACCTCCTACCTCATGTTAACAGAGTTTGTTAGGGTAATAATCCTGTGGACTTCATAATTGCTAGCAGGCATCATTAATCAATTTGTTTACACTTGGCCTACCATGACTTGGGACTTATAAAGTCTATTCATTGGTTTCTAATAGAAACCAAGAGTTTATCCCCAAAACTCAGCAGCTGTGGAACTAAGAACATTAGGATTCTGCCTTCATATTTTAGAGCATATATCAGCACCGGGGCTCCACAATCCTTCCACCTCAGGATAGGTTACCACCAATGGAGTGTATGTCCCATAAAGCAAAGTGTCATGTTTTCATGACTCAGCAATTCTTAGCTGCAAAGAAAATACTTCATCTGGTCAATGCCAGCCTCCAAATAAGAAGGAAGAAAAGAAAGAGCATTAGGAAGATTCATCCATAGACTCTCTCTTACCATCTCTTCAACAAGCCTTTAGATCTGACCTTTCTAGCTCTTGATCCTCAAAGAAAACAAAAGTGAAACCAGAATGAGTCCTTGAAAAGGATCCTGGGGAAGATGAGGTCGGAGAAGGAGGCAGCTGTGGACAAATGAGTAAGTTTTTGCTTCTCTTGGCGCAGTTCCTTCCCCTCCTTCCAGTCCATCCACACTGATCTTATGATTCCACCAGTATGCAAGTTCTTCCAAGATTCTAGAAGGTCAGAGCAGAAAGAAATGTTAAGGTATAGTCAAGTGATTTTTTTTTTTGGCTTGGCTTTCTGGAGTCCTGGGCTATTCTTGGAGGCCCTCTTGGGGTTTCATGGTAGTAGAGGACAATAGTGAGGAAAGGGAGGCTGAATTGACAGGAATCAAGACCCTCTTCCTCTAATTTAGTAAGATTATCTCCATCTGTGCTTTCCATATTGTTTCAGAAGCTAGTTATCTATTGCTCAGTATTCATTCCGTTTCTTCCTTTCTACATCCTAATTTTGTGTTCAGTGGCAATGGGCCCAACTCCAAGCTGTGGTGTATGATCAGAGTCATTCACAACAATCCTGTCCCTCAATTTCTTGGTCTTGTTGGCAGCTGTGGCTTGGCATATGACCCAGTGTTGGCCCGTGATACATGAGAAGTCCCTAATGCTCAAAGTTTTGTGAAACTTTGACTCCCTTACTAAAAACAGACTATGTGGCTGGTACTGACCTTCCCTTTCTTCCTTCTTCATCCCTTCAATGCTGGTGTCCTGTCAGTAACTTTGCAACCATGAGCATGACGGGAATGCCTGAGATCACAGAAACACTGAATCTGATCTCAAGATGCTGCTGAACCACATCTAGCAACCATCTAGCTCCAGAATTCTTGCCACGTAAGGAAAGGAACCTACTATTGCTTAAACTACTTCAGTTGGGTTTTTGTCACTTGCATCCAAAAAAAGCGTTCTTAGCAAGTACATACATATCATGCTTCTAGATAAGATTTTGTTTAGATCAAGGATTTTGAGGCTAAAAAGAATTTGTAAGGGGCACCTGGGTGACTTAGTCAGTTAGGCATCTGACTCTTGATATTGGATCAGGTCATGATCTCAGAATTCATGAGATCAAGCCCTATTTGGGGCTCTGAACTAAGGGTGTGGATCCTTCTTGGGATTCTGTCCCTCTCTCTCTGCCCCTCCCCAACTTGTGTGCACACAAGTACACACATGTACTCTCTCACAAAATCAATAAATAAGCACAAAAAACAAGAACAAATAGATAAAAATAGAAAGAATTTGTAATATCACGATCTTGTCCCATCATCTCATTTTCAAGAAAATAAGAAGGTTTTTTTCTTAATGTTTATTTATTTTGAAAGAGAGGGAGAACAAGCGCATGTGCAAATGGGAGAGGAGCAGAGAGCGAGTAAGACACAGAATCCCAAGCAGGCTCTGTGCTATCAGCCCAGAGTCTGACACAGGGCTTGATCCCTCGAACCCTGAGATCATGATCTGAGCTGAAATCCAGAGAGGGACACATAAATGACCGAGACACCCAGGCACCCCGAAAATAGAAACAGTTTTAATTGTCTATTGTTGTATGAATAACTACCTCCAAACACAGTGGCTTAAAACAACAGCCTTTTTGTTACCTCTTCCAATTGTGTGAGTGGCCTGGGCTCAGCTGGGCAGGTCTTCTGTCCCTTGTGATACCCTCTGGTGCGGCAGGTATCTGCAGGCTCAACAGGTTCCCTTGCCTAATGCCTGGCAGAAACAGCTGGAAGGCTGGGCTGGGCTGGTGTACTTGGCCTCTCTCTCTCTCTCTCTCAGTCCCTCTCTCCATCTCTTTCTCTCCCCACAGCCCTGTCTCTCCGATTGCCTGTCTGTCTCTCTGTAATTTCAGAGCCTCTTCTTGTCCATATGCCCTTTCCATGTAGCCTCCTTATTTGGTCTCTTAGCCAGGTAGCTGACTTCTTTTCTTACACAGCACCTCGGAGCTGCCCGAAGCACCCAAGCAAAAGCCACCAGGCCCTCCTAAGGCACAGCGTCACATTTGTGACATTCCACTGGTTAAAGCAAGTCACAGGGCCGTTGAGGTTCAAGAGGTGGAGGATTACAGAAGGGTGTGAATACCGGGAGGTATGCTTCCTTGGGGGCAACCTTTGCAGCTGAGCTGCTTCAGCAACTGAGATGCAGACTGTGGAAGCTAGTTTCTAAGTTGCTAGAGCCATAACTATTTAATTTAGAAGCTCACTGAAGGGACGGGAGATCCACATGGCATGGAGCTGAGGGGTGGGAAAAGGGAAGAAGGTACTTACCCTTGGCCCAGGATTTTTCACTCTCAGCACCCTTGACATTTGGGGCCTTATCATTATTTGTCATGGGGGCTGTTCTATGTAGTGTACGACATTTAGCAGCATCACTGGCTTCTACCCACTAGACACTACTAGCACCCCCAACCCTGAGTTGTGACAATCAAGAATGTGTCCAGTCATTGCCAAATGTCCCCCGGAGACGAAAGAGCCCTAGCTGAGAGCAATGGCCCAAACCTTATTTAGAGGTTCTGTTACTTCACAGGAATCCAGCTGGGCTGGATAGCCTGTTCTTACAGGTGAGCCAGTGGAACACATCTATCTTCTTAAATTCTTCCAGTGGGAAATGTCTCTATGTAGTAGAAAAAGATAGGATAACTAATTTCACACTCCAGGCCATTTATTCTACATAGAGTCTTTACTTTGGACAAAGGCTTTTTTTTTTTTTTTAATATTTTTTATTTATTTCTAGGAGAGAGAGAGAGACAGCATGAGCAGGGGAGGGTCAGAGAGAGAGGGATATACAGACTCCGAAATAGGCTCCAGGCTCTGAGCTGACAGTCAGCACAGAGCCCGACACGGGGCTCGAACCCACAAACCACGAGATCATGACCTAAGTGAAAGTCGGATGCTCAACCGACTAAGCCACCCAGGCGCCCCTGGACAAAGGCTTGTTAATTTCTGCTCTAAGTTCACCAAAGAGTGCTTTGAAGATCGTGCCCCCCAACTTGTACCCTCCTTCACTGCCACTTACTTTTACCAAGAGTTGTCCATAAAGAGGTAGATTTGAAAGCCATGGGACAAGGCGAGATCAACTGGAGAAAGAAGTATATGAAGAAAGAAGAAAAGATGGTTGTCTAAGCCAGGATCTTCTCTGAATCCCTTCACCATTTAGAGGGAAACAGAAAAGGAAGAAATGTTACACACACACACACACACACACACACACGCACGGATACGCACAAATATACAACTGGGGCTGGGGCTGGCTGGCTTAGTCAGTAAGGCATGCAACTCCTGGTCATGAGTTCAAGTCAAATTGGGCATAAAGCTTACTTAAAAAAATAAGTAAATGCAATTTAAAAAACACACAAATATACAATTAGGGACCACCCTTGTAGCTCAAACCCTAAGAAAGGATTCAAACTTGGCAATCCTAAACTATTTGCCCTGCCCTGCCTTCCCTGCAGAAAGCACTGTAAAAGCTCTGACCTAGATTTCCCCCGTCTTCCTGTCTCCTTCCCCTGACCAAAACCTGGTGTTCCTCTTATGGCCCTGTGTGGCCTGTCACACTTCCTGTTTCCAGAATCTCTGAGTATATTAAACCTTGTTTTTCTGAGCTTTTCCTGTGTCTCTTCTGGTGGCCACCCCTGACTGACCATCGTATAAAAGAACACAGATCATGGATACATTCTGATGGTACAGCCAACAGGATTTCCTGGTGGATAGCATATGGAAAGTGAGACAAAGAGAGAAGGTGAGGATGAATCCAGGGTTTTTGGCCAGAGCACATGGACAGAGGAAGTTGAAGCTTGGTGGGATATGGGAGACTGCGTATAGAACAAGCCATGGTGGTGTGGAGGAATTCGAGTGATGTTTAGCCGTGTTAATGTCAACATTTCCCCTACATAGAAAAAAAATTGAGTCATTGGTTGAATATGTGGACAAAAGTCCGGGCTAGAGATAGGATTTGGGAGTTACTGGTGTATGGATGATGTTTAAAGACATGGGACAGAAAGTAATTACCAGGGACAGGTGCCTGTCCGGCTCCATCAGTAGAACATACAACTCTTGATCTCAGAGTTGAAGCCCCATGTTGGGTGTAGAGCTTACTTAAAAAAACATTACCAGGACAGTGAGCATTTAGAGAGGAGCAGAGCCTGGAACTACCCAACGTGGAAGTGAAAAGTTGGTCTCAATGGTTTTCTTTTTTTTTAAACAATTTTTTTTAATGTTTTATTTATTTCTAGGAGAGAGGAAGGCAGCGTGAACAGGGGAGGGTCAGAGAGAGAGGGAGTCACAGACTGAAACAGGCTCCAGGCTCTGAGCTGGCAGTCAGCACAGAGCCCGACGCGGGGCTCGAACCCACGAACCGCGAGATCATGACCTAAGCGAAAGTCGGACGCTTAACCGACTAAGCCACCCAGGCGCCCCTCAATGGTTTTCTAAGATTCATTTACAGTGCCAATTCTGTGATCCTCAGGGGGCTAATAAATTTCCCTGTCTTTCCCCAAATCTGCACATTCAGTGGATTTCCTTTTAATTATTCATCATCTGAATCAAATTGTTACTATTCCACTTATCCATTGCTGTATAACAGACTTTACTGAAATATTATGCCATAAAATACCAACATTTTATTATATCTCATGATTTGTGGGTACAGAGTGTGGGCTAGGCTGTGTGATTCTTCAGATCCATTTGGAGTAACTAGAAGTTTATTAGTGTTATTCAGCTGCTGGATGTACTAATACAGTTGCCTCTTGAATAACAAGGGGGTTAGGAGTTAGTCAAAAATCCATGTATAAATTTTGTCTCCCCTGAAACTTAACCATTAATCACCTGCTGTTGACCAGAATCCTTACTGACACAGAAAAAGTTGATTAAAACAGATTTTGTTTGTTATATGTATTATACACTGTATTGCTACAATAAAGTAGGGTAGAGAAAATAACATGTTAAGGAAATCGTAAGGAAAATACATTTATATTATTGCATTGTATTCATTGAAAATAACCCATGTGTATCTGGACCCGTGTGATTCAAACCCATGTTGTTCTAGGGTTAACTGTATATTCATTGAGGAGAGATGTAAACTGAATCTTGCAGCCAGGGGTCTAAGAGCAGATGGAAGAAGTTACACTGTGCTGCACAGGAAGAAAGGGTTGGGTATTCCTGGAGAACAGCCTTCAGCCTTCTCAGCCCCCAGGGCTATTGCAGAAGTTGGGGGGAAGTGATCAGAAGTTTGGCAAATTGCAGAGTAAATAAGAAGAGACAACTTTACTAGTGTACAGAGGAAACAGAATCCCATTGGAGCGTGAGCTTTCCTCTAGCTCATGACTTTCATTTCATCTAAGACTTGAGCCTTGACCTCATGAGTGACGGATCTTTGTGCTGGAAGCTGCTGTTCTACACACTTCTCCGGGAATGCTTTCCAGACTTGTCCAGGCACAAGTGCTTCTTCCGTCTGCCGTGTTCTTGCCATGTTTTGCATCCACAGGAGGTCCTCACCATGTGAGGAAAATTGGCACTGGATAAAGGCTGAGAATGAGGAGCATCTTCAGTGCACAGGGTGGATGTATGTTTGGAGCAAGAAATGACCTTGGAAGAAAATGAAAACATAAAATCGTAAAAACTTATTTCTTACTCAAGAGAATGTTACTATTGCAACTACATGCAAGAGTAGTTCTGCCATAAAGCTTAATAAATAAAATTTTATGATATATCGCATGAGAAGAAGTCATCTTTTTCTCAGCCATCACTTCTTTGGCCTAATAAAAAAAAAGATCCAGGGTGCTTGGGTGGCTCAGTCAGTTGGGCACCCAACTCTTGTTTTTGGCTCAGGTCATGATCTCACGGTTCATGGGTGAACATGAACAGAGCATCAGGCTCTGTGCTGAACGTGGAGCCTGCCTGGGCTTCTCTCTCTCTCTCTCTCTCTCTCTCCCTCCATCCCTCCCTCTTCTCTGCCCCTCCTGCACTTCTGCTCATGTTCTCTCTCAAAATAAATAAACTTTTAAAAAAAGACCTATTTTTTCATCTATATATACACACTTGTGTGCATGTGTGTATGTATAATGTTCTGAATCTTCAGTATGTAAAATATTTTCTCAGTATTTACAATTTTTTTTAAGTTTATTTATTTTTAGAGAGAGTGCATACGCACAAATGGGGAAGGGACAGAGAGAGAGAGAGAGTCTCAAACAGGCTGTGCAGAGCCCTGTGCAGGGCTTAAACTCACAAACTGTGAGATCATGACCTGAGCTGAAGTCAGACACTTAACCAACTGAGTCACCCAGGTACCCCAGTTTTTAAAACTTTTAAAAATGTTTATTTGTTTATTTTGCGATAGACAGCATGAGTGGGGAAAGAGCAGAGAGAGAGGGGAAGAGAGAATCCCAAGCTGACAGCATGGAGCCCAAAGCGGGGCTCAATCCCCAACCCTGGGATCAAGCTGCAGCTGAAATCAAGAGTCAGATGCTCAACTGACTGAGCTATCCAGGGGCCCCAGTATTTAAAATTATTTAATTTATGATATCCTTACAGAAAAGTTCACAACTCAGAAGTGTGCTGCTCAACAAATCTTCATTTGCATAAACTCTTCGCACCCAGGTGCTCAGCACCTACCTCCAGAAACAGAACATTCCCGGCACCTGGATGTTCCTCTCTTACCCAAGTCCAGTTGTTATCGATCCATTCCCCAAGTTGTAACTCTTCTGACTTCTAACAGCATAGATTGGCTTTGCTTATTCTTGAACTTCCTATAAATAGAATTATATTTTGATTGCAGCTTCTTTTTCTCCATGATATGTTGGTGAGATTTATGTATGCTGTTGCTTGTGTTGGCTTATTCATTTTCATTGCTGTGTACTGCATAGCATGTGCCTGCCAAAATGTATCCATTCCACTATTGATGGATATTTGGGAATTTTCCAGTGTGGGGCTCTTTGGGATAGGGTTACTATCAACATTCTATTCTTTTATGTTTTTCTTTTCTTTTCTTCTTTAAGAAGGCTCCATGCCCAGTGTGGAGCCCAACACAGGGCCTGAACTCACAACCCTGAGATCAAGACCTGAGCTGAGATCAAGAGTTAGATGCCTAACCGACTGAGCTACCCAGACACTCCTTTATTCTTTTTTATTAAACTATGAACATTCTTTTTTTTAATGTTTATTTTTGAGAAAGAGAGAGAGGCAGAGAGAGAGGGAGACAGAGGATCCAAAGTGGGCTCTGTGATGACAGCAATGAGCCCGATGTAGAGAGGGAGACAGAGGATCCAAAGTAGAATCTGTGATGACAGTAATGAGCCCAATGTAGGGCTCAAACTCACAAACTGTCATGACCTGAGCTGAAGTCGGACACTCAAACTGACTAGGTTAACCAGGTGCGCCTCAATGATGAACATTCTAGTACATGAGTTTTGGTACACACGTGTATGTGTTTCTGTTAGGTCATAATGTAGTCGTTCTCACCTATGAATCTGTTAACTTGGTCATATCTGTTCAACATTGTCGTTTCCAGAACATTTTGCAAACTGTTGGAGTGATATATGTTGGATTTAACTGGCATTTGATATACTTTATGAAAGAGAGACACATGATTCAGCATTAAAATGAAAAGTCATTATGTCTATCCTTTTTGTGGATACAGAAACACACTAGCAGGGTGCAAATGATATTATTGAAACAGATATTAGTTGAGGGAAGAATACATCAATTCTTCTAGACGTTTGTGGAAGGAACCTAAGAAGATGGACCTCCTCAAGGAGATGAAGCTGCCAATTATCCTTGACTTCACACTGTTTCTCAGATATATGCAAAAGCATTTCCTATCACAACATCTAGCCACGCAGCTGAAGGAGGGAGAAATGACCAAATGCCTTGAAACGGATGAAAGAAATTTCAGAAAAGCGAGATGCCGCTATGTCTTATTCATGTGTCATGCAGGACTGTCATTAAGGCCTAGTGTCATAGTTTAATTGGCAGCATTTTAAAAAAATTTTTCCTTGGGGGGAGATAAATAACAATGGATTACTAACGCTAGCCTCTTCTATTTGATGAAATATGGTAATGAGAATGATAATATTGAAGCTGTAATTTATTGGCCCAAGCATTGCACTCAGCAATTTACAAACATTCTTTCATTTAATTTGGTCTTCACGGCAGCTCTACACGGCAGGTAATATTTTTAGCCCTGGAGAAATTAGGCACCTTGTGCAAAGCTATATTAACGGTAACTGGGGGAGTTGGGACTCAGACCCAGGTGTATGTAGCTTACTGAGTGCTGAGTCTGCCCAGTACTGGGTGCTGTGAGGCTTTCCAGCTCTCTACCTGGAGGATAAATTAATTCGAGGTGAACAAAGACAGGGATATAATTTTGGCATCCTGTCTAGGCAGTGTTATCAGCTTTAACAAAATCTACCGCTGTGATCTAAGCTCTCATCATCTATTACCTGCATCAGTTGGAATAATTTCCCAAGTCTTCCTGCTTCAACATTATCCCCCTACAATCTGCTCTCAACATAGCAGCTGGAGCGAACTTTCGAAACGTAAGTCAGAGCATGTCATTCCTCCACAGCTCACCTGCCGATGGTGGCACATCTTACCTGGGGTAGGAGATGAAATCTCCAGCATCCCAGGGGCTTTGTGCTCAGTGACCTCATGTCACTCTCTTGACTTCCTGTCTTACCACTCCCAGTCCCTGTCTCCTGAACTCAGCTACAGCAATGCTGGTCTCCTTACACGCTAGTCTCAGTTCATGTCCCGCCCCCCCAGGAATTGACCTGATAAAGAGGATTTGAGTGTCAATCATTTATTTGCCAAGTGCACGAAATGCCCGTAGGTTATTGGGAAGGGAACTAGGAAGAGGGAGGCTCTTTAGAAAGGTGTACTACCAAGCCAGCTACCACTCTGGGCCCCTGATATAAATTCTGCAGCCAAACTCTGGAAACCAGTATAGAATGTGCACCTCGGTGTTAGTCCTCCAGAGAGGCCAGGGGCCTGGGGTGTTTATACACCAGCAAGCTCCTGTCTCCATTTGGGGTTAAAATGACCACTGCCAGCTGCGTGTGTGGGCAGAGCAGGCTTCAGTGCCCAGAGAAAGCTCTCAGGCAAACAAGATGTGGATGCTGGTAATTGACATTTGACGTCAGGGTGGCACTGAGACGGTAAAGCCCAAGGCACACAAAGTGTTTACTCCAGGCACATGCATTTGAGGTTTCCCCTGCCTGGGACTCTTCTCCCTCTGATATTCACGTTTGACTCTTTTAGCTCTACACTGAGATGACCCCTTGGGGAAGCCTTTTTTTTTTCTTTTTTAATGTTTTATTATTTATTTTTGAGAGAGAGAGGCAGAGCATGAGTAGGGGAGAGACAGAGAGAGAGGCAGAGCATGAGTAGGGGAGAGACAGAGAGAGGGAGACATATAATCTGAACCAGCTCCAGACTTTGAGCTGTCAGCACAGAGCCTGACGCAGGGCTTGAACTCACGAACCTCAAGATCATGAGTGGAATGATCAGACGCTTAACCGACTGAGCCACCCAGATGCTCCAAGAAAGCCTTTTCTGATCACCTTCTTTATTATTTTTATTTTTTTAGGTTTTTTAAAAAAAGTTTATTTATTTTTGAGAGAAAGAGGTAGATAGAGAATCTGAAGCAGGCTCTGTGCAGACAGCAGAGAGTCTGACACAGGGCTCGAACTCACAAACTGTGAGACAGTGACCTGAGCTGAAGTCAGCTGCTTAACTGACTGAGCCACCCAGGCGCCCCTCTGATTACCTTCTTTAAATTGCCCCCTAACTTCTAACATGCATACATATCTTGTTGATTGTCTTTCTTCCCTGACCAAATAGAAGCACCGGGAGGTCAGGGATTAGTTCTATTTGTTGCTTTATCCTCAGTACCCAGCATGGTCTCCGGCACATAGTAGGACCTCTAGAAATATTGAATGAATGCATAAAGGGTCATTTCAAAAAAATCTCTATCTCCTGTGTCTGTTTGTCAATTGACTTACCATCCTCAGGGATGAAAAATATGATTAATTGGCATCCACAAAGGCTAACATAGACCTGTTAGGACCTGATACAAATGGCTTTAAATGGCCCACCTTCTCTTTCTTTCATAAAGCTTGAACATCTACCAAGTACCAGGGACTGTTCAAAGTACAGTGGGAGTGCTGTTCTATATCGCTAGGAATGACTTTTGGCAGGAAGTGACCGAAACATCAAACGCAATGGCTTATACCAAGTAAGGGTTTTATTTTCCTCGTATAATTAGAAGTCTAGACATAGTCAGTGCATTGCTCATACAGTGGCTCCCAGAGGCCATCAGGGACCCTGTCTGCTTTTACCTTGTGGTCCCATGCTCGCCGCTCTCTCTCCAGCAGTGTCTGCATTCCAGGCAGGAAGGGAGGAATGGCAAAGGGGGAAATGTGTGTCCCAGCGGACTGCTCGCCCGATGACCACACTTTGCTGAAAAGCTCCACTCAGCAATTCCTGTCTCTATCTCCCTACCTGTGTCTTGGCAGCCTAGCAGCAAGGGAGCTAAGAAATGTAACATTTTTGTTTGCTCTGTTTCCTTTGGTGTGCCACTTGCTTCTGTAAAACATGATTAGGAAGAAGGGCACAATGAAATGCATCCCTTGAGTAAGCAACTAGCGATACCTGCTGCCGTGAGACTAACAAGGACCATGCCCTGGGAGTGTCACTGTTGTCCATGCAAATAGAACACAAAGCAAATGCACACCCAGTCACTATGTGTACCTACCCTACTTGCAAAAATAAAAGGGCAAATAGCCAAGAGTGCTGTGCAGAGTAGCAAAAGAAGGGGAGGAATTAGTGACTCCAATTCTGTATCATACCTAGAAGTCAGGGAAACCGCCATCCTGAGAAGCTGAACTCTGAATGACAAAACAGAGGCAATCTTGCCAAGATCAATTGCAATTTTACCAATCCTTTGTTGGTTATAATTTAATCCAGGACAAGAAAGCAGTATAATAATGTCTGCCCAGTTCTATAAAATCCAGTTTTTCATTTATGTGGGATAAATCTTGTTATTTCTAAACATTCTCTCAAAGGCATGATGAAGGCCTTTTCTCCTTCAGAGGCTTCTCTCTTTTGTTCTTTCTGTCCTCTCCTCTCCCTCACGCATGGCAAAAGTTGACATTGTTCCTTGGCTTTAAGGGTAAATGATCATGGGATGGAGAGGTGGGAGGGCGTTTTGGGGTTTTTTAAAGCCTGGCAAAGCCTAATGGCAGAAAAGAAATTCAGCAAAATAAGCCAGATGTGGGCAATTTATAAGAGGGGAAATAATTCTAGAGAAATTCTCCTCAACCCATAAGCCAGTCTGGTGAATGTGGGTGTTATTAAAGAAGACACATTTTTTTAATGTGTATTTATTTTTTTGAGAGCGAGAGAGACAGAACACTAGCAGGGGAGAAGTAGAGAGAGAGGGACACAGATTCTGAAGCAGGCTCCCACTCCCCAGTGTGGGGCTTGAACTCATGAGCCACGAGATCATGACCTGAGCCTAAGTGGGCTGCTTAACTGACTGAGCCACCCAGGTGCCCCAAAGAAGATGCATTTTGAGAGCTACATGCTTTATCTTCAAGAAGCCAGCTGTGGTGTTGGACAAAACTCTTGTGCATTATTACACTGTACTTCACACACAGCCTTAGAAGGGCTCCTATGTGCTCCTATGTTGTAAGTCTGTTCTTACGTACAAATTTGATTTTTTTACATCTAAGAAGTTTGCTCATCTCAATAAGGGAGTCACATGTCATTGGATTTGTTTTTCCTTAAGACCGTGGTCTCTTGCAGCCAGTTCTTTTCCACCAGTACCGCTAGAATTTGTTATCCTTTATCTACTATGTGCTACAGACAGAAAGACATTCATACAAGTTAACAACTACAGGCTCCTAAAAATCCTGGCTAGACTCATATCAGCAGGTGTATTCAAATCCACTTTCAAGAAAATCAACAGGGAGAAGTTTGGGAAAATGTCCGTGAACATTGTGGATACAACCTGGATATAATGTACTCTCTTATGTTACATTTACAAGTAACTTTTCATGTTCCATGTAGAAATGGTTAAAACGCCTTCTAGCACATGTCATTTTTAGGTTGTAGTGTCTTATGCTTTTCCCCCTTTTACTTTGAAGATAGACTACTCTAAGGGCGCCTGGGTGGCTTAGTCGGATAGGCGTCCAACTTTGCAGTCAAATGCTCTACCCCTGAGCTCTACCCCCATAAGCACCTGACTTTGGGTCAGGTCATAATCTCACATTTCGTGAGTTCAAGCTGGGCATTGGGCTCTCTGCTGTCAGCACAGAGCCTGCTTCGGATCCTCTGTGTCCCTCTCTCTCTCTGCCCCTCCCTTCTTCCCGACATGCACACATGCACTCTCTCTCTCTCTCTCAAAAAAAAAAAATTAAATCTAAATAAGTAAGTAAGTAAGTAAGTAAATAACTAAAAAGAGTACTCTTGGGGCACCTGGGTGGCTTAGTCGGTTAAGCATCCGGCTTTTGCTTAGGTCATGATCTCACGGTTCGTGGGTTCGAGCCCCGCGTCGGGCTCTGTTCTGACTGCTAGCTCAGAGCCTGGAGCTTGTTTCAGAGTCTGTGTCTCCCTCTCTCTCTGACCCTCCCCTGCTCACGCTGTCTCTCTCTCCTAGAAATAAACAAAAAAAAATATTAAAAAAAAAAAAGAGTACTCTTTCACCCCAGATATTACCAAGATCGCATGGATGATTCAGCACTTCCACAAAACTGCCACATCCATGTGACATTTCATTCTTTTTTTTTTTTTTTAATAGGTGAATGAGTCTTTATTTTTTTATTTTTTATTTTTTTACAAATAGTTTATTGTCAAATTAGTTTCCACATAACACCCAGTGCTCATCCCCACAAGTGCCCTCCTCCATGCCCACCCCTCCTCCCCCCACATCCACCAGTCCTCAGTTTTTGTCAGCATTCAAGAGTCTCTCATGGTTTGCCTCTCCCCCTTTCCCCCACCATTTCCGCCCTTCTTCTCCCCCTTGGTCCTCTGTTAAGCTCCTCCTAATCCTCCTATACGTGCACACATATGATATTTGTCTTTCTCTGCCTGACTTATTTCGCTCAGCATAACACCCTCAAGGTCCATCCATGTTGCTACACATGGCCAGATTTCATTGTTTCTCATTGCCATGTAGTATTCCATGGTATAGATAAACCACATCTTCTTGATCCATTCATCTGTTGATGGACACTTAGGCTCTTTCCAGGTTTTAGCTATTGTGGAGAGTGCTGCTATGAACATTGGGGTACATGTGCTCCTATGCATTAACATTTCTGTATCCCTTGGGTAAATTCCTAGCAGTGCTATTGCTGGGTCATAGGGGAGTTCTATTGTTAGTTTCCTTAGGAACCTCCACACTGTTTTCCAGAGGGCTGTACCAGTTTACATTCCCACCAACAGTGTAGGAGGGTGCCCGTTTCTCCACATCCTCGCCAGCATCTAGAGTTCTCTGATTGGCTCATTTTAGCCACTCTGACTGGCGTGAGGTGGTATCTCAGTGTGGTTTTGATTTGTATTTCCCTGATGAGGAGGGATGCTGAGCATCGTTTCATGTGTCTGTTGGCCATCTGGATGTCCTCTTTGGAGAAGTGTCTGTTCATATCTTCTGCCCATTTCTTCACTGGGTTGTTTGTTTTTCGGGCGTGTAGTTTGGTGAGTTCCTTGTAGATTCTGGATATCAACCCTTTATCTGATATGTCATTTGCAACTATCTTTTCCCATTCCGTTGGTTGCCTATTAATTTTCTGGGTTGTTTCCTTGGCTGTGCAGAAGCTTTTAATCTTGATGAGGTCCCAACAGTTTATTTTTGCTCTTGATTCCCTTGCTTTTGGAGATGTGTCAAGTAAGAAGTTGCTGCGGTGGAGGTCAAGGAGGTTGTTTCCTGCTTTCTCCTCTAGGGTGTTGATAGTTTCCTGTCTCACGTTCAGGTCCTTTATCCATTTTGAGTTTATTTTTGTGCATGGTGTGAGAAAATGATCTAGTTTCATTCTTCTGCATGTTGCTGTCCAGTTCTCCCAACACCATCTGTTAAAAAGGCTGTCTTTTTTCCATTGGATATTCTTTCCTGCTTTGTCAAAGATTAGTTGGCTGTATACTTTTGGGTCCACTTCTGAGTTCTCAATTCTGTTCCATTGGTCTATGTGTCTGTTTTTGTGCCAATACCATACTGTCTTGATGATGACAGCTTTGTAGTAGAGGCTAAAGTCTGGGATGGTGATCCCTCCCGTTTTGGTTTTATTTTTCAGGATTACTTTGGCTATTCGGGGTCTTTTGTGGTTCCATACAAATTTTGGATAGTTTGTTCTAGTTTTGAGAAGTATGCTGGTGCAATTTTGATTGGAATTGCATTGAATGTGTAGAGTGCCTTAGGTAGTAATGACATCTTAACTATATTTATTCTTCCTATCCATGAGCATGGAATGTTTTTCCATTTCTTTGTGTCTTCTTCAATTTCCTTCATAAGTTTTCTATAGTTTTCCTCATACAGATCTCTTGTATCCTTGGTTAGGTTTATTCCGAGGTATTTTATGGTTTTTTGTGCAATTGTGAATGGATCAGTTTCTTGATTTCTCTTTCTGTTGCTTCATTGTTGGTGTATAAAAATGCAACCGATTTCTGTACGTTGATTTTGTACCCTGAAACTTCGCTGAATTCTTGGATCAGTTCTAGTAGGCTTCTGGTGGAGTCTGTCGGGTTTTCTATGTAGAGTATCAGTGACATTTCATTCTTAATATGGATGTTTTGGTACCATGTAAATACTACCAAGGTAGAAAATATTTCTTTGTACTTGTAAGGAATCTGTATTATAATGGATTCAGACATATTAATATATATATTGTTTGAGAGAGAGAGAGAGCATGCGAGTAGGGGAGAGAGGCAGAGGAAGAGAGAGAGAATCTCAAGCAGGCTCCATGCTCAGTGCAGAGCCCATCATGAGGTTTGATCCCATGACCTTGGGATCACAGCCTGAGCTGAAATCAAGAGTCAGACTCTCAACTGCCTGAGCCACCCAGGTCCCAGTATCTTCATTACCTATAACTTTTTTGGTAATGATCTTCTCTATGTAGGGAGTCCCTGCTGCTTACACTGTTGCCCTTGCAACTGCTGGTAATAAAACCCTATGTTCTTAATTTCTGCATTATATAACTTGTTCATGTAATAATTCCACTTATTTGCATGGTTTAAGTAAACTGGTACATCAGTACAAAGGAATCATTTGCAATGATCAGCACCATGTTGTTAAAGTTTTCTTAATGTTTATTTATTTTTGAGAGAAACAGAGACAGAGCATGAGTGGGGGAGGGGCAGAGAAAAGGGGACAGAATCTGAAGCAGGCTTCAGGCTCTGAGCTGTCAGCACAGAGCTAGACACGGGGCTCAGACTCATTAACCATGAGATCATGACCTGAGCCCAAGTCAGACACTTAATCAGCTGAGCCAACCAAGTGCCCCTTCAGCAGCCATGTTCCTAAAGCAGTTAATAAGAAATGGCATTGGGGCGCCTGGGTAGCTCAGTTGGTTAAGCATCAGACTTTGGCTGAGGTCATAATCTCAGTTTCTTGAGTTCAAGCCTGTCATTGGACTCTGTGCACTGAACATGCAGACAGAGCCTGCTTTGGATTCTCTCTCTCTCTCTCTGCCTCTCCCCCATTCACACTCTGTCTCTCTCAAAAATAAATAAATAATTTTAAAAAATGAAATGGCATTAATATCACATTGAATAAAAATAAGAAAGATACAGCAACATGTAATTCCTGGATGACTCCGCTTCATTATATTGCATTAAAAAGCTGGAAAACAGTGTACCTAAAAATTACTCTATGGTCAGCATTTGAATAATTCCTACTTTCTTATTTTGCATTTTACCATATAGTTAGAATAATTTTTAGAATGAACATGTAAAATCAGTCTTAAAAAGAATACAAGATTATTTTTCAGTTAGGAGGCAATGCACAAGGGAGAAAGAACATCAGCTTAGGAACCGAATCAATGTGGGTTCCAATCCAACTGACCACTTATTACATATGTAGCCTAAATCTCTCTCAGCTCCAGTGTCTTTCCTCTGTAAGTGAAAGAGAGAGGGATGAGTGGTTCTCCAAAGACATGCCACTTTCAGAATAAAGCTGAAGCATTGTTAGGGGCGCCTGGCTGGCTCAGTCAGTAGAGCATGCAGCTCTTGGTCTCAGGGTTCAGTTGTAGCCCCATGTTGGGTGCAGAGATTACTTAAAAATAAAATCTTTAAAAAAAAAAAAAAAGAAAGAAATGAGGGTTGTTGGAATCACCATAAAATGAAATTGGGGGAATCTGTGAGAAAGCAGATTAGGGGATGGGAGACAGATAAGATGGTCAGAGTGAAGCCTTGCTGGCATACATGTTCTCCAAACAGCCATCAACACACGCTCGCCAGCCCTGTTTCTGGGAGCTTCTAGAGCCTCAGTACCTTCTTTCTATAAGTTGAAATGAAAACGCATACTATATACGGATAGGGAGAAGATGCCAGTAAAATATTACACATTGCAGGTACTCACATAAAACAGTTACATTATCGTGTTGGCCTCTGTCCCTCAGAATTGGAAGGAAAGAAGGAATAGAACCTTCTTAGACCTGTGCTAAGATTGCAGCTTTGGACATTTAGAAGTCTATTTCAGCAGACTTCCCTCCAGCTGGAAAACAAAACAGGGATAACTGGCTTGACTTTGTCTCTTTATCTCTTTCCCTTTAAACACAGATATCCTGTTGTGATAACCTTTGACACTTTATTACATGCCTATGGTAAATAACAACTGCCCCATTTTGTAATGTCATTCTGGTTAACGGTGCCATTAATTACTGAACATAAAAGTTGAAGTATTTGTGAATAGAAGGAAATGTCATTGGGATTCCTTTGCTTTGTTCACTAAATTTATTTGAGGGTTTGAGTGGTTTAAATAGCGAAGAGACAAACATCAGTTGGTCTGTCACTGAGAACTGCCCTTCCATTGACAATAAGAACCAACTAATTTGGGAGCAGCGGGGGAAATGGCAAAAGACTTACAGTGTTTCATTTGGAAATCTGAGTTCACAGTGAGATTATGAAATTAATATAATTAAGAAATCAACTTCCAAATGCTCCCAGGTTACATCAGTTGTTTAGAAAATACATCTTGAGTTTCCTTTTTTAGTGTATAAAATGAATTATTTCTTTGTTATTGAAACAGCGTTCAAGAACTTGCTAAGGAATGAGTTAGAAATAACTAACTTTTCAAAGGTCACTTTGAAAAAAGTCTTAGAAAGTGTTTTACCATAACTTTCTGTGTTGATCAGTACATCAAGTTAGAGATTTGTCATCGTTCATGTTTGATAGTGTCCCTCTCTGTTAGTATTTCTTACTGGAATTATAAAATTCAAATTTTACTGAAAATTGTTTTAATTTTGTTCTATTATCACCTCTTATTTCTTTCTGAATTTACATTTTCATTTCAGAAATTAGTTTTATTTCAGGTTGATTTTCTATTTCCTCCTAATCTTTTTGAAACTTAGCATTAGTAAAATATAAATAAAAATTGTAATCAGCTAGATAATTGAATTCAAAAATTTTAGAATTGGAAGGAACTTCTATGTTCCATTTTGCCCATGAGTGAGATGATTACTGGACCACTAGTGATTTTTTTAACTTTTATTTATTGATTTTTTAAAGTTTATTTACCTTTCTTAATGGAGAGAGTGAGCAGGGGAGGGGCTGAAAGAAAGGCAGAGAGAGAGAGAATCCCAAACAGGCTCTGCTCTACCTTTGTGGAGTCCAGTGTAGGGCTTGAACTCACGAACTGAGAAATCATGATCCAAGCTGAAATCAAGAGTCAGGTGCTTAACCGACTAAACCACCAAGGCATCCCACCACTGGTGATCTTTTAAATGTGAATGTTTTTGTTTTCTACTTGACCTATTCTGTATTATCAATCTGCTATTTTCAAAAATGGTGTTAACTTCTGCAGATCAGGTCTTGACATAGTGTAAGGAAAATTTTAAGACTGAAATAAATAACAAGTTTGAATAGACATTCTTTTGGTAGAATACTGAAGTTGTAGGAGATCATGTAATCCTACAGAAATGCACGTCTTTGTCATTGACTACACTCTTTTACAAGAAAACTGTTTTAGCATAAATTGCTCTGTAGACCAGAACAATTCAGAAGTTGAGAGAAAGCTGTAGTAATGCAAGTAATTCTTGTCTATAGACATGCAAAGAAATTCTGTCCAGTGGATCAATTGATTTCCCTTTTCCATTGTGAAATAAGACATTTTTTGGTCTATTTGTAAATTTATTTCAGCATTCCCATCTATATATCTCTCTGCTCTTTGGGTTCTCCTTAAAAAGAAAAAAATTATTTTTAAGTAATCTCTATACCCAACAGGTGTTCAAACTCACATCACTGAGGTCAAGAGTCATATGCTCTACCAACTATGCCAGACAGGCATTCCTGAGATCTCCTTTGAAAGAATTATGATATTTCACTGATTTTCACTAGTAATGAGTTAAAATATTTACCAGGTATTCATTTTATATCTATATGAGAGTTATGATTTTACCTTTTGGGGAAAGTTATCCTTTAATTTTACAAATGACCACTGCATAATAGTAAGCCACTCATCCCACTTCCTAGGCTTATAGATTAAAGACATTAAAGCTCAGAGAAACTCAGGGAATATATGTAATAAATTGCTGAGCTGGATTTGAATCTGTGCCTATTTGTTTCCTAAAGTGATGATTAAAAAACACACACACACACACACAAAACTTCACTGCATTTCTTTCTCACTGAAAAAATATATTTTTATTCTTTTTGAGGAATATGTGTTTATTCTTTAATAATTCTTTTTTAAAAAAAGTTTATTTATGCATTTTGAGAGAGAGAGGGAGAGGGGCAGAGAGAAGAGAGGGAATCGCAAGCAGCCTCTGCATTGTCAGCGCTGAGCCCAACACAGCTCAAGCCCACGAACAGTGAGATCATGATCTGAGTTGACATCAAGAGTGGGACACTTAACCGACTGAGTCACCCAGGAGCCCCTAAAAAATTTCTTTTTCAGGGCACCTGGGTGGCTCAGTTGATTAAATGGTTGACTCTTGATGTCGGCTCTGGTCATGAACTTAGCCATGAGATCAAGCCCCACATCAGGCTCTGTGTTAAGTGTTTAGCCTGCTTAAGATTTTCTCTCTCTCCCTTTTCCTCTGCCCTTCCCCTGATTGCACACTCTCTCTCTCAAAAGAAAATTTCTTCTTCATGTTTCAGTTGATACTGATGTTGCAAAGTAATTACTTGTTATATAAAAAAAATATTACCATGATCTTGAGATTCATGGTTGCAAAATTAGATTTATATCATCTTTGACCTCAGTCTTATCTTTCTAACTGCTAAGTTCCCCTGTTCTGCTTTGGCTGGAGTATTTTTCTTGGTTTTGCATCAAGTAATCCTATTTCTCAAAGCGCTGATTGGTATCATTTAAGGTATTGATTAAATTGCATACATAGGTCCTTCTTCCCTTTGAGTCCTGGTTCAGACCTTCTGATTATGTGAAGAAGACCTCAGTGAAGTGGTAGTATGTCTTTTGTTTTTGTTTTTGTTTTTAAAGTTTTGAGATTCTTTCTTTCTTCCTTTCTTTCTTTTAATAGCTTATTGTCAAGTTGGTTTCCATGTAACACCCAGTGTTCATCCCCACAGGTAGTATGTCTTTAACACAGCTCTCATACTTGCCACTCTGCTTTTTATAACAAAGAGAGAGCTTTGGAGCCTTCCCAGCAAAGTCAGCAAATAATTTTTGTTTTTACTGTGTTTATTTAATGCTTATCTTTTATTTATAGATAATAATTCTGTTTTGCATTTTCATTAGTAGTATAAAGCTTTTTTTAAGTTAAATTTCATTTGGGATTCCTGGCTGGCTTCATTGGAAGAGCATGCAACTCTTGATCTTGAGGTCATGAGTTCAAGTCCCATGTTGGGTATAGAGATTACTAAAAAATAATAACAGTAAACTTATAAGAAAGATAAATTTCAGTTAAAAATAGGTTGACCTTAAAAAAAAGATTAAATAATTCACATAGTAGTTATGAACTAGCAGGTAGCAAAAATTATGCCTCTTGTTGATGACTCAAATTTGGGAAGGAGGAGAATCTTTGGAAGTGAAAATTAAGGGTAATTCCAGTCAGCTATGTATTAGTTAAGTGGCCCTGGGTCACTTACCTATAGGAACTTATCTGTCAAACTCAAGAAAACATATCGCAGAGTCATATAAACAATACAAGTCACTGGACAGACAATAAGGAAATAAGATGATACAAGTGACTATAAGCTTGCCAAGGTCATGGAGTATAGATAGCCACAAAGCTTATCTTCTTACCTTTTGGTATCTCACATAATCCTTAGCACATAGGATTAAGTAAGAATTCACTTTCTTCTTTCCTTCTGGGGTGTTACCTAGTGTGGTCACATGAACATTTCCTATGGTGTTATAAAGCAGAGAGTATTCTATACAAACACCAAGTATACATAGCATTTACAACCTTTTATTTTTCCCTGTGATTATAAAGCTGTATACACTCATTTATACACTGCATATAGCATATACACTTGAAATATAGAAATATATGATAAATCATGTAACAGTGGTGACTCTTGATCATGGGGTGGTGAGTTCAAGCCCTGTGTTGGGTGTAGAGCTTACTTTAAAAAAAAAAAAAGGCAAGAAACAAAATCATCCCTCACATCCCACATCCCCATGCACACACATCATACCTCAAAGCCAACCACGGTTAATTTTAACAGCTATTTTTGCCTATGATTATAAAAAAAAGCTTTGGGGCACTTGGCTGGTTCAGTCAGTAGAGCATGCAACTCTATCTCTGGGTCATGAGTTTGAGCCCCACATTTGCAGAGATAAAGTTTACTTAAAAAAAAAAAAACAACTCTGGGTGGAGGTGGCGCCTGGGTAGCTCAGTCGCTTAAGCATCTGACTCTTGGTTTCGGCTCAGGTCATGATCTCATGGTTCATGGGTTTGAGACCCACATCAAGCTCTGAACTGACAGTAAGGAGCCTGGCTGGGAGTCTTGTTCTCTCCCTCCCTCCTTTTCTCTTCTCTCCTCCCCGATCATTCCTTCTCTCAAAATAAATAAACTTTAAAATGTCTGAAAAAATAGGCTTTATATACCTGAGATACAACTATGTGTGCAGTTTTGTAACTTATTTTCACTTACCATTAGATCATAAGCATTCAAAATCCCTTCATTCAGCATGATTTTTAACGACTGACTCACACTGGGGCCTGCCTTTCTCATCCATCATGGAGTCTGCCAACAAGAATGTCAACCTGTAAGCTCCTTAGTAAACTGTTTCCAAATGACCAATCAGACAATTTGGGCAGGAGGTGCAGGGTTGTTTAGGGGCAGATAGGAAAAAGAGAAGCAGATGAAGGGAGTTTGGTGGGGAAAGAGGCAATGGAGACAGTCCCCTTCACACACCAGACTGGGAGGTCCAGAATACGGAGAATGGTCCCCTTGTTAGATCCTGGAACCTACTCATTAATCTAGCACTCCCTCTGCTGGCTTTGCGGAAAACACATCCACAGCGTGATTAACGTGAGGAGTGGCTACAGCCTAGCTGCGCCCATTGACATCACCTGTGATAGACAGAAAAGAGAAACAGCCCCCTTTCTGCAATTTTTATAAGATCACAGTTTACCTCAACATTGACGGATTGATTGGTTGGTCATGCTTACTCAGTTGAAAGAAATCAGCCTTTCCCGCCCCTGTCACGTTGTTTTTCCTCTGCTCCGGGAGAATGAAATTCTAAAGGTCTCAGCTGCCCTTTTCAAGATTCTCCTTATTCTCCTTCCAGGTCTCTGGTGGTTTCTTTGGCTGTTTCCCTGAACTCTCTCTTGCCGTGGCTTTCTCTCCTTGCTCACTGCCTGTGCCTTGCTGGTGCCGTTCATGAATGAAAGAGTAATATGGTAAAGCCCTGCCTTTGCCTTGCAGAGCAGTGCTCTGTTAGCTCCTCTGATTATGCAGCCTCTTATTTCTCCATTTGTGCTTAATTCAAAGCTGTAAAAAGCTTTTCAAAATAGGTGTATGCTCTGCTTGACAGTTGTGATAAAACAATGCCTCCAATGAAGAGAAAGCAAGACACATTTGCAATTTCCTCTTCCATAATTTATAATGATTTAGCTCTCCCCCCATCAGGAGATAAGAATTTCTTTGGGAACAGTTTTCTTTTAATAGCACCATCTGAAGCAGCAAACATTTCTTGTGCAGTCATTAG
Organism: Proteles cristata cristata; assembly: GCA_017311185.1. Lineage (NCBI taxonomy): Eukaryota > Metazoa > Chordata > Mammalia > Carnivora > Hyaenidae > Proteles > Proteles cristata. The sequence continues at coordinate 511,482 of JAESUZ010005602.1, read as the reverse complement.
AGCTCCTAGCCTACAAAACAGTGACTGAAGATTGAATTAGGATTTACAGAGAGGCTGCCTGCATCACATAAATAAACAATGAGGGCCCCCGCCATTTTATTACGGAACTTAAATAAGCACTACAGACGGTCAGCTGCAGCATGGCACATGCATAACCTCTTTAAAAGAGCACGTTACAGGGTCAGAGGCATTAATGTACTCACAGTGCCATTCATTTACTCTACTTGAGATACTTCTCTTACACAAAGTGCCAGAGCCGTGGGTCAGGCAAATTATTGCAGGCAGTAATTCAGATGGATGAGAAGATAAGAAAATTGCTGAATGATGAGAGGACAAATAATATATTAACTTAAGGGTTTATGGCCCCAAGTGTAACCTAGTAAATGTTATTTGCCACTGATCCTTCTCACTGAGGTCCAAGTGACAAAGCATGCATGCATGCATAAATACACCCATTCAGATTCATTTAGGTACATACAGAAAGTAATTTATCATCTTATTAGTTCATGTAATTGAGAAGTTCAGAGCTTCAGGTATAGCTGGTTCAAGATGCTCACGTAGAACTGTCAGGTCTGCTCTCTTCCATGTGGGCTTCATATACAGCATGCTGACCCTAAGTGACCTGATGCTTTCCGTCCTCATATCAATACCTTCAAGTCCAGTGGAAAAGTTCTCTTTGTCCTAATCATTCTGGCAATAGGTCAGGGATTACATCCCTTTGACCAGTTTCGAGTGTGTGTATTTTCTGAACGAATTGTTGTGTCCACAGGGATGGAATTTGTTGATGAAGTCATGGACTCATCCTGTGAGCCATGCATGTGTGTCAGGGCTGGGGGAAGGTGGGACCAGAGAGGAGATGAGCAGCCCCCCCAAAGGAAAATGTGCATGCCAACAGTAGAAGGTGAGGGGAAGGATGCCAAGTAGGCAACAATGAGATTTCTAATCCTCAACCAATACCATTTAAAAAAAATTTTTTTTAATGTTTTATTTATTTCTAGGAGAGAGAGAGAGACAGCGTGAGCAGGAGGGTCAGAGAGAGAGGGAGTCACAGACTGAAACAGGCTCCAGGCTCTGAGCTGGCAGTCAGCACAGAGCCCGACGCGGGGCTCGAACCCACGAACCGCGAGATCATGACCTAAGCGAAAGTCTGACGCTGAACCGACTAAGCCACCCAGGCGCCCCTCAACCAATACCATTTAGAAAAGACCATTCACTAGAATCTTCAAATGAACTCATAATTAACACACAAATGGGACCCTACGGTAAGCAGTGGAAGTGTCTTTACGTCTGTTAAATCTCCCGAGGTTCTAGTTCCAATGACGTATTAGCAGCTGAACTAGCAAGTGTTACTCGTAAGTAAAAACAATATTACGGGCACCATTTTGTTTGTCTACATTGGCTACCACCCAATGTTTGTCAACTTTTACATTGCCCCATTTTCTCAAATGACAGAGGAAAGTCTCAACTGTCCCACGTCCCTCAGACTGTTGAACTTAACAGAGTCTACGGCAGCCTTTCTAAGAATCATGGTGCTGAAAGGGTCAAGTGTATATAAAAGGCATGGTTGAGCTAACAGGTTCCAGACTGCTAAGCCCCTGCCACTACTTTAGAAATATTTCTTTCTTTTAACTTGTATTGGAACCATTTACTTGTGGTTGCTCTGGTGGTGCCACAATCTCTCTGGAATTTCTTGCTAGATAACAGACAACAATACTAAAAGGAACTATTGTTCTACTTCAGTATGAAAGTAGGACACACACACACACACAAATGAGTACATATAAAACCGCTGAAATCTGATGGAGCTAGATGGGTTCCTAGCAATGTCAGTTTCCTGGTTGTGATGTTATCCTACAGTTTTGCAAAATGTTACCACCGGGGGAAGCTGGGGAAAAGGAACTCAGGATCCCTCTGCATAATTTTTTACCACTGTACATGCATCTACAGCTATCTCAAAAATATTCTTTTATGAAATTAGCATAAGACCAGCACACAAAAAAAATACCCAAAAAAGTAGTAACAGGGTTAGTATTATGATAATAACAGCATCCTGGGTCACCTTGTTGGAAGCGAAGGTTTCAAATTTTTTTTTAAATAATGGTGTAAATGTGTTGTCATCTTCATGCAGACTCAAGAGCTTTGAAAGGAAATTGCTGAAGCCTTAGCCTAGGTTAAGAATACTCTGGATTTAGTCATAGAAAGAGTTCTGAAACAATTTTTGTAGTTTTCTAAGTGTGTGTTCATTCAGCAAGCACTTACTTTTTCAGTTTTCTTTTTTTTTAATTGAGGTAAAATTCGTATAACATAAAATTTACCATTTGTAAGCATAAAATTAACCATTTTATTTTATTTTTTAAGGTTTTATTTATTTAAGTAATCTCTACACCCAACAAGGGACTCAAACTCATAATCCCAAGATCAAGGGTCACATGTTCCCCCGACTGAGCCAGGTAGGCGCTCCATAATTAACCATTTTAGAGTAAACAATTCAGCAGCATTTAGTATATTCCTAATGTTGTGCAACCACCATCTCTATCCAGTTCCAAGTAGAAGCACCGCAATATAAAATTCCATATGCATTAAGCTGCCTCTTCTTCCTCTTTCACCTTTCCCAGCCTCTGGGAGCCACCAATTTGATTCCTATCTTTAGGAATTTTGCCTGTTCTAGATATTTCATATCAATAGAATCATATAATGTGTCACTTGTGTCTGGCTTATTTAAGTTAATATTTTATTAAGGCAAATGTTCATTTGTGTTGTAGCATGTATCAGTACTTATTTCCTCTTCACGGCCAAATAATATTCCAGTGTATGGACATACCACATTTTGTTTGTCCATTCATCAGTTGATGGGCATTCATGTTGCTTCCACCTTTGGGTTATGCTAAATAGTGCTGCAAGAAGATGTATATGTAAGTATTCGTTTGAGCATCTGTTTTCAATTCTCTTGGTTATAGACCTGGGAATAAAATAACTGGGTCATATGATAATCCCATAGTTAACTTCAACACATATTTATTGAGTACCTATGATATCCCTTATAGTTCTGGTAACTATAGAAGATCCCTTCTCCCCTAGGGTGTATACTCTAATAGCAAAGGGACAGTAAAAAAAAAAAAAAAAAGAGCAGTAGTGGTACAAAACTTAAGGTGAAAATGAAAATTCAGGTCTCCTTGGTAAAATAAAAACCATTAAAAATTTCACGACGGCAACAGGACAGCATTTAACCCCGCAGAGGGTGCTTCAAATGTGGAGCTTTGAGAGACTACACGTCCCTCACCCTGAAACCAACCCTGACAGTAGGCATATAAATATGGTAATTTGCCAAGCACCCACAAATACACAAACTGGGGCAACATGCCATAGAGCAACTGGAAATGCATGAGGTACTTTGGATAGGCAGTTGGGAAGGTCATATTCAAACTCAGACCTGGATGATACCAAAGAACCAGCGGTATCAAGATCTATGGGGAGAATAATCCAAGCAGAGTGAACAGTCTGAGCAAAGCCCCTGAGATGTGAATGCACTTGGTGTGGTCGAGAAACCAAAACAACAGAACAAGGTTAGTGTGGTCAGAGCCTAGTTATCCATTGTAATGTTCTAATGGAGGGCAACAAGTTTTTACACTGCTAATCAATATGAATTTGGCTGTGTTCTTTGGAACAAAGCTGGTAAAACTGTCTAGGTAACTTCAGGCTCTGGACCTGTGGTTCTCAATGAGCAGGACACGGCACACTGGGGTTCCCCAGGTCCTTATCAAGTGGGCCCCAGATTTTGCCTAATGTGTAACATTTATTCTGCTTCAATGGAGAACATATCTGTAGGAATAGTCTAGTAGAAATAGAAATGGGGATAGTGTCTGTAGGAATGCTGAGCTGAAGGATGGCTGAATGTGGTATGTGCGGAGAACAGTTTGATGCTAATAAATGATAAAAAGCATACCATAATGTCAACACAGTGCCACAGGCTGTTTTCTGAGATCTACAGAGAATGTGGCCTTCTGAGAGGAAAGTCCCAGAAGCAAAGGAGGCAGACGTGAGGCCAGGAGGATAAAAGGATTTTTGTGTGCACTCTCACGGACACCACCAGAGAGTGTTCAACTGGAATGGACACTGCACTGCCCTCACTGCTGACTGTTTCAGCATCTTTTCATCTCTTTAAGAAAGCCTTCAGGAGCTCTAATACGCCTCAAGTTCTAGGAAGTGGAAAACCGTGGACAATACTGCTCCAGCCAATGTTCACAAAGACTATAGAGAGTCAAGAATCAGACGTCTGACTGACCTAGCAGTTCTCTTTGCAGCTGGGGAAGGCCAACCCCAAGAAGGAGGGTTCTCAACATGCCACACTTGTCTGGAGCCATCGGGTGAGTCACAGAGATGATATAGTCCAGAAAGAATCCCTTAGGAATCACGGTAAAGCCAATGATTTAGAAAACAGAATTAATGAGCCTGGAGACAACTGTCTCTTAGCAAGTGGGGGAAATCTATATTTGCCATGTCTTCCCTAAGAAGTATAAGAAACTTTGAGAGAAGGGCAATCAGTTCCATCTTAAAGGAGAAGGTGAAGATACCACATCACAGAAATGGTTGAATGGGAGTCTAAATGTCTCCATAAGGTTTGTATGAGTAAATGTTTCTCACGAATGTGGCCATGTTCCTTTTAAAGGACATTATCTTAGTCAGTTGGGGCTGCTGTGATGAACTGCCACAGATGGAGCAGCTTAAATGACAAATATTTATTTCTCACAGATCTGGAGATCAGAGTACCAGCATGGTCAGTTTCTGGTGAAGACCCTCTTCCAGGCTGCAAACCACCAGCTTCTCATTGTACCCTCACATGTCAGAAAGACGTGAGACAGGTCTCTGGGGTCCCTTTTATATGGGCATCAGTCCCATTCCCCAGGGCTTCAGCCTCATGAACTAATTACCTCTCAACGCCCCCCACCTAACACCATCATGTTGAGGGTTAGGATTTTAACATATGAATTTTGGGGGTCGCAAAAATCCATTCTGTTGCAGACCATGCTGGGTTCTGATGTGGCCTTCCTATTCATTGCATTTGTGGAACTACCAGTTGGTGAGGACATTTGGGCGTGGTGTCAGCCATGCCTGGGGGCCTGCTGTAAGACAATTTGTGGCAGGATGCAGAGGCCCAAATCTTTCCTGTTTAATAGGTGTTGCTGAATCAGCATTCCATTCAGATCGTGCAATATGTAACTTCTGTGTTTTTAAAAACACTCATCATTATGAGGCATGTGGGTGGCTCAGCTGGTTTAGTGTCAGACTCTTGATTTTGGCTCAGGTCATGATTTCACTGTTTGTGGGTTTGAGCCCTATATTGGGCTCTGTGCTGATGGTGCGGAGCCTGCTTTGAATTCTCTTCCTCTCCCTTTCTCTCTGCCCTTCCCCCCCTCTTTCTCTGCCCTTCTCCTGCTCTCTCTCTCTCAAAATAAAGTAGAATTAAATAAAATAGCATAAAGTAACAAAATAAAATAAAATAAAAAATACTCATCGTTACTGAGCAAATTTTTTGTTCTTTCAAAGTGAAATACCTAGTGAGAATGTTATACTCTCATTTAGAGCTAAATATAACAACTCCAGATGGAAATAGAAATTATAAAATGTTCCATCTCCTTTCAATTCTCTCCTTTGCTTCTCTATTATGAGAGCGTAAGAAATTCATAGAAAACCAGTCAAGTCAAAAAGTATTCCCCATGTTGAATTTTTCTGGCCTGAGTAAAATTTGAAAGTTCAGTCACTTCTTTATGAGAGAGAATTCCGAAAATAATTATTTTATGGTTGTTTTGAAAAAGGTAAAATTATAATCTTCATCATCATAATACTCTACAACCATTAAGTTAATTTTTAAATAATTGAAGTTGAATCTGAAAACATTACCTTCCTCATCATCTTTTTTAACAGAAAAGGTAAGCTATTTTACACTTTTTTTCATTTGAGAATTTTTCATTTAAACATCTAACAATAGTTGCCCTTTTGTTAAAAAAAAATCTATATTTAACATACAAAGAATAACATGTGAAAGGGTATATCCCCAAATGTAAGTAATTGTCACATCTAGGAGATTAGGTATAAGTTTTCTTTTTTTTTGTATTTTCATATTCTACAATGACATCTATTTGTATAATACTATGGGGGAGGGGAGAGAGAGCAAATGTAGGCAAACTATGGGTCAGAGTCTTGGCTATAAACAGATGGCATGGCCAAGAGTTGAATCAAGTTGAATCACTTTGTGGAGAGGAGTGTGCAGGGTTAAGGAACCGACAGGGCATGAGATGCACCCACACACCAGCACAGTGGGAAGCTGTTACCAGTCTTACAAAAGGCCAATGGATGGAAACATGATTCCAGAGCCTAGAGAGAGCTGTAGACTGACAGGGCCTTGGCAAAGCAGAGCCTGCGTAGAGGAGACAGTTCCCTAACCTTGCTTTCTTCCCCGCCTCCGTCTGAGCCCAGTGGAGCCCAGGTTAGGCCCTCCTGACAGATGGGTCTCAAGACCCAGAGCAGTGCCGAAAGCAGAGGATAATGGATCCACTCTGGCAAAGGGAGAAGCGGCAGTACAGGCCACCAGCTGTAGGCTATAGCTCTGGAAGGTTTCTACCATGGCGGGAAAAGAGTTCTTTCTCTTTGTTAGCCATTATTTTCTTCTCCTTGGCTCTTCATGAAATTGAAATAAATTTTGTGTGCCTATATCAGAGACCATGATAGAGCCACGAATCAAGGGTACCTGTTTCCCTTGATGTGTGGTGGGCATGTGACCCAGGCCTGCCATTAGGTGCACTTCCTCTCCCTGGACATGGCGGTAATTGGGCACATGGTTGGGGTCACTCAACAGTGGAAGACATAAGATCTTTCTCCTTCTAAAATCAAGAACTCCAGGGACTCCTGGGTGGCGCAGTCAGTTAAGCATCTGACTTCAGCTCATGTCATGATCTCATGGTTCATGAGTTCGAGCCTCACATCAGGGCTCTCCTGACAGCTCGGAGCCTGGAGCCTGATTTGGATTCTGTGTCTTCCTCTCTCGCTGTCCCTCCTCCACTCATGCTCCATATTTCTCTCTGTCTCAAAAATAAATAAACATTACAAAAAAAGCCCACAAAGTACCTGAACCTGTGGAGCACCTGAAGCTAGGAAATCCCCGGACACCTCAGTTTATGCTGAGCTGTTCTTTTTTGCTTCTGTTACTTGGAGGTGTATTTCCCACACCTGAAACTCAAACACATCCTGAAAAATAGTCTCCACTGAGTAGACTATTGAAAGCTTATTGAAAGCTTGTTGTTTCCATAATTTGGCTATTGTCATTTATACTGCTATAAACATTGGGTTGCATGTGCCCTTATGCATCAGCACACCTGTATCCCTTGGGTAAATTCCTAGCAGTGCTGTTCCTGGATCATAGGGGAGTTCCGTTTTTAATTTTTTGAGGAACCTCCATACTGTTTTCCTGAGCAGCTGCACCAGTTTGCATCCCCACCAGCCGTGTTGGAGGGTGCCTGTTTCTCCACATCCTCGCCAGCATCTCGAGTCTCCCGGAGGAAATATTTTTATATCCATTTTCTACATAAACAAACTGAGGTACAGAGAGGTTAAGTAACTTGCTAACAACACTCAGGGACTAAATTGTCATTCAAATCCTAGTTGGTTTAACCACAAAGCCTATGTTTGTTTGTTTAAGATTTTACTTTATTTTTTAAGTAATTTCTCTACCCAACCCAGGGCTCAAACTCACAACCCTGAATCTCATGCTGTACGGATTGAGCCAGGCAGGCATCTTACAAAACCTATGTTATTAATAAAACAACTGTATAATTTATCAGCTGGGTCAGAGCACTTTTGTAATGACCCTAGAATAATTAACACAAACCGTTGACAAACCAACACAACACAAGACTGTCCCAGGCAAACTGGGTCACCTACTTCCTTACCCTTCAACCATGAATCTTCTGATCCCTGCTGGGCTGTTGAGGAAACTGACATGTAGACAGGTTAAGTAATTTATCTAAGGTCACATGCTAGTATGTATTAGATCTTGGGAGCCAAGGAGGAGAAGGATTCGGGAAGGTGACAATCAACCACAGCTGTGTCCAGCCTGTGACCACACCCTTCCCCCCAACATGAGGCTTTCAGCCACAGATCAATACAAAGGCGTAGAAGACTGAAGTTCAGCCTGTGACAAAGGCCTGTCTCAAAGTCTCTAAAGCAGAGGAACTTGAAGTACAAAGCTGAATTTGTTAAAAAGTACTTACCAAGTTGTTTGAACAACAAAAGCATGAACTTTAAAAAATATATAATATGGTACCTGGAAGAGTACCGATTAACAGGATGATTTTGAGACTGTCTCAGAAACTTTGAGATAGTAGTAAATGAGGACATCTTTTCTCCATCCACTCACAACACCGCCTAGATTGTTCAGTAATTATTTAATATTTAATAGACTCCTTGCTTTATTTGTTTGTTTGTTTGTTTTAAAAGTTTGTTTCTTTCTTTATTTTAAGTTATCTCTACACCCAATGTGGGGTTCAAACTCACAACCTCATGCTCATCTGGCTGAGCCAGCGTGGTGCCCCTAGACCCTTTGTTTTAGACTGCAGTAGCTGGTGGTGGGAACCAGTAGATCGCATTGTCTCCCTTTTGGGATCCCTTTTGGGTGTCTGTATGTTTGTCAATGTGTGGGAGACACATGTGTGCACGTGCATGTGTGTGGGCAGGGTGGGGGAAGCATGGCATGTGCCTTGTGCTGTACTTACATGGTCACCTCTCTCACAAATCCCTAGGAAGCTGTTTTTATTTTCCCGTTTTACCTGAGCTGGGCCATTCATCTAACAGGTCTTTATTTCTCCCTTCTTTGGGCCAGGGTACCTGTAGAGTGCTGAGTGTGGAGTCCTGATGACAGTGTGGCCACAGTCATTGTGGCACTCAAAGCAAAAAGGATGTAGAAACTGGTTTAATCCAAGTCAGCCTGACCCACAGCTCCATTCTGCCAGTCAGCATGCTACACTGTGGCGGTCTGCTCTGCTGGGTTATGAGGAAAGAGAAAAAGATGAGCAAAAGGTGTTGGGAGAAGATTGTACATCATTTTCAATCAATAATCTGTGCCATGCTGGAAAGTGCTATATTTAAGATGTGTCAGTGACTATCTACAGGGCAGGGAGACCGCCAACAGATTGAAAAGGCTATGGAATGGGAAAAAGTATTGCAAACCATGTATCCAATGAGAGAACAATCTCTAAAATACATAAGGAACTCCTATAACTCAATAGCAAAAAAACCTAATAACCCGATTACATGGGTAAAGATCTTGAAAAGACATTTCTCCATAGAGGACATACAAAGGGCCAACAGCTATATGAACAATGCTCAGCCTTACTATTTATTAGGAATGTGCTAATCAAAACCACAATAAGGTATTGCCTCATACTTGTCAGGATGACTGGTATCAAAAAGACAACAATTGGTAGTGAAGATGTGGAAACACTGGAACCTTTGTACATTGTTAATGGAAAATAGTATGGAGGTTCCTCCAAAGATTAAAAATAAAACTGCCCTATGATCCAGCAGCCCCACTTCTGGGTATGTATCCAAAAAAAAAATTGCAATCAGGAAGAGATATTAGCGGTCCCGTGTTCACTGCAGCATTATTCAAAATAGCCAAGTTGTGAAAACAATCTGAATGTCCACTCACAGATGAATGGATAAAGAAAATGTGGTAGATCCATACAGTGGAATACTATACAACCTTTAAAAAGAATGAAATCCTTCAACATGCAACACTGTGGATGGACCATGAAATGGTAGTGAAATAAGCCAATCACAGAAAGACAAATACTACATGATTCTGCTTATTTGAGGTACCTAAAATAGTCAGATTCAAATCAAATAAGGAGGGATGGTGGTTGCCAGAGGCTAGAGGGAGAGGGAAAAGGGGAGATCCTAATCAACGGGCATAAAGTTTCAGTTAAGAAGATGAATACGCTCTAGAGATCTGCTGTACGGTATTGTCAAAATATAGTCAATGATAACAAATTGTACACTAAAAAATTTATTCACCAAGATAAAACACAATTTAAATTAAAATGTATCAGGGCCTTTCTGTTACTTGAGGACTGAGGGGGAAAACTGCCCAACATAGGTTTTAAACTGTTATATGGCCTGGCCATCGGCCACCTCTCCATGCTCACTATGAACCTCTCTATTCCCAGCAGCTCTCTGTCCTGGGCTTTCTCTCCTCTGGCAGCTCATTGAGTTCACCCTGCTTCTTCCCACATGGATGGGCTTATGCATTGTCCTTTCCTTTTATTTTGGGTATTTGCTTTACCCATCCCTCCTTCTCACCTCACTCTTCAGACGTCTTCACGGCAGCCTTGCGTAACCACATGATCAGATCAAATCTCTCTCATGTACCTCTCCAGGGTAGCACTCATATAATTGGCACCTTATCATCTTTTGTATGATTAGATAATATCTGTGTTCTCAAATAGACAGATGAGCTGCTTAAGGGCAGAGACTGCCTCCTCTCTCTTCTTTACTCACTTTTTAATATTTTTGTTAAATTTCTAGACATGGTGCTAAATAAATATTTGTTGATTGGATTAAAGGATGAATGAATCAATGAGGTTGAGGTGTTGGGTAGTATAAAACAGGGCATCTAACCTAGTCTGAGAAGCCAGTAACCATGCTTGTTTTTTTGCTTATTGTTGTCTCTCTATCACCTTGCCCAGTGCTTTGGAAATTAGTTATCAGCTTTTATTTATTTATTCATTCATTCATTCATTCATTCATTCATTTAGATTGAGAGCATGAATGACCGGGGGAGAGGTAGAAAGAGAAGGAGAGAGAGATATAGAGAGATAATCCTAAGCAGGCTCCATCTTTAGCGTAGAGCCTGATGTGGGGCTTGATCCCACGAACCATGAGATTATGACCTGAGCTGAAACCAAGAATCAGACACTTAACCAACTGAGCCATCCAATCACCCTACCTCTTCAAATTTAATATTCATTCAGGTCACTAAGGAATCTTGTTACAGTGCAGCTTCTGATTCAGTAGATCTGTAGAGAAGCCTGAGATTGTGCATTTCTAACAAGTTCCTAGGGGATATCGAAGCTGTTGGCACAAGGACCCTACTTCGAGTAGCAAGGCATTAAGCAATATAACGTAGTTGTAAGACAATTTGGCTCAGAGTGGTACATCAGTGAAGTTGCTTTGGGTTGTAATAAAACACCCAGCTCAAACTGGCCTACTTAAAAAATAAAGATGATTTGTTGTCATATAACTGAAGAGGATTGTGGAAGGGTGGAACTCAAGTACAGTTTGATCAAGGCTCCAGTTTTTCTGTGATTTTTTTGATGCTGCCTTCTTTGTTGCCTTTCCATACTTTGGTTGAGTTCCTCGATGTTGGAAAAACGGCGGCAGCTTTTCAGCTCTCATATCTCTGTGTTGTACTATCCAGTAGAAAAGAGGTTATCTGTTTCCCCGAGCATCAAGAAAAGTTCTTTGCTTAATTGTGGTTTGACCAATTTATGTTACATGTGGGACGAGGTGGAAAGAATTTATAGTGCATTTGGTTGAAGTTGTCCATTTATTAACCTCGGAAGAGGTGACTCATGTTGCCCTGTTTGTCTGGTTCTGATGGTACATAGGTACTCAAACAATCTCATCCACGTGGCTTGAGATTTTGCACTTTCTGTGAGGTCACAAACATGTACTGGATCTTTTCCTCCTAGTGTCTACTTAGAACAATGTTCTCCTCTCTGGTATGTTAGAATTACATGGGAAGTTTCAAAACTATAGTTGCTTAGTCTCTACCCTAGATTAAACCCCTTCTTGGGGTAAAGTCCAATAATTCACTTTTTGCAATGATCCTTCAGGGTTCTAATGTGCAGCAGGGGTGGAAACCATTTACATAGAGCAAAGCTTCTCAATGGGGTTATGAGGGAAGATCTGGCCCCCAGGGGACATTTGTCAATGCTAAGAGCCAATGACTGGAGGGTAATACCTAGCAAGGCAGTGCTAAATATCTTATTGTGCACAATACAACTCCTCCTCCCACAGATTACGTGGCCCAAATGTCAATAGTATCCAGGTTGAAAACCATTGACCTAGAAGTACATGATGTTAGAATCCATGATTTAGTAGCAGCATATTCTGGCATCTGGTAGGGAAACATATAATATAGAAGAGTGATTTTCAAACTTTATTCTACTTAAGAATTAGCAAGAGGGTTTGTTGGAAATGGAAGTTGCAGGGCCTCATGCCCTGAAAATTTTTTTTCTTTATCATGATAAGTATACTCTTTAATCCCCATCACCTATTTCACCCATCCTCCAACCCCTCCCCCCTCTGATGACCATCAGTTTGTTCTCTATAGTTAAGAGTCTGTTTCTTGGATTGTCTCTGTCTTTTTTTTTTTCCCCTTTGCTCTTTTGTTTTGTTTCTGAAATTCCACATATGAGTGAAATCCTACGGTATTTGTCTTCTCTGAGTGACTTGTTTTACTTAGCATAATACTCTCTCACTCCATTGTGTTATTTCAAATGGCAAGATTTTATTCTTTTTCATGGCTGAATAATATTCCTCTGTGTGTGTGTGTGTGTGTGTGTGTGTGTGTGTGTGTGTGTCCATCCACACATATATATAAAAACCACACATCTTTTTTTTTAAAGTTCAGGGGGGTCTGGGTGGCTCAGTTGGTTAAGCGTTCGACTTTGGCTCACGTCATGATTTCATGGTTCATGGGTTCAAGCCCCATGTAGGGCTCTGAGCTGACAGCTCAGAGCCTGAAGCCTGCTTCAGATTCTGTGTCTCCCTCTGTCTCTGACCCTCCCCCTGCTCACACTGTCTCTCCTTCTCTCTCAGAAATAAATAAAACATTAAAAAATTAAAAAAATAAATAAAAGCTTTTTTATTTATATTGAGAGAGACAGAGATAGTGTGATTAGGGAAGAGGTAGAGAGAGAGGAGAGAGAGAGAGTCCCAAGCAGGCCTGTGCTGCTAGCATAGAGCTCCATGTAGGGCTCGGACTCACAAACTGTGTGGTCATTACCTGAGCTGAAACCAAGAGTTGGTTGCTTAACTGACTGAGCCAACCAGGCACCCTTAAACCACATTTTCTTTATCCAATCATCATTTGTTGGACACTTGGGCTGCTTCCATATCTTTGCTATTGTAAATAATGCTGCAGCAAACACTGGGGTGTGTGTATCCCCTCGAATTAACGTTTTTGTATTCTTTGGGTAAATACCCAGTAGTCTACACCCTGAAGTATTGATTCATCCAGTTTGGAGTGGGGCCGAGTCATCTTAACATTTATTTTGATAAAGTTGATTTGAATGCAGGTGTTCCACAGGCCGTGCTTTGAGAAACACAGTTACAGAATGCACACTTAATGCTGTGCTCTCAGCAGAGAGGCCGGGCTGAGTGCAAAAACAGCCTTATGAAAGGTGACATCCACGACCTATGAGTAATGCAAGGTAAGAAGGGAGGAAAATGAGAGTCTCAGGGTGGGTGGGTGGGGGGACAGTTTAGCTGAGTCCTTGAATGTAATTGTAGAGAGCTCTGTTTGAGCTTCAGTGTGTATCCTCTCCCTGTGGTGCCTAAATAGGCAGCTGGGCTCCCAGACCCTGAGAGGTTTAGGGGAGGGACTGCCTCACAAACTTGAGCCTAGGGGGGCCCTGAGGCTCCACTGGGTCCAGAGCTGCAAATAGACCCGCTAAGAACCGCACCGTAGCAGCTTCCGCAGAGAGAGCTGACTTCTCTCTTTGCCTCTTCTCTTTGCCGCTTGCATTGTTTTGGCAGAGTTTATCCTAAAAATAGCACCGCTGCGCCCCGCCTGGAGGCCTTCTGCCTTGAGCTTCTGCAGGGCTGTTCAGTGTGTTTGGTTCTTGCACACTTGCCGTCTCACAGAAGAGGCAACATTTTGTAGGAGGGCGAAAAGGAAAAACACAGAATTTTGGAGACAGAAGACGGCAGATAAAGTTCTAGCTCTGTCTCTGATGGGCCTCGCTGACTTTGGATGAGCCACTTAACCCTTTTGGGGCTCAGTTGTATAGACTTGCCTCTAAGACAGGCATCTTCGAAGACCAATCTCGTGGAATCAGCCCAAGGGCCCAATCAGATAGAATATGTATCACTTTTGCTGAAGGACAATATGAGAGTTCCTCCTTCTGAGCAGACTGTGGTCCCCTTAATATCAACGATGACTTAGGTGTCTGTATACCCCAGTGCCGTTCCTGATATATACCAGGCAGTGTCTGATGCCATGTTAAACTCACGTTCCTCTTCTTGTCCTAATTCTATTCATCACTGTCTCTTTGCCAGAATCCCACAGGGGCAGGGGTGCTGTCTCCTTTTTGCACACCTGTTTGCCTTTGTCTTCGAGCCCTGTACCTGGTGCAATAAATATTTGTCGAGTAAGTGAGTAAATGAATAAATGGAAAATGAATTCAAGTCAACGGAGGGTTTGAGGATGCCTCCTACATGCTAGAACTTGGTAGTCAGGAATGATTTGTGTGCAAGAAATAGAAACCCAGCCACACTAATGTGAACTGAAAGAAATAACCAAGGCTCTAACTGAAGAAGTACAGCCAGGTCTTCAGGGACTAGGAGAACACTGAAACGTCAGCACATTCAGATCAGCCAGTCCACCTGCCCGGACTCTGCCTCTTTCTCTCTCTACTGCCATCCTCTCTCATCTCCTCACTTCCTCTCTGCAGGTAATTTTATCCTCTTTGCTGCATACTGGCTCCTTCTGCTTTGATCATACTTGAGACCAGAACACTCCAGTCTCTTATTGTAAGCACCAACTCTTATTAAAAAGAGTCTCTGAGTGCCAAACCCAAATTCCCAAGAAAGAAATGATGAGTATCTTAGTTAGGGAAGGAGTCTACCCCAGGTCCAGCCAGCTACGATCTCATGAGGTGGTGTCAGAGAGGAAGGCCTTCCAGCCTGTCCCTCACTATGCAGGGGCTTCGGGAGCAGGTGCTGATGGGGCGGGGGAGGGGCATGGACAGGTTCCCCCAGAAGGGGAGAGTGGAGACTGAGAGATTATCACTGGTAGAGGCCTGGCTAGGACGGAGGCACTGTGCCGAGTGCTGGGGTGAGCACCATTCATTTATTCCAGAACTATTCACTGGATGCCTATTTTGTGCCAGGCACTGTTCCAGGTGCTGAGGATACAGCGGTGACAAGAAAGACAAGAACCATCCCCTCCCGAAGGCTTCACTCTACGTACAAAAATGCCACATGCCAGTAACAAGGTCATGAGCAAGAGAACTTCAGATAGTGGTAAGTGCGCGGAGAAATTGGCGATTCGATATAAGGAGATGGGTCAAGTCGCGGGGAAGTTGTTTTCAATTGCCATTGAGAGTGTCCTATTCCATCATATTGGCCAAAAGTACCAAAAATAGTGCCCAGATCCAGTTGTTCTGTTTATAAAGGAGGAAGTGAAATAGAGTTCAGGATGCTCTTTGCAGTTCTCTCTCTGCTATCATGTTGTGGGGGACAAATGGGGAAACAACATTTAGCTTGGGCTGGATTAAAAACTTCAGGGGGAGTACAGAGAATGGAGTGGGAGACAAAGGTCACCTCATTACCGCATCGTCAAGCCTATTGGACTTTTCCCAATAGTCTTCCACAGAAAGGATACAGCAAAAGGTAGGGCTGCTCTCTAGCCATTTTCAGAAATCACAAGCTGAGGCTTACTGAAACACTTAGCATATGCTAGGCAGGCATGTTCTAGAAGCTCTATGTGTACTAACTCACTGAATCTACACTGTGAGTCAGGTACTACTAGTATCCACATATGACAGGTGAGGAAATCAAGGCCAGAAAGTTTATATAACTGGCTCAAAGTCATGTGGTAGAACTAGACTTCAACTCCTGGCATTCTGGCTCCTCAAATCCATGGTTTTTATGAATAATGCCTGGTCCTGGCCAACTCAGATCCCTGTCTCTGGCTTCTCTCGAAGTAAGTATTAAATCAACTAAGTGACTACGTCATGCTCACTATTTTCATTGAATTTTCTACTAAATAAGAGCCATATGCATGTGCAAGATCTTTCAAAGCTCCTATTCAAATGTAGAAAAGGGAGCGAAAAATCTTGGATTTTAGGTCAAACATAGAATGATGTGTGTATGCATGTTTTCTTTTGTTTTTCCAACGCTGCCGTCAAACCATTATAGTTTGATACCCACTGAGGGAGAAAGTATTGTTTTATGCTTGACTTCATTTAGAGACAAGACTGATCCCACAGATGGCCTCACGAATGTGGAGGGTAGGAAAGTATTAAAATACTCAGATGAAAAGTGCTCCACAGAAGAGTTTCAGGCATCAGCAAGCAGGTGGGAAAGTGTGTGGGAGCAGGGCAGCTTTGTGAAGCATCTAACTGCAGTCCTTGGTAAGGGCAGTGGAAAGTATCAGCTGAGCCGAGTCTGATCTGGCTAGAAGAAATTGGGGTGCTGGTGACTCTTTCTTTTTTCCAATTCCTCAGTTTTAAAAAAATCTTTTTACACTAAGATGTAACTCACATACTATAAAATTAACTTTTTAGAGTCTAGAATATTCACAATGTTGTACTAACCATCACCACTCTCTAATTCCAGAACATTCTCTTCACTCCAAAAAGTTACCCATACCTATTAGCAGTCACTCTCCATTCCCCCTTCCCTTAATCCCTGGCAACTACCAATCTACTTTCTGGCTCTATGAATTCACCTATTCTGGACATTTCAAATGAATGGAATCAGACAATGGGCATCTCTGTGGCTGGTTTCTCTCACTACACACAGTATGTTTATGGGTCATCCATGGTGTAGCATGTTTCCGTACGTACTTCATTGCTCTTTATAGGTTAATAAAATTCTATCGTAGGGGCACCTGGGTGGCTTAGTCGGTTAAGTGTCCGACTTTCGCTTAGGTCATGATCTTGTGGTTCGTGGGTTCGAGCCTCGTCGGGCTCCAGCTGACTGCCAGCTCAGAGCCTGAGCCTGTTTCGAGTCTGTGTCTCCTCTCTCTCTGACCCTCCCTGTTCACGCTGTCTCTCTCTCCTAGAAATAAATAAAAATATTAAAAAAAAATAATAAAATTCTATCGTATAGATATACCCTATTTCATGCATCCATTCATCACTTGATGGGGATTTGGGTTGCTTTCTTGGTGCCCCATTGGGTTGCTTTCATTACTTGACTATTATGAATAATATTGCTATCAACATGACTGTACTAGTTTTTGTGTGGATTTTAAATTATTTTCATTATTATTTTAATTAGCTTATTTAATTCTCTCAAGTACACACCTGGATTGGAATTGCCAGGTCATGTGGTTACTCCATACTTAACATATTGAGGAAATGCCAAATTCTTTCCAAAGTGGTTGCACCATGTTGCATTTACAGTAGCGTGTGAGGGATCCGGTTTCTCCACAACCTCACCGACACTTGTTGTCATCCCTCTTTTTGGTTATAGTCTGGAGATTCTGGTAGATACTTGGTTCACAAATGGTTCTACTAGGTGACTTTGTTTTTTGTTTGTTTGTCTTTAGTTTGTTTTGTTCAGAGAGAGAAAGAGAAAATGGGGAAGGAGAGAAGGAGAAAGAGAGTCTTAAGCAAGCTCAACATCCAGCCTGAGCCCAGATCAAGGCTTGATCTCATGCCATGAGATCATGACATGAGCCAAAATCAAGAGTCAGATGCTTAAATCAGCTGAGCTACCCAGGTACCCCTAGGTGGCCTCAGTTTTATTGGCTGTAGAAAAGGGAGGATTTATTTATGTATTTCTGTGTGGAGAGGTCAGGTAGAAAGGGGAGACATGGACAACAGAGTTTTGTCACCCAACCTTGTCTAAGGAATTTATCTCGAGACTCAGGGAAGAGAGGAGACAACTCAGAGCCCAAGAAGTTCCTGAAAGAACTTCTAAGACTCTGTGTACCAGCACAATACTTTGGGACCCAGGGACCAGGTTCGTCAGCATGGGAACTTCTTCCCATTGATTGATGTTGTAATGTGGGACAGCAGGGCGGGGGTGGGGGGGCACTGAGGGACACAAGCCCAGTGTAGGCGCAGCAACCGATGTTCACCGAGAGTACTGGGGAGGAAGCAGGGTCTGAAAGCCATCCTCAAATAGCTGATGGCAGTGGCTTCCATGAGGAGGCCAGGGTACAAGAAAATACTGTGACATGGTGAGGCTCACATCCTGCCTTAGGAAGTCAGAGTCAACATGACTTGGGAGTGAAACTGACCCAAAGGCCATCAAACTCCAGTACTACGTATACCTCACCCTGCCTCAGATGCCCTGTGCAAACCCACATCTTTTTACATTTTACCTTCTAGGGAATTCTAGGCCTGACAGCTATCAGTGGCTTTGACCCTGGTGAAGAAAGGGAAGACAGAAACATCCATGACCTTTTATTTTATTTTATTTTATTTTTAATATTTTTATTTATTTCTAGGAGAGAGAGAGAGAGAGAGAGACAGCAATGAGCAGGGAGGGTCAGAGAGAGAGGGAGTCACAGACTGAAACAGGCCCAGGCTCTGAGCAGTCAGCACAGAGCCCGACGCGGGGCTCGAACCCACGAACCACGAGATCATGACCCAAGTGAAAGTCGGACGCTTAACCGACTAAGCCATCCAGGCGCCCCTATCCATGACCTTTTAAATTCTCATTTTTCTGCCCAGCCTGGTGTTTCTCATTACTATTTTACAGACTGGAAGGGAATAGATTTTGTGCCATGTAAATTATTTTGAGTTTATGGTCTTTGGCTAGAAAGCCAGGGCTGAGTCCTCAGAGGATGTTTTATGCCAGTCCATTAGCACGAGCTCCTTATTGATGAACCAATAAAGCATGGCCTGCCTGAGCCTTGTAATGGAATCTCCCAACTCATAATTAATATTCAGGTAAAGTGTTACCACATGAATCTACTTTCCCTCCCATGGTAATTGGTGTTTAATTTCTATTTTATTAACCAGGATTGCTAAACCTCGGGAAGTTCTGGCTCCAGGCATTAACTCTAAGAGGCTTCTATGTTCTTCACTGATACTTTTGGTACGCAAAGAAGCCTTAGCTTGCAGTGTACATTAAACTTCAAGAAGCCCTTCTACGATCTCACTTGGGCCCCATGCCATTTCTGAAAGGTAGAATGAGGTAGAAATCACAAACCTCATTTTAATACATGAGGAAACTGAGGCCCGAGAATGGTCCTCAATGGCAGAAAATGAATCTTGACCCGATTCTTTCAACTCTATACGAGTCCTGTGCTGCCTTTATAAAATATTAATAATGAAACTTATAAGGTGGTTTTATTGACTTGATTTATCAAATCAGTTCTGTCTTCCATTTCTCTGCCACCCCAAGAAGCCAGTGGGTATACTACTTCAGAAGGTAATGTGTGGAGCTAAAACACTGTCAGGATGACTGATCTATTCAGTTAAAATAAAATAAGTTCTGCCAAGCAAAACAATTTTAAAAAACAGATACAGATGTTTAAGGATATGCCTTTATTTCCCAAAACAGTTGGCATCTCCTCCCCTCTCATACTCATACAGTGGATTCTTCTACATGCACAATAATCTGTGACAAACTTGAATTGGCATATTGGGTTAATAAGCTATTATGAAAATCAATAGCAATTAAAGGGAATACTTAGTTGACAAAGTTGAGAAAACTGAATGTACTTGTGAGCTCTTAATTTTCTTTCCCCTCCTTAATTGTTTCCTCTGGCTGTCATGACTTTCAATTGTTTCCTATCCAAATATCAAAAAAAGCTGAGCTAGCCTGGGTATTACTGGGTAATTTCAATTACTAAAAGCATGAATTGGTATTCCACTTAAAAATTTTTAAAAAATTTTTTTGAGAGACACAGAGTATGAACAGAGGAAGGGAAAAAAGAGAGGGAGACACAGAATCCGAAGCAGGCTCCAGGCTCTGAGCTATCAGCACAGAGTCTGATGTGGAGCTCGAACCCACAAGTCATGAGATCATGACCTGAGCTGAAGCTGGATGCTTAGCTGATTGAGCCACCCAGGCACCCCCTGCATTCTACTCTTTAAAAGAACTTCTCTAATCTCAGACTTACTCCTTTAAACTCCATCAGTGTGCACTATGACTGATGGTTACATGGAAAATGGCGACCAGTTGCTTTCCTATGGAATCAGTATAAATGGACTGAGCTTGCAGGAGGTACCAACTTTAGATATTTGACCATTTTCTAATTGTGGATTCCTAATTACTCAACGAATATTTCTTATCAGTTCTATCTTCCCCATCCTGACTCTTCTAAGGAATGTGACACAGAAATTGTGAGACAAAGAACCAAGATATATAATGGAAAACCCACCATAAAATTTTCTTTCACTACTAACAGTTCTAGAACTATAACTTCATAGGTCCACTGAGGTATAGATACTTAGATTAGAAGTTAGGGAATTTAGGTAAACTACCTAGAAAAATGCAGTTCTAAAGCCATGCCTAGTCTTCAATGAGAATTTTCATTTGCCTAAATTATCTGGATAACTGCCATGATACTTTTTTCATTCATTTCCATCCACCTATGGAAAACATACTCCATGTCTTCTATATGCCTCTGGGCAGTCAGGTCAGTCTTGATGATGCAGAGACACATGATCCCTGATCTCAAGACCTTCAATCATGGACTCCTCAAGACATCTCATCAACCAACAGAAACTCACCCACGTTGAAAGGGCGACAGGACATAGAAGCTGTAGCAGGGGAACTCTGCCCATCTGCAAGAATGGCAAGTAGGTGGAAGCTAATTGCAGTGAGTGGAGAGGAGGACACGGTGACTGGCTTCCTGCCGCGTGGCACCAGGGAGCTTAACAAGAGCCGTCACCCTAATTCCCTGGTGGTGGAGAAGTATACAACCATCAGTGAGATCAAAGACACTTTCCAGCAGTTTCTAACTGAGATGACAACGGCATCATGTTCATCAACCAGCACATCACAGATATGGTGTGGTAATGTGCTGGATGCCCGCCAATGTGCCATGCCAGCTGTTCTTGAGATCTTGTCCAAGGAGCACCCCATGACACTGCCAAGGACTCCATGCTCTGCAGGGCCAGGGGCATGTTCACAGTCAAAGACCTGTACTAGGACCCTCCCCACAGCCACGCGGCCTCTCCTCAGGCTTACCATGAGCCCTTCTCTAAATTTTGAGCCTCTATTTCCAATTCCCTGCCCCTTCCCACTCCACTGGGAGGCTAAGTATGATGCTTCTGGGTTGCTAGGGCTCTGCCATCCAAGTTAAGGCTGGTTAGGGAACAGGAAGCCTGTGTCTTCTCTCCACTAACTCTTCCCTGGGCTGTTAAACACGGTCATTGTTGATGTTAAATTAAGGTAATATCTTTGTTTCTCTACACACACACACACACACACACACACACACACACACACACACAAAAGGAGACAGAATGTAAAAAGGAGATAATTCCATATGATTATTTTTTTTTAATGTTTATTTACTTTTGAGAGACAGAGTGCAAGTGTGGGAGGGGCAGAGAGAGAAGGAGACACAGAATCTGAAGCAGGCTCCAAGCTCTGAACTGTCACCATAGAGCCTGACACGGGGTTCAAACTCACAAACTATGAGATCATGTCTTGAGCCAAAGTCAGACAACTGACTGAGCCACCCAGGTGCTCCTTGGATTAACTGTTTCAAAGCTCTATCTCCAAACACATTCTGAGGTACTGGGGGTTAGGGCTTCTACATACAGATTTGAAAGGGGACACAATTTATTCGACAATGCAAGGGAAGTGAATTTCAAACTGCGACTTGAAGGAATAGTAGGATTTAGTCAAGTCAGAAGCTGGGGAAGAGGGAAAACATTCTGCGCCAAGCTCATGCCTCACATCTTGGAAGTGAGAGGAAGTCATGTACGCAGCACCCGGCCAGCACTTTGGGATGGCCAGAGCCTAAACGGGACATGCAGAGCAGTGTGATCAGAGGCTAAGCATGAGGAGGGACGGACGGTGGTGGTCCCTGCCATCCAAGTTATGGTTGGGACAAGGAGGCTCTTGGGAGAATTTTAAACAAGAGGCTGAGGATCAGATTTGCATTAACCCAATACCCAAAGTCTGCCAATGGGAGCACGAACACATAGCACAAGCCCCTCCATAAGCCGCTGTAGACTGTTCATCTGTCACAGAGAGACGTGAGGTGTGGAGGTGGTGAGCTAATCGTCCTTGAGTACCCTGGTGCAGTTAGGGAAGCTCTCTTCCTGGAGATGACCTTTTGTGATCCTGCCAACTGCAAGCTGGGAAAACCAGGGCTCAGAGAGGTGAAGGGAGTTGCCTGAGGAAGGTCACAAAGCTTAGCACGTGGTGAGCCTGGATCGGAACTCCAGCCTTTCGCGTCTTTGCTGCCGCCCTTTTGAGGAAATCAGCATCCTTTCTGAGTGATGAACGGCATTCTCTAGCCTCTCTCCCAAGAAGCCCTGCAGCACATAGTTCTTCGTGGTCTACTCGACATCCTTGTTAAAATGCTCACTCTTTTAAGGAGGGAAAAAAGCTGTCATCTGAGAGGCATTTACTGCCATAATTACAGCCACCATTTGGTGAAGTTGAGTGAGAAAACCCCAGTGACTTAAAAGGCAAACCACCATATGCCACAATCTGTCAGGGGCCAGCATTTGACAGAAAACAGTCTGATGGAAACTTTTCCGTTGTATTTTCAAAAGAGACAGGCACATTACAGAGAACCATCCTAATGCATGGATAGAGTTTTCTCATTATTGGGTTGTGGTTTTTCAACCACTTTTATGTGCCATCTTCTCATCTCCCCCTGCCCCCACCCTATCCTTTATCAAACTCTTTGCCTCAAAGGGCTACAGCCTTCCTGAGCTCTCTGGGCATCACTAGCAAGATCACATTTCTTTCTTTTCATCGTTGTTATCTGGCCCTCTCTGATCCCTAGGACTGTTTTGCTTAAGACACAGACTAAGAAACTTTTCTCATTATGCTCCAGTAACTTCTCCACCATACCAAAAAGGACCAGAAGAGGAAAGTGGTCATGTTTATCCCTGCCAGTTTCAGACTTAGCTGAGATTTCTATAGTGGCCAACTCCCTCCCGTTCCTTAGTCCTTGGGGCCCCATCTAGCCTTCTCAGGTTCTCAATGTCCCCAAGTCCTCTCTGCCTTGACTACAGTTTGACTGGACCACATGTTGAACCTGACATTTTGCATAATAAATAATCTACACTAGAAATCAATATCCTAAGAATTAGGATATAAGAATTAGACTAGTGCTTCTCAACCCAGGAGTGATTTTTGTTTTCCAGGGAACATTTGAAAATGTTTGGGAACATTTTTTGTTCATCACAACATGGAGGAAGGGATGAAGTGATGGGTGAGGGCCAGTTTGCTGCTAAAAATTCTCCTACCACACACAGGACAGCTCTCCTAAAAAAAACAGTTATCTGGCCCCAAATGTCAATAGTGCTGAAGTGGAGAAACTATGATCTAGACTACCACCAATACTTAAGATGTTATTCTGTGCCAGACCTTACAGTAGAAATAGGGATTCTGTGAGAAACATAGATTTTTGCCCCCTAAAAACTCAGTCTAGAAGGAGCTAGAACATTCTAATTTAGAATGTTCTCAGATACAAGTGACAGAATTCCCAAAGAAGGGCTTAAAGGTAGTTGCAATTTTCTCATGTAACAAAAATCTGAAGTAGACTGTTTTGGGATTGGTCAAGTGAACAGTTCAACAATGTCAGGTGTCCAGGTCAGCTTCTCTAGAACACTTTTCGCTTTCCCTTCATGGTGGCAAAATAGCTGTCACACGGCCATTCTTACCAGAGAGCCCTCAAGGCAGGGTGGATGAAAGGCATAAGGGATCTCCTCTCATGTGTCCATTCTTGTGAGGGAGCAAAATTCTTTCCAGAAGCTCTCCAATGCCCAGTACCTTTTTTCTTGTATCCTTCATGTCAAAATTGGGACACCTGCCTGACTGAAACCCTGCAGGGAAAGATAAGAATGGGGTTACCAGGGGTGACTTAGACCAGGGGCTCAGCATACATTTTTGGTAAAGTACCATGTAGCAAGTATTTTAGGCTTTGTGTACAATATATGATCTGTGTTGCACATTCTTCTTTTAATTTTTATAACCTTTAAAAATGTTAAGACTATTCTTAGCTCATGGATGGCACTTTAAAAACAGGCCAGGGACCACAGTTTGCTGATGTCTGGAAAAAGTGCTTTCCAATACCTTCACAAAGTCAGGATTCTATTAGCAAGGAGAGTGGGGATAATGGCTGTTGGTAGGCAGATAACTGTATCTGCCACAGAACAGTGCAAGTAAAATGTAATTATTTTTAATGCTTATTTATTTTTTGAGAGGGAGGGAGAGACAGAGTGAGCATGCGATCAGGGGAAGGGCAGAGAGGGAGACACAGAATCCCGAGCAGATTCCAGGCTCTGAGCTGTCAGCACAGAGCCTGACGCGGAGGCTTGAACCCATGAACTATGAGATCATGACTTGGGCCGAAGTCGGATGCTTAACCGACTGAGCCACTGAGGCGCCCCTAAAATGTAATTATAATACAGTGGTACGAGTGCTATGAGAATGCACACGAGACACTGTGGGAGCCAGCTTCAAAGATGACCCTCAATGGTCCATGTCTCCTAGTATTCACACCCTTGTGTCAGTTTGGTTTGCTGCACTAATGCAAGTGATAGTGTATGACTTTAGAGGCTAAGTCATAAAAGACATGGTCATTTCTACCTTAGTCTCTTGGAGTGCCCATTGTGGCAGAAGCCAGCGCTACATTTTAAGATACTCAAGTGTTGAGAGTCCCACATAGTGAGTTGAGGATTTCCACCCACCACCAGCATCAGCCTGCCTGCCATGTGATAAACCACCTTGTAAGTAGCCCCGGCCCCAGACAAGCCTCCAGTTGACTGAAGCTTCGGGTGATACCTGTACTGCAACCTCATGGTAGAGGCTGAGCCAGAACTTCTCAGCTGAGCTACTCCTGAATTCTGGACCCACAGGAACTGTTATATAGTACATATTTGTTTTAGGTCCCTTAGTCTGGGGCTGATTTATCATGCAGATGCAAACAAATACACAGGCATCTAAGAGCGGTGACCATGCCGTGGTCTTAAGACTCTTAGAGGGGCACCTGGGTGGCTCACTTGGTTGGGCATCTGAGCTGAAGCTCAGGTCATGATCTCACGGTTCATGGGTTCAAGCCCTGCATTGGGCTCTGTGCTGACAGCTCTGAGCCTGGAGCCCACTTGGGATTCTGTGTCTTCCTCTCTCTCTGCTCCTCCCACTCTAGTGCTCTGTGTGTCTCTCTCTCAAAAAAAAAAAAAAAAAAGAATAAACATTAAAAAAAAGCTTCTTAGAATGGAATTTTCAAATATTATTGACACAGTAAAGTGTGTGTGGGAAGGGAGAGGAGGGGAGAATGAACCAAATGGGGATTTAGGAAACCTGGGACTTCCAGTTCCTTTGGGAACTTGGGACAAATTGATTCACTTCTTTGGACAGCATAAGCAAATCCTGGGGAGGAAAGGGTCAATGTCAGACAAATGAGAGAACGGTCAAAAGATTTTGATGCAAGGCTCAGTTCTATTTTCTCTAAGGTAGTAAATAACGTATCTTTACCCCCATCCATCTTGAAAACAAAAATATAGGAAAGCCCACAGCGGCAGGAGAGGGTAGGCAGGGTTGCAAGTGTCCGCCATCAGGAAAAGAGACTCTGCAGGGAGTAGTGGTTCAGAACCAAGGACAGTAGCCTTCATACCTTTACCGCTTCCCCCCACAGAACACTTAGGGCTTGCTATGCATTTTATGGCATCCATTCTTTGATATATAAAATTAGAAGAGTTGAATCATATGCTATTTAAACCTCAGCTCTAATCTGTAAATTCATGATTCCAGGTTATGTGCACTGCTTTCAAATCCCTGTCAAATCCCCTGCTCAGTTTCTCCCAATGGAGAAGGTCAGTCTCGTCTCTCAGATGGACATAGCATTAAAGGTGATATATTGAACTCACATCAATTTACCGAGGAAATGAGGACAAGCAAAGGGTGCTAATTTATTTCTCTTTATTCAGCTCACATTGACTGCTATTTGCGATCATTTGCCAAGCCCTGCAGGGGAAAAAGGAGGGAAGTCACAGATTCTTTCTTCAAGAAGTCTGCAGTCTAGAGGGGAAATGACAAGGACTCAAATAACTCTCCTTTCTGCATTCTCCTTCCTCCTTATATATACACTGTGCTCATCTCCTTAAATAAGACTGACTCTCAGAGAATGATCTTATAACAGAAAATTTTGCTTTGATGTGGGTTTAACTCACTGTGTTACTGTACACTTTAAACCTTATCTATCTTAAGGAATGGAATATTTAATCTTCTGTTAAAGAAATTTGAGGCTATCATTACCAGACATTTTTTTTTTAATTTGGTCACATCCACTGTTAAAATTTCTTAATCTGTAAAATGGAGCTAACAGTATTGACATTGACTATTTGCATCTTTTGTCTTAGCAAAGACAAAAGGAGCTTAGCACTCCTCCTCATTCCATTACTGAGATAGTGGCCCCAACTCTAATTCCATGTGGCTGTGGCTATGGCTGGACTGTCAATGAAATCCACTGGCTGGCCCCTGGAGTAGCCTTAGCTCCACTGTTCATAGAGATTGGTTCAAGGGATGGGTACATGGCCAAAGCAGGGCCACTAAAAATCTCCACAAGTGGTCTGACTTCTGCTTCTGGAATTCCAACCTACAAGGTTGATGTAAGCTTTAGCTATTTGTACAAAGCCATTGATCCTGACACGCAGAACAAATGAAGCCAAGGAGCAAGAGAGAATGAGAGAGACTAATGAGAGAGGCTGGATGCAGCCAGGCCTGAATGTGGCATATTTTATAAAAGCCAACACATTCTCTTCTATGCTCCTGCATGATTAAGATATGTTTCTTTCATTTATAGCCTGCAAGAATCCTAACATGCTAATTAGAAGAGTTATTATGAGGAGCAAGTAAAATATTTGAAAGTCCTTTGTCAAACACAAAATATAAAAACTGCAATAATGTTCTCTCTCTTTAATCTCGCCATACATTTCCAAATGCATAATAGATACTATTCCATTCAGTTCTGTCCTGCAGCCTTGATGTGGTGATGATGGGGCAAGTCTTCAATTCTTCTTTCAATGATATTAAGCTAATGTGTTTCATTCAGTAAATTTCTCCGTGAGCTAAATAATAACCTGAAAAGATCGCTATACTCTTTCAATAGGGGTAAAAAATGCAGAAATCCTCAAAGTTCAGTACAACCAGCTTCTGGCATTACTTTATAACAAGAACTTTAAGGGAGTTATTGGTCCCTTGATGTTTTGCTTAAATTGCAGTGAAATGGCTGCTGCTCTGGGTGATAGAATTCTCCACCATCCACTGCCCTTGATTTTGTCTGTGCTAAGATGAATCCATCACAATGACATTCCTGAAATTCTGAGGCAGGGCAAAAACTTTGGCAGATGTTTTCTCTAATTAACTTCCTATTTATCTCCCTCTCTCTCCTGTGGAGGGCACAGGCTCTTTAGAAAAGTCTTTAAAAAATTTTTTTCAACATTTATTTATTTTTGAGAGACAGAGTGTGAGCAGGGGAGGGCAGAGAGACAGGGAGACACAGAATGTGAAGCAAGCTGCAGGCTTCAGGCTCTGAGCTGTCAGCCCAGAGCCCGATGTGGGGCTCGAACTCATGAACCATGAGATCATGACCTGAGCTGAAGTAGGACACTTAACAGACAGAGCCACCCAGTTGCCCCTAGAAAAATCTTAACCTTGGGGCACCTGGGTGGCTCAGTTGGCTAATCATCTGACTTTGGCTCAGGTCATGATCTCACGGTTCATGGGTTCAAGCCCCACATCATATTCTGTTCTGACAGCTCAGAACCTGGAGCCTGCTTTGGATTCTGTGTTTTCCTCTGTCTCTGCCCCTCCCTCACTCATGCTCTGTCTCTCTATCTCTCAAAAATAAATAAACATTGAAAAAAAGAAAAAGAAAAACCTTACTTAACCTTTCCAAAGTAACTGCAGGAGATCCTTTTGGAGCTTTGACTTGTAGTTAGAACTGTTAATTAGTTTTATTTTTGCCCCCAAACTGGAAATTTCCCTGCTGGAAACATGGGACTTGGCCTTTTCTCTAAAAGTAGGTACATATTTGGAATATAATTTAGACATGTTGAAGATTTGAGGGTTGAAGTAAAAGTAGGCGCTGAGGTGTGGTCTCAGAGGTTGATGGATCTGAGCATCCCCCCCAGTAGAGGTGGTTTGGAGCCCCCCAGAAGCCATCTAGCTCAGCAATTCCTAAAACTTGACCTGTAGCCCATAGATCCTCCTGATATGGTGTTCAATCATTGAGAAAAATGCTGGTTGCCTAGATTTTTATGATTACACACAGAGTCTCTTCCTAAAAACCTATTTGTTACTAAGTAGTTATTGATGCTTATTCAAATTTGACACCTGAAATCTAGATTTAGTGCACTATCATGGTTGCTGAAGCCTCAAATTCAGTGTTTACTGACCATGTGCCAACTACCCTGGTCCTGTCTCTATTCCTCCTTATTCCAGTAAGACCAACTTCATGACCTACTTTGGGCCTTTGGACTTTCTATTTCCTCTGCCTTGGAAGGCAGCTTCTTAATTTTTCACACAGTTGGCTCCATCTTGGCACTCAGGTATCAGCCCCAATGACTCCTCAGGGATGTCTTCCCTGCTCACCTCATTAAAATAGCCACCCGCGAGTCACTCCTGGTTACCTTATTCCGTTTCATACATTGCTTTTTATGTTTATTGTCAGTCTCATCCCTGGAATTTCCCTGAGAACAAGGGCCTTGTTCCTCTTGTTCACATCTATATCACCTTCCTCTCGTTCACATCTATATCACCAGCTTCTAGAAACTATGCCCAAATGCATTATGGACACTCTGTAAGTATTTGCTGGATGAAAAATGTGATTTTGATGCAAGTTTACATAGTAGTAAGCAGATATTAGATTCCTTCTGGACACTGGGAGGAGGTGGCATAGGTGGCATACGGTGGTTTTTGCTGCACTACTTATTTATGTGTTTGTTTATTTATTTATAAGTAATCTCTACACCCAAGGTGGGGCTTGAATTCACAACCCCAAGAACACTCTCCACTGCCTAAGGCCGGCCAGGTGCCCTGACTGCAGGTTCTTTAAAAGGTTTAGAGTCACTAATCAAGAAGGGCTCCTCACCTGGAATTCAGAGATGGGGTCCAGAGGCCTGTGAAACCTCTGAAATTTTATACACATTTTTCTGGGAAGAAAGGCAGTCATGTTGTTCATGTTCCCAGGGGGATGCGCAGCACCGGCTGAGGCTTACTTGCCAGTGATCTAGACTGGGTCCACCGCACTTCTGCCGCTCCTAAGCATACACCGGCGCAAATAGCAGTTCTGCCTTTCCAGCTCAGACATTCTGCGTTCAGCCTCCGAGCAAGTTGCAAATTGAGTACTTTTATTTGCTTTTATGGACTTTAAAAAAATTTTTAATTGTTTAATGTCTATTTATTTTTGATTGAGATAGAGACAGACAGACAGAGCATGAGTGGGGGAGGGGCAGAGAGAGAGACACACACACAGAATCCGAAGTAGGCTTCAAGTTCTGAGCTGCTAGCAGAGTCCAACATGGGGCTGGAACCCACAAACCATGAGATCATGAGAAGATCATTTAGAGAGAGAGAGACAGAGACAGCAGAGTGCGGGAGGGGCAGAGAGAGAGGCAGAAGAGAGAAAATCCCAAGCAGGCTCTGCACCGCCAGTTTGAGCCCGACTCAGGGGGTCGGGTGAGGGGGGCTTGAACTCATGAAACGACAAGATCATGAACTGAGCCGAAACCAAGAGTCAGATGCTTAAAGGACTGAACCACTCAGGTGCCCCTACCTTTACAGGCTTTAAAAAATTGATTGTATATGAAAGAAATACTTAAAACTACCCAAGTTCCAGGGGTACTGGGGTGGCTCGGTGGGTTAAGTGTCCCACCCTTGATTTCGGCTGGGGTCATGATCTCACGGTTCATGTGTCTAGCTCTTCTTTGGCTCTGCACTGACCGCACAGAGCCTGCTTGGGATTCTCTGTCTCCCTTTCAGCACCCCCCGTCAAAATAAATAAATACACTTAAAAATTTTTTTAAATATACTACTGAAGTTCCTAATAACTTTGTGAACAGATGTGCAAAAATAAGCAGAAAACATGTATTGAAAATTCTGATAATTTCCTTGTTGCTTCAAATTGTCTATGCTTTTATACTACACTTCAACATAGTTTGCTTCTACTATCAGTCTTGTGGATGTCTAGGATTTCAGGCTCTGGAGTCAGATATACTTCTGTGCAAATGCTGACCCAAGCACTCTGTGTCATCATGTACAGCTTACTCTTCAGTTTTAGCATGACAAAATGGCACACTAGCCTTGTAGAATTGGGATGGGGGTATTATATGCCCAGCACCATTCTAGCTACTCTGTACACATTAGCTCAGCAAGATAAGATGAGATAAGATAAGTATTTGTCCTAAGAATCTGTAAAGTAGGTCATTTAAAAATCATTGCCACTTTATAGACTGGGAGACTGAGGTACAGAGGAGGTAAGGAACTTGACCAAAGACAAACACACCCCTATTAAATGTCCTATACACAGACAATCCTGCAGTGCCTGACACATAGTGGACATGTCATATGCTCTCTGGAGTTGCTGCAATGACTATAAATGGGAAGATGAATGTGGTACATGGAGCCCAGCACAGAGCAAGCATTTAATAGACATTGCTGTTTCCTTGAAAGCCATCCTCTTTGCTGGGAGTCACTGGCAGCAGAACTACCCAACACGTAGCCCAGTCCCTCAAGATATTATGAATATTTAGTTTTTGTGGACCACAGTGTAGCATGGGTAAACTGAACTTGAGCTGCAAAGTGTTTGTAAAACACTTCTCTGTCCTTGGTGATAAGTGCCACATGCAGCCCAAAGTGTGATGTGCAGCGTTCAGGGCAGTGGCTGCAAAGGCCTCCCATCTGGTTGTGTGGCATGATTTTGATTATGGTCTGGCTGTGTGTTTCAGTCCGGTTCTCCAGGCATCCCTGCAATTACTTGGTTTATCTAATATTCTTGTAATAAATGTTACCCCACCTTATTTTTGTTCACCATGTTCTATTGCTTGTAACCCAGGACTCTTGAGAGTTTCACTGCATTTGTTATTCAGACATTTACAGAGCTGCTGCTAGGTGACAGGCACTGGGTACAGCAAGAGCCACAAAGAAATGTTCCTGCTCTCAAGGAGCTTGTGTGAAAATAGCCTTAGCCTTGCTTTCCTTCTTTCCTGCATGTGGTCATTCTGCTGGTAAAATAGCCCCAGCTCCTTCAATCTTTCCTAGGTGACAAGTTTTCATTCTATCACCATCCTGGCCCCCGTCCCTGATGCTCTGTAGGTTGACAAAGTATTTGTGAGGGATCTTCCATAGCAAGTGCCAGAAACTCAATCAAATTGGATTAAGTAAAAAAAAAAAAAAATATATATATATATACATACATATATGCACACATACATATATACATATATATACACACATATATATACATATATACACACACATACACACATATATATGTGTATGTGTGTGTGTGTATGTGTGTGTATATGTGTGTATATATATATATATATATATATTCAGGAAACTGAAAATTCCAGGGTGAATTAACTTCAGACTGGTCAGTGACTCTGTACTGATATTAATTGTCTCTGTTTTGGAGGCTAGAATTTCCAGAAGAAGTTGTGGTCAGGGTTGGGTTGTTTCCCTCTAAGACTGTGAGAGAGAAAGTGTTCCATGCCTCTTTCCTAGCTTCTGGTGGTTTGCTGACTCTCTCTGGCATTCCTTGAAATGAGCCTGCTTAAAATACTAAGTAGCAGAGAACAGACAGTATGCCCCCATTCAGTATTCCATAAAATGAGACTTATTTAATTCTTCCATGATAGAAGGCTCCTCCTTAGAAAACTCAGGGTCTCCTCAGACTCCTCATCAGGAATAGGCAATAGTTCCAGAAGCAGCACCTAAGTTACGGAGCCCAGAGCACTCACACCTCCCCACTTTAGCATTTATATCCACATTTCCATTTTGAACCAAACTTTCTGGAAGCTCACTCACTCATGTGACAAGGCTCTCACAAGAAAAGACACTGTGCCTTGAGCACTTATTAATATTCATCATTATTTCTAAATGAAGACCAAAATGAGATGATGTTGTCAGGCTTATAAAAATGCATTATAAGAAGTCACCAAATACTGCTATGCAGAGGATGCCACCTCAAGCTTTAAAGATATACTCAGTACTGGGGCACCAGAGTGGCTCAGTTGGTAAAGAGTCTGACTCCTGATTTCAGCTCAGATCATGATCTCATGGATCTGTGCTGACAGCAAGGACCCTGCTTAGGATTCTCTCTCTCCCCTCTCTCTGCCCCTCCCCCTACATGTGTATTCTCTTTCTCTCTCTGAAAATAAATAAATAAACGTTAAAAAAAATAGAGTCAATACATTCCAGTCTACGTAGAATCACGCTTTAGTTAATCCAGAAAGGGGGGAGAATTGCATGTGGGTTTATGTGTTAAATGGGGCACAATGGATACACTGAGCATAAAGATTATTTGCAAATCTGGCTTTTGAATCATAATAGATCTGGTTGGATTCCCAGCTCCAGCCCTTTCACTCTCTAGGCAGGTAAAGAACAGCCTCAAGCTACGGTTTCCTCATCTGCAATATGGAAATAGATATGTCTCCCTTATAAGGTAGTTCTGAGGATTAGGTAGGTTAATCTATGAAATCATATGGCTGAGCACCTCTCTGTAGAAAACACTCAGCAAAATGGCAACCAGTGTGAAGTTAAAAAAAACAAGCAACCTTTTCCTTTAATAATTAGAAAACCATAAGTGCACTTGATCCTTTGGCTTGAATATGATGCTTAGATAAATGGAAACTCTGAAAAACCACACCTAGAGAATTGTTTTTAATCTTTTAAAATTTTTTAAAAAACATTTATTTTTGAGAGAACGAGAGACAGAGCGTGAGTGGCAGAGGGGCTGAGAGAGAGGGAGACATGGAATCTGAAGCAGGCTCCAGGCTCTGAGCTGTCAGCATGGAGTCTGACACGGGACTGGAACTGCGAGATCATGACCTGAGCCAAAGTTGGACCCATAACCGACTGAGACACTCAGGCACCCTGAATTGTTTTTGATCTTGAAAGAGGTACCCTATCACATTGCAAAAGGAGTGTTTTGTTGTATATTTAGTCTGCAGTAGAGGAGTAAGTTTTACCTCTAAGTAACTATTTTGAAATCCATCTATGTATACATACAGTGCAGAGTTCTTTAAGAAAAAAACTGGAGCAAATATTCTGGCATCTTCCATGGAAACTGAGAAAAGTGTTGAGATGTTACATAAGCATAAAGGACGAAGGAGGCCGGACACTGTTATAGCCAGAAGGGGAAGAACAGAGGGAATTTGTGGATGGTGGCGACCTTTACAAGTGACAGTCCTGGTTGCCTACACTACACTGCTGTAATATAAATTCAGAGGACGTCTTGGAGCCTAGTAAATCAAAAATACATTTGAACCTTATTGATTAAATAAAAAAATCAAATCAGTCTTCTTCTGAAACCTATTTGTAGTTATAGGATATTACCTGAATTTTGAGACCATTGAGGGAAAAAATGCCAACTAAAAACAGGGTGTCAGAGGGGCGCCTGGGTGGCTTAGTTGGTTAAGCGTCCGACTTTCACTCAGGTCATGATCTCGAGGTTCGTGGGTTCGAGCCCCGCGTCGGGCTCTGTGCTGACTGCCAGCTCAGAGCCTGGAGCCTGTTTCAGTCTGTGACTCCCTCTCTCTCTGACCCTCCCCTGCTCACACTGTCTCTCTCTCTCTCTCCTAGAAATAAATACAAATATTAAAAAAAATAAATAAAAAAAAGAATTTAAAAAAAAATAATAAAAACAG
Source organism: Proteles cristata cristata (assembly GCA_017311185.1). Taxonomy (NCBI): domain Eukaryota; kingdom Metazoa; phylum Chordata; class Mammalia; order Carnivora; family Hyaenidae; genus Proteles; species Proteles cristata. The sequence continues at coordinate 477,454 of JAESUZ010005602.1, read as the reverse complement.
GGTGTCAGAATTTAGAAGGTCTTAGACTTTTGTATTTTCCTGACTCACCTTTCCAAAGTCTAACATCACATTAACCTAACCAATAAAATAAGTGTTATCGAGGGATAGGAATCAAAGGATACTTTATATTGTCCTTTATCTTAAGGATCCCTCATAATTTTGGAGGAGCTGATGAAGGTTTCAGTTTTGGTTGCCTTAATTGAGGAGGAGTAAAAGGTGATGAGATGGGGGGAAAGGGAAGATGCTAAGAAATCTACCCCCCTTACTCCATGAAGCATCAAAGGGAAGAGGTGTCTGATCTCTTTTTATACCAGATAATTGACCCTATTATTCTCATGATTAATGACCTGAGATCTCTTTCTAGCCCTATAATTTTGTAATTCCAAGAATAAAGTCTCTCTTTAGCTATCAAGGCAATTAAGGTAAGGATCACACTCAGGCAAAAGTGAGATTATGGCCAAAGTCATCCAGATAATTACTATAATCCTCTGCTTCCTTTTAGCTTGGAAACCCGGTATGTTTAATTAAAGGAAAGGCCCTTGGGTGCCTGGGTAGCTCAGCCGTGGAGCATCTGACTCTTGGTTTTAGCTCAGGTTGTGATCTCACGGTTTGTGAGTTCGAGTCCTACATGGGGCTCCACACTGACAGTGCTGAACCTGCTTGGGATTCTCTCTCTGTCTCCCTCTAAAAATAGTAAATTAATAAGCTAGGAAAGAAGGAAGGAGGGAGTGAGGGAAGGAAGGAAGAGAAAGAAGAAAGAAAGAAAGAAAGAAAGGCCCTCTTGAGTGAGCAAATGGATGGTTAGTTGGGCTCACTGAGAATGGCAGATATACTGGGTACCACAGCAAATGTTAGCTGATATGGTCTCTGCCCCACAGAATTTGGAAAGTGCTGACGGAGCTGGACTGAACACAGTAGAGAGTCTTTTTTTTTTTTAATTTATTTCTAGGAGAGAGAGAGAGAGACAGCGTGAGCAGGGGAGGGTCAGAGAGAGAGGGAGTCACAGACCGAAACAGGCTCCAGGCTCCGAGCTGGCAGTCAGCACAGAGCCCGACGCGGGGCTCAAACCCACGAACCTCGAGATCATGACCCAAGCGAAAGTCGGATGCTTAGCTGACTAAGCCACCCAGGCGCCGCATGAACACAGTAGAGAGTCTTAAAGGTTTGGGCAATCTTAGTGATAATGATAAGTAACAAGAAGGTTCTGAAGAAAGAAGTTATTCCTAAAACCACTGGAATCCATTGCCTTTGCATGTAAGGAGAAACACAGTGGCTGCCTAGCAAAATTGTTAAGACACAGAAAATTCTGTCCAGCAACAATTTACAACTCTACTTAGTTTTACCTTCTTTCCTTTTGAGCTACTCTCTTTCCTTGCAAACATCTCTTCTCCCCTCCAACACACCCTAAATTCCTGCTTTTACCTTTTGCCTTAGGAGGAACCTATGCTATGGCCCCTTCTTTCTCAGATGAACCAATCCTCTGTCCTAGGATTGCCCAGGGGACAGGAACATTGGGGTACTGGATGGTGTCTAAACCCCCTCAGGTTATGGACTGATCCCCTGAAGAGTAATGCTAAGGAAAGCTGGCATTTTAGGCACAAGGTGGGGTCCACAGTTCCCAGTACATTTCCTGGGTATCTACTACGTGCTAGAGTTTCACAGACAGCTGTGGCCTCTTCCCTTCAACTGTAGTCTGGTACAGGCCAGTGACAAAACTGCGGTTGACTTTGTCACATTACAGGACAGCAGTTTTCTCATTCTAAGCATAGGGAGGAAAGTGGAGAAGACAGGTGGTCTGGACAATTGATGTTTTGGGTTGCCTTCTGGCTATGGGAGATGGGTGACTTCAATGATGGTGACTGCTCCTGTGGAATTTTCTGACAGAGACAACTCTTGAGAAATGGAAAACCTGCTTTTCCTGTCACTTGCGGAATTTGAGGAAGCAGGCCAAGCCCGTTCTGTGTAGTCGGACTGGATTCTCATGTATAAGAAAGAAAGATGCCTGCCAATAGTTCTGGTGTAGCCAATATAGCCCCAGCGGGAGGTGAACAGTTCTGGGTGAGCTCAGATCCACCCCAGCTGGCCACACCCCACTCAAGTGTGCACTGTGTACCCTTATTTTCTACTTTGGAGCCTTTTCTGATGCCCTCATGGCCCGTGGATGGTACAGCCCAAAACCATGGGTGAGGCTAATGCCCTGGGGGTCATCTTCATCCAATGGGGCAGTGGAGCTTATAGATGACTCTTCCAGCTGGCCTTCCTTTTAGGCAGACAATTCTGGACAGCATTTCATGTGCTTTTCATGTGGTGGAATTGAGCCCCTGATGTCTCCTTCCCACCAATGGGAGTTTCAGTAATGCACAGTTATACTGGCTTTCTCACCTCCCATGCTTCCTTACTCTTTGCTTCCTGGTTTTCTTCCAGTAGATTAATTTCACTCAAGTCCTTGTGTTAGCGGTTCCCCGAGAAAGAAATCAAGGGAGTGGCATTTTCTAATAATACTCTGTGTAGTGTTGGAGCTGTAGGTATCTGTCAATTACTTGGACTTTAATTAGAGTTTTGATATGTCTTATCCTGCTAATTAAAGTCGAAAATGTAAATTATGAAACAAGTAATAAATATTTTTAAAATGCCAGCAAGTAGCATAGGGGGGAAGCCTTCAAGAAAGCATAATGAGAATGAAAAATTAAGTTGAAGAATGATTCATTAAGATGCTTATGTAACTGTTTAAAGTCATACAAAGTAACATCTTATGTAATTGATGGCTACATATATTTGTGGCTGAAGGACATATTCCGGATTTGTGGTGGTAGGAAGTAAGCCAGAAAATGGGGCCTCCAAGGAGTATAAAGAGGATTTCAACTCTGTTACTTTTGTCATGTATTTTAATTTTTAATTTTTAGTTACTTATTTTTTTAATATTTTATTTATTTCTGAGAGAGAGAGATAGCATGAGCAGGGGAGGGTCAGAAAGAGAGGGAGACACAGAATCCGAAGCAGGCTCCAGGCTCTGAGCTGGCAGTCAGCTCAGAGCCCGATGCGGGGCTTGAACCCGTGAACTGTGAGATCATGACCTGAGCCGAAGTCAGACGCCCAACCGACTGAGCCACCCAGGCGCCCCTAGTTACTTATTTTTAAAGATTTTTTAAGTAATCTCTACACCCAGTGTGGGGTTCAAATTCACAACCGTGAGATCAAGAGCCACACGCTCAGCCGACTGAGCAGGCCAGGTGCCCCTGTAATACATTTTAATGAAAAGAGTTGAAGAAAAGTTTACAAAATGTGAACATTTGTTCATTTGTGTTGGAAAGTATGCGGACATTTTGTTACATTTTTCTCTATCACACATTTAAAAGTTTTCCCAAATTCAAAAGTTAAGGCAGTTTTAAATTTTCTAATAAAATTCAGTGAATTCAAAGCCTTTAAAAAGAACAAAGATGACCTTTACAAACTGAGTCCCAAACCATAACAGGTATTGCCAATTTGAAATATAGTCCTCCAGACGTTTTTTTCCCTAAGTTAATATCATTGGCTTAAAATGCAACTTTTAGTCTTGCTGTCCTCAGAAGCTCAACTTCTATTGCTGCCTATGGTGACCAGGAAGGAAGTATTGATAACAGAGGAATTTTTAAAATACATTAATTTCTTTCTGAGGAAATGTGAGCTCAGCCCTATGACATTAAATGTCACAGCTCTATGGGGTGCATCATTTCAAGGTCACACAGACAGGGTTCCCAGTGTAAAGAAAGTTTGTTCTTGCCCCACAAGGCTGAACACCCAATCCAGAATTTTTATCAGGGAATAAATCAATTTCAATCCTATTTGCATCTTTCCTCTGCCATCCGTCTATAAAAACAATTACATACAAGCTTTATTCTATCTTCCATAAGAACTTCCGGTGACTAGGCTATTTTATTTCTTTTTATGATTACAAATCGCCTTTGCTCAATTTGCAAAGAAAAACCTACAGAATCTCGTGCATGGCTGACACTTGGTATTATTTAGTATTATTTTTATTAATACATGTGCTGGGAGACAGGAGAACATTTTGATAAATACTCATGAAATGTGCCAGATCGATGCATATTTAGACTATCTATTTGCACAAAGCAGTAATGTGAACATATGGCTCACAGGTTCTGAAGCCTGATACTGTTAGAGAGATTGATGCTGGTAATTTATCATGTACTGTTAAAAGCAGAGGGATGAATTGTAAAACCCTTTAATGGCTGCTGGCATCCAGGCAACAAACCTTTCTGGCCTTTCTCTCTGTGCCCTCAGACTCATCAGCATCTCTGTGAAGGAGGATTCAGGGATGAAGTCAATATGAAACTTTTTCTCTGAGTTTTCAGGAACAGACCAAGGGCTTGGTTATTCACAGACCTAAACACAAAACACCAGAAGGACAAAACCACAATTCATTTTCCTCTGAGGCTTTTTAAGGGGACTTACGTCTTTGTGTGTGGCAGGTCTTTCTCCTTCTTTCTCCTCTCCCCAGACCTTGACCAGGGAGCCAGGAATAATAGTTTCTAATGCCTGAGCGGAGATGGTGGGGAGCACCCGACAAAGGTAGGGGAGTGATTTGAAAACTCTTGACTCTTTCAGACCCTCTGGTGCCAGAAACTATAAATAGGAATGCTTGGCAAGAGGGGAAGAAGGGACAGAACTCTCACTTCTTCAGAATGCTCTGGAGCAGGAGGCAGAGAGGAGGAACATTTTACATATTTTGTACAAAACCCACCACATTCCTTTATAGCAGAGCTGCTTGGCCTTATGGGAGAGTAATCATCTGAGCAGGATTCAGCGCTCAGAAATTTTGCTGCAGCGGCTGCTGTTGACCTGATGGGATTTTTAAAAACCCTTCTTTGAGGGCGAAAAAGTCGACAACTTTTTTTTTATTTGGGGGAGTATCTGTCAATGACATGTGTGTTAGGGACTGAATTACGCCCCTCCCCCAGTCCATATATTGATACTCTACCCGTCCCCCCAACGTGAGACAGAAGAGCTTCTATGGGTGAGGCCCTTATAAGAAGAGACACCAGAGATCCCTCTCTCTCACCTCAAGCACAGGGAAAAGGCCATGTGAAGACACAGCGAGAAGGCAGCGGGAAGAGAGGCCGCCCCAGACACTAACCCTGCCACACCTTCATCTGGGACTTGTAGCCTCAGAACTGTGAGAAAAGACATTTCTGCTTTTTAAGCCACCTATGGTTTTCAGTCATGGCAGACAACGTTGCTTAACACGGGGAGGCAGATTTCATTTCGTCTGGGTCTATGAAAGGCACTGGATACGTATCAAGGTCTGAGTGGGAGCAGAGCGGTTAAGAGAATTGGCTGTTGGGGTGCCTTGTGTGGCTCAAAGGGTTAAGAGTCTGACTTTTGATCTCAGCTCAGGTCATGATCTCAGGGTCATGAATTCAAGCCCAATGTTGAGCTCTGCACTGGGTGTGAAGCCTCCTTGAGAGAGAGAGAGAGAGAGAGAGAGAGAGAGGGAGGGAGAGAGAGAGAGACGGCTATTGTACTCCAGCAGACCTTGTTCAAATCCCACTTGACCACCTACTAGGTGTGTGACCTTTAGTAAATGACTGGCCCTCAGTAGGTTTCTTCATGTATAGAAGAGGAATAATAATAGCTCCTACCGCAAGCCTGTTGTGAGGTTAAGTCCCTGCACGCACGTAGAGCGAGCCACAGTGTCTGGCAACCAGCGCTCTGCAGAATGCCAGCTCTTGCACTGCTGATGGTGGGGCCCCGTCGGTGCATAGTACATTCCACTTGCGGAGTACTTACATAACCATCATTACATTCGATTTTTATAGCCATTTAGGAGATTCTTTGGGAAGGAAATATTACACCCACTTGAGGGAAGAGGAAACCCAAATTCAGAGAGGCCAAGGAACTTACCCAAGCTCAAATTCCTAATAAATCTAATAAATCAAGGAGAGCTAGACTTCAAATGAAGGTCCCCTGGCTCTCAGTTCAGTGCTTTCCTTACTATACTTGCTCTCTCTCTGAACTCCTCCCTTCCCCCTCATTCCTTTTCTTCTTATCTTCTTTTCTCTTCACAAAACACTCATCAGGTTTCTATCATGTTCTAGGCATTTCCCCTTCTTCCCTGGGATTCCTGTGTTGCTTTTCTCTTTATTCATTTTGGGCTGGATGCTGTGTGTGTGTCCCTGCGTGGATGTGTGCGGGAGGGCAGTGCGCCTGTGTCCCCATGCTCCTGCATACTGGGCTGTCATTCTCACTGGGGATGACCCTCTACCTTTTGTCTCTTTTCCTTACCTGCCAGTTTTTTTAGCTCAAAGAAGTCAACACTCAGCTTTCAAGGACATATCATAAATAGAGCCTTAACAGCCAACTCTCCTTCCTTATCTGAAAACTGACACCAAGTATAGGCAACTGGGACAAAAAGAAAGAGAACAGGGTCAGTGGTGGAGCAGATAATCAATATCTTTAAGTGATATGAGAGCAGAGATTCCCAAAGGGGAGGCAGGGAGAGTCCTGAAAATGATGGCCTGAAGAAGCCTGCTGGGCTCTCTCAGGGAGTGGGGGGCGGGGAGGGGCAGGCATTATTTCAAACAGCAGATTCCATGCTTTATTTTTTTTTTAATTAAAAAATCTAAGTGGTTTTATTCAGTGATTCATGAATTGGGTGGCATCCCATCTAACAAACACAAGGGTACTCCCCATATTACAACTCTTATATTTTGGCAGAAAACCCCCCAAATCTTTTATTCTCACAGTACAAATGACTACAATTGCAAGTCTGCAGAATCTTGACCTTGAAGCTGTGTAGAGCTGCAGCCAGTCCCAACGGGACAGGAGGTGGGCTCTGAATTGTGAGGTGAGATCATTACCCTGCAGTTTGGGCCATTTGAGACATGAATCCTAAAAGTGGAGAGATGCTTTAATGCAGAGTCTTCAGAAGAGAAGTAGGGCCGGGCAGCTGGAAGGAGTCAGTACCAAAAAGGTTCCCAGAGGGTTATAAAAGACCATCAAATCCAACCCTTCTGTTTTACAGACAGACGAGGTACAGAGAGAAGTCACTGGCATGAGGGCTAATAGTCATAGCCAGATGTGCCATACCCCACCGGCTTTGCTCTGAACGTGGGGGGATATAGTGAAATATCAGGGACTTTCTGAGAAATCATCTTCTAATTCTAACAGAGAATTCAAATGTGCCTTTAGGAGGCTGGGGCCAGCCCCAGGGCACTGGCTCAATGGGATTGAAGGAAGAGACAGGGAAGGCTGCAGACTCCTCCTGCTGTTCTCCGTGGTTTCTAGGAGTCCAGGATTTTTCAGCTAGGTCCTTCCAAAGACTGCAAGTGGTGGGTTCAACAGGAAGGGATGTGGAGAATCCTAAAGCAGCTGTTGGCTTCTGTGCAAATAAAACAATGCCCCTCTAGGGAATAGAGTTTTTGATCCATCCTGCGCTATAAACCACACCAAAAGTGACGGTGACCTTCATTCTCACACTTCTCTCAACTCTGACCCACACCCTGACCTTTAGCCTGAAGCTGAAGTCTTTGGCCCTGACCCTAAACCTGCCTCTGATCTTTACCATGTGGCTGAGCCTGACACACTGACCCTCATCAAGACCCTGATCCTGATTATGAGCCTCACATTGAACCAGGTTCTCAACCTGACTTTGACTCTGGTTTTCACTCTGACAGAACATGACCCAGTCCTTCACCCTGTCCTGACACTACCTTGACTCTTAGCCTGATGCTTCCCCAGACTTTGGCCTTAACCGACATTGACATGGACTGACTCTCATCTTTACCCTCACATTAAAATTGTCCTCTATACTGACTCTGATCCTGAGGCTGATCCTACTCTTGATCCTAAAACTGACCTGACCCTAAACTTTCTCCCTGACCCTCACCATATTCCTGTACCTGAATAGCCCTCACACTGACACTGATCCTTATTCCGGTGATGATTCTAAACCTTTTCCTCATACCCTCTCTGAATCTGATCCTATTTTTTACCCTGATGCTCACAAAGACTCAGATTCTGAACCTGACCCTCACCAAGATCCTAAACCTGACCTTGACTGAGATACTCAAAAGTCAAAAGACTTAAAGTATTTTCATGACTGAACTCTGACCTTTAACTTGAATGTCACATTGACTCTCACCATAACCTCAAGTCTGACCCTGAACCTAATTCTGAATAAGCTCCTGACCTTGAAACTGGCTCTCACCCTGACCCTACCTTCATCTTGACCTTCACTCTAACTCGTCTCTGAACCTCATTTGACCCTGACTCTTATCTATACTCTACCAAGACTCTTATCTTGACTCCAATCCTTACACTCATCCTAACTCTAACAATGACCTTCATTTTCACTTTGAACCTGATTTTGACCCATATCCTTAGCATGACCCTTACTTCACATTTCACAGGAATCTTGAGCTTGACTCTGAGTCTTACCCTCACTTTGACCCTAATATCAATCCTAACTCTGACCATCAACCTAATATTACTCTGAAAACTTCACCCTGAATCTCTCCCTAAACTTTGACCCTAATTATAACAACAGCAATGTAACTGACTCTCATTCTTTCATCTAATTTGACTCTGACCATAACCCTCACACTCATACACATTCTGAACCTGACCTTTACCATGGTCCTTACCTCCTATTCTTCGTACCCTGACCCCTCACCTTTATACTTCTATGAACTTATACTAAACATCATCTTGACCCTGATCTTAATTCTAAGTCTCACAATGACCTTGTCCCAAAGGTTTACCTGACAATGATCCTCAATTGGACCCTTATCTCACACTCTCCATGATCATCTCCCCAAAATGACTCTGATGTCACTCTAACACTGGCTCTTACCTTCTCACCCCTGAGCTTTACTTGACCTTGATTTTCAGCTTGCCCCTACCTTTAACCTGACCCTAATTATCATCCTACATTGAAAGCCTTAAACCAATGATCCCAAAGCAGACCCTGACCAAGACACTACTCTCACATTGACTCATATCCTGAATTTGACCCTAAGCCTTACCTGAATCTAAACTTTACTCAGATTTTCACTATGTTTTCAATCTGACAGTGGTTATGACCATCAAACTGGCCCTTACTCTAACCAATTACTTCTGTGATTTCCCCTTAACCCTTACTCTGACTTAACCCTTAACCCTGACCCTCTCCCTGAATTCTTATTTTCACCATGTCTATAACTTTGGCCTTACCCACACATGTACACAGAACCTTCCCTTCATTAAACAGATACTAAATCTGTACTTGACCCTGACCTTCCCTCATTCTGATCTTATCCTGACAATGACTCTAACATTGACATACTCTAGACCCTCACTGTAACCATGTACTTTGACCCTCACTTTAGTGTGAATCTCATCCATACATTCACTTGACCCTGACTGTAACACCTTGCCTGACATTGATCCCAACCTCACTTTAATTTTTTTTCAACCTCACTTTTCTCCTTAATTTAAACCTTACTCTAATTTTGAAGATTAATCTGACCAAGATTGTTACCCCGAGACTCATCATTATTCTGACCCCCAACATTGACTTACTTTGACTGAAATTGACTCTTACCTTGACTTTCACCTTGATTATGTTAACCTGTCCCTGAGACTTATCCTGACATTGATCCTTCCTTTGACCCTTTCCCTAAATGTGTCATCCTGACACTAACTGGATGTTAGCTGAATCTGACCCTGAACATAACCATGACCCAACTCTCACCTTCATCCTGAACCTATCCCTCACAAATGCCTGATGCTCCCCTCACAATGACCCAAACCCTTATGTTGCTTCTTCTTCTTCTTTTTTTTTTTTTAATATTTTTATTTATTTCTGGGAGAGAGAGAGACAGCGTGAGCAGGGGAGGGTCAGAGAGGGTGGGAGATACAGACTCTGAAATAGGCTCTAGGCTTTGAGTTGGCAGTCAGCACAGAGCCCGACGTGGGGCTCGAACCCACGAACTGCGAGATCATGACCTAAGCGAAAGTCGGATGCTTAACTGACTAAGCCACCCAGGAGCCCCACCCTTATGTTGCTTCTGACCCTGACTATTACCATGACTTTAACCTTGACTCAGAACTTTACTTTCATGACTGAATTTGAACCTTGAACTCATATGACCGCCAACTTCAGTATTAGCCTGATCCTATCCTTCACCATAATCTTGATGCTGACTCTAACGTGCACCCTTAAACCTTATTCTGACTCTCACCATGTCCCTGATCCTGCACTTAACCTTGGTTTTCACTCGAAACTTGAACCTATTCTCAATGTGACCATCACCTTTATTCTGATCTTGATGCTCACCTTGACACCAAATCTCTCACTCCTACCTTGACACTTACCCAGTAGTGACCTTCACTTCTGCCCTGTCTCTAAGGTTGACCATGGCTGTTAATACCATGACACTCTGAATCTGATTCCTACTTTGATCCATACCTTGACCCAGACTGTCATCTTGTTCTTGACCCTGTGAAGCTAACATGATGCTAATCCTCACCATGGCTGTTCTTAATTATGACTATGACTATGAATCAGTCTTTGAATCCAATCCCAACTCTGATCCTTATGCTCATTATTTACCTTCTTCATGACACTTATACTCAATGTGACATCAACTTTGATGTTACCCTGACAATGTATCTGACTTCCTTATTCCTCAAATATTACACTGTCCTTGATGATCAACTTGACCCTGAGCCTATCTGTCATTCTGAAACTAACCTGACTTTGACCCTTACACTATTTTCACCGTAAACTTGACCCTCACCCTATGTGACCCTGATTCTCAATATGACCCTAATCCTGATCATAGCTTGATTCTTACCACACACTCATGGTGAATCTGATTAGAATCTTCACCCTGACTCAGATCCTCATGCCGTCCCTCCCCTAAACAGTGACTATTACCTTGAACCTCATCTTTACTTTCACCTTGACCCTGATTCTAACTTTCACCGGGACCTGGAACTTCTTTCATATGTTTATACTCACTCTTGACATGACCTGCACATGGAATCTCACCCTGACTCGGACAGTGACCTTGATCCTCAACCTGACCCTCACCCTGACCATCACCTTGACACCGATCCTTAAATCTACATTTACCCTCATTTGGTCCTGTACCAGACCTCCTCTTTTCCCTCATTTTGACACTAATCCCTTCACTGACCATGACTCTCAAGTTGATCTCAACATAAACTCTGACCTAGTTCTTTTTTTAAAAAAAGTTTTAAATTTTTTAAAATTTATTTCTGAGAGAGAGAGACAGTGTGAGCAGAGGAAGGTCAGAGAGGGATATATAGAATCTGAAGTAGGCTCCAGGCTCTGATATGTCAGCACAGAGCCTGACATGGGGCTCAAACCCACAAACCGTGAGATCATGACCTGAGCTGAAGTCGGATGCTTAACCGACTGAGCCATCCGGGCACCCCCCAGATCTATTTTTTAAGCTTTTACTTTTAAGCAATCTCTGCACCCAACATGGAGCTCAAATCCACAACCCCAAGATCAAGAGTCTCATGCTCTACCAACTGAGCCAGACCCTCAGGTCACCAGCCAGGTGACCCTCACTCTGACCCAGATCTTGATCCTAAAACCGATCCTGACCCCAGCGTGATCCTATAGCTCACTGTCATCAGTGACCTGACCTTCAATCTCACCCTATGACTATGTCTCTGATCCTCAATATGATTCTGACTCTCATAATGGTTCATATCATGGTTCTGACTTTAAAAATGACCTAAGCATTACCATGTTGAGTTTGAACATGAAATTTTGTACAATTTACATGCTAGTTCCAACTAGATTTCTTATACCTAGCAATAAGAATACACTTTTAAAACCTAAGTATAATTCTGAACTTGCTTATACTTGTACAGCATGTTTTAAAACATGCTGTGTTGATTGGTCTTAGCATGGTCTACCTCAAAGTAAGAAAGTGTCATAGAGAACATGTGGTTCTTGTTGATCTGCCTCAGGTAAAGCATGGGTTAATTTTAGCAGTCAACAGAAAGTTTCTGTAGAGACTACTGCCTGATTTCTTCTTTACTGTTAGTCTGTTCATGCAAATATGATTGTCTGTGATATTTGCTTTAACTCACAATAAGAAGTCACTTTGTAGAGAATAATATAGAAATCTGACCTCATTTTCACATATATGGCTTGGATTCCTCTTGTTCTAACTCACAGGAAGAAAATGCAGTGAATGTGCAGATGAATGCAGATAAATGTGAGTGTCTGAGGCTTCTCAGGTCGTGCCATACATGCATCTCTGTGTAGGCAAACAGAAGTGGAAATGAAAAAATGTGTGCTAGTGAAAAGAGGCTTCATCTCAAGATATTTCTCTGAAAAGAAAGTCCTTAGTGCTTCTTAAAGTACATGGAGATGAACACAGGCACAGATGAATGTGTGCCATTCATCTCTAAGGTACAGCAAGCGAGGAAGTGTCCAGGAGTGGTAGTGAAAAGAATCTGTACTAATATAAATAACCTCAGCCTCAGACTTTCCTCTCAAAAATAAACCCTTACTGCATCTCAGAGCAGAGCCAGATAAACACCAGGACAGAAAATACATTTCAAAATACATTATTCTTAAAAAGAGAAAAACAGATAAAAATACAGTGTTTACTAATAGTTTTAATTGACTCTTTGTTCTTAAAATGTCTGTGGGTTGGCAAAATATGCAAATGACTTTGGATAGTAATATATACACATTTGTATTTGCCTTCTCAAAGCTTTTTTTAAAGCTATTTATTTATTTATTTATTTAAATAATCTCTTTACCTAATGTGGGGCTTAAACTCACAACCCCAAGATCGAGAATCGCGTGTTCTACCAATGAAGCCAGGCAGGTGCCCTTCAGAGCTTTTGATTAATGTGAAATAAATGCTCATAAAAATTACCTGATAGTTTTTAACTTTTTGCACTCTAGGTGTCTCTTATGTCTAGAGAAAAAAATTTAAAAATGCTTTAAAAAAGAGTTCGGTGTATATAGTTGATTATACTGGGTACAAGCACTACAGAGAGATACAGGTCTAAGTGTAGGATTTGATTTGTTTATTTTTAACAGTTATGCAGTTCACCCACATAATAAATTGAAGGTGATGTATCGGTTTATTTATGAGATTGACAATTATATTTTAAAGCTATAGCTTAAGGGGTGCTTGGCTGGCTCAGTCCACAGAGCATGCAACTCTGGATATTGGGGTTGTGGGTTTGAGCCCCATGTTGGGTGTGGAGGTTACTTAAAAATAAAATCTAAAAAAATAAAGCTAGAGTTTAAATTATCTATATGTTTTATATGTATATATATCTTTTTTAAAGTAAGCTCTATACCCAATGTGGGGCTCGAACTCACAACCTCAAGATCAAGAGTTGCATGCTCTACTGACTGAACCAGCCAGGCAGATAATTTGTTACAGAAGTCATGTACCAAAAGAGTAAAATTAGAATTTGACCCTTTTGTGTAAAATGATTAATTTTATGCCCAGATCAGAAGTTCCTTTTTGTCACTAGCTATTAGTTGTTGGTTAATATTAATGCTCATGCTTGTTACATACTCTTCAACCATTTTCTTCAACCATTTTCTTAGTGATTCTCTCAGATACCCTTGATGAAATTTTATTTATTTAAAACAAAAATTTTTTAATGTTTAATTATTTTTGTGAGAGACAGACAGAACTTGAGTGGAGGAGGGGTAGAGAGGGAGACACAGAATCTGAAGCAGGCTCTAGGCTCCAGGTTCTGAGCTGTCAGCACAGAGCTCAACATGGGGTTTGAACCCATGAACCGTGAGATCATAACCTGAGCTGTAGTTGGATGCTTAACCAACTGAGCCACCCAGGTGCCCCTATTTTATTTATTTAAAGTTAAACATGCTATCACATAGTTAAGTTCACCCTTTAGACATAGACAAATTCCAGAAATTAAATCACTTCAGGTGACTGGCATAAATCCCTTACTGGGGGTTGCCAGGTTACAAAAAATAAAATACAAATATTTATACTGATTGAAAATGTGCTTTTCAGGTAGTCCACAAAATGAGAATCACTCAGAAATAAAGGTGTTTCTAACCTTGAAAACCTATATAAATTGGACATTAAAGAACTTTTAGAAAATTTGTTATTACCTAAGAAAATAGCTATAATAAAAATAAAAGGTCAAAGGTAAAGACCAATAATCTCACAGTAATGCTTTGGCTGACCACTATGTTAAACAACGTTAACCCAGATAAATACCTTGCAAGCACACAGGCAAGACAAGCCTTAGTGAAATTCAAAGAGGCTGTTACTGTCAGAAAGAAGTCTCCTGTTCAATTTAGGGTATTCATTTCATCTCAGGATGGCTGATTGTACCAAAACACTTGAAAACGGAGTTTAACAAAAACTCTTCGTGATGCTACTCATAAAACAAGGATAAATCAGCAACAATAGTCAACTAACACTGGTGGCATCATTTTAGGTATAGACAGCAAAGATGTTTCCAAAAGCAAGCCTTACCTGGCAACCACACAGTCCTGATAAAACAGTCAAGGTGGTGGTGGTGCCTGGGTGGCTTAGTCGGTTGGGCGTCCGACTTTCGCTTAGGTCATGATCTCGCGATTCGTGGGTTCGAGCCCCGCGTCGGGCTCTGTGCTAACTGCCAGCTCAGAGCCTGGAGCCTGTTTCAGTCTGTGACTCCCTCTCTCTGACCCTCCCCTGCTCATGCTGTCTCTCTCCTAGAAATAAAACATTAAAAAAAATTTTTTTAAATAAAAAAAAGTCAAGGTGGGTCATGGACAGGAACCAAGGGCCTTATGGTCTCACATGTCCAAATGCTTTCGGCAATGTATCAGAAATTGTTCCCTATATTGTGTATTTATTTTCAGGGTGCACTGAAGTTTTACCTTGCTGGAAAGCTACGTCCACACCTGGGGGGTGGGGGGGAGGGGGAGTGGCTTGGTTTTGCTTTTCCACCTGGCAAATTCTCACTCACCTCCCTAATGATAGAGACATTCATTTTAATAGTACTTTGATTAAATACTTTTACATAGAAACTTCACTAGCCTTGGCATCTCCAAGTTCTCAAGAATTATGGGGAGAACAGAATTTTAAAGTAAAATTAACAAAGCTCTCAAAAACCTTCAAAATCCCACGACCCCATCTACCACGAGCTTTCCAATTTGTAAGAAGAACCCCTTTGGGGACCCACACGTTTTCTCCTGATTCTGCAGGCGATGAAACTTCCTCCGAGGACCAAGTGGATGGACCCCATAGTCTACCTGGGATCCAACCGTAGGCCCATTCCTCTCTTTGGGGAAGGGAGCGAGCAGCAACAAATCTCTCTGCTTGCTTCTTTCCCACCTCCTTTACCCGTGGCCCAGTGACAGATTGCAAGTTTTACACCATCCAACATCCGTTTGCAATTTAATTTTTGTGGGCCTCCACGCATGCTCGCTGGCAGGAAGTACCGCTCTTGGCAAAGTTTGCAGAGAGAAGGGTTAGCCCCTGCACAAACTCAGGGCGGTGAGCACTCACTGTTGCTAAGGAGTGCGCGTGGCAATCACCTTGACCCTGCCAATTACTGACCTTTGGGGAAAAGCTGCTGCCTGGCCGACCATCAAGCATTCTCTGACCACTCCAGGTGCTTTGGCTGCCAAATTGCCGTTCTGGAAGAGCGAGGGCTGGGGAGAGCCGTCAGCACCCGCCAGGAACGCACAAGGGAGGAACGCTGGCCGGAGCACAAGGGTTAGCGGGGAGGTCTGCTGCATTCCCCTCTTCCCTCAAAAGCAAGAAGGACACTGGAGGCAGTGGCGGGACTCAGATGAACATCGCCTTCCACTTGCTCCTTCAAGAAAGTGCGCTTGCGCTGGGCAGGCTCGGAGGCGCGCGCTGAAACCAAGGGCAGCCGGTCCCCGAGCCCCAGCTCGGAGTCTCCACCTGCTGGTGATGTGGTCCTTATTTTCAGACGTCTCTGATGGCATTTTGGAACAGGAACGAATAAAATTAGGTCAGGGCTATCCAAGGGAGTCGTCAAAGAATAGTTGAAAGGTATGTAAAAAGCATAATAATTTGGTGACAAAAGGAGCTTCTGTTGATCGGGGCATAAGATAACTCAGTTATTTTTATATGAAAAAGCTAAATCCTAATTTATTCTTTGGGCACAATGTTAGGAAATGATCTATTGACATGCATTCATTCATTTGTATGAATTTAGGAATTCGTTCAGATACAAACATAAATAGGTGATAATTTAGTTTCTGATTTTAGTTGTAAAATACAATTATCCTGCAATCCCTATCAAAGTAACACCAGCATTCTTCACAGACCTAGAACAAACAATCCTAAAATTTGTGTGGAACCAGAAAAGGCCCTGAATAGCCAAAGCAATCTTGAAAAAGAAAACCAAATCTGGAGGCATCACAATCCCAGTCTTCAAGCTGTATTACAAAGCTGTAATCATTAGGACAGTACGGTACTGGCACAAAAGCAGACACTCAGATCAATGGAACAGAACAGAAAACCCAGAAATGGACTCACACATGTATGGCCAACTAATCTTTGACAAAGCAGGAAAGAATATCCAAAGGTATAAAAACAGTCTCAGCATGGGGCGCCTGGGTGGCTTAGTCGGTTAAGCGTCCGACATGATCTCGCAGTTCGTGGGTTGGAGCCCCGCGTCGGGCTCTGTGCTGACTGCCAGCTCAGAGCCTGGAGCCTGTTTCAGTCTGTGACTCCCTCTCTCTCTGACCTTCCCCTGCTCATGCTGTCTCTCTCTCTCTCCTAGAAATAAATAAAAATATTAAAAAAAAAAAAACAGTCTCAGCAAATGGTGCTGGAAAACCTGGACAGCGACATGCAGAAAAATGAACCTGACCACTTTCTTACTCCATACACAAAAATAAACTCAAAATGGATGACTTTGACCTCGGAGGCAGCAAGTTTTTACTCAACATGTCTCCAGAGGCAAGAGAAACAAAAGCAAACCTGAACTATTGGGACCTCATCAAAATAAAAAGCTTCTGCACAGTGAAGGAAACAATTGGCAAAATCTAAAAGGCAGCCAATGGATTGGGAGAAGATACTTGCAAATGACATATCAGAAAAAGAGTTAGTATCCAAAATCTATAAATAATTTATCAAACTCAACACCCAAGAAACAAATAATCCAGTGAAGAAATGGGCAAAAGACATGAATAGACACTTCTCCAAAGAAGACATCCAGATGGCCACCCGACACATGAAAAAATGCTCAACATCACTCATCATCAGGAAAATACAAATCAAAATCACATTTAGATACCACGCCACACCTGTCAGGATGGCTAACGTTAACAGCTCAGGCAACAACAGATGTTGGTCAGGATGCAGAGAAAGAGGATCTCTTTTGCACTGGTGGTGGGATTGCAAACTGGTGCAGCCACTCTGGAAAACAGTATGGAGGTTCCTCAAAAAAGTAAAAAAGTAAAAATAGAACTACTCTACACCCCAGCAATTTTACTACTAGGTATTTATCCAAGGGATACAGGTGTGCTGTTTCAAAGGGGCACAGGCACCCCAATGTTTATAGCAGCGCTATCGACAGTAGCCTAAGTATGGGGAGACCAAATGTCCATTGATGATGGATAAATGGATAAAGATGTGAGAAATATATATATATATAATAGAGTATTACTCAGCAACCAAAAAGAACGAAATCTTGCCATTTGCGACTACATGGATGAAATTAGAGGATATTATGCTAAGCTAAATTAGTCAGAGAAAGACAAAATATATGACTTAACTCATATGAGGAATTTAAGATACAAAACAGATGAACATCAAGGAAGGGAAGCAAAAATAATGTAAAAATGGGAAGGGGGACAACATAAGAGACTCTTAAAAATAGAGAACAAACAGAGGGTTACTGGAGAGGTTGTGGGAGTTGGGATGGGCTACATGGGTGAGGGCCATTAAGGAATCTACTCCTGAAATCATTATTGCACTATATGCTAACTAACTTGGATGTAAATAAAAAAATTAATTAATTAATTAATTAAAAAATACAATTATTCTTGGGCATCTGGGTGGCTCAGTCAGTTGGGCTTCCAAGTTCGGCTCAGGTCATGATCTCACAGTTTGTGAGTTTGAGCCCCATGTCAGGCTCTGTGCTGGGAGCCTTGAGCTAGCTTCAAATTTTGTGTCTCCCTGTCTCTCTGCCCCTTCCCTGCTCAGGCTCTCCGTCTATCTCTGTCTCTCTCTTTCTCTCTCTCAAAAATAAATAAGCATTAAAAAATTTAAATACAATAATCCTATATATAGGCCTGAGTATCTCTGCAATCCTTATATCTAGTATAAATAACATTTATATTAATTAGGACCTTTAATTAATCAACCCTCCTTATTTTTTCTATAGACAGAAAAGTCACCCAGAGAAGAGAAATTTTAAAACCATCCAACTTTTATTATTTTAAAATTTTGAAAAGGTAAAAATGAGGTATTCTTACGATGGCCAAGCTGACTCCAAGGTTCTGTGCCTGTGTGTGCATTTGACTTGTCAGTGCCTTTGAGCCAGATTCTGGGAACATACCTGTGATGGAATAAATTGGGCTTGTGACTGGGCTTGTGATGGTTCCACTGGGAACCATCGGGTGTTTCAGCAAGAGTGTGTTAGAAAGTACCTATTATAGAATTTGGTCTTTAATTGGGTAATTTTAGCAAGGCGTAAGAAAGTGACTGTTTGCTTTAGATTGTTATTAGAAAGTGGGGCCAATTCTATGATTGTGTACTTTGTGGATACACCAAAACATACCTAATAATTTAAAAGTTTTGGGGGTACCTGGGTGATTCAGCCCATGGAGTATCCGACTCTTGCTTTTGGCTCAGGTCATGATCTCAGGATTTTGGAATCGAACCCTGTGTTGGGCTGCGGGCTGAGTGTGGAGCCTACTTAAGATTCTCTCTCTTTCTCTCTCTCTCTCTCTCTCTCTCCCCCCTCACTCACACACACTCTCCCTCTCTCAAATTAATAAAATAAATGAAATAAAGTTTTTAAGTAAAAGCTTTAAACTATAATTTGTCAGTATATTAAATAAAACAATACATATCATTTTAAATTTACAATGTGAACGCACTCCATCAACTTTCTAAAGAAGTCGAAAATCAAGCAGAAGCTGTCATGATTTTTGTACCCACTCTAATCAACTATCTGTATTAATTATCTTTTTTTAAATGTTTTTATTTATTTCTAGGAGAGAGAGAGAGAGAGAGACAGCGCGAGCAGGGGAGGGTCAGAGAGAGAGGGAGTCACAGACTCTGAAACAGGCTCTAGGCTCTGAGCTGGCAGTCAGCACAGAGTCTGACGCGGGGCTCGAACCCATGAACAGCAAGATCATGACCTAAGTGAAAGTCAGATGCTTAACCGACTAAGCCACCCAGGCGCCCCTGTATTAATTATCTTTAACTGAAGAAAATCATTCTTTTATTTTTCTGTAGACATAAGTGACACCTAGAGGACAAAGTTAGAAACCGTCCAGGTAATTTTTTATGAGCATCATCTCATAGTAATTAAAGATTTTGAGGAGGTAAGTACAAACATACACTTGGTATCATCCAGAGGCATTTGCATATTTTAATCCACTGATATTTTAAGAAAGAAGGGCGTCAATTAAAATTATAGTTGGTAAACAATGTTTTATGTCCTCTTTTTTTCTGCAAGTAAGAATGTGCCTTTGAAATGAACATGTTTTGCTGTCTCTAGGCATATTTCAGTTTAAGGAACAATAAATACTTTCTTAAGAGAGGGACATCAGAGGCTGAGCCAGTTTGGATGAATATGCATTGTTTGTAATGCTACTTCTTGTTTGTGTAAATTGAGACATATGCATGATTTCTGTGAGGAGAAAAATCCCCAAACTCAGAGATACGCTTCCAAATCTCAAATTCTCTGTCTCCCTAGGAGTTTCAACAAGGTGAGGGTAATACATACCATATACGTGAAAATGAGCTCATATTTACATGCTATTCTTACACTAACTTCTCATTGCACATTAAAGCCAATACAGTTGACAATTGTACATATGTGTTACAGGCAAGCAGTAAAGAAAAAACCAAGCTCAGAGCTGAACATTTGAACCTCAAGATCAAGAGTGGCATACTCTACTGACTGAGCCAGGCAGGCACCCCTAAAGAGAATTCTGGTTTTTTATGTTTATTTTTGAGAGAGAGAGAGAGAGAGAATGAGTGGAAAAGGGGCAGAGAGAGAGGAGACACAGAAGAGAACTGAATCAGGCTCCAGGCTCCGAGCTATCAGCACAAAGCCCAACGTGGGGCCCAAACCTAAAGTCAGACACTTAACCGATTGATCCACCCAGGCAGTTAGAATTTACTGTTAGTATTGAATCCAGGTTTTACGTGAAGTAAATTAATGAGAACCACACATTTTTCTCAAGTCTACTTTCTTACTTTCAGGTGGACCTTATGAACAGAAATCAATGCAGCATATTTGAAAACATGCAGTACAAGTGTAAGTTCATAAGTATACACAATTCTCGATGGTACATTCTCAGCATGAGTTACTAAAGAATCTAGATGAAACTAAAGTATAAGGGTATGAGATTTCATATTCAGACTCATTTTGGTGAAGGCGAGGCTCACGTCAGAGCCGGAGGTCAGGGTCAGTATCAGGTTAGTGTCAGGATATTGATTCACTATTTCATGATAGGGAGTGTCAAGCTGGATAAGGTAGGGTTCAGGTCAGGGTGAGGATATTGATAAGAGTAAGGGCCAAGCTTTGTGCCAGGGAGAAAGTAATGGACAGGTGGAGGATGATCATCAAGGGTCAGTGCCATGTTGAACATGTGCTTCATAGTCACAGCAAGGGTCAAGGGTCAGGTAAAAGTGTGTGTCAGGGTCAAAATAAGGATCACAGTCAGTGAAGGGTATATTGTCAGAGTAAGGATCAAGGGATATTTTGGTACAGTGTCAAGGTTAGTATCAGAGTAAAGGCAATTGTCAGAGTCAGGGTAAGAATGTGTATACTATTATGGTTGGTGTCCAAGTGATAGAGTCACATTAAGAACCATGGCTACTCTTAGTGTCATTATAAGAGTCAGGGTCAGAGTGAGGGCCAAGTAAGGATCAAATTATGGGTAAAGATTACTTCAGTTTCAGGAACAAAGTAAGTATTAAGATTAAGGTGAAAATGTGGAGTCAGTGTTTAGGAGAGAGTCAAGGTGAGGGTCAGAGTCATTTTCAGTATCAATGTGAGATAAGGGTCAAGGTATAATCAGAGTCAGGGTCAGACAAAGTCATGATCAGAGTCAAGGTAGGGTGATGGTCAGATGCAGGGTGAGGGTCAACATCAGGGTCAAGATCAGATATTGGTTAGGATCAGGGTCAGGTTGAATATCAGTCAAGTAAGGTACAAGGGGTGAAGAGGTCAGAGACAGTAGCAAGGCAATGTCAGGATCAGAGTCAGACTGAGCTTGAGGTATTAGAGAGGGTAAAGGTGAGAGTCAGGGTGAGGGTCTGATGCACGGTCATAGTCAGGGTGAGGGTCAGATCATGATAAGGGGAAGGTACATGTTGAGAATCAGTGTCAAGTCAGCTCAGGATGAGGGTCAAGATTAGGGTGATGATAAGGTTCAGATGACGGTCAAAGCAAGAATCACAATCAAGAAGAGGTTCAATGAGGGTCAGAGGGAAGGGAGAATGAAGGTAAGGGTCAGTGTCAAAATGTGCCATTGTAAAAGCAAGTGCTAGTGTCAGGGTAAGGGCGAGGGTCAGTTTCAGTTTCAGGAACTGCAACTGGCCAAAAGTGAGAGTCACGATTAATATGAAGTTCAAGGAAAAGGACTAGAATAAGTAAAAGATCAAGCTGAGTGTAAGATTCAGGGTCAAATGCAGAGTCAGGGACTAATAAAGGTAAGAATGGGAAGGTGAGGGTGTATGCAGTGGTCAGTGAGAGTGAGGATCAAGTGAATTTTAAGGCTAAGTGTAAGGCCAGAATGAATGTGATAGTAAAGTTCTAGGTTAGGATCAAGGTCATGTGAGGTAATTGAGGTAATTGTGAGGATCACTGGGAAGATCAGGTGCACAGCGACTATCAGATTCAGAGTAAAGGTTATTGTAAGGACAGGCATCAGGGACACAGTGAGGAATAAGATCAGGATAAAGGTAAGGATGTTAGGGTTAGGTCATGGTGAATTTCAGGGTTAGGTTTAATATAATGGTCACCACCAAGATGAGTTATAGTAAGAGTCAGGGTCATTGTGAGTGTAAGGGTCAGTATAAAGGGGTAAGGGTTAGGATAAGTCTCAGGGTCAGCTTCAGGGTCAGATCAGTATCAGCTTGAGGGTCAGGGACAGTATCAGGGAGGATCAGGGTTAGGGTTAGTTTCAGGTTAAGGGTAATAGCTGGAATCATTGTCGGAGTGAGCAATATAGTTAAGGTTAACATGAGGGTAGGTTTCAGACTTGGATGAGGGTCAAACTCAGATGTAGGGTGATAGTAATTGTCTGAGTTAGGGAAAGGAGGGCCAAAGTCAGGGTGAGTTTCAATGTCATTTCATCATTCAAGGATAAGGTTAATGTGAGGTTAAGGTCAGGGTCACTGTCAAGTACAGGATGGGGTCACTGTGAGATAAGGGGGGGGATTCTGCATTAGTGCTTTTGTGAGGGTAAAGGTTAAGGTTATAGAAATGATGAGTTGAAGACTGAAATTCAGGGAGAAGATCAGAGTTAGATTCATGATGAAGGGCAGGTCTACGCATGAAGGTCAGAATAAGGGTTAAGGTCGGGTAATGGACATGGATAGGGTTAGGTTCAGATAGGGGTGATCGTCAGTGTCAGGATAAGGGTGAGTATATATTTCAGGGAAAGAGCTTGATAGTCAGGGTCAGTATTTGATTGAGGTTCAAGGTCAGAGCTAATGTTATAGTGAAAGTCAGAGTGAGGGTTGGGTCAGATAAGGTTCACAGTCAAGTTTAGCATCAGGGTCAGCATCTGGGTGTTTCAGCATATGGTCATAATCAAAGTTAGGAAATGGTCAGGGTCAGGCTAATCTTCAATCTGAACCTAACACTCAGTCTGATCCTTACCATGTCTATGAATATGATTCTCACCTAATTGTGATTCTCATCCTTATCAAGGCACTGCAAATTCACATTGACTCTCAAATTCACATTTATTCTTACACTGACCTTGACCATGGACTTTTAGACTCACCTGTAATCTAACTCTCATCCTGATATGACCCTCATCCTGAAATGACTTTTACCCTGACCTTGCCTTAACCCTCATCCTTACCCCACTTCTGAAATTTAACTTCAACCTGACCCTTAATTTACCTTTGACCTTCACCAGACACTATCACCATCACCTAGACTCTGACATTTATGCTGACCCTGACCTTGAACCTGATCCTCACTCTCACACTTTCTCTGACTTAATACTCTACACCTCACCCTCTCTCGAACTTTTACCTTCACTCCATAATGATCATCATGCTGACTCTCACCATGACCCTGACCCTTACCCTGATCCCAAACTAACATATACATTCACATTGACTGTAAACCTGACTCCAACATCCGACTGACCCTGACACTAAGCCCGAGTTAGACCTTGAACGTCACAGTCACACAGTACAGAACCTGAATGTTACTCTACTCCTACCTTGACCCTGACTCTAATCCTGACATTCTGACTGTCCTTTAATGCTTACATTTATCTTGACTCTGATTTTTCCTCTCACACTGACCCTTTCCATGACAGAGATCTAGAACTTCACTTGACCTAACTTTCACCCTGATACTGACCTTGACACTCAACTTTATCCTTAGCATGGTCCTTACCCTGAACATATCCTCACTCTGACCTTCACCCTAGCTATGACATTGACCCTGAATCTCACTAGGTCCTAATCCTTACTTCTTTCCTCTCAGTGGTTCTGCCTATGACCTTTATGCTTACCCTGGCATTCATGCAGACCTTTTTGCAGACTCTGGCTTTGAACCTGATGCCGAACCTGACCCTGCCTCTACTCTCAAACTAATTCTGACCCTGACTATCATTCTGATCCTAAGCCTGAATCAGATTCTGAAATTGACCTTACCTTGTCCATGACCCTCATATTCACCCTTCAAACTGACTCTGCTTGTCATCCTGGAAATCTCTGATTTCCCTACCCATGAGAGGTTACCTTGAAACTAACCTTTAACCTAGTCCCAATGCTGGCCCTGATTTAATCCCTGTTTAACATCCTAAACTTGCCTCTGAAGTGTTCTTACCCTTTATGCTTCTTTGTCTTTGGCCCTGTCCTGAAACCTACCATGCACAGAACTTTGTCCTAATCTTCACCTCATCTTTACCCTCAAACAATGCTGACCCACACCAGAATCCTCACCCTTTCCCTTAATCTGATTTGACTCTCACCCTGAACCTTACCCTGAAACTGATCTGAAATTTACCCTAACTCTCATCTTAATGTAACCCTGTTCTTCACCTCAGGGTGAATCTCCCTGACTTTCACTCTGCACCAGACCTTTACTCTAACCCTGATTCTTATCCTCACCCTGAACCTGGCCTGTACCCAACAGCCACCCTACTCAGAATGTGACTTACCCTGTATACTACACTTACATTGATTCTGATCCTGAACTTGACCCCGAAACTTACCTGACTCTAACTTTCCCCCTCACCTTCAGCATAATCCTCTTACCTTGATATGCAACCTGACCGTTTCCTTGAAATGTACACCCATACTTACTCTGATACTGATGATCATTTCTCTCTGATTCTGACTCTGTCCATCATACTTACTGTGACACTCATGGTGAATCTGACCTTGACTCGCTGAACTTCACCCACAGCCTTATCCTCTACATTCACCATGTTTACAGCCTTTTATCTTTTTTTTTTTTTACAAGCTTTTTCTTCTCCCACACATGTACACTGGCCCAGAATCAGCCCCCATCTCAAAATGACTATGCACTGGTCACTTAACCCTGAACTTCAACCTCATACTCACCTTATCTGTCACCATGAACCTGATATTGACCCTCCCCCTCTCCATGGCTCTCATCCTTCAACCAGACTATTGCCTTCACCCTGCACTTGACTCTGACATTCGCCATCATCTGAATTTCATTCTCAAGTGAGAATGACTCTGCCCCTGACATTCACTCGATACTGATATCAACCCTTGCTTGTATCCTTTTTAGAAAACTTTTAAAATGTTTATTTATTTTTGAGAGACAGAGTATGAGTGGGGGAGGGGCAGAGAGAGAGGGAGACACAGAATCCAAAGCAGGCTCCAGGCTCTGAGCTGATAGCATGGAGCCTGCTTTTGATTCTCTCTCTCTCCCTCTCTCTCTGCCCCTCTCCCACTCTCTCAAAATAAATAAATAAACTTAAAAAAAAAGAAACTTAGTTTTTGGCTCACAGCTTGCAGCAATGAACCTAAATGCTATGTCCATTGCAATGGATCCTTTAGGATCTTATTTATTATACTCTACAAACACAGTTCCATAGAGAATAATAATACACACATCAGTCATGCCTAACAAGACCAAGAAGATCAATGATCAGTGTACTTCCATAACCTTTCCCAAGGGAAAAAACAAACCAGCTTGTGCTTATGCTTTTAGGATCTATTTTTATAAAGGCTATTATTTAAAATTGAAAACTTGGCTTTATAGGTCACAGAACTATGTATATATGAAGTAAAACCAGAGATTACTTTTAGAGGTGGCATAAACCTTTGAGAGTTCCTATTGGATAAAGTTTCCATTGACAACTTTCCGGTAAGAAAATGTCATTGAATTGGTTTAGAGTAATTGATACAGCAGGAGAAAATATCTTAAGACTCCAGAATACTTCTGGGGTGTCTGGGTGGCTCAGCTGGTTAAGCATCAGCCTTCTAGGATTGGGTCATGATCTCATGGTTCATGAGTTCAAGCCCTGCATTGGGCTCTCTGCTGTCAGCACAGAGCCCACTTCAAATCCTCTGTCTTCCTCTCTCTCTGCCCCTCCCTGCTCTCTCTCTCTCCCTCTCTCTCTCTCAAAAATAAACATTAAAAAAGGTATATATATATAAAAAACATGGCAGAATACATCCTATGTGCCAGACATAGCCCAGGGTGCTATGATCACAAAGGGGTTAGTCTAGTATAATCATTAATTTAAAAAGACTCTGATTTTGCTACTTTGCAGACAATAACCTGCCAGTTCACTGGAGCAGCCAATTATTGTCCTGGCAGAAGAATCACAACTGAGTATTTTTCTGATCGCACTCCTCTTTCTTATCAGAAGAAAATCAGAGCAGTAAGTAAAGCAAAAGTCCAGATATTAGAGAGAAAAGGGAGAAATGGCCATGACCTATTTTAAGAAATAGGGCATTTTCTTGGTAAAACAGAATCTGTTTTCAACTTGCCAGGTAGTTAATTGTTTTTAATCCTTCACTGTAAATACGGTACCTCCTTGTTGCAGAGGGAGAACTGATCTTGTCACTTCTGACTTGGTTTGTAAGCCCCATCATCAACATCATGATGAATATTTCTTATGTATCCACAGATATCATATCTCTGAATGGACAAGACAGATGGCTATACTTTTAAACAATCAAAACTTAAGACCATGCAGGAGAGTAAAAGCAAAAGCAAACAATAGCTACTGTAGAGCTATGAGCTTCTTATAAAAGCTTATCTAAGGAAGAAAAAAGTTATTGGCCAAGTTTTCTTCAATAAAGGTATTGGAGTGCCCCAAACTTGTTGCCCCCTAAGAACGACCCCAGAACCATCTTTACCAGTTCGGACTCCTACACTCCTTCCTCCTAAAGTTCTAATTTCAGCCCGTGTGTTCATACATATCACAAGGCTTCAGAGAAAAAAATTATTTTGATAAGAGAAAGGCACAAACGAAAAACAGAATTCTGCTAAATTAGCTCGCTTTCCCATTTAAATAATTTTATTGGTGGGGCGCCTGGGTGGCTTGGTCGGTTAAGCGTCCGACTTTCACTTAGGTCATGATCTCGCGGTTCGTGGGTTCGGGCCCCGTGTCGGGCTCTGTGCTGACTGCCAGCTCAGAGCCTGGTGCCTGTTTCAGTCTGTGACTCCCTCTCTCTCTGACCCTCCCTGCTCACACTGTCTCTCTCTCTCTCTCCTAGAAATAAATAAAAAAACATTAAAAAAAAATAAATAATTTTATTGGTAAGTATTTGAGTGGTGATTCTGAAACTTCTACATCATTCAGTTTCTAACAATTTGTTTCCCATTAAAAAAAAAGTGTGATATTTTGCTTTCCTCAAGACCAAAGTTAAGTTGACAATTAAAAAATATATATATTGGGGCACTTGGGTGGTTCAATTGGCTAAACATCCAACTCATGATCTTGGCTCAGGTCATGATCTCACGGTTTGTGAGTTCCAGCCCCACACTGGCATCCCAGAGCCTGCTTGGAATTCTCTCTCCCTCTCCCTCTGCCCCTACCTCACTCATGCATACTGTCTCTATGTCTCAAAATAAATAAAGTTTAAAAAAATTAAAAAATAATATATATTAAATTGTTTTTAGCTAACATAATAGTGGATGTTTCCTTAAATGGTTTAGTTTAATAAAATTCTTTTTTTTTTTAAATGTTTTATTTATTTTTGAGAGAGAGAGAGAGAGAGAGACAGTGTGAGCAGGGGAGGGTTAGAGAGAGAGGGAGGCACAGAATCAGAAGCAGGCTCCAGGCTCTGAGCTAGCTGTCAGCACAGAGCCCGATGCGGGGCTCGAACCCATGAACCATGAGATCATGACCTGAACCGAAGTCGGACGCTTAACCAACTGAGCCACCCAGGTGCCCCAGTTTTATAAAATTCTTATAATACAATTCATAACGCTATAATATGTCAACTAATTTGTGATTTCTGATTCTTAACTAACTTTAAAAGCTTAATTAACTAATAATAATTAATTTGGTGCTATTTAATGTTTAAGTAATCTTTAAGTGCATATAATTTCTAAAGGAAAAAATCCAAAAACTGCTAGCTAAATAGAATTTTAATTTCCCTGTATTTCTTAAAATGTCAGTAGATTAATAAAATAAAAAATGTTTTAGATGATAATACATATAATTGGTTTTGCCATTTTAAAATTTTTAGACAGTAGGAGATAAGTGCTTATAAAAAGTTACCAGGTTTTTAAAAAAAATTCAGTGTATTTAAACTAAAGAACAACAGGTGCCTGGGTGGCTTAGTTGGTTAAGTTCCGACTTTGGCTCAGATCATGATCTCATGGTTCGTGGGTTTGAGCCCCGCATCAGGCTGTGTACAGACAACTTGGAGCCTGGAGAATGCCTCAGATTCTGTATCTCCCTCTCTCTGCCCCTTTCCTTCCCCCCTCCATCTCTCTCTCTCAAAAATAAAATAAACATTAAAAAGGATATAAAAGTAAAGAAAACAAAAACAATCCATCTATTTCTCCCATCACCCTAATTCCTCACCTCTGTCAACAACTGACTTGCTCTCTATATCTATGAATTTACTTTATATATGTGTATATATATATATACATATATATATATTTATACATATTAAGATGCCATATGTAAGAAAGGTCATACTGTATTTATCTTTCTTTGTTTGACTTTTTTCACTTAGCATAATGCCCTCAAGATCCATCCTTATTGTCACAGATGGCAAGATTTCATTTTTTATGGCTGAATAATATTCCATAGTGTATACATATATACACTATGTGCATACATATATACACTATATATACATATATACACACTAAATTCTTTATCCATTCATCCATCAATGGACATTTATGTTGTTCAGATATTTTGGCTATTACAAATAATGCTGCCATGAACATGGGAGTGCACATACTTTTTTTTCCTCCCTCCTTCTTGGGGTGCATATATCTTTTCATTTTAGTGTTTTATTTTCTTCAGATAAGTACCCAGAAGTGGAATTTTTTTGTGAAAATTCCGTACTTTTTTCCATAGTGGCTGTACCAATTTATGTTCCCACCAACAATGTATGAGTGTTCCCTTGTCTCCATATCCTTGCCAGCATTTATTTTTAGTCTTTTTTAAAGTTTTTTTTTAATGTTTGTTTATTTTTGAAGGAGAGAGAGACAGAGAGTACGTGGGGGAGGAGCAGAGAGAGAGAGAGGGAGATGCAGAATCCAAAGCAGGCTTCAGGCTCTGAGCTGTCAGTACAGAGCCTGATATGGGACTTGAACTCACAAACCATGAGATGGTGACCTGAGCCGAAGTCAGATGCTCATCTGACCGAGTCACCCAAGTGCCCCACATTTTTAGTCTTTTTGATAATAGCCATTCTGTGTGAGGTGACACTTCATTTGGTTTTGATATCCATTTTTGCTGATGATTAATGATGTAGAGCATCTTTTCACACACCTGTTGGACATCTGTAGTCTTTTTTTATGTTTTATTTATTTTAGAGAGAGTGCAACTTGAGGAGGGGCAGAGAGAGGGAGACAAAGGATCTGAAGTGGGCTCTGCTGTGAGAACAGAGAGCCTGATGTGGGCCTCAAACTCATGAACTGTAAGATCATGACCTGAGCCGAAGTCCGGTGCTTAACTGACTGAGCCACTCAGGTGCCCCATCTGTAGTCTCTTTAATAAAGTATTTTTTCAGATCTTCTACCCATTGTTTAATCAGGTTGATTTTTCTATTGACTTATGTGTGGTCTTTATATATTTTGGATACCAGACCCTTATTACATATTTTGATTCAGTAGGTTGTTTTTCCATTTTGTTGATGGTTTTCTTTGCTATGAAGAAGCCTTTTAGTTTGATGTAGTTCTACTTATTTATTTTTGCTTTTGGTTTCAGATTTTGAAAAATCATTGCCAAGACCTATGTCAAGGAGCTTACCACCTGTGTTTTCTTCTAGGAGTTTCATGGTTTCAGGACTTCCATTTAAGTCTTTCATCCATTTTGAGTTAATTTTGGGATATGGTGTAAAGTAGAGGTTCAGTTTCATTGTTTTGCATGCAGCTGTCCAGTTTTCCCAGCACCATTTGTTGAAGAGGCTGTCCTTCTTTCCTCATTCTATATTCTTGCTTCCCTTGTTGTAAATTAACTGACCCGTGTAAGCATGGATTTATTTCTGGGCTTTCTATTCTGTTCAAGCGATCTATATGCTTTTACACCAATCTCACATCGTTTTTATTTTACAGCTTTGTAATTTACTTTCAAATCAGGGACCAGGACAAGTTTTAGTTTTCTGTCTGCTGGATGTCTCTTAGATCTAGAAAAAAGAAAAGGCTGATTACTTTCAAGATGGCTTTGTTGTGTGTGGTGTTGTTCGCACAAGTAGTTTACTACTTGGAGTGCATTTGGCACAATGGTTCCACAGTGGATAAATTACACGCAAGGGTCATCTTTGTATGCTAATATAGTGAGCTGTACTACTCTGAGTTCATCTATGTATGTTTCCAAATCCCTCATTGTACTAGGAGCATTACAATGTCAGAGAATCAAACCTAATCATATGTGTATCTAATTTAGAACCTAGCACAAAATAATCTTACAGCAGTTGGAAAGAAGAGGAGAAAGTAACATTCTACCTAGTTTATTTCCATTGTTCCCCTCTATCTGAGTTTTTATCAAAAATGAGATAATTGGAGCACCTGGGTGGCTCAGTCCATTGAGCGTCTGACTTTGGCTCAGGTCATGATCTCATGGGTTCATGAGTTTGAGCCCTGCATCAGGCTCACCTCTGTCAGCACAGAGCCATATCTCTCTGCCTCTCCCTATTTTGCCATCTCTCTCTCTCTCTAAAAAAAAAAAAAGAAAGAAAGAAAGAGAGAAAGAAAGAAAAAGAAAGAAAGAAAGAAGAGATAGTTGACATAATGCTGCAATGCTAGAATTCCTGGCCTTACAGTTGGAAGCTTACATGAAAATATCAAGAAGAGTTATTTGATGGAAGTTGTAGCCCAAAATACCCATATTGTATATTCCTAAAGCTTGGTCTTTTTTGGATTTCCAGAGATTTTTGTTGTTACGAGCACTTATTAAAATGCTGACGGCCCAGAACATGCTAGGATATTGTCTGTTGTGTTCACCATTGTACCATGTCGTCAAAGACATTGTTTTTCATTTTATATTCCTAGTCAGACCAGTGCCTAGAACGCATTAGGAGTTCAGGATAGTTTAGGTGAAGAAATGACTTTCTTATACCAACTCTGGTCGCGACGGGCTGTTGCTTTAAAGGGTGTGATGATGTTTCAGCACTAGATTAGCAATGTCTGCCATGTGCACAGTAAGGGCTTTTGTAACATTTCCTTCCCACCTTAGCTGTCAGCTAACACTTTAGACAGTTAGCAGCAAAGAGGAAGACTACGGTAGTAGAGGGCGGGAAAGTGTGTTGACTGCGACGACTAGAAGGGCTCTGAGATGGAAATGAGACTGCTGGAAAATAGATTCTGCAGCTTCTATATTTGGCTGAGTACCTTGGTGGGAAGGAAGAATTTCAAGCTTTTTCTATTTGCCACCTTTTTGTTTGTTTGTTTTATTTATTTTTCCTACAAATCAAAAGGGTAGGTTATACAAAGCAAACAGTGTTTTAACATTTTAGTAATTGAATGAAGGCAGTGATGTACAACCACAAGGTCTTCGCGTTTATTTACTGAGATTGTGTGTGCCCTGTGTTAATTTCACACTCTTTGCACATATATTCCTCCTTGAATTAGGGAGAGACAAAAAAAAAAAGCCTTGTTGAGGCTCAGAGATAAAGGAATGATGTTAACGAACAAAGAAATGGATTTATAATTCCCTGTCCCCAGAGTCTCATATCTTTCTCTGGTTAGGAAGCAGATGTACTCACAATTTTTTCTGAAGCTAGATTATTGCGACACTTTGTGTCCAAAATCAGAATGGGGATATTTGCAGGTTTGTTTGTTTGTTTGTTTGTTTGTTTGTTTGTTTTTATTAAAAGCTTGAAGAGAATTTGAGGGATGGAGGGACATTTTTTAGCATAAACCCAAAGGTTCTTACACTTCTCCCCACTCAAAGTTACAACATGAATGATATTCCTGCTGTCTAAAGTGGCAAGAATTTGCATCTGGAATGGAGCATGCTTTGTTGCATTCACGAGGGGCAGTTTGTCACATTGTCACAGTTTAAGGGTAACTTACTGTTCTTGATTCCGTCTTCCTGATCAATGGAGGCAGCCCACTGCCTCATGCAAGAATTATTCATCAGCGCTCAAGTTACAAAATCAGCTAATGTCACTTGTTTCTTAGAGCATCTGTCTCAGTTTGGGTTTCTTCTACAATAGACTTTGACCCAGAGACCTGTGTTCAGATAGTTTTTTGGGAGAGATAATTTCTGGAAACACAAAGAAGAGGGAAAAGTGAGACAGGAAAGGGGGAAAAGTTACAAGATTGACATAAAATTGCTGCAAGCACATAGGGCTTAATTCTCCTGGGGAACCTCTGGGAAACATCCGAGCGAAGGCTGGGGCATCTCTTTAGCCACATGTCTTGATCGTGTCTGCAAATCTTGTATGGTACCAAAGAGAAAACTCAGTGGAGAATGAGAGACTGTGGTTCCTCAGTTGATCTATTGTCATGGACTGTCAACTGTAGCTACAGATGAATTCAGGGGGAGCCAAGGACAATGGGGCAGTGTACCAATGATACTGCCTAGAAAATCCTTGCTTTCTCTCTAGTTGTTTGGAACTAACAAACTTAAGACTGAGG
Source organism: Proteles cristata cristata (assembly GCA_017311185.1). Lineage (NCBI taxonomy): Eukaryota > Metazoa > Chordata > Mammalia > Carnivora > Hyaenidae > Proteles > Proteles cristata. The sequence continues at coordinate 444,766 of JAESUZ010005602.1, read as the reverse complement.
TTGGTCAGTGCCACCATATAGGATTGTGTAGCATGTGCGCTGTATAACTCCAGGGGTTGTCACTCATATAGAATGCACTGAATTTTTGTCCCCCAGAGCTGGGCAATGGAAAACCTCTGTAAGACATTCACATGCCTTACACTGTAATTGGCCTCCCTGGAAACCTGTCGCACACGATCTGGAAAGCCATGCACATGGTTTCTCTTATAAGCACGTCTTCCTAGGAAATGTAGATATTATTTTTGAGACTGAACAAACTATTATAATGTTGTTGTTTTTTTTAATTCTAGGAGAGAGACAGCGTGAGCAGGGGAGGGTCAGAGAGAGAGGGAGTCACAGACTGAAACAGGCTCCAGGCTCTGAGCTGGCAGTCAGCACAGAGCCCGACGCGGGGCTCGAACCCACGAATCGCGAGATCATGACCTAAGCGAAAGTCGGATGCTTAACCGACTAAGCCACCCAGGCGCCCCTAAACAAACTATTATAAAGTATTTGACAGAGGATATTTCTGAGTAAAACAGATTTCAGTCAACATATTCGCAGCAGCCCAGCAGTAGTTACAAATTCTAAATGGCAGTTCGACTCCACCGGCCCGGTAGGCTTTAAGGTAACACTCTCCTTGCCTAGCCGTTTCGGTGGGTGGATACAGGACCACATGCAAAGCAACTGTGCCTCACTGGGAAGCCCACCTGCTACTGTGGAACTTCCTCCCAGCTCTGTGGCCTTCCTCACCTACACAGGACAAGTATAGCTGCCATATGTACAAGATACGAGCGTGTCCCCTTAGCACAGAGGGGCTGCAGCCCTAGAGTCCCATCACTCCATGAGACCTTTCTAGTCTAGTTCAAGGCTCTTCCATCCTCCGCGTGGACCCAACGATTAGGTGTTTTACAGTAAACGAGGCAGATACAACCTCCCCCATTGTCTCTTAATTTGTCGTTTGTCACGAGACAGTACCATGAGAAAACAGACTCTGAATTTGTTTTAAAGGCACATCTAGCCCAAGGCTCGATGTTAACATTTCACTCAACATACTTGCCGTGATTCTTTGATGAATGGGAACACAGTGCATATACAACAATTGCTCTCATCTCCAAATTCTTGCCCAAAGCAATAGACATATGCTGTGAATTTTCATGTAAGCAAATGCCTAGTTAAAACCAAGTTTTTAAAAAAGTCGAAAACAAATTTCATTGCTAATTGTAGAATATTTGGAAAGAATATAAGCGTGCAAACATGGATTTTAGAAATATATTTGTCAATTTAATTTTAAATCTTGATCATAAGTCCCGCCCCAGTTTTCTTGTCTACCTAAGCAGTCTTTTAGGGCTATTTTATTTTATTTTTTAAATAAAAAAAAAGTTTATTTATTTTGAGAGAGACAGAGACAGCATGAGTGAGTTAGAGGCAGAAGAGAGAGAGAGAGAATCCCATGCAGGCTCCGAGAGGCCAGTGCAGAGCCCTACATGGGGCTCAACTCATGAAACATGAGGTCATGACTTGAGCCAAAGCCAAGAGTCAGATGCTTAACTGACTGAGCCACCCAGGCGCCCCTAGAGGACTATTTTAGAAGTTGAGGAGAAACAGAGGCAGAAAAGAAAAAGAGCAGCACAATAGATCATCTACTATTGCTATTGATCAGTTGTTCCATGACGGAAGTAGTTCTACCTGGTTTTCATGAGCTAAAAATTCATTCTTTGTAAGTGTGAAGTAAGTATACTATGGGTATTTGTATAAACACAGGGTTCTCTGAGCGCTGAGGGTAAGTTACATATTGCATGGGAAAAGACTATAATTGAAACACTATGGAAACATTACTTCTGAGGGATTAGTTATTAGTATTCTTACATTTTTGAGAGTTATTTTAAATCATTCTTTCCCCAGCTTTGCTATGACAAAAACCTAGGTTTTTCTTTGATCTTCTCATTTCTGCAAGCAGCATATAATGTCATTGATGACCATCATGTCTTTTAAAGGTTTTTAAAAAATGTTTATTTTATTTATTGGGGGGATGAGTGGAAGAGGGGCAGAGAGAGGGAGATGGAATCCCAAGCAGGCTCTGCATTGACAGCACAGAGCCTGATGTGGGGCTCGAACTCACAAACTGAGGTTGTGACCTGAGCCAAAACCAAGAGTCAGACACTTAACCAACTGAACCAATCAGGCACCCTGACCATCATGGCTTTTAAAAGAGAGATGCTTATCTGCTGTCGTGAAATGGCCAATCTGTTGTCCACAAGGTCACTGCAGAACTGATTTCTCATCTCCCTCATTGGAATCACCTGTGTTTCTGAGAAAGCTCATTTCTTGAAAGGAAATCATGGCAAGCCAATGGTGGTGAACTCTGGGAGAGGCATGGATTGGGGAAATCAGGATAAAGATTGCTTAAGTTTGACATGCTCTCTTCTTGCCTACTGGCAAATTCCAAATCAACATCCTTCATTTTCCAACCATCTTCCAGAGAGAATAGATCTCAGGGTGGGGAGCGGGAAGTAGAAGGGGATCCTGAAGATTTCAGTAGCATTACTAATCCTCTAGTATTGGTCTCCAGGACTGTTGGGTGCCTACTGCCTCTTCTTAATGCACATCAGCTTTGTTACCAGACTGAAGATGCATTCATGTCAGACATTCCCTTAAGTCCCTTCCCCCATTTCTTTCTCCTTCTTCTCTTCACTCAAACATTTGAGCGCAACTGTGTGTGTGCCACTGAGTACACAGTTGTGAACTTGATAAACATTGTCCTCATGTTAATGGATTTTATAATCTCGTGTGGGAGAAAGATGTTAAGTGAGCATGCAAATATAGAATTACAAGTTATGATAAGTGCTGGAGAAAGAGTATGGGACTCTGGGAGAAAACTGGTGGGAGCTGGGCAATGTGAAGGGAAGACAGCCTCTAAGGAAACTGCATTAACTGAGCCCTCACTGAAGGTCATGTAAGAAGGAGAAATGTAGGCATGTGGGTTAGGCATGTGCAAAGGCCCTGAGACTTACGATATGAAAAAGATCAACTCATCTGAGGCATCAAAAGCCCTCAGTGTTGCTAATGCTTCATTAGCAAAGAAAGTGGACTGACAGGCCATGAGGTTGTAGCACTAGTTAGGGCCCAGATCACTCACTAAATGGAAAAAATAGAAAATGTCTGCTGAGAAATAAAACTTGGAAGAAGAAAAAAGTACACATTAACAGAGGATGTAGGACTGTGTTTGAGTGACACATTACTCTGCAGGTGGTACTGTGTTCTCTTGTAATTTTGGCCGTTTTGCAATGTTAGCAGCATTGAACTTGAAAAATTACAAAGGTATAAGCTCACTTTTTTCAAGACCCTTAGAACTCTAAACAGGTTCACAGATCAGAAAGATTACCGTTTGGCCTGTAGCATTACACCTTGAGTGTTCATTTAGAGCCCATGCTGCTAGCTCTGAAGAATAAAAGGTTGTACACTTTTGAATGCAGCACTGCTGTTTGTTCAGCAGAAGGTAACAAAGAAAAAGACCACAGTGCCACAGAGCTCTTTGGAAAGCTTGCAATGAGGAAGGTATAAAATGGTAAACTGAGTCAAGAGAGGCACATGAGGAGGGAGTTGGTGAATGGAAATTTGAAACAATATTAAAAAAAATTTAATGCTTATTTGTTCTTGAGAGAGAGAGAGAGAGAGAGGCAGAATATGAGTAGGGGAGGAGCAGAGAGAGAGGGAAACACAGAATCCCACGCAGGCTCCAGACTCTGAGCTGTCAGCACAGAGCCTGACTTGGGGCTCAAACTCATGAACCGCAAGATCATAACCTGAGTGGAAGTCGGACACTTAACCAACTGAGCCACCCAGGCACCCCAATATTTTTCTTTAAAAATTTTCCATAGCAGTGAATGCTCAGGGGCTCCGTGTAATGGAGCACTACCCTCATGGCTGTCTCCCCGTCTCCTTCCCTCTAGCAACTCTGACCTATGGGGCAAAATGGCATTGAAAGGGTAGGGAGAACTTGGGTATTGGTTGATCAAAGAACGCTGTAGGGGCATCTGGGTGGCTCAATCGGTTAAGGGTCCTACTTCGAGCCATGATCTCATGGTTCGTGGGTTCGAGTCCCGCTTCGGTCTCTGTGCTGACAGCCAGCTCAGAGTCTGGAGCCTGTTTCGGATTCTGTGTCTCCTTCTCTCTCTGACCCTCCCCTGCTCATGCTGTCTCTCTCTCTCGCAGAAAGAAATAAAACATTGAAAAAAAATTTTAAAAAGAATGTTGTGCATCAGCTTTTTTGTGTGTGTGTGTGAGACTGAGATGTGTTTCATCTTTGAAATAGAATATATTAAAGGTATTCCCTCTCCTATGAAGAAAAAGTGGCTTGATTATGGTGGTTAAATATATAACATGAAAATGACCCTTTTAAGTGTGTAGTCCACTGGCAGTAAGTACACCACACTCTTGTTCAGCCATCACTGTCATCCGTCTCTAGAACTTTTTCATCTTCCCCAACTGAAAGTATGTACCCATTATACACTAACCATCTCCCTCTGCCCCCTTCTGTTTCCTGGCAACCACCATTCTACCTTCTGTCTGTTATTTAACTATTCTAGGCACCTCTTGTAAGCAGAAGAATATAGTATTTGTCCTTTTGTAACTGGCTTATTTCATTTAACAAAAAATCTTCAAGGTTATCTATGCTATACCATGTGTCAGAATTTCCTTCCTTTTAAAGGCTAAATAATATATAATTGTATGTTTATACCACATTTTGTTTACCCATTCATCTGTCGACACACATTTGGGTTGGAGAAAAAGTGTCTTAATATCAACATGATTTTTTTCTTACATTATCTCACTTTTCTTCTTTTCTCTTCTCTGCCCCTTCCCTCCCCTCCCCTCCCCTCCCCTTTCTTTCCTTTCCTTCCTAACTGTCTTTCCCTGGCTACAAAGAAGATAGAATTTGACTAAAGTTTTTTATTATCATTGGGAATCTCAAAGAATAGTACAATGACTTCCTTTTTTATTTTATTTTTTTAAGTTTATTTATTTACTTTGAGAAACAGAGAGCACGGGAGGGGTAGAGAAGGAGAGAGGGTGAATCCCTAGCAGGCTCCATGCTGTCAGCACAGAGCCCCATGTGGGGCTCAATCTCATGAACCATGAAATCATGACCTGAGCAAAATCAAGAGGCGGATATTTAAACCGACTGAGCCACCTAGGTGCTCCACCTCCTTTTTTCTTTTTTTAATTATGGTAGACCTTTTTTTTTTTTTTGAGGAGGTTTTGGTTCATAGGAAAGTTGAGCAAAAAGTACAGAGTTTTTATATATTCCCTGTACCTGTCCCCAGCCCATCAACAACCTCACTGGAGTGGTTAAACTGTTAAAACTGATAAACCTTCACTGAATCATCATGATCATCCCAAATCCATGATTTACATAGGGTCAGTTCCTCATTGTACATTCCCTGGGTTTGAACAAAAATATTATGATTGTATCCATCATTACACTATCATACTAATTTATTTTTGCCCTAAAAATCCTCCACACTCAGCCTATTCATTCCTCCCTCTTCCTAACCTCTAGTGACCACTGATTTTTATTGCTCCTTTTGCAGAATATCATATGGTAGTTGGAATCATATAGTATGCAGCCTTCTCCAGCTGGATTCACTTACTTAATAGTCATTTAAGGTTCCTCCATGTCTTTTCATGGCTAAATATCTCACTTCATTTTAGTGCTAATTAATATTCCATCATCTGGATGTACCACAGGTTATTTATCCATTTACCTACTAAAGGACATCTTGGTTGCTTCCAAGTCTTGGCACTTATGAATAAAGCTGCTAAAAACGTTCATGTGCAGAGTTTTGTGTGAACACAAGTTTTCAACTAATTTCAGTAAATACGAAGGAGTGCAATTACCAGATCAAACGTTGAGACTATGTTTAGCTTTGTAAGAAACTGCCAAACTGTTTTCTGAGGTGGTAATGAATTTCTTTTAGGTTTTGTTGTTTTTCTTTAAGAACCCAGGAGTCCAGGCTCATTTATAATACTGACATCAGAGGTGACAGTTTGGATTAAGTGGGAAAGTCAATGGGGAAATGGCCAGTCATCTCATAGGGCCTGATATAAGGTGATTGTGATTTCTTTTACTCATGTAGACCTGTCCAGGTGAACTGGACAGGGGGCATGGGGTCAGCAGGAGGCTTTTATGACTGAATCGGCCATTCATTAGCCAGGAAATAATTTTAAAAAATTTTTAATGTTTATTTTTGAAAGAGAGAGAGAGAGAGAGAGAGAGAGAGAGAGAGAGAGACAGAGCATGATCAGGGGAGGGGCAGAGAGAGAGGGAGACACAGAATCTGAAGCAGGCTCCAGGCTCTGAGCTATCAGCACAAAGCCTGATGCAGGGCTCAAACCCACAACCTGTAAGATCATAACCTGAGCTGAAGTCAGACACTTAACAGGCTGAGCCACCCAGGTGCCACCAAGATGTAATTTTTGAAGATGTCCTGCAGAGATAAAGGAGAGAAGGGAAGAGGAGGGGTGTTTCTGAAGGATTAGGTAATGGTTTGTCTCAAAGATAAATGAGAAATTGAGTAAGAGGCAAGCTTCTTAAGCTAGCAGATTGTAAGAATCATGGAACCTTGATTTAAAAAAATGAAGTTTGTAGGGTAAGACATTTATATAAAAAAAGGACATTATGGACATATGATAGGTGTTTATTTAGCACTTGCTGATAGAATTAATTTGAGGAATAATAAAGTTGTTGCGCTTAGCTGTAACTGTGGTTTAATGGTGAAAATTTCTCTTTAAGTTTCCTATAATGGGAAGGTCATGAACCCATTTATGTTTTCCCATTATTTCCTACACTGCAAAGAAAAAAGAGCTCAATTTGCTCTTGAATATAACAATAGCGAGTGGCTGAAAAAATCATTTGCTATCCTCATCTGTGTCACAAGGGTGACCTGTAATTATTTGTAGCCACTTCAACAGAGGGGAACAATTACACCAAGGGCACTTCTGTGTTATATTTCAATGTGGCAGGCTTGCTAAACTGATGGACAGTAAATGCACAAGGCACAAAGTTTGAAGATAATTTCCACGTCCAATAGGGTGGAGCTCTTTGTCAGAGAATGCAAAAATTAGCTGAACAATTTTCATCCTGATTGTTTTCATACGTATCTTGGAAACCAAGCCATAGCTTTCTGCTGACACAAATATGGAACAAAACCCAATTATGGCAGATAATTGATTCACTCTTTCTCAAGTCTAGACAGGTTTATATCAACTTGCTCACGGAAAAAGGTAGAAAAATTAAGCAGTGTCAAGTGACTGTCGGTTAGAGATAGGTTAGCAATAAAAGATTCAAATGATGATTGTAGTCACAGCAGTAGCAATTATCCATTAGAAATTGTCAGCAATGCCAAGAAAAAACAGAAAGATCATTTTTAATGTATCCGAAGATAATCAGTGATCATGCAGATTTTTTCATTTGAATTTGCAAATTATATTTTGCCTCTAAGATTGCCCCCAATGATTCTTATTGCCTATATTCATTTCCTTGTGTAATACTCTCCCTTGAGTGTGGGTTGGTAAGATTGATGTGATGTCAACTCAGAGGTCAGATTACTAAGTCTGTGGTTTCCATCCTGGGTGTTCTCATTCAGTCTTTCTTGCTTGCTCTCTCTGATAAGAGCCAGGGGCCATGTTGCAAGCTCCTATATGGAAAGGCTAATGTGGCAAGGAACTGAGGAAAGCCTCCAGTCAATAGACAGTGAAGACTTGAGCTTTTCAGTCTAACATCCTGCAAAGAACTGGCTCCTGCCAACACCCATGTGAGTAAGCTTGGAAATGGCTCCTCCCCCACTTGAGCCATCGGATGGGAGTGCAGCCCTGGTGGCAGCATGACTACAGTCTCATGAGAGACCTGGAGCCAGCCTATGTGTACCTACATAATATTCAGATATTGGACCCAGAGAAATTCTGAGGTTGTAAATCTTTGTTGTTTTAAGTTGCTAAGTGTTGGGGTCGTTTGTTATGTAGCAATAGATAACTAATCCATGTATGTTTACAAAAATGGGATCAGGGCACCAGAATGGCTCAGTTGATTAAGTGTCTGACTCTTGATTTTGGCTCAGGTCACGATCTCATGGTTCATGGGATCCAATCCCTCAATGGGCTCAAAGAATATAGAGCCTGCTGGGGATTTTCTCTCTCTGACCCTCCCCTGCTCATGTGATATCTCTCTCTACCTCCTTCTCTCTCTTTTCCTCTATCAAAATAAATAAAGTAGCATTTATTTGGGTTTCCTGGGGGCTCAGTCAGTGAAGCATCTAACTTTGGCTCAGGTCATGATCTCACAGTTTGAGAGTTTGAGCCCCACATCAGGCTCTCTGTTGTCAACATAGAGTCTGCTTCAGATCCTCTGCCCACCCACTCTGTTCCTCCCCCACACATGTGTGTGCAAGTGTGCACACACTCTCTCTCTCTCTCTCTCTCTCTCTCTCTCAAAAATAAATAAACATTTAAAAAGGTGGGTCACGTTGTCTTTTGTTAGCCGGAGTTTTATTAACAATAAGAGAGCACTCAGCTAGGATTTTGAGCAGAACTGTGCATAGTGCTAAGAATATCAGTTAGGTATGAAAGAAGTAGACAGGGCTTATAACACTAAAAAGCCATTATCATCCATAGACCTGAAGAAGGAAGGGAAGGAAAATGTGTTACAAGAGGCCAAAAAGAGGGAAGCCACAGAGGGGAAGTTGTCTTACAGGAGATTTGTCCAGGGACATACCACCCGTCAGAATTGGGTCAAGGTAAGAAGGGAAGAAATACCTTGGCATCTTTCTATTGCCATCCTCTGATTGCCCATGACTGTCACTGGCCAAACCAGGCTGGAAACCAGAGGCAGTTCCCAGGGGTCAGCCCCCGAGGACAGAAAACAAGACCCAGAAGGCAGAGAATAGATCTGCTGAAGAATAAAGAGGAAAAACCAGCATATGCATATGCTCTTGTGCAATTATTTTTATGTTTATCATCTTTCTGTATCATTAAAGATTCATCTAAATCATGGTCATATTTATTTAAAGATTTTGTTTTCTTTTTAATGTTTATTTATTTTTGAGAGAGAGAGACAGAGACAGAGCACAAGCAGAGGAGGAGCATAGAGAGAGGGAGATACAGAATCTGAAGCAGGCTTCAGGCTCCGAGCTGTCAGCACAGAGCTCAATGCAGGACTTGAACTCACAAACTGTGAGATCATGACCCAAGCTGAAGTCAGACACCCAACCACTGAGCCACCCAGACACCCCTACTTCATGGTTTTAAATACCTACATATAGGCACTATTATGAATTATCTCAGCCACACAATGATGAACATTTTTAGATGTATAAAAAATTCTCATTTTGTTATGATACACAGTGAAATGAATATCCTTATAATTCTATTTCTGTGGACTAAAAAAAAAAATAGTTCCTTAGAGCACAATGCAAGAAGTAGAGATGATTAAGGACAAAGAACATTTTTAAAGGGTTTTGATATATCTTGCCATATTGGTCACCAGAAAAATAGCTTTATTGGAGAGTCTGACTCTTTTAGCTGGTAAAGCATGTGACTCTTGATCTCAGTGTTGTAATTTTAAGCCCCACATTGAGTGTAAAGATTACTTACAAAAAAAAAAAAAAAATCTTGGCAGACCTGGGTGGCTCAGTTGGCTTAAAGTTGAACTCTTGATTTTGGCTCAGGTCATGATCTCACAGTTTGTGGATCAAGCCCTGTGTTGGGCTCTGTACTGATGGCACCGAGCCTGCTTGGGACTCTCTCTCTCTCTCTCTCTCTCTCTCTCTCTCTCTATCTCTCTCTCCCCCTCTCTCTCTGCTCCTCCTCTGCTTGTGCTCTCTCTCTCTCAAAATAAATAAATGTTAAAAAAATAAAATAAATCTTTACCCTAAAATGCCGTATTGTTTTTTAATGTTCATTTTGGTATTACCAGTAAATATAGGTACTTGTATTTCTTCCTTTGTGAACTTTGCCTATTTTTTCTATTTGTATTAGTTTTTCTCATTGATTTATGGGAGGTATTTAATGTGAAGAATTCACTGTTGTCATATATACTGTAACTACTTTCCTTAGTACAAAAAAAAATGATGCATAGAACCTGTTTCTTTACCTAAATATTAAAATGTTTACCCTTTTATTTTAGTATTTTAATAGTTTAATTATGTCAAGTAAAGGTTTTAAGCCATTTAGAAGAGTATTTGGAGGTAAAGTATGAGACAAGGATGTAAAATTATTTTCTTCTAAATGAGTGGCTGACTGTTCCCAATCCATTTATTGAAAGGACCATTTTTTTTTTCCTCACTGATTTGAAATGGAAAGACAAAGCCACATGGCAAGCATGCCCTTGATTCTATTACTCAGTGGAAAACAGGCCTTTAAGATGGGCCTTTTACATTTTTCATTTGACTTCCTTTCCATTACATACATTTGCTATCCTTTGCAGATGGATTAAAATACTTCTGTGAATATTTTTACTGAACATAATTTTATGACCTCATTTTTCAATAAAGATCAGCAACAGTGGCCTGGAGATTGGGTCTCCTGCTACCTGAACATTACGGCCTTCACTTCTCGTAAGTTAGACCTAATTTGTTTTTTGATGTATGTTTTGACTTATTGCAAATTTGTATAAATACTATTGAGATTTGAGAACTTGTTTAAAAGTAAACTTGACTTACAGTAATAGATTTAATTGAAGAAAACAGTGTTATCATGTAATTTCTCATGTTTAATGCAAATTGGTGCTTACCTAATTTCCTGTATCTTTTCAAATTGAAGATTTGAGGACATATCATACCTGCAGTGCAGAGACAATGACAACACATTGAAACACTCTACTTAAAAGGTATGTTCAAATGGTGACAGATGTTTCTTTCTTTCTTTCTTTCTTTTTTTTTTATATTTTATTTTTAGAGGGAGAGTACCCATGTGTGTGCATGTGAGTGGATAGGGGTAGAAGGAGAGAGAGGATAGTTTCAAGCAGGCTCCATGCTCAGCACAGAGCACACAACCCTGGGATCATGACCTGAGCCAAAATTAAGAGTCAGACACTCAGTCAACTGCCATATTTTTCTGCTAGCATTTTATGAAAAGGAAGTCCTGGTTCATGTTGTAAGATCCGTGTTTCCAATAGGGCTTCTAGTGGCATCATGAAATATGTGGTGAAGCTTTTACCTTTGTTCAAAAGGAGAGAATGTTACATTTCTTCTTGATTCTAGATGGCATCCAATGAGTTGTATTACCTTCCAGGTTATCAGGAAATGGCATCAACATAATTTCTTCCAACATAGTTAAAGGCAGTCATTACACTGAAGAGGAAAAGAGTTTCCCCTTAATTTTAAAGCCAATGAATTATTGTCTCAAAATTGAAATCAACAGTCCGGCTTAAATTCTCTCTTAAGGAAGAGTTGTAGCTAAGACTTCCAAGATCATTAGTAACTGGAAAGAATATCTGTTTTCTCTTAGGGAGGTATGGTAGTGTGTATCACAAAGTGTGTGTGCACCTCAATAATTTATCAATTTCTCATTCATAACATTCAGAATCTATAACATTAATGGGAAAATACTGAATAAATTTAATATTTAAAAAAATTTTTTTTAATGTTATATTTATTTCTAGGAGAGAGAGAGAGACAGCGTGAGCAGGGGAGGGTCAAAGAGAGAGGGAGTCACAGACTGAAACAGGCTCCAGGCTCTGAGCTGGCAGTCAGCACAGAGCCCGACGCGGGGCTCGAACCCATGAACCGCGAGATCATGACCCAAGCGAAAATCGGACGCTTAACCGACTAAGCCACCCAGGCGCCCCAAATTTAATATTTTCTACATGCCAGGCAGTGGACTAAGTACTTTACATGAATATATTTTCAATCATCACCATCTCAGTAGACAAATGTGCGATTTTAGTCAATGTTATTGAGGCATAACCTACATACAGTAAAATGTGTCCCTTTAAATTGTACAGTTAACAACAATAAATTGTGTAATTCAGTGAATTTTTGTAAATATATACACCCAAGCAGTGGCCACCACAATAATGATATAGAATATCTCTATCACCACAAACTGTTCTTTTGTGCCTCCTTTATAACCAATTCTTTGCCTCTACTCCAATGCCTCCACACCACTAGTCTGTTTTGTTACTATAATTTTATCTTTTCTGAAATTTCTTATAAGTGGAATTACTAAGTACATACTTTTTAAAGTTTGTTTTTTTCCCACTTAACATTATGCATTGAGACTAATCTATATTTTTGTGTCAGTAATTCATTTCTTTTTACTGCTGAGTAATATTCCATTGTATGGATATACCATTATATGTTCATTCATTCATTGATGATGGACTTTTGGGTTGTTTCCAGCTTTTGCCTATTATGGATAAAGCTGCTTAACAATAATGGACACAAAGGGGCACCTGGGTGGCTCAGTTGGTTAAGCATCTGACTTCGGCTCAGGTCATGATTTCACAGTTTTTGAGTTTGAGCTCTATGTTGGGCTCTGTGCTGACAGCTCAGAGCCTGGGGCCTGCTTCGGATTCTGTATCTCTCTATCTCTTTCTCCCTCCCTCTTATCTCCCCCTCCCTTGCTCATGCTCTCTCTCTGTCTCAAAAATAAACATTTTAAAAAATTACCCCCCTCCCAATAACGGACATATGTTTTCATTTCTGTTGTGTAAATACCTAAAAGGCATATTGGAAAGCTTGGAAGTGGGGGCCAAAAAGCATTTGGGGAGGTGGAAAAATATAGATGGAAAATGAAAACAAACAAACAAATGGAGAGAGAGAGAGAAAGGATCTCCTCAGGACCTCAGACTGGCCTCATAGTAGCCACTTTTTCCTTGAGACACGCAACAGGTCCTGGGTGGTGGTTACTGATGCTGTGTAGGTCAGTGGACCACCAGCCTTCTCAGGCTCTTCACAGACATTTGTTGCCATCGGAGATTACAATGAACACATCAGTCTGGATGTTAAATGTTCTAAGGAGGTAGCCACTGCCATTCATGGGGCCATCACCCTGGCCAAGCTTTCCATTGTCCCCGTGGGGCAAGGCTATTGGGGGAACAAGATTGGCAAGCCCCACACTGTCCCATGCAAGTTGACCGGCCGCTGAGGCTCTGTGCTACTTCTCCTCATCCTCATCCCCGGAGGTGTTGGTGTTATCTCAGTCCCTATGCCCAAGAAGCCGATGCTGATGGCTGGCATCAAAGACTGCTACACCTCAGCCAGGGGCTGCATTGCCACCCTAGGCATTCACCAAGGCCACTTTTGATGCCATTCCCAAGACCTACATCTATCTCCCCCTGACCTCTGGAAAGAGACTGTGTTCACCAAGTCTCTCTATCAGGAATTCATTGACTATCTTGTAAAGACCCACACCAGAGTCTCTGTGCAGGGGTATGGCCACCACCTAGGTTTATACAAGAAAAATAAAGTGAATTACAGCTCGTGAAAAAAAAAAACCCACAACAAAAACATATATACAACCATAAGAGGGGCATTGGTTTCTGTAGTGGTTGTACCATATTATAGTCTCAGCAGGTATGAGAGCTCCAGGTGCTCTTCATCATTGTCAACAGCACTTGGTCTGTTGGGAGTTTTTTACTGTTGTCAGTTTAGTGAGTAGGTACCTGTATCTCATCAGAATCTTCACTTGCACGTCTCTGATGTGGTATCCAGTTTCCATGGTGTCAACCATGAGTCTCACCTGCTGGTATTCATTCATGTCTCTGTTTAGTCCAATCCCATAAAAAGTAGGGATGGCCTGTGGTAACAAATGGGCTATTGCAGGGATGCCTGGGTGGCTCAGTCAGTTAAGTGGCCGACTTTGACTTAGGTCATGATCTCACAGTTCATGAGTTCAAGCCCTGTGTCAGGCTCTGTGCTGACAGTTCAGAGCCTGGAGCCTGCTTTGGTTTCTGTGTCTCCCACCCTCTGACCCACCTCTGCTCTCAAAAAGAAATGAACATTAAAAAGTTAAAAGAAAAAACAAGCTATTGCGGGAATGACAGCCGAGTGACTTCTCTGAGGCAAGATCATGGGAAAGACTATAGTTTCTGTGTTGCTCTCCCTTAGATCACTCACTCTGGGGAAAACCAGCTGCTGTATTATAAGGACGCTCAAGCAACTCTATGGAGAAGTTTCTGTCACAAGGGACTGAGGACACTTGCCAAGTGCTGGCACTAATTCGCTAGTCATGGGAGTGAGCAGTCAAATCTTCAGCTGTATCCCTAGCTGATAACCTGCCTGCAGACCCATTAGGGACACCCTGAGACTGAACCACTCAGCTGAAGGATCCCTGGATGACTGTCCTACAGAAATTGTGTGAGGTAATGAAGGTTTATTTTTCTAAGTTTTGGGGTAGTTTGTTACTCAGCAATAGACAACTAGTACAGATTTTGGTACTTTAAAATGGTCTGCTGCTGTAACAAACATTTAAACTGTAGGAATGGCTTTGCCACCAGGCAGTAGATTAAAAAATGGAAGGACTTTGATGAAAGCGTTAGTGGAAGTCTATTGATCAAACCATGATGGCTTTGGAGGAGTCCGCCAGCAAGGGCTTATGGGTAAATGTTGTTGGCATACTTCTAAGATGGTTCTGAAGATTCCTGCCCTGTTAATTCATATGTTTTGTATAATCACATCCTTTGAGTGTCATTAGAACCTGTAGCATGATGAAATATAACTTCCACGATTCTGTTGCATTCTATGGAAAAAAAAAAGATTTTGCAGATGTACTTAAGGTCCCTAATCATTTGAGTCAATCAAAAGAGAAATTATGGAGGGGTAGGGCTGACCTCATCATATAGGCTCTTAAAAGAGACAAACAACAGCCTAAGATTTTCTCCTGCTGGCCCCGGGGGAAGTGAGCTAGCATATTTTGAGACGGCCCATGGACTGTGACATGTGGTAAACAGGAAACGACCAATGTTCTGCAGGCAGCATAGGGAAAGGTGCTGGTAGAAGGAACACCATGGGTAAAATCGGGAGGCTTGAAATTGTAGTCTGTGAGTAGTCTAGCCAGTGGGAAGAGGGTCAGAAGACACCACCTGGAAGGTGGGTACCATGATAAGAAGCTGGATTATCTCACATTTGCAGCAAAAGGGAATAATTTAAAGCAGGAAAGTGACATTACCACCATCTTTAGAGAACAGTTCCCGTGCACCAGGAACTAAGCTGAGAATGTGCATGCATCACCTCACTGAATCCGTAATAGTACCCAAACAAGTTACTATCATTATCCCAGCTTAACGAGGGAGGAAACTCCATCTTGGAGAAGTTATGCCCAAATCTTGTAGGCAAAGCTTAGAATTTGAAACCTTTAAGGTATGTTGGGTAATTATTCCTAGATCACACATCTAGATGAGAGTAAAGAATGGTATGAAAATCGATTAAAGAAAGGAAGACAAGGAGCCTACTAAAGCTATTACAAAGGGTTTGAGGGAAGATAGGCGCTAAGAAAAATTTCAAGCCTGGCTCTGCTATGTTCCCTTTAGCTTTTGTTCGGGACTTCTAGATGTGCGCACTTGTACCACCAAGAACAAGAGGAGCAATTCTGCAAACTGGTAATTTTTTAAAAAATATTTTTATTTATTTCTAGAAGAGAGAGAGAGACAGCGTGAGCAGGGGAGGGTCAGAGAGAGAGGGAGTCACAGACTCTGAAACAGGCTCCAGGCTCTGAACTGGCAGTGAGCACAGACCCCGACGCGGGGCTCGAACCCACGAACCAGGAGATCATGACCTAAGCGAAAAGTCGGACGCTTAATCGACTAAGCCACCCAGGCGCCCCCGCAAATTGGTAATTTAAAAAATAATAATAGTAATTGCAGTAACTGTCAGTAAGCAGTGGAGGACGCTAACTTTTACCTGGAGTAAGGGATCTTTGAAAGCCTTTTTCTATATCTTTATTTAATAATCGTCTGATGCTGAGTCTGTTTTATAGAAATTCAAAATGTGTACAAATAGAACTAAGAGAAAACCCGAAAAGAACGGGAAACCGCAAGCCCGGTCCCCTTAAAGTAGTCCCGCCCGTTCACTAAGCCACGCCTCTTTGGGGCTAACCCTTTCGCCTCACCTGGCCACCACCCAGCAGCTCATCCAGGATCCCGCCCAGCCTCATTTGCTCGCGAGAGTTCCTTTATCGAGCCAAATCACAAGGCTGCTGCAGGAACCGGAGGCAGAGAAGAGTCGCGAGACTTGGCTAGACCACATCCCTCTCCAGACTCCTCCCATCCTTCGCCGCGCACCTCCGGGCCCCGCTTCCTTGATTGCACGTGTAGTTGTTTTGGTTTCATCTCACGTGGCCGCGGAAGTGCCGGCGCTACAGGTCCGCCTCCAAGATGGCGGCACCCGGTGAAGGGGGTCGCTCTCCGCTTCTGCTCAGTATCGAATTATAGCCTTTGCGGTGTCTGCGGGGTCATGGAGCGGCCTGGGTTCACGGCTTCGCTGGTGGTGAGTGCTGGACGGTAGGGTGGGGCGCTCGGGGGGCCAGAGTCCCGCAGTGGAGCCGGTAGCGGCCTCTGGCCCCTAGCACTTCCTTCCGGTTTTGCGCGTTGAACCGCCTTGGGGTCACTGGTCACCGGGCGGGCCCCGGAGGGAACGCGGGATTCCTGGGCCGCCGCCGGGCGTCGCGTCAAGGTTGTGCCCTTCCTGCCTTGGAAGCAGAAGTTCACGGGGCGTGCGGTGCTTGACAGTTTTCCTCATATTGGTTTGCCTAAAGAAAGAATTTCAGTTCAACATTCTGGAGAGCTTGGGAATTAAGTATATGTAACAAAAACAAAAAGACAAAGCCAACAATAAAAAACGCTTGCATCTGTCAGATTCTTGCTGTCCAGGACTATGGTTTTTATTTAGCTGTGTTTTTTTCATTCTCGGAAAATGACTTATTTGGCCTGTTTATTTTCTTTCAGTCATTCTTGTAGGCTTTGGGTATATTGATAAGCACAAATGATTATGGAGTCAATAAGATATTAGTGTTTAATTAGAAAACTATGAGTAGATGTTCGAACATCAAAAACAAAAACCCAAGAACAAAAACTTCCGTAGTATTTTGAAGCCTCTGTTATGGCAGATCCAGTAGAGTTACTGGATACAGCAGTGGACGAGACAGATTGGCTGCTCGTGTGTATTTTCAGTATGGAAGGGTAGGAAGAAACCGTTAAAATAGAAACAAAAAACTTTAAAAACAGGCTTCCACTACGGTTATGGAGGCTCAGTAAAATTTCATTTAGTTTTTAATTGTTTGTTACAGGTGTTAGGGATAATGCAAACAAGAGAGACCTGCTCACATGGGTCAGGTGGTGGAGACAGAATAGTAAAATAACTTAGGAAAAATGACAATGACATGAGGGCTAGTTTCAGAGTGTTACGGAGGATGTGCAAGGGGGTGCCTTAGCCACACTTGTGGGATCATACTTTGTATCTAGGTTTGTTGAGACTTGGTAAACCAGGTTTTAAGGATACAAAGAAATAAGATACTATTTTGACGTTTTCCTCTCTAGCTATTGAGACAGCAGTAGTAGCTTTGACAGTCAGAACTTTCCTCTGCCAGAAACTGGGGTAAGCTCTTGACATGCTTAATTTTAAAAAATCTGACAATCAGTTAAGTCTTATCCTTGTTTTCCAATGAGGAAATGAGGTACAGAAAGGTTTGGTAACTTCTCCAGAGTCACACATGTGATATCTATTTCATATGGGTAAGTGTTAGAGCTCATATTTCTTTTTTTTTTTTTAATTTTTTAAAATTAAAAAAATTATTTCTGAGAGACAGTGTGAGCAGGGGAGGGTCAGAGATAGAGGGAGACACAGAATCCAAAGCAGGCTCCAGGCTCTGAGTTGTCAACACAGAGCCCTAGGTGGGGCTTGAACCCACGAACCGTGAGGTAATGACCTGAGCCGAAGTCAGATGCTTAACCAAATGAGCCACCCAGGTGCCCCTAGAGCTCACACTTCAACCAGGCAGTGCAATTTGGGGTTTCTTGCTCATAAACACTCCTTGAGCATTTCCCTGAAGTCAGCAGCAGTAGCTAGCTACCGATAAAAACAGGTTAGTGCCAGAGTTAACAAACAAATAATAGCTTTAAAATTTATTAAAGTAGGATACAAATGCCAAACAATACACTTTTTATCACAGTTACAGAAGGCAAAATTAGGTTCAACAAGTAGAAGATTTGAGAAGTTAGATTTCATTCCAGCTAAGGAAGAATGATTTTATTTGTTCAGCACACAGTTTATCTGCTGTGTATTGTGTCCACCAGGCACTCTTCTAGCTCTTGGAAGTATGGTGGTGAACAAACCAAACTCTTAAGTACTGTTTAGAAAATGAGGGGCGCCTGGGTGGCTCGGTCGGTTAAGCATCCAACTTTGACTCAGGTCATGACCTCATGGTTCGAGGGTTCGAGCCCCGCCTAGGGCTCTGTGTTGCCAGCTCAGAGCCTGGAGCCTGCTTCAAATTCTGGGTCTCCCTCACTTTCTACCCTTCCACCACTCATGCTCTGTTTCTCTCTCTCTCAAAAATGAATCAACACTAAATTAGAAAAAAAGAAAATGAACTGAGGTAGGATAGAGACAGAACAATATTGGAGGCCCTACTTTATTTTTATTTTTACAAATAGTTTATTGTCAAGTTGGTTTCCATATAACACCCAGTGCTCATCCCCACAAGTGCCCTCCTCCATGCCCATCTCCCCCCCACCTCCCCCATCACTCCTTAGTTCTCAGCATTCAAGAGTCTCTCATGGTTTGCCTCTCTCCCTCTCCCCCACTATTTCCTCCTTTCTTCTCCCCCATGGTCCTCCGTTAAGTTCCTCCTAATCCTCCTATACGTGCAAACATATGGTATTTGTCCTTCTCTGCCTGACTTATTTCGCTCAGCATAACACCGTCAAGGTCCGTCCATGTTGCTACACATGGTCAGCTTTCATTGTTTCTCATTGCCACGTAGTATTCCATGGTATAGATAAACCACATCTTCTTGATCCATTCGTCCGTGGATGGACACTTAGGCTTTTTCCATGTTTTGGCTATTGTGGAGAGTGCTGCTATGAACATTGGGGTCCATGTGCTCCTATGCGTCAGCATTTCTGTATCCCCTGGGTAAATTCCTAGCAGTGCTATTGCTGGGTCATAGGGGAGTTCTATTGTTAGTTTCCTGAGGAACCTCCACACTGTTTTCCAGAGGGGCTGTACCAGTTTACATTCCCACCAACAGTGTAGGAGGGTGCCCGTTTCTCCACATCCTCGCCAGCATCTAGAGTTCTCTGATTTGCTCCTTTTAGCCACTCTGACTGGCGTGAGGTGGTATCTCAGTGTGGTTTTGATTTGTATTTCCCTGATGAGGAGGGATGCTGAGCATCGTTTCACGTGTCTGTTGGCCATCTGGAAGTCCTTTTTGGAGAAGTGTCTGTTCATACCTTCTGCCTATTTCTTCACTGGGTTGTTTGTTTTTCGGGTGTGGAGTTTGGTGAGTTCCTTCTAGATTTTGGATATTAACCCTTTGTCTGATATGTCATTTGCAACTATCTTTTCCCATTCCGTCGCTTGTCTATTAGTTTTATGGATTGTCTCCTTTGCCTTGCAGAAGCTTTTAATCTTGATGAGGTGGAGACGCTACCTTAGATGGAATGACCCAGAAAGCCCCTGAAGAGGTGACATCAAGCTAAGACATGAAGGATAAGGAAGGGCGTGACATTTTGATGAGCAGAGCAGGGAATTCGGAGGAACAGTGTGGAAGAAAACCCGCAGGTGGAAGGAATTGAGGATGTTAAAGTGGTGGCTGAGGCCTAGTGGGTCAGGATAGTGTGGCAAGGGGTTGTATCAGAGAAGTGAGTCTTTGTGGATCATGGACAGGAATTTGGATGTTTTTTTAGCGTTTTTTTTTCTTTTAGTCTTTATTTATTTTTAAAGAGAGAGAGAATGAGAACACAAGCAGGAGAGAGGCAGAAAGAGAGGGAGAGAGAGGATCCCAAGCAGGCTCTGTGTCATCAGCCAGGAGTGTGATGCAGGGTTCATCCTCTCTGCATATCTAGATTTCAGTGTTCCCCCTTTTCAGTTATTTGCCTCACTCTGATCTTTGTTGGCCAGCTCCCTCTATGGAAGATCTTTTTTTGGAAAATGTCACTCTGTTAACTGTAATATGAACCATGGTGTTGGATGACTTGTGTTCCATGTACTTGAAATTCACGCTGCTCTTACTGTGTAAAGCAAGGACTGTTTGCTTGACTGTTCTTTTATTTTTAAATTGTTTTCTTATTGAGGTGATTCTGATAAACTTTTTTCATAGTACTGGTGTGTTCTCACTGGGCCTGACCTTCGGCTGAGAACCACTGGTGGAATGTGCCTTAAGGGGAATGACCAGGGTTATATTGCTGGGGCTTTTTTGGTGGAGTGAGCAAACAATGAAAAGATAAGGGTGAATTATTGGACACAACTTTGAAGGGAAGCTTTCCATTTTCTTGTCCACATATCTTTCTTTTTTGGAAGGTTGTCTCCTGGTTTTCAGTCTGGTGTAAAGGGATGTTAGTATCTTATAATGAAGTATTATCTCCAGATCTATAAGGAGTTGTGAATGATGCTTCCACATTCTGTAGGTTGCTTCGTGTGACTTTTTTTCTTTTGGCATTTCAAGTCTGAGCGAGCAGTCTGGTTGTGCTTGTTTTTGTGTGAGCTGTCCCCCCGGCCACAAGTGTATTCTACATTTTGATCAGTCACTGGAGCATGCAAGGTGTCTTCTGAGACCATTAAGTTATCTAGAACCACAGTTGAGAACCGGTGCTGATGGAGGCCTTTTTTCTGCATCTCATGTTTGGGAGGTGGGACCACTTTTTCCTTTCTTATTTTTCTTTCAGCATAAGAGAGGGTGCTGGGAATGTTTCACTATTTGATAATTGTAAAAGACTTGTTAACATGATGTTTTGTTACCTCTTTCCAAAGAAATGTTACCTGTTGAAAAAAATTAATAGTGAAAATTTATATGATACCGAATTTGAGGAGCACCGATGAAATGTCAAATAGAAGAAAGAAAAAAAACTGCACCCAGGACTTTTCTCCTCCACAGATCAGGCATCTTTTACCTGATGAACTTGACGTATTTGTTAGCCTTTGCTTTGGTAGTGGGAAGAGTGGTATAGTCCCTGCCCTCATATAGTCAAGTAGGAGGCAAACATTGAAAAGACAATGAAACAAAAGTTAACTATGCAGTAGCAAATAGTGATGAAAAAGTAGCCATTTACTGAGCACCTTAACATGTGCCTGTGCACATTTTTCACAGCAAGTCTTATAGTTACAGTTTTGTATTCTGCTTTTTTTTTTTTAAGGTTATTTATTTATTTTAAAAGAGAGTGGGCAGGGAAGGGGCAGAGAGAGGGAGAGAGAATCTAAGCAGGCTCCCTACTGCCGACGCAGAGTGTGTTGCAGGGCTCAAACTCAAGTACTGTGAGATCGTGACTTGTGCCAAAATTGAGACCTTTAACCGACTGAGCCACCCAGGTGTCCCTTGTATTCTGCTTCGAAAAAAACTAACCCATAAATTCAAATCTAATGGTCATAAAGAAGTCTGAATGTAAGTATTTCTCAAGTTTTTAAGATGATGCTGAATTGTTCTTGCTGTGCATGACCTGATTTGGCTTTGTGTGGAGTGTGTCCAGAGGTGATTCTTGTCCAGGAAGCAGAATTAGAGGAGAAATTTAAAAGACGTGAATTTATATATTTTATATATGAATTTATTAAGTTTAATATATGAATGTAATCTTCAATTCTTGTTAATTAAGTCTTTTTCATGGCTCTTAATATTGTCACGTCAGAAATATTGCATCAGGAAACTTCAAAGGATATTGATAGTAACCTACTGAAAATAATAATTTGTGTTTAATGGTAAGTGATTAAGGCTGGCATTTTGCAGGTTTAAAAACTATTTGTTTTTAATGTTTGTTTATTTTTGAGAGAGAGAGAGAGAGAGTGAGTGTGAGCAGGTGAGGGGCAGAGATACAGAGGGAGACACAGAATCTGAAGCAGGCTCCAGGCTCTGAGCTGTCAGCACAGAACCCCACACCGGGCTTGAACTCTGGAAATGCTAGGTCATGACCTGAGCTGAAGTCGAATGCTTAACCGACTGAGCCACCCAGGTGCCCCCATTTTGCACTTTTTTTTCCTGGCATTTCCAGTAAACAAGCATGTAACAGGCTCACATAATTGTATTTCATTCTCCTTTAATGTCACTCAGTTTTCCTCGGCCCCAGCAACTTCTTACTTGACATGTCTCTTAAGGCAAGGGAAATAATAGCAAAAATGAACCGTTGGTACCATATTAAGATAAATAGCTTCTGCACAGCAAAGGGAACAATCAATAAAACGAAAAGGCAACCAACGGAATGGGAAAAGGTATTTGCAAATGACCTATCAGATAAAGGGTTAGTATCCAAAATCTATAAAGAATTTGGCAAACTCAATACCCAAAAAACAAATAAGCCAGGAAGAAATGGTCAGAAGACATGAATAGACACTTTTCCAAAGAAGATATCCAGATGACCGACACACTAAAAATGCTCCACCTCGCTCATCCTCAGGAAAATACAAATCAAAACTGTGTCAAGATACCACCTCACACTGGTCAGAGTGAGTAAAATTAGCAACTCAGGAAACAAAGGGTTTTGGAGAGGATGTGGAGAAGGGGAACATTCTTCCACTGTGAGTGGGAAAGCAAATTGCTGCAGCCACTCTGGAAAATATTGTGGAGGTTTCTCAAAAAATTAAAAAATAGAATTATCCTCTGACCCTGGAATAGCGCTACAAGGAATTTATCCAAAGGAAACAGGAGTGCTGATTGGTAGGGGCACATGCATCCCAGTGATTATAGCAGCAGTATCGACAATAACCAAAGCATGGAGAGAGCCCAAATGTCCATCACCTGAGGAATGGATAAAGAAGATGTGGTATGTATATATATATACATACAATGTAATTCTACTTGGCAATGAAAAAAATTGAAATCTTGCTGTGTGCAACAACGAGAACGGAACTAGAGGGTATTATGCTAAGTGAAATAAGTGAGTCAGAAAAAGATACATTTTCACTCAGATGTGGAATTTGAGAAACCTAACAGAAGACCATTGGGGAAGGGAAGGAAAGATAAGATTAAAACAGAGGGGAGGCAAACCATAAGAGACTCTTAAATACAGAGAACAAACAAGAGAATAAACTGAGAGTTGGTGGAGGTGGAGGGTTGGAGGATGTGGGGGAAAATGGGAGATGGGCATTGAGGAGGGCACTTGTTGGAGTGAGCACTGGGTCTTATATGTATGTGATGAATCCTGGGAATCTACTAACGAAGCCAAGACTACACTGTGTACACTGTATGTTAGCTAACTTGACAAAAAATTATTGAAAAGAAAAAAAAACCTCACTCAATTTTGAAAAACTGTAAAGTATGGGTAATATTATTTTCCCCATTTCATGCATGAAGAAATAGAGGTGTAGAGAGGGTTAAATAGCTTCTCTAAGGAGACCCAGTTGAGATTGAAGCCAGGTCTGATGTCAAAGCAGTGTTCTTAAGGCAGTAGTTAATCTGAAAGAATTTCTGGAGAAATGGAAGGATACTCAACAAGAACATTACTGTGTTCTTGAGAATAGCCTCACTAAACAAAACTGAACCTACACAGCCTTTTCCATCAGGAAGTGATGGTCAACAGAATTTCTGGAGAAATCACCCTAAATACATCACAAAGCTGTCCGTGTAAATGTGGAATGCTGAGAAGTATAGTAGCAAACAGATGGCACTGGCTTTCAGCTGTCACAAGTGCTCTGGCAAATCACAACAGGGACAAAGAGTGACTTACTCTTTTTATTCTGAACATTAATCTTTTTATAAAGTGTTTTCTCATCATCTTACAGATCCATTTGATTCAGACCAGCAAACTAGTGTAGAAGCCCCGCTACATATGAGGCTCTGAGTTAGATATTTAGGAGAACAACGGTGACTGACTGGGCTTCAGTTCAGAAGGATTGTAATGTCAGGTCAGACGTAATGGTTACTTAGTACTGAAAGTGAAATATAAATGGAGTTATGTGGAGGAGTCAAGGAAGTAGCATCCCTTAGGAGGGACATGGCATTTGGTCACAGCCTCACAGTGGACAGGATTTTGGCAGGTGTGTGTGTGTGTGTGTGCGTGCATGTGCGTGTGGGCATGCATGCATGTATGGTGGCCAGGGAGTAAGTGGTCTGCTGTAGATGGGACACAGGGGGCATAGAAAGAACATTCCACACTGAGAGAAAAACTTAAGCAGGAGGGCAGAAGTGAGAAGTTTTAAGGCATGTTCAGGAAACAGGTCGCTGAGGCTCATGGTCCATCAGAATACCCAAAATAAAACTGGATAGGTAAGTTCACAGGTCAAGGCTCTTAGTTATGTCTTACTAAGTGCCAGCTAAATATCACATGCAGTTAGTGAATTAGGATTTTATTTTTTGGTGGAGCAGTATTCATTTGAAAGCTTTATAATGCTTATAATGCTCATGATAAAACTGGAACAATATAAAAATTACCAAGATAGTAAAAATAATGCTCATTCCCAATCTCTTTTTTTAAGTATTTATTTATTTAAATAATTTATTGTCAAGTTGGTTTCCATATCCCAATCTCTTTCTATAAAGGTAGTAACTTAGAGGAATTCAGTATGTATGCTTCCAAAGTTCAAGTTAGGCATATGTACAAATCAATACACATTTATTTGAAAGGTGAGATTATATGGCATATATTTTTATAGTTTAATTTATGAATGTAACATATTTCTGTGTCAGTGAGTTCAGATTAACTCCATTCTTTTAAAGGCTGTGTAGCCATCTGTTATTCAGATATAATTTATTTAACAAGATGCCAAGGATGGATCTTTAAGTTATTTCCAGTATTTTACTGCTACAAATAATTGCTGTAGTAAACAATCTGTTTAGAAATAAAATCACAGGTCAAGAGCTTTATAATTAAAAATTTTCATTTTGCCAAATTGTCCTTCACAATATTATAATAATTTGTTTTCCCTAATAGTGCCCATAATTATTCTTCATATTTTTAACTTTTTTAATTTATGGGGAAAATGTTTTGTTTTGTTTTATCTTTAATGGTGAGGAAGCACACATTCATAATTTTGTTGGCTTTATTTTTTCTTTTGGGAATTGCCAGGTCCTTGGTTTCGCAGTTTGTTTTTAATTCAGTGTACCTTTTTAAAGTTGATTTGTAGTGCCTTCTAACATATGGGTAGTAACTTTTTATTAGGGTCATTGATTCATTCTTCAAATAGTTAACTGAGTGCCTCATATGTACTGGTGCTGGGAACATACTGGTAAAGGAAGCAGGTATGGACCTTACAGTCTGGTGGGATGCACAAACATTGCATCAGTGGTCAGATGCTCACCTATAGAACTGAAATTGTGATCAGCATGTGCAGACGAGAGGTACTAAACCTAGACTGGGAGATTGGGGAGCATCTGTACACAGTTCTAGAAAGAGGGAGGTCAGATGACATGGAGGAAAAGAGAGAGCAAGTGGGCAGGAAGGTGCCAAGCAGAGGGCAGTGGTGGTCGAGCTGAGAGGTAGATGGGGACCATAACTTCCAAAGCCTTGTAGGCTGTACTGTGATTTTGTTCGTCATCCTAAGGGCTCTTGGAAAGGTTGGAAGACTTAGAGGCTGGGGAAGTGGCAAGATGAAATTGAAATTTGCGTTTCACAAAGATGCTTCTGCCATGAGTGTAGAGGGCCCAGGAGCTCCGCAGGGAGGAGTGGTGGTGGGGAAGAGAACCTGTATCCCAGGAGTTGGGGAAACCCCAGGAGCTTCCCCCAGGAAAGGCATGTAAATGGTTTGATGGCTTCTTCCTAGCTGTGGTGTAGATCTGTGGCTGGTGATGATTTTGCTTTGTTAAATTAGACAGGTGGTTTAGTTTTGTCCTGTAGTTGAGCATCAGTGAAATTTCCTTTTATCGCGCTGACATTCTTTTGAGAAATAAAGGTTTTATAGCATGTGATCTTGAATTTTTTCAACTCTGTGTAATTTCCAAGCTCTCATTAGACATTTCTTCCGTATAGACTGCCAGCACTTTACATTTATTAAGTTAGAGGCCTATTTCATATTAAGTTCTCAATATGTTGTTATGTTGTAGTAAGGCTTGCTGGCTATCTGGGTTATGGTCTGTATATTTGGATTTTGTCAGGTTCTTTTTCCTTTTAATTTTTTCTTTTTTTTTTTGATAAAGAGTGTGTGCACGTGAGCATAATCAGGGGAGGGAGGAGCAGACAGAATCCCAAGCAGGGCTTGATTTCATGAACTATGAGATCATGACCTGAGTCGAAATCAAGAATTGCAGTTTAACCGACTGAGCCACATCGGTGCCCTGAATTTTGTCTAGTTCTTAACTTGGAGTTTCATGTCAGCTACCACAAATCTTGAAACTAATCATTGGCCTCATAACCTTTTTGATAAACGATTGTAAATAAAACCATTTATTTGACGAAAGATTACAAGAATTTGATAGAGTTCCTTATATTCAACTACCCTTGGCATGAACATTTTGTGTGTGTGTATATATATATTTTAAGTTTATTTATTTTTGAGAGAGAAAGAGACAGTGTGAGTTGAGGAGGGGCAGGGAGAGAGAGAGAGAATCCTAAGCAGGCTCTGCACTGCCAGCACAGAGCCTGATGCAAGGCTTGAATTCATGAAACTGTGAGATCATGACCTGATCTGAAACCAAGAGTTGGAAGCCTAACTGAGCCACCCAGACACCCCTTATATATAATTATGTACAAAACAGTAGTAGTGTAAAATTATAGCACTCCCTAAAGTTTTTATGTAAATCTTAAATATGTTGCTCTGTGGCTAAATATATAGGTATTTTCTGTTCTTTGTTAGCTGTTTTGTTTTTTCAGTCTTATGAATTTAAACGACATTTGAGTTCTAGAAGTTTGAAAACTCCAGAAGCAATTAGTAACTTTTGATTCATGTTTTACTAGATTAACAGATTGAATCTGATTATGTTATTCTCTGACGATAAGAATTCTGATGAAAGAAGCATTAGAGAGTGAATGCATGCAAAGTAGTCAAATAGATTAAAAGACTAATTCACTTACTGGTTACAACTTAGCAGTAGATGGCAAGAAACTCTCTGAACCTTCTCCTGGGATTAAAGAGAAAATTAGAATGAAGTGCAGAATGTTTTTAAAGACTAGAATTTTTGTTTTCCTTGTGTTTTAAGAAAATGAAGAGCGTGCAAAATATTGTATTTATGTCCTGAATCTTACACACCCTTTAAAAATAAGTGAGAAGAATGTTGGAGGAGATTGGCTTCTTGTTCTTACTATCCTACATTACTTACGAACATATTCCTGTGACTTAGAAAAGGCCACCTTTATTTCCCAGAAAGAAATCCCAGTTATTTGTCATTCTTTTACTACTTCTTGTGGTTTTCTTCTGGCACCTCTCTGTAGTGTTTTAGTGACATTGTTGTAGGTCATTTGCAGAGTAGACCTTCATGACTGTGAGGTTCAGTCATGTCTCTTCAGGCTGATCATGTAGTACGGTATTAATGTTTATGGTAATGTGCTTATCTATTTCTGTTAAAATAATTTTTAATTTACCTTTGCTGGTTAATCACTGGATTTCTCATGAAAGTAATTTTGTTTTTGTAGTGAACTCTACATTGGTTTTACGACAAGTGGTAAGTAGAGCAGAGAGTGTTTATTATGTACCTCAGCTTTGTACCACCTGAGTGTTTTGTATATCCAAAGAATGGAAAAACTCATCATTTTGGATTTTGCCTGTATGTTTGAATAATACTGATTTTTCTTTTTCTGCATCTTAGTTTTTAAAATACAGTTTTTAAAGTTCATTTCTACCTTCTGAATAGGTAATATATCCATGTGGTTCAAAATCTGAAAGATAAGAGAAGTTAATGATTCATTTTAAAAATTACTATGTCGCAACCATATCAAAAGTTTCATTCTCTTTGTAATTCTTGTCTGCTCATGGCAGATAGGTTTCAATTCACATTTAAAAAATATTTATTTTGAGACAGAATGTGAGAGGGGAAGGGACAGAGAGAGGGAGAGAGAGAGAATCTTAAAAAAAATTTTAAGTGTTTTATTTATTTCTGAGAGAGAGAGAAAGAGAGACAGCACGAGCAGGGGAGGGTCAGAGAGAGAGGGAGATACAGAATCTGAAACAGGCTCCAGACGCTGAGCTAGCTGTCAGCACAGAGTCCGACGCGGGGCTCGAACTCATGAACCATGAGATCATGACCTGAGCCGAAGTCGGACACTTAACTGACTGAGCCACCCAGGCGCCACAAGAGAGAGAGAATCTTAAGCAGGCTTTGCATTGTTGGTGCAGAGCTCCACATGGGGCTCGATTCTATGACCCTGGGATCAGGACCTGAGCCAAAATCAAGAGTCACTTAACCGCCTGAGCCACCCAGACACCCCGGTTCACATTTTTAAATGATGCCTTTAGACTTTTTGTAAGGACGTTTGACTCTGTACGTGAGGTCATGTTTTTTCCTGAAAATTTTGTGAAATTCTTTTTGCTTTGACTAAGTTGTAACCAGTTTAAAACTATTCTACATATACTTCACTGTAATCATTAGCTGAAAACTAAGTTTTTAAAGTGCACTTTCTCTAAAGCAACATGATGTCGTGATGTCTGTTGGGAGATGACTAGTTGAGTCCTGGTTTTAATATTATCTAGGAATTTAGCCCCCCTCCCTTTTATTTACTTATTTAAAAAAATATAAAGGAAGTTTTAAATATACATACAGGAGAGAAGATACTATAGGAATCCTTAGATTTATGAATTTTAAAATACAGATCTTGATTCCCAAGGACCCTTACCTATTTATTTATTTATTTGACTGTGTGAGCGAGCAGAATAGAGGGGCAGAGGAGGACAAGAAAGAGAATCTTAAGCAGGCTCTCCATGTTCAGCACATAGCCCAATGCAGGGCTTGATCCCATCCATGACCCTGGGATCATGACCTGAGCCTCAATCAAGAGTCAAACCCTCAATCGACCCAGGCACCCCCCATTACCTATTTTATTTTATTAAAAAAAAATTTTTTTTTTTTACAAATAGTTTATTGTCAAATTAGTTTCCACATAACACCCAGTGCTCATCCCCACAAGTGTCCTCCTCCATGCCCATCCCTCCTCCCCCCCACATCCATCAGTCCTCAGTTTTTGTCAGCATTCAAGAGTCTCTCATGGTTTGCCTCTCTCCCTTTCCCCCACCATTTCCGCCCTTCTTCTCCCCCTTGTTCCTCTGTTAAGTTCCTCCTAATCCTCCTATACGTGCACACATATGATATTTGTCCTTCTCTGCCTGACTTATTTCGCTCAGCATAACACCCTCAAGGTCCATCCATGTTGCTACACATGGCCAGATTTCATTGTTTCTCATTGCCATGTAGTATTCCATGGTATAGATAAACCACATCTTCTTGATCCATTCATCTGTTGATGGACACTTAGGCTCTTTCCAGGTTTTAGCTATTGTGGAGAGTGCTGCTATGAACTAAAAAAATTTTTTTAAGAGTGTATTTTTGAGACAGATACAGAGCATAAGTAGGGGAGGGGCAGAGAGAAGGGGAGACACAGAGTCTGAAGCAGGTTCCAGGCTCTGAGCTGTCAGCACAGAGTCCGACATGGGGCTTGAACCCACAAACTGTGAGATCATGACCTGAGCTGAAGTCGGATCTCAACCGACTGAGCCACCCAGGCGCCCCATCCCATTACCTATTTTAAAATGGAAGTCTCCCCTAAAATGTTTTACTTCAGTTTTACTACTCATTTATTAGAAAGGCAAAAATAAAATCTGGTCTGATATGGAAAGATCAGTAAGATAAATGAAGTGATAAAAGTAAGGTGTAACACACTGCATATTGTATATACCTTTTTCAAAAAAAAAAGCATAAAATACATATTCATGTTTGCTTGTGCATGCCTGAAGAAACTTCAGAAGAATCCAGTAAGCAACCAGCAGAAGTGGGTGTCTGAGTTATTAGACTAGGGAAGGAGACTTTGAACTCCTAACCTTTTGAGATTGTTTGCTTGTTTACTTTTTGAACCATGTGAAAGTATAAAAACGAATTTAAAAATTATTTTAAAAATAGATTATTAAAAAATTACAATTTATGGGGCACCTGGGTGGCTCAGTTGGTTAAGCGTCCGACCTTGACTCAGGTCATGATCTCATGGTTCGTGGGTTAGAGCCCGTGTCGGGCTCTGTGCTGACAGCTAGCTCAGAGCCTGGAACCTGCTTCAGATTCTGTGTCTCCCTCCCCTACTCATGCCGTCTCTCTCTCTCTCTCTCTCTCTCTCAGAAATAAACTAAAAAAAAAAAAACGTTAAAAAATTATAATTTAGGTAGAAAGTCTTTTGACTGTGCCAAATAAGTTGTGGACTGATAGTTATGAGAAATATGCTTTAAAGATTACCGTTTTATTATCCCTACTCCCAAATGGCAGAGAGCTCATTTGATTGTAACTTTATTTTCCTTTCTCTCTCTCTCTCTCTCTCTTTTTTTTTTCAAGGCTGGTGGGATAGCAGGTATCTCTGTTGACTTGATATTATATCCTCTGGATACCATTAAAACCAGGCTGCAGAGCCCACAAGGATTTAATAAAGCTGGTGGTTTTCGTGGAATATATGCTGGTGTTCCTTCTGCTGCTATTGGATCTTTTCCTAATGGTAAAATTTATATTGATATTCTCCCTGCTACAAAGCCAACATAATGAGATTTATTTTCAGGATGGTATGTGGTGTTACCCCTTGTAGAATTGCTTATGTGTTGTAGCTTATCTTCTGAATTTGTTTTCTATTCATAAACCCATTGCTTTTAAATTGCTAGTGTTAGAGATCCTGTTCCACTCTATTTGTAATAGAATATGTACAGTCATTTTTTTCTTAAATAGTTTATTGTCAGGTTGGTTTCCATATAACACCCAGTGCTCATCCCAACAAGTGCTCTCCTCCATGCCCATCACCCCCCTTACCCTCTCCTCCACCCCAATCAGCCCTCAGTTTGTTCTCAGCATTCAAGAGTCTCTCATGATCTGCCTGCCTCCCTCTCCCCCACTAATTTTCCCCTTCTCCCTCATGGTCTTCCTTTAAGTTCTGTCCTTCTCTGCCTGACTTATTTCACTCAGCATAACACCCTCGAGTTCCATCCATGTTGCTACACATGGCCAGATTTCATTCTTTCTCATTGCCATGTAGTATTCTATTGTATAGATAAACCACATCTTCTTGATCCATTAGTCAGTTGATGGACACTTAGGCTCTTTCCATGATTTGGCTATTGTTGAGAGTGCTGCTATGAACATTGGGGTCCATGTGCCCCTATGCATCAGCACTCGTGTATCCCTTGGGTAAATTCCTAGCAGTGCTTTTGTTGGGTCCTAGGGGAGTTCAGTTGTTAATTTTTTGAGGAATCTCCACACTGTGTTCCAGAGGGGCTGCACCAGTTTATATTCCCACCAACAGTGTAGGAGGGTGCCTGTTTCTCCACATCTTCTCTAGCATCTAGAGTCCTCTGATGTGCTAATTTTAGCCACTTTGACTGGCATGAGGTGGTATCTCAGTGTGGTTTTGACTTCTATTTCCCTGATGAGGAGGGATGCTGAGCATCGTTTCATGTGTCTGCTGGCCATCTGGATGCCCTCTTTGGAAAAGTGTCTGTTCATACCTTCTGCCCATTTCTTCAGTGGATTGTTTGTTTTTTGGGTGTGGAGTTTGGTGAGTTCCTTATAGATTTTGGATATTAACCCTTCATCTGATATGTCATTTGCAACTATCTTTTCTCATTCTGTCGGTTGTCTATTAGTTTTATGGATTGTCTCCTTTGCCGTGCAGAAGCTTCTTATTTTGATGAGGTCCCAATAGTTCATTTTTTCTCTTGATTACCTTGCCTTTGGGGATGTGTCAAGTAAGAAATTGCTGCGGTAGAGGTCAAGGAGGTTGTTTCCTGCTTTGTCCTCTAGGGTTTTGATGGTTTCCTGTCTCACATTCAGGTCCTTTATCCATTTTGAGTTTATTTTTGTGTATGGTGTGGGAAAATGATCTAGTTTCATTCTTCTGCATGTTGCTGTCCAGTTCTCCCAACACCATCTGTTAAAGAGGCTGTCTTTTTTCCATTGGATACTCTTTCGTGCTTTGTCAAAGATTATTAGGCTGTACACTTTTGGGTCCAACTCTGAGTTCTCAATTCTATTCCATTGGTCTATGTGTCTGTTTTTGTGCCAATACCATACTGTCTTGATGACAGCTTTGTAGTAGAGGCTAAAGTCTGGCATGGTAATGCCTCCCATTTTGGTTTTATTCTTCACTATTACTTTGGCTATTTGGGGTCTTTTGTGGTTCCATACAAATTTTAGGATAGTTTGTTGAAGAATGATGATGCAGTTTTGATTGGGATTGCATTGAATGTGTAGATTGCTTTGGGTAGTAATGACATTTGAACTATATTTATTCTTCCAATTCATGAGCATGGAATGTTTTTCCATTTCTTTCTGTCTTCTTCAATTTCTTTCGTACGTTTTCTATAGTTTTCATCATACAGATCTCATATCTTTGGTTAGGTTTATTCCTAGGCATTTTATGTTTTTTTTGTGCAGTTGTGAATGGGATCAGTTTCTTGATTTCTCTTTCTGTTTCATTATTGGTGTATAAAACTGCAACCTATTTTTGTACATTGATTTTGTACCCTGCGACTTTGCTGAATTCATGAATCAATTCTAGTAGGCTTCTGGTGGAGTCTATCGGGTTTTCTGCGGAGAGTATCATGTCGTCTGTGACAAGTGAAAGTTTGACTTCTTTGCCAATTCTGATACCTTTTATTGTCTGATTGCTAAGGCTAGGACTTCAGCACTATGTTAAACAACAGTGGTGAGAGTGGACATCCCTGTCGTGTTCCTGATTTCAGAGAGAAAGCTCTCAGTTTTTCCCCATTGAGGATGATGTTAGCTGAGGGCTTCTCATAGATGGCTTTTTTGATGTTTAAGTAAGTTCCTTGTGTCCCAACTTTCTCGCGGGTCTTTATTTAGAAGGGATGCTGTATTTTGTCAAATGCTTTTTTTTCCATCTATCGACAGGATCATATGGTTTTTATCTTTTGTTTTATTAATGTGATGTATCACATTGATTGATTTGCGAATATTGAACCAACCCTGTAACCCAGGAATGACTCCCACTTGATCATGGTGGATAATTCTTTTTACGAGCTGTTGCATTCAATTTGCAAGTATCTTGTTGAGGATTTTTGCATCCGTATTCATCAATAATATTGGCCTGTAGTTCTCTTTTTCTTTTGGGTCTCTATCTGGCTTGGGAATCAAAGTGATGCTGGCTTTGTAGAGTGCGTCAGGAAGTTTTCCTTCCATTTCTGTTTTTTGGAATAGTTTGAGAAGAATGGGTATTAACTCTGATATAAATATCTGGTAGAATTCCCTAGGGAAGCCATCTGGGCCAGGGCTCTTATTGGGAGATTTTTGATAACTGATTCAATGTCTTCACTAGTTATGGGTCTGGTCAGATTTTCTATTTCTTTCCATGTGTATTTTGTTAGTGTGTGTTTAGGAATTTGTCCATTTCTTCTAAGTTGTCCAATTTGTTGGCATATAATTTTTCATAGTATTCCCTGATAATTGCTTGTATTTCTGAGGGATTGGTTGTAATAAGTCCATTTTCATTCATGATTTTGTCTGTTTGGGTGTTCTCTCTTTTCTTTTTGAGAAGCCTGGCTAGAGGTTTGTCAATTTTATTTATTTTTGTCAAAAAACCAACTCTTGGTTTCATTGATCTGTTCAACTGTTTCTTTGCTTTCTATATTGTTTATTTATGCCCTGGTTTTTATTATTTTTTTCTACTGGATTTATGGTGCTCTTGTTGCTCTCCCTCTAGTACCTTTAGGTGCATTGTTAGATTTTGTACTTGTGCTTTTTCTAATTTCTTGAACTAGGCCTGGAGTGCAATGTACTTTGCTCTTAGGACTGCCTTTGCCGCATCCCATAGAGTTTGAATTGTATTTTCATTTTCATTTTTTTCCATATATTTTTCAATTTTTTCTCTAATTGCCTGATTGGCCCATTAGTTCTTTAGTAGCGTGTTTTTTTTTTTTTTATGTTTTATTTATTTCTAAGAGAGAAATAGAGAGAGACAGCATGAGCAGGGGAGGGTCAGAGAGAGAGGGAGACATAGAATCAGAAGCAGGCTCCAGGCTCTGAGTTAGCTGTCAGCACAAAGCCCAACACAGGGCTCAAACCCATGAACTGTGAGATCACGACCTGAGCCAGAGTCGGATGCTTAACCAACTGAGCCACCCAGGCGCCCCTTTAGTAGGGTGTTCTTTAACCTCTGTGTTTTTGGAGGTTTTCCAGACTTTTTCCTGTGGTTGATTTCAAGTTTCATAGCATTGTGATCTGAGAGTGTGCATGGTGTGATCTCAATTCTTTTATATTTATTGAGGGCTTCTTTATGACCCAGTATGTGATCTTTCTTGGAGAATGTGCCATGTGCACTTGAGAAGAAAGTGAATACCATAGCCTCAGGATGTAGAGTTCTAAATATATCTGTCCAATCCATCTAGTCCAACATGTCACTCAAGTCCATTGTTTTTTTTTTTTTTTTAGTGATTTCCTGTCTAGTTGATCTATCCATTGCTGTAAATGGAGTATTAAAGTCCCCTACTATTAGCACATTCTTGTCCATAAGATTGTTTCTGTTTGTGATTTATGTATTGAGGTGCTTCGATATTCGGCGCATAGACATTTATAATTGTTAGCTCTTCCTGATGGATAGACCCTGTAATTATTATATAAAGACCTTCTTCATCCCTTATTACTGCCTTTACTTTAAAGTCCAGTTTGTCTGATACACAGGTCTTCCAGCTTTCTTTTGACTTCCCGTAGCATGATAGATATTTGTCCATCCCTTTACTTTCAATCTGAAGGTGTCCTCCAGTGTAAAATGAGTTTCTTGCAGACAGCAAATAGATGGATTTTGTTTTTTTATCCATTCTGCTGCCCTGTGTCTTTTGATTGGAGCCTTTGATCCATTTACATTCAGTATTATTACTGAAAAATATGGTTTTAGAGTCATTGTGTTCTTTGTAGGATTCATGCTTGTGGTAGTGTCTCTGGTACCTTGTATTCCTTGCCACATTTCCCTCATAGAGTCCCCCTTAGGATTTCTTGTAGGGCTGATTTAGTGGTGATGAATTCCTTCAGTTTTTGTTTATTTGGGAAGACTTTTATACCTCCTCCTATTCTGAATGGCAGGCTTGCTCGATAGAGGATTCTTGGCTGCATATTTTTTCTGTTCATCACATTGAAGATTTCCTTCCATTCCTTTCTGGCCTGCCAAGATTCAGTAGGTAGGTCTGTAACCATTCTGATAGGTATACCTTTGTATGTTAGGGCCCTTTTATCCCTAGCTGCTTTCAGAATTCTCTCTTTGTCCCTATATTTTGCCAGTTTTACTATGATATGTTGTGCAGAAGATCGATTCAAGTTACATCTGGGGAGAGTTCTCTGTGCCTCTTGGATTTCAATGTCTGTTTCCTTCCCCAGATTGAGGAAGTTCTCAGAATTTGTTCAGGACTCCCTCATTGCCTTTCCCTTTCCCTTCCTCTTCAGGAATTCCTATGATAGGATATTGTTCCGTTTGATTGATCACTCAATTCTTGAACTCTCCTTTCATATTCCTGGATCAGTTTATCTCTCTTTTTCTTGGCTTCCTCTTTTTCTATAATTGTGTCTTCTAATTCACCTATTCTCCTTTCTGCCTCTTTATTCCGTGCATTGGATGCCTCCATTTTATTATGCACCTCATTTATAGCATTTTTTAATTCATCACAACTATTTTTAAGCTCCATAGTCTTTGTTACAGTAGTTTCTCTGATGTCTTCCATGCCTTTTTCAAGCCCAGCCATTAATTTTATGACCAGTGTTCTAAATTCTTGTTCAATTATGTTGCTTATATCTGTTTTGAGCAGTTCTTTAGCTGTCATTTCTTACTGGAATTTTTTTAGAGGAGAGTTCTTCCATTTCATCATTTTGGCTAACTTTCTGTCTCTTGTTAGTTTTAAAAGGTTGTTAGGCACTCTGCACTTGCAAGTACTGCTGTATTGACTGTCCAGGGCCTGTCCATTCAGGAAGTGTTCTTTGAATGGTGTTTCTCTCTTGGTCTCTCTTGTTGAGCCTTTGGTTATTTTATTTCCCTACTCGTAGTGGTATTTGGGACCCTCCACCATGCGTACTTTGGCTTGTTTCTTGAGGTAGCCCTCGAAAAGAAAACAGACAGACAAACACACAGGGAACAAAGACACACAAATGCACAGACAAATCCAACAAACAAGCAAACCAGAAGAGAGAAAGAAACAAGAAGGAAAGAAAAAAAAGAGGAAAAACAAATAATAAGAATAAAAAATAAATAAAAAAATAAAAAACCCAAAAGACAAAGTCTAAAAGCATAATCCTAGCTACAAATAAAGAGCAGGGTGTATGCAATGCTGCATACATATACATATGAACATATACAAATAGAGAAGTGACAAGGGCAGGGAGAAGCGAAATTGGGCAGTGATCAGATAGACTAATAGGCTTAATTCAGAGAGAGAAAGAGGAGAATATGGTAAGAGGCAGGCAGAAAGAGATGAAGATAATGTTACTTAGGGAAACTATATAGTCTGATTAGTCCAGAGAGAGAGAGAGAGAGAGAGAGAGAAAGAGAAAGGTAGTGGTGGAGGTATAGAATATGCATCTAGAGAATGGATTAAATGTGACCGTTTAATCAAAGCAATGACCAGAGTGCCCAGTCCAGCAGAGGGGAGGAATACGAATGAGACAAGGAAAAATACATCTGAATAGAAAAAATTGATCTAGAATTAATCACAGCAGTGCATCCATATTTGTCTTGACCCAGGCTGTGATTAAAAAAAAAAGAAGGCAGCTCTAGCAGGGATGGGCGTGGTTTGGTGTAGGCAGGTCTTAGCTTCCACTGTGCCTGCAGGCTGCTCTCTGAGGTCCTGCCCCGGTGGTTGTGGGGAGAAAAATGGTGTCGCCCCAGTCCCCTCTTGAACCAAGTGTTGCAACTCACTCTTTTGGGTCCGATCTCCCTGTGCCACGGGTGTGGCCAAGGTGGGCCGTGTTCTATGTCCCAAGCCCCACCTTGTCTCCAGTCTGTGTGCTTTATTGATACCACCCGAAATATAAACCCACAGGACGAGTTTAAAGCTTGCCACTTTCCCACTGGGGATCGAACCAGGAGAGTGGTGGAGCAGTTTCAGGCAGGCTGCTTCCCCTCCAGATCGAGCTGGAGAGCAGAGGAGTAGTTTCTCCTGGCACTGCCTGGGAGCAGGGCACCCAGCTCAAAGTCAGCAGCACAGCTGGAAACTAGGTCACTCTCTGTCCCCAGCCGAGGTTTTTCTCTTCTCTGGGGACTGTTCTTGGAGCAGTTTCAGCCACTCTCTCTTTTCCCCTCGACTCTCTGCAACTTCCTGCGAAGGGGGCTCCCTCTCTTCCCTCCATGTCTCCAGGTCCTGGCCCATTTTTATCTTCCTCAGTTCACACTCACGGACCTATAAGGTTGTTTTCTCAGCGGACTCTGTCTCCTTTTTCTCCCAAACTCCTGCAGTTCAGTGTCCAATGGCTTCAGGCCTTCACCGTTTGAGAGGTGGTGGCGAGTGAAATGTATGGCTCCCTACTTCTCCATCTTGCCTCCAATCTTATGTTCAGTCTTTTAGAATGGTTTTTCTTGTTAATGTCTCCAGTAGAAGCTTGGAAATGTTGCTCTAATATTGGTTGTCATACCGTAGAGTTGTGATTCTGAATCTTGCCCAGATGTTGGAATCT
Source organism: Proteles cristata cristata (assembly GCA_017311185.1). NCBI lineage: Eukaryota > Metazoa > Chordata > Mammalia > Carnivora > Hyaenidae > Proteles > Proteles cristata. Next base: position 406,876 of record JAESUZ010005602.1, on the reverse strand, counting down.
CTTGGGAAGCTCTAAAAAATACTGATGCCTGTGTCACCCCCATGTCTGGGCTTTGCCTGGGTATCAGGGTGTTAGTAGCTTCCTAGGTGATTGCAGTGTGAAGCTGAGTTTAGCAACTCCTGCCTTGGAGGTTCTTGTGGAGCAGATGAACCTAAGAGGCCTTAAACCTTTTCTGTTTTACCTTCTGTCTTTACTTTCTGTCTAAGATTCTCCTGGATAGTCCCCTTCAAATGTCTTTGCTTTTATTGTAGCTTGGGAGTCACATTATGTGATTTATGGCCTTCTTATTTTGTAATCAGTATAATCTGTATTATTTAATCCACTTGTTAGTATACTTTTTTCAAATACCTGTTTTAATTGTTTACTGATGCTTTCTCTGGTACTCAGCAAACAAAACAAACACCCTCCCCCCACGTCTCCCTCCCCCCCAATTCCCAGTTATGAAACCTCGAGCTTTCCCTGATTCTTAAACTCTGCAGTTCATCTAGAGCGCGGTGTTCACATAAACGTTGGTAATGCAGAGAGAAACTGGTGTTTTAATCCTTTGGTTTCTGTGTTCTTCCCCTTCCCCCAGCAGCCCTTAGAGCAGCCACCTGTTTTTGAGGTTATCCTTGAGTTTTACTGTCTTCATACTTTTAGTAATTGTCTGTAGCAAGTCATTATCGAGGACCCACTCCCTGCCAAGTCCAGTTCTCTATGTGTAAGAGAGTCAGAGGTTCCTGAATTTGACCATAGTGCAATCTTCCCATCACCTGGAGAGGTTAAAAATATGGATGCCTGTGTCTCACTTCCAGAGATGTGATTTCATTGGTCTCAGGTGTGGCCTCGGCAACGATGCTTTAAAAAAGTCTGTTTTTATGGTATTTCCGTCATTGTTCTAAAGCTCTTTTTCTCATACATATTGCACCAAGGAATTAGTGTTGGTAGATGGTAGTATTAGTGATAGTTCAAGGGGTCTATGGTGTTTTAGGCTCATGGGACTTTAGATTCTTGCCAGTAGGACTTAACATGCATGTGGTTTTGAACTTTTGCATGTGTGGGAAAATGTTTTTCTTGCTGTGCTTTTTGGTTTTTTCACCGTGCTCTGAACATCAGTGGATGGGTGATGCTGGGTAGATAGAGTGCTGGTGTTTCAGAAATGGCCTTTTTTTCTTCTGGGAATTTTTGGTTACTGCACCTTTGTCATTTACTATTTAAGTTGGGGTTATAGGCAAGGTTGTAATCTGAGTACCATACACCAATGTAGCATTCAGTGGTTGTAGACTTTTCTGAGAAAATACAGTGGTCCCCCTTATCTGTGGTTGTGCTTTCAGTGGTTCATTTACCTGTAGTGAACCATGGTTCCATCATCAGAAGGTCAGTAGTAGCCTAATGCTATGTCACAGTGCCTATGTCCCTCATCTCACTTGATCTCATCATGTGGGCATTTTTATCATCTTACATTATCACAAGAAGAGGGGTGAGTACAATATGGGTTTTTTTAAAATTTATTTTATTTTAATTTAATTTAATTTAATTAATTTATTTTAAGAGAGAGCATGAGCAGGGGAGGGGCAAAGAGAGAGAGAATCCCAAGCAGGTTCCATGCTGCTAGGCCAGTGCCCAAAGTGGGGCTCAAACACACAAACGGTGAGATCATGACCTGAGCCAAAATCAAGAGTCAGCCACTCAACTGACTGAGCTACCCAAGCACCCCCTGTATAGGTATTTTTGAGAGCGGTCCCACATTCACATAATTTTTATTACAGTGTATTGTTATGGTTGTTCTGTTTTATTGTTGTTCATCTCTTACTGTGCCTAGTTAAGAAGTTAAACCTTAGCACAGATAGGTATGCACAGGAAAGAATGTAGTGTATGTAAGGGCTGGTATCACCCATCATTTTGGGCACCCACTGGGGGTTGTGGAACAAACCCCCTGTGGATAAGGGAGGACTGCGGAGTTCTGCAGGGGTCAGGAGTTGGGGATGAAGAGGACTGAGGGTTGAAAGAGGAGACAGAAGGCCCCTATTCAGGATCTTACTCTTCTTTAGAAGGGAACTTAGGGAACATGCCTGGGTGGCTCAGCCAGTTAAGCATCCAGTTCTTGATTTTGGTCCAGTCCGTGATCTCATCTCATGGTTTGTGAGATTGAGCCTTGAGGTGGACTCTGTGCTGGGTGTGGAGCCTGCTTAAGATATTCATTCATATTCTCTCTCTCTCTCTCTCTCTCTTTCTCAAAAAAAAAAAAAAAATATTAGAAGGGACCTCAAAACCCCCATAGGTTTTTGTTTTTAAAGAGCTAGCAGACACTGTAGGTGTAGCCCAACCCCTGTTCTTTGTTGTAACTTGTCCAGAGCCCCTCTCGGAACCTTGTGACATCATTTCCAATTATAGGGAGGCTTTCTTGGGTGTCACACAGGAGAGTTTTGGGATTTACATTTCTTTTTTGGATTTACATTTCTAAAGGATTTTGTCTCTGGTAAGGGTAGCAATACAGTCTCACTAGGTTGAGGTGGTCAAGCAGGTAAACTTAGAAACTTGTAGCACTTACTCCTTTCCCTGGGGGGCGGGGGCCAGTGGAGGGTGAAATGTGTAGCATGTGCTACTTACAGCTGACTGCACTTGCAGATATTCTAGCTGTACATTTAGTGTGCTAAAATAGGAAAAGCCTTATTGAGAACCACTGTGGGAGTAGGGACCTACGTTAATTAGATAGAACTGTTTGCATTGGGACAGTGTGCCTCATAGCTTGGCTTCCTGTTTTGTTAGCAGCCTGAGGAGACGTTAAAAGCCTGTTGACTTTAACAGTGGAGAACCAGTTTTCATTATCAAGCTCTTCTTTTGACTTTAATGTGATTGTGTTCAAATGTCCTTCAGAAGATGAATTTGTCATTCATTTATCTTTCATGCTTTATCTTTTATGGAAGTGATAAACATCTCTTGATTAACAGTACATGGCAGGTTTTAAAGCCCTCTTACACTCCTAAGATTAGTTCCAGGTGATAGGGGTAGCTTTTTTCAGATTGTGATTTACAGTTGTAATTAAATAGTTGATTGTTTCCTTGATCTAAAGGTAGCCATGGTTTTTTCAAGTGAACAGAAATTAAACATTATCAAATAGATGTTTTATGTAAGATGTGTGTTTCCAAGCTTAACCTGTCTATAAATCAGTGTAGCTGATTATTTTATTACTGTATGTAAAGATATTTTGGATCACAGAAATTTATATCTCATTCTAGAAAGCTTACTAAAAAATGTCATATGACTTAACCATACAAAATGGTGAATGCTAGGTTAGCTGTTAGGCTCCCTCAGGGTGGGGATCATGTCTGGTGCATTTTCCTAAGTCCAGGATTGGGTTCAGTAGATTCTGCAAGAGTGGGGCAGGAAGGAAGAATACGTATTAAATTATTATCTTTTATCTGTTAGCTCGCGATTTAATAATTAGAGTTGAATTTTTTTTTTGAGAAACTTATCTCTGAAGAGTTTGAATATGTATTTCAACTTTGTGAAAGACTGGCTTGTTTTAAATTTCAGCTGCTGCTTTTTTTATCACCTATGAATATGTAAAATGGTTTTTACACAATGATTCATCTTCATATTTGATGCCGGTGAAGCATATGTTGGCTGCCTCTGCTGGAGAAGTGGTAAGTAACAAGTTAATGCATGTAAAACACTTTAGGAATGCAAACTGTGCATATATCTTTGGTACAGATAATACTTCATTTTGTTTTTAAAAGGCAGTTCTGTTTTCAGTTATGAAAGTCATAAACCCCAATAAATGTAAATGGATTAAACATGATAGTTAAGACATAGAATCTAGGTAAGATGAAAGAAAAATCCAGTGCTTTGCTGTTTTCAGAAGGCCTGCCTAAAACATAATTACACAAAGAATAAAATTAAAGAAATGGAAGAAGGTATCCATGGAAATTGTGGTGGCTTTGTGTTGTGTCAGCATAACTGAGCTGGAACTCCATTTCCTGGAACTCCCTTTCCAGGATGATTCCAGGTTAGGCTGGCTACAAGAGAAACTTGTACACGATTCATTAAGGTGAACCTGAAGCAACAGTTGTGTTTATGCTTAGAAGGTGGTGTTAGAGTCAGTCAGTGTTACAGTCATGCACCTCATCTCTGGGCTCCAGCCTCTCCAGTTCCTACTGGATCATATCTGTCAGCGTCTCTAATTTCTGAGTCAGATGTGTGGTCTCTATGGTGAAGGATGCCAGCTTCTTCTTCCAGTCACCCGTATCATCAAAGTTGAAGAGAAACCAATGTGTCATTTTATCCTTGCTTTTCCCCTTTTCACACCATTTCATCCACCCCATTGCCTGCTCTCTGAGTTCTTTCCTAATGCTAGATGTAGAGGCAAAAATTCTACGTAACCTGCTTAATCAACCCCATAAATACTGTTCACACCTATAATAACTTTCTTCTTTCTTCTCTCTCTCTCTCTTTTTTTTTTTAAGTTTTCTTATTTTGAGAGAGTGAGAGCACAAGCTGTGGAGGGACAGGAAGAGAGGGAAAGAGAGAATCCCATCATGGGGCTTTGATCCCAACTGTGAGATCATGACTTGACCCAAAATCAAGAGTTGGATACTTAACTGACTGAGCTACCCAGGCACCCCAATAACTCTTTATTCTTATCATTTACGATGGTTCTACTTCTTTGACTAACTCTGATACAGAAGTACACACTGAAAAAGACCTGATAGAATAATGTCAGTATCAGACAAAAAAAAAAGACTAGACGCAAAAAAACAAAGAGACCCTTGAATAGTGATACAAGGACAAATTATCTTGGGAGATGTAATAAACCTGGACCTGGACTAAATAATGCTGTCTCAAAATCAAGCAGAGATTGATAAACGTGAATTGAGACTGTAGAATATTTGAAAAAGAAAATGGCAAGATTGGGCTAAGGGATATGTATTGAGCTCTGAAACTGAGATTGAAAGATTATTCTTTTTTTTTGCATACCAGAAACATTAGTAAAAATGTACGATCCAGTAGTACAACAATGCAAATTTCAACAAGTAGTATAGAGATCGTGTCGTACAGCTCATTTGGTATCTGATGGAGTAAAATTGGAAAGCAGTGACAAGATAGGCAGTCCATCTCTACTAGGTGTTTAAACAATAATTTCTCTCTTGTAAATAATTCATTACCAAAATTAAGCGTACTACTTCAGCACAGGTCATGATCTCGTGGTTCGTGGGTTCAAGCCCTGTATTGGGCTTTGTGCTGACAGCTAGCTCAGAGCTTGGAGCCTGTTTCAGATTCTGTGTCTCACTGTGTCTCTGACCCTCCCCTGCTCGCATGCGCTCTGTCTCTCCCTCTCTCCCTCGCTCTCTCTCTGAGGAAAAAAGAAAAGCATTAAAAAAAAAAAAGAAAGATCCCCCCCCCCCAAACTAACACAGAGAAAGTTATAATACAAAAGTTTTCCACTGCCCTGACCCACTCAACTGTCTTTCAGCCCCTCTTACTCAATACTAACAGACATCCCCTAATAAAACATTTTTGTATAACCATCCAGAAGTTGTGTGTTCTTTACCGTTGTTATTGTCAAGTTCCATGGTCTGGTATTCATAGAGTCATACTAAGCCCAGAATCTTGTTATAGGCGGGGTATGTTAACAAGAATCGAAGACAAAGTGAAAAGAAGGGTCTTAGTTTATAAGCCTGTTATCATTTTATTAATTTATATATTTTTTCTGTTTAGAAAAGTGGTGGTATATATTTACATGAGGAACTTTGAAAAGCCTTTATAAGATTTACACTAAAAATGTCATACATTGTGGTTTTGTTTTCTATGCAGTATTTTTCTTTAGAAAAGTTGGTTGAGAAAATATAAACTGTTGTGTAATCCAATTTTTTACTTGAGAATATAGTGAATGGAGAAAGCACAGATCATGACAGAAAAGTATAAGTGTAGGTTGACTTTAAGAAGACAATGGGAAAACAACAGATTTATTGAAACATAATTCACACACCATACAACTCATTTAGAGTGTACAAAAGGTGTTTTTAGTATATTCAAAGTTGTATAACCATCACCACAGACAATTTTAGGACATTGTCATCTCTCCAGAAAGAAAGATCATACCCATTAGCAGTCACTCCTCATTTCCCCCAACTTTCCCACCATCAGTTTACTTTTTGTCTTTATAGATTTTTCGATGCTGGACATTTCATATAAGTGGAATCCTCAACATGTCTTTTATGACTGGCTTCTTTCACTTAGCGTGAGATTTTCAAGGTTTTATCCATGTTTAGCATTTTCAGGACTTCATTTCTTTTAATTGCCAAGTAATATTCCATGTGGCATGAATATTTGGATTGCTTGCTGGACAGTTGGGTTGTTTGCACTTTAGGGCTGTTATGTACAATGCTACTTTTATGAACCTTTTTGTTCAAGTCTTTTTGTTGATATATTCATTTCTCTTGGATGTACATGTAGAAGTGGAATTATTAGTTATGTGCTAACTTTATGTTTAACCCTCTGAAGAAGTATTTCAAAGTGGCTATACAATTTTACATTCCCAGCAGCAGTGCACATGGGCTCTGCTTTCTGCACATTTTTGCCACCACTTGATGTCTGTCTTTTAAATTATAGCCAACATCTTATTGTGATTTTGATTTATATTTCTCTGATAACTAATGATTTTGAGCATCTTTTCATTTACTTACTAGTTATTTGCTTATCTTCTTTTTTTTTTTTTTTTACAAATAGTTTATTGTCAAGTTGGTTTCTGTATAACACCCAGTGCTCATCTCCACAAGTGCCCTTCTCCATGCCCATCTCCCCCCTACCCCCCACCCATGAGTCCTCAGTTTGTTCTCAGCATTCAAGAGTCTCTCATGGTTTGCCTCTCTCCCTTTCCCCCACCATTTCCGCCCTTCTTCTCCCCCGTGGTCCTCCGTTAAGTTCCTCCTAATCCTCCTATATGTGCAAACATAAGATATTTGTCCTTCTCTGCCTGACTTACTTCACTCAGCATAACACCCTCAAGGTCCATCCATGTTGCTACACATGGCCAGATTTCATTGTTTCTCATTGCCATGTAGTATTCCATGGTATAGATAAAACCACATCTTCTTGATACATTCATCTGTGGATGGACACTTAGGCTCTTTCCATGTTTTAGCTATTGTGGAGAGTGCTGCTATGAACATTGGGGTACATGTGCTCCTATGCATCAGCATTTCTGTATCCCCTGGGTAAATTCCTAGCAGTGCTATTGCTGGGTCATAGGGGAGTTCTATTGTTAGTTTCCTGAGGAACCTCCACACTGTTTTCCAGAGGGGCTGCACCAGTTTACATTCCCACCAACATTGTAGGAGGGTGCCCGTGTCTCCACATCCTCGCCAGCATCTAGCGTTCTATGATTTGCTCATTTTAGCCACTCTGACTGGCGTGAGGTGGTATCTCAGTGTGGTTCTGATTTGTATTTTCCTGATGAGGAGGGATGCTGAGCATTATTTGCTTCTCTTCTTTGGAGACATACCTATTCAGATCCTTAGTTCTTTCATTGGGTGTCTTGTTATTGAGTTGTGGAAGTTCTTTATATATTCTACCTACAAGTGCATTATGAGGCCTATAATTTGTAAAATTTTTGTCATTTTGGGCATTGTCTTTCCACTTTCTTTGGCACTTTTCATTTTCTTCACTTTGAAGCATAAATTTAAAATTTTGATTTTACCTATTTTACTTAATGCTTCTGGTTTGGTGTTACATCTTTGAAACCATTGCATTATTTGAGATCATGAAGATTTATACCTGTGCTTTATTCCTAGAGTTTTAGTTTTAACCCTTACTTTTAGGTGTTTGACCCATTTTGAGTAATTTTGTGTCTGGTGTGAGGTAGCAGTCAGACTTCAGAATTTTGCATGTGGGTATCCAATTGACCCGGCCCCATTTATTAAAGAACTCTTCTTTATCCATTAAAGGTCCCTGGCACCCTTCTCAAAACATACTTGATTGTAAATGTAGGTGTGTGTTTGTGGATTCCCAGTTCTGCTCTGTTGATCTCTCTATCTGTCCTTGTGCTGGAACCACACAGACCTGACTAACTGCAGCTTTGTGGTAAGTTGTGAAATCAGTAACTACAATTTCCAACTTAGTTCTTCTTTGTCAAGGTTGTTTTGCCTATTCTGGGTCTCTTGTGTTTTCATATGAAGTTGAGAATCAGCTTCTCAACTTCTGTAAAAAAGGCAACTTAGATTTTGATAGGGATTGCATTGAATCTGCAAATCAATTTGGAGACTTGCTATCTTAAAAATATTAAATTTTGTGATCTATAAATATGTGATATCTTTCCATTTATTTAGGTCTTGTTAATTTTCTTTCAACAGTGTCTCGGAGAGAGAGAGAAAATGAGAATGAGTGGGGGAGGGGCAGAGAAAGAGGTAGACAGAGAATCTGAAGCACGCTCCAGACTCTGAGCTGTCACCAGAGTCCGACATGGGTCTTGAACTCATGTACCCTGAGATCATGAGCTGAGCTGAAGTTGAGTGCTTAACTGATTGAGCCACCAGGAACCCTGTTTTTTTTTTTTAAGTAATTTATTTTTTTTGGATGCTGTTCTAAATGGAAATTTTTTAAAATTTCAATTTCAGTTCATTGCTAAAAATAAAAAATACATTCATTTTCATATACTGATCTTATATCCTGCAACGTTGTGGAACTCACTTATCAGATCTAAAGTTTAGTGGATTCCTTAGGATTTTCTGTACACAGATCATGTGCAAACAGAGGTAGTTATATGTCTGTCTTCTCTATTGTCTTGTTTTAATTGATCTGGCTTGAAGCTTTAGTACAGTAGAGAATAGGAGTGACAAGAGTGGACATCCTTACCTTTTTTTTGACCTCAGGAAGAAAATACTTAGTGTTCCACACTATTAAGTGTGATGTTAACTGTGAGGTTTTTGTAGATGTCCTTGATCAAGTTGAAGAAGTTGTCTTCTATTCCTAATTTGTTGGGTGAAGTTTTTTTAATTTGTGAAGGGCTGAATTTTGCCCATGTTCGTAGGTTTTTGTTTTTTATTTTGCCGATATGGCATATCACATTAATGGGTTTTCAAACATTTTCAGACGACTCTTGCATTACTGCGATAAATCTCACTAATCATGGTACATAATACTTTTTATTTAGTGGTAGGTTTTGTTTACTAGTATTTTGTTGAGGATTTTTGCTACTTTATTCATAACAGATTCAAGTCTACAGCTTTTTTGTTTCTTGCTGGTTTTGGTATCCAGCAAAGTTATTTTTAAGGGAATGTAGTCAAATTAACTACATTATTTTAGTTGATGAAAACATACCTAATTATATCTGGGAAATCCAAGAAAAAAGGAATTATGGAGGAAATAGTTGGTTTTATAGAAAGGCAAGTGTCATTCTCTGTCATAATTTGGATTATTGAGATTATGGTGTTTGATAAGAACAAAGATCATCTTTGGTCTTCTTTGGTATTTTTGCATCTTAAATATTTATTGTATATCTGGGATATATAAAACTGTACTTTTCCATTACTGTAAAAGGAATTTCTTTAAAAAAATTTAATTTTACTGTAGTTAACATACAGTGTCTTATTAGTTTCAGGTGTACAACATAGTGATTCAGCAACTGTGTATATTACTTAGGGCTCATCACCTATCTCTCCCCTCCCCCCAGTTGTCTCTATCTCTCTGATTTTTGCTTGTTGTCTTGAGTTGTGCGGTGTTTTGGTTTTTTTACTTTGTTCATTTGTGTTTCCTAAATTTCATATATGAATAAAATTGTGTGGCATTTGTCTTTCACTGGGTTATTTCATGTAGTGTTGTAATTTTGAGATCCATCTAGGTTGTTGCAAATGGCAAGATCTCACTGTCAGATGAATTTCTTGATGTGAGAAATCTCTTGTATGGTTCCTTGAAGAGAATGTTGAAATTAGCCTAAGAGACATTAAATTCACTAAAGTCAGTTTTATAAAACTTGCTTTGATACTGTTTTAAAAATGATTTTGCAGAACCCAAGTCCCAAGGTAACTTTGAAAAAAAATTTTTTTAAATTGCCTTCATGATTTACCAAAGTTAGAAAAGTGATGGGACTAGCAATATATTAATTTCTCAGGAAGAAACACAAAATAATAACTCCTTTATGAGCTGCAGACCCCTTTGGGCTCTAATGAAACCTGTGGATGTCTCCAGGAAATGAACACAAGGACATTTTACACAGAGTTTTTGGGCAGTTTCATTCCCTCTGTACTCAAATAAGAATTCCAATGCTTGAATTGTACTGGAAAATTGGCTTAAACTGCAATTTAAGACTAATTTATACTTAGTTTCAAAACAAAAAAAAATGTAACCTGTTATCCTAGGTTCAGCTTGTGTTTTGTGATTATGTTGTGGCTTTAGAACCTCATTAAATGCAGTAAGTTTTGAGTATCTATACTAGAGAACAGCAGGTTGTGTGAGACAGTTTGTGTCTCTCAGGCTGTGAAAATTTGTCCTTAGGACAGTCCTTTCCTCGTGTTATTTTAGAATTGCATGTTGCTTTAACCTTAAATAGTCTCATGAATTCACTATTTGGTTAATATTTTATAGTATGTTGTTGAGAACAAGCAGCAAAAAGGACTTGGCCACACAGGGCCATCTTGCCTGAAATCTAATTTGCCATGTTGAAGGAAAGGTTTTCTTCAATTTAAGAACTTCCTATCTCTTAGACTTATCAAGAGTGTATAAAGTAACACGTATTTAGGGCAAATGACAGTTGCTAGGCTAATCATGTTAATGGCATATTTTTTCCATATCCAAAAAATCCTTCATATTTTCATACTGTCTGTAACTGACATTTAAGGAATATTGGAGACTTTGTGGTTGTATTCTGTTTTTGTGTCACTACCATACTGTCTTGATGATTACAGCTTTGTAATACAGCTTGAAGTCTGGGACTGTGATGCCTCCAGCTTTGGATTTTCTTTTTCAAGATTGCATTAGCCCTTTGGGGTCTTTTCTGGTCCCATACACATTTTAGGACTGTTTGTTCCAGCTCTGTGAAGAACGCTGGTGTTATTTTGATGGGGTTGCTATCTTGGCACTTTCTTAAAACAACTTTCCAAAGCCATACGGTGTCCGTTTTCTTAATAAATGCTTGAGAAATCTGTATACCGCCTTCCTATTTCAGTAATTTGTATCAGTTTCATAGAGCATAAACTTTTGGTTTCAGATTCATACAGGTAAGGTTGCCAAAAGTAAGAGAAAAAAAATGGGTGAGTTTAGGAGAAACAAATTTTCATGGGTAAAATAAAAAGAAACGGAAAATCAGAACATTTATAGCTATCTGTGGTCAGAAAGAAATAGAGACTTAAAGGAAATAAACAATTTGGTGATTTTCTGTAACATTTACTTTGATAGAAGATTCTTAGCTTGCAAACAGATTCCTTAGAAACAATAACATATTTTGTTGGTATCCAGTGTGTCCACACTTACTTTGTTGTAGCAACTATACATGTAGGAAAGAGACAGAAGTGTGCTACCATAATAACCATTCCCTGTAGCGGCACCTTGATTAAAACTTAATGACAAATCAATAAAACTATAATTACGACCTTCTACCTTATGTTTGTAATTTGGAATACAGTAAAATCAATCAAATAAGACTTACGTAACAATAGTAAGAGTCTTGTTTGTGCCGTTTTTATTAGGAAGTTTGCTGTAGCAAGTCTCTAAATCCCTACCTCAATTATTTTACAGCCTAGCTTTCATCAGACACAGAAGAAGCCCTGTGAGAAGTAGAATCTGTAATTAGATCTGAAGGGTTGGGCAGGTTTACTTTAATACAACAGAGGCTGTACCATTACAGTAATAGTGATTTTTCTTAGGGCTTTAAGATTTGACTTTTCCTGGGTCTTATCCTACTTTTAGCTTAAGTTAATGTTGTTTTCAGAAACAAAAGAACATTGAAATTTCTCTGCAGCCTCCTGCAGCCACTCTGAATTTAATGTATGCACAGGTGACGTGTGGATGTTCTTATGCACGTAGATGCTGGTTCATGATCCTTTGTGGTCCCATTCTAATTTGGAATTGAGAAAGCTAGGAGATAAGTTCTGTCATCTTTCGTAGATGCTTTTCTGAGAACCTCTAACAGTAATTCTCCACGCGTAGTGCAAAGAGCACCCAGAGTGCTCCAGAGTAGGAGACTACTCCAGAACCCCCAGAGAGAGAGATGAGCAGAGCTTCAACTAAGACAGGCACAGGATTCATAGGGAGGAGGTGAGTTTGAGTGATAAGATACAGAATTGGCATAATGATGGTGATTCACTTTTTAAAAAAGTTTATTTTGAGAGAGACAGAGACCGTGTGAGTTGGAGAGGGGCCGAGAGAGGGTGCGAGAGAGAGAAAATCCCAAGCAGGCTCTGTGCTGCAAAGAGCTGGACACAGGGCTTGAACTCCTGAAACTGTGAAATCATAACCTGAATCAAAACCATGAGTTGGACACATAACCGACTGAGCCCCCCCGGGTGCCCCAAGATGGTAATTCCTTTAAAAGGACTTCCAGCAGCATTCCTCCCAAGCGTTATTGCTTCATAGATGCCTTCGCTACTATGTTGTATGTGAGTTGTGCATAATCTCAAACTCTGCAATGGAAACTTCTAAGCGAAGTCAGTAAACGCCTCTTGCTTTCCAGTTGTCCCAGCCATGTGAACCTGAGCGGAGTTGTAGAAGGGGGAGGAAGAGGAAGGAGGGATGGCAGGGCCAGGGAGACCGTCTGGGCCTGGCCTGGCCGTTGTCTGCTGGTCACCCTGCATTGAGTCCCAGCATGAATATGCAGAGAGATCTTTCTGGGAGGCTTTTTATAAAGGAACAGTTTGCCCCACCAGCATTACAATTTCTTGATGATTTCCTCCTTTAACACATTTCGGATTATTTTCTTTTTTATGGATTTGCTTGTTTCTCCCTAATGCAGTGTGCAGCATTAGTTCAGATGCTGTTGATTCGTGATCTAGGACAGTGCATTTCATTGACTTGTTTGCCTAGTGGATGAGAGGGAAGGGAACTGTGTTGGCTTTTTAAGAACAGTATCAGTTTTTGGAACACAATTAAGTTAAGATTAGTTTTATAGAAACAGTGAACAAGATTTTCATGTAAGATGAAGTTGAAATCGTTTGAAGCCACAGGAGTGTTTTTTGGTCAGTTAGTGCCATTGCATTTTAAATGGAAAAGCCAAATACTTGTCTCCAAAGATCAAACTGCTGAAGGTAGGATTAGCCCCTTATGCGTGAGTCTGCACTCTTGTCAGTGACAAACCTTTACTTTTTCAGATGCCATTTTGTTAAGATTAAAGTTCTTCTTAGCATAGTGAATTAAATGCCACTGTCATAAAATTGCTTTGATTTGTAATTGTATACTTTTTAATACTTGAATGTTTATTTTGTGTCTAACACTGTGATTGATGCTAAAAAACAGAGAATAACACATTTTTATCCCTGTCCTTGAGGAGTGTATGAATAATGAATTGGATACGTTTATTAAGTAACCGGAGAATACATTGACTGCCTCTGTAAGGAGACAGTATATGGGTCATAGCTGTCCAGCAGCATAGATCAGGCTTGGAGCTCTGACTTGTAGCACAGCCTGTTTGCTATGTGTGTCTGTAGACCATGTACCTGATCTCACTGGGCTGCGGTTTTCCTTACCTTGAAAATCAGGGTTAATGCTACCCACCTCACAGTTCTTATAAGGATTAAGTGATACATCACTTAAAAAGTGCTCAGCCTAGCATCTGATCTGTAAAGTGTCCAATTTTCCAGTGCACACAGAGTGCTTTATGTAGCACGTTTTCAGAATTACGTATTTTTTGGAGGGAATCATTTCAGAAGATGAAGACATTGAAATTCACAGAGTTTCAGTGACTTGTTCAAGGCTTCACAGCTGCTCTGGACAAACAGCGTTGTACAATGAATAGTTAGATGAATACTTCTATGTATACTTTTTACTTTTGATGTAATATTTTGTTTTTCTTTTATTTTAATTTTTTTAATGTTTTATTTATTTCTAGGAGAGAGAGAGAGAAACAGCGTGAGCAGGGGAGGGTCAGAGAGAGAGGGAGTCACAGACTGAAACAGGCTCCAGGCTCTGAGCTGGCAGTCAGCACAGAGCCCGATGCGGGGCTCGAACCCGAACCGCGAGATCATGACCCAAGCGAAAGTCGGACGCTTAACAGACTAAGCCACCCAGGCGCCCCACTTTTGATGTAATATTTTAAAAATGGAAGAAGTGGTGCAGAAGTAGAGATGAGAAGTGTATTACTTGGATAATATTATGAACTCTGATAGCTGTGGACTTCTTAAGAGAAGGTTGGAGTTCTAAAATGTGCGGTTGGTTACTATGGTAGGAAGGATAATGGCCCCTTAAAGATGTCCTAGTCCCTAAAACCTGTTACCATCTTACCTAACATGGCAAGTAAGGACTTTGCAGATAAGATAAAGTTAAGGATCTTGAGGACAGAAGATTTTCCAGGATTATCTAGGTGAGCCCAAAGTAATTAACGAATGTGCTCATCAGTGGAATGCAGAAGTATGGGAGAGAGGTTTTATGATGCTGTGCTTGGTGTTGAAGCGAGAGGAAGGGACCACAAACCATGGAATGCAAGTGCCCTCTAAAAACAAGGAGACATATACATTTAGAACCTCCAGAAGGAATACCAGCTGGCTGCTGATTTGATTCAAATCAGTAAGACTTATTTTGGAATTCTGACCGCCAGATTTCTAAGAGAGTAATTTGTGTTATTTTAAGCCATTAAGTGTGTGGTACTTTGTTAGAGCAGCAATAGGAAACTAATATAGTTACCATTAAATTGCAGTCTCTTCCATTTTCAGATTTTCTATGAGTAGGTGTGTACACATCTGCCCATGGGGCTTTCGTCACCTCCTGGGAAATAATGGCTCATTTCTGTTTCAGAAAGGAACAGGAATGAAAAAGCCATTTACAGCTTAAGTCTTGTGTAACATTCTGTTAACAGCCTTTAGAAACAAAGCCTAAACAATGATGTAATTTTTGTTGAGAAGACTGTTAACCTTCTGTCTGGAGTCTGGATTAGCACAAACAGTAATTTTGTCAGGCATGAGATTAAATTAAATTAAAAATTTTCTTCCAATACCTGTTGGCTCTTTATATAAAGTGGAAAGAGTCTAATACGTAAGAAAGCTATGAGGAACTTGTGTCCGCATATCAGTGGGTAAAATTTAAATCCCAAGGATGGTAAATTAGAAGTTAGAAATTGCTGTTAGGGTGGTTTTTATCAACAGCTGTGATTCCATTTGTGACCAGAAGATGGCAGAATTGACACACAAATGAATTGTTAGCAGTTACAGGGTTTTTGATTTTAAATGATGGTTCAGAAAGATATGTGAGATTTGGAAACATGCATTCCAGAAAGAATTTTTGAGAGTTACACAAAGAATGTGAAATAAAATACAGGTAAGAAAGTGGCACATTTCACAATTTTGCAGAGCGTCATGAGATTTTTCTCCCTCTTAATTCTCCACACTGGAGTTTACTCCGCCAAGTCCACAGCAGCCCTTGCTGTGAATATGATTAAACTTGGGCTGTATTCAGTTTATTTAGGTTTCTGTTGAACAGACATAGATTTGCCTGTCTAAACACAAAGAATCAGCTGATACTAAACTTTGAAACTTTTAAGTTCATTAGATGTATGTAAATAAAATAAAAATTTTTTTAATGTTTTATTTATTTCTAGGAGAGAGAGAGACAGTGTGAGCAGGGGAGAGTCAGAGAGGGAGTTACAGACTCTGAAACAGGCTCCAGGCTCTGAGCTGGCAGTCAACACGGAGCCTGACGCGGGTCTCGAACCCACGAACCGCGAGATCATGACCTAAGCGAAAGTCGGACGCTTAACCGACTAAGCCACCCAGGCGCCCCTAAAATAAATTTTTGATGGGAAATAATTCTGGAGACAGTAACCAAAACTTGTGGGTTTCATCCTAACTTCCTAAGCCAAGTAATGCTCTGACCTTCAGTAGCTTCTGTCTCAGGCTGGTGTGTATTTAATGTGCTGACTGTTGGCTTCTAATATCAGAGGCACATTTACAGGCCATTAAGTTCCCTATAGAAAAATAAAAATCAGGTAAGTGATTGTGAGCCATGTGAAAACATTTGGGGAAAGGATGTAATGTAAATGGAAAGTACTGTCGGTGATGCCCGGTGACCTCAAAGAGCATTTCAAGAGTAATAGGACAGAGGTGAGCCCTTGATAGGCTGTGGAGCTGTGGGCCGTGGCTGTGGCCATGAAAGAACCGAAGATTCCTCTTCTCTCTCTCCTTTTATTTTGCCAAATGGGAGGTCGAAGTTGACAGTAGATTTTCCCCTTTCACACCCTTAGTCTTAAAACCTGTAGTTTTTGTATCTTGGTGTTTAATAAATACTAAAAGGAGACATTGCAGCTTTCCATTACAAAAACAAAGTTAAAAAAATATCAGGTAAGTTTTTTTTAATGTCAAGGAAAAAATCTTGGTAGCTTTATAATTATAATCAATTTTTAATCTAAAGTTTATTTTATTTTTGGCATGTTTAATTCTAATGAAGCCAGTATTGTATTTTAATGTGGATAAAAGATGGGGACATAAGTTTTCTTTGTTGTATTTTGTTAGTTTTATTTTTTGATAGACCCTTAACATATAAGACACTCCTGGATATAATGAAAATGCCACCATTCCTGTGTCATGGATTCATACTGAACCCCATACTTCTGAGGAAAAAATGCTCTGAAGAATGGATTTACCAAGAGACCCATGGATGACATTATCTTTATCTCCTTTTGTGGAATCACAATACTGTAACGTGTTTTTGTTCTTGTGCAGTGAAATACTCTGTTGTAGCTCAGATTCAGCTCTAAGAAAGATCAGAGTTAATAGAAAACCAAATTGAAGGCGTTGGAGTTACTGGAGAAGATAGAGGTGTTGCTTTGCGATCTCTCTCTCATGCCAAAATTGCCCCACCATGGAAGTCAGGAAGCCGTGCTGAGTGCTTTCTACCTCTTCAGTTAGGGAGATTGCTTTTCATCTAAGAACCTTTTCAGGGTTTTTATTTTGCTTCTGTATATTTAAGAAATAAAAACGTAATGTAAGAACATGAAGGGTTATGAAGCATGAAGTTCCATAAATATTTATGTCAACCCGAAAAGTGGACCATTCCTATTTTCTTGACATATTGGGGTCATATTTCACTCTTGACCTCTTGAATTGAAAAATATAAGGAGTTAGTGAGCCTTTTTCTTTCTTTTCTCTTTCCTTGTTTATTTATTTTCATTTCTTTAATGAGTTTTAGAGGCTGGGAGCTATCCTTTTAGATTCATATAAGTTTCAGTGAACTTTGTTTTCTGTCCTGGTTTATAGGTATGGATTTAAAAATTTGCACACGTATCAAGAGTAACATGATTTATACCCAGTTTTAGGCCTTAGTGATAAAGCGTTTAATCCGTTTCTGTGTGTGTGTCATTATCTCTAAAAATTGGTATTTGTCAAGGCTAATAATAAGTAGGATTGCTCTGAAAAGCACAATTTAAGTTAGCCCTTTCATTGGTTTTCTCCCTCAATTAAAATCTTTGGTCCATAACAGTTTTGCTCTTCTATATTATGTTAATGAAACCTATCAAGTAATTATAACTGTTCATGGTAGAGAATTTAGACATGTGGGTAGGCAGAAAAGAGAAACACTACCTGTAATCCCACTTTGTTTTTTCAAGTCTTTATGTAACTCTCTGTATAGGTAATCTAGTGTTAAGTACAAAGAAAAAAGTACCTGAAAAATTCTGGAGTATTGGTCGTTGACCGGTCAGACATGAGTATGGTCTGTTCAGGACCTATGTCGACTTGAATGAATGCTGGAGCAGGACCCAAGGCTTCCTGCAGTTTCTCCTGTTACTGCATCATGGCTGTGGTGCTGGGGTCTAGGGTGCTGGGGTCGGCAGCTAGTTGAGGCGTTGAGGCTGGGATGGGGAGTGAGATGGAAGATGAGGTGTAACCAGCTGGTAATCAGTCTTCTGTGGATGTATGCATTATTTACAGTAAAGCAAAAGCCTTTTTGGCTCATTCTTTCAGCCTGTTTGAAGAAAGTCCGTATGTTTCTTGCCATTGAGGGACTTCTAGAGAGATGGGCATGGAACCAGATGGCAGGAAGTGTGAGGATCTCTAAGCACAAGGAAGATAAGGTTCTGAGCTGACAAAACAATGCATGTCCATTAAGGGTCTGAGGTTTTTAGGTTGAAAAGAATGCCTTTGGACATCTTGCAGTGACTCTTTATATTATTCCTTTTTGACTGTATTGTTTTGCTTATGAGAATAATTTCAATTTTCATACCAGTTCCTTTTTTTTTTTTTTAGGATGTAATTAATGAGATTATATATTTTAGGTTGCCTGTCTGATTCGCGTTCCTTCTGAAGTGGTTAAGCAGAGGACACAGGTATCTGCTTCTTCAAGAACATTTCAGATTTTCTCTAACATCTTATATCAAGAGGTGAGATTTGTTTTTTAAACTCTGTTTATTGAGAAAGATTTTATAAAAAACTTTTTTTAATGTTTATTTTTGAGAGAGACAGAGTGCGAGCAGGGGAGGGGCAGAGAAACGGAGACACAAAATCCAAAACAGGCTCCAGGCTCTAAGCTGTCAGCACAGAGCCCCACGTGGGGCTCGAACTCAAGGACCACAAGATCATGACTTAAGCTGAAGTCGGATCTTTAACCGATTGAGCCACCCAGGCGCCCTGAGAGAGATTTTATAGTAGCTAATATGAACACTGGTTCTCATCCCAGGAGCCTTAGAAGATACTGTAAAGATAAATTTAATGCTCAATCACAGCAGCTTTTGATGCTAAGATTATCTTTGCCTTTCCTTTGTTTTCAAATTATTGTTAATATTTTTCCCCCACATTTCTAAACAACACATACTGTCACTACCATGTGCATGTCCTACCTACATTTTCATTGTCCTGTAGTAGCTTCAGAATCACAAATGGAATAAATCATAAAAATGTGAAGTGAATAAAGATACCATATTAAAATGTTACTGTAGAATTTGAGGGCCTGTGGGAGAGATGTACAGAAATGGGCATAGTGACCTGCATCATTATGTTTATATTAAATTCCTGGGGCGCCCAGGTGACTCAGTCAGTTAAGTGTCCACCTGTGGCTCAGGTCATGATCTTATGGTTTGTGGGTTCGAGCCTCACATTGGGCTCTGCACTGAAGATGCGGAATCTGCTTCGAATCCTGTCTCCCCCTCTCTCTGCCCCTCGCCTGACCACATGCTCTCTCTCTCTCTCAAAAAGAAATAAACATTAAAATACATTAATTCCTTTTTTTCTTGTTAATGGTCTGCTATGGGTCAGAGGACATTATTGCCAGCCAGGTCACTAGGGACCATGGAGCTGCTTTTCTTTGTCTTTTTCTAGAAGCCCCCTCCTCCCTCTTTTTAAATAGTATTCAGTAACATGGACCTTTCGCTGGGCCTAGGTTTTAGCAAAGTTATTCTTTATGGTTCTTTTGTCACTTAGGTGAGGAAAAACTGGGTATTTCATCAGAGGATCATGAGATCAATCCAGTAGAGGGACCCTGTTATGAATCATGTGTCCAGAGATATTTACCACTGTGGAGAGATTATTAATGAATTTCTGATATCTTCTGATTGAAACTTCTGACATTCTGATGACATATAATTCTGTTTTTATAGGAAAGGATGATTAGCATTTTGTGTGCATTTGAATTTGGAAATGTATTTTATTGAAATCATCTGAAGTACTATTTTTAGGAGCAGAAATGTTGAAAGCAACTGAAGTAGTCAGTTTGATTATTTTAGAGATGTTCCCAGTTTAAAGGGAACTGACCCAAGCTTTATGTACTTGAGTCCAGTTTATAACCTTTAACATCTTATCTTATAGAGAGTAGTTATTGTGCAAGCTTTAAAACTGAGGCTTCAGAAACTCCACCTTACTCAGAGTATCGTTCAGAACTGTCTGCTCTTCCAATTTTCTGAGCTCTCGGCCTTTTGTTTGTTTCAGGGCATCCAAGGATTGTATCGAGGCTACACAAGCACGGTTTTGAGAGAGGTAACTCACTGAATTCCCAGTTCTGAAGTGCAAAAGAATGATGTGCTTTTTGTTCTGCAAATTCATTCAGAGAAACTGGTTGAAACCATAAAAAGGGGGTATTTTTATCACTTTTTGAAACACTGTTTAGCCTTACCCTGGTTCTTAGATCTAACAGATGAGTTAGAGAACAGTCCCACTGGTCAGAATGACACCCACCCTAAGACTTCATTGGCACGAGGGTGGCTGAACTTCCGTTTTCGCTGAAATAGTAAGAAGCAACCACTAAGGTTAAGATACCAAGTTAATTACCGGAAGACACAGAATTAATGAGAAATTGGTAGTCAGAGCCTCAGGCTAAAAGACAAGTGTCTCAAAAGTGTGTATCACGTAGGCAGCTGTTGTCTTCCGGATCACAAGGTACCGCGAGCCCCAGACCACTGTCCCTGCGGGTGGCTGGCCGCGCAGTGTCCCCGAGCAGCCACTTCGCCTTCTGAGACTTCTGACTTAAAAATTCTGGGATTCAGTGCTTTTCTTCTTCTTCTGGTTGAAAAAGCAAAGTGATTTCAGTATATTTCCTCTAGGAAGTATGTTTTAATTTTTGCCTCATATTAGAGGACAATAATTTGAAGTTCAAAGGGTGATTTACTAAGATTTAAGACAAGTCTTTGGGACATAATTGTAATTTTGTTTCTTCTGATCCTTAAAAAATTTTTTTAAAGAGTTTAAGTCCTAGGATTTTTCTCAGATGTGTGGAGATATCATTGACAGGTAAAATTGTAAGGTATTTAAAGTGTACATGATGATTTGGTCTATATATCCATTGTGGATGGGATAGGGATGTAAATTTCTACTAAAGAAAACACAGGAGTCTGCATGTCTGTTATCCTTTGTATCCTTTTTTCTCTTTGGAGCTCCTTGGTCAATAACAGGTTTGCATTTACAAAAATGTTTTTAATTTAAATAAATGTTGTCATTAATTAGGAAAACTCTGAAATGGTTTGAAATCCCTAATTTTCTTGCCACGTAGTTTTTGATTGTGTTCTGTTTTTTTACGATAGATTACAATCTTCTTTATGAAATACAAGCACTGCTACGTGTTTTTTAAACATGATTTCCTCAAGATGACAACCTTTAATGTTGTGTGGTGTGGCTGATGTAAATCTCTGAAAAACTTCTTTTAAAGGAAAACTAAATGTTGCAAAATTAGTTTGTGTGACAATAACTTTTGTCTTTGAAAAACATTACCCGCACTATCTTTTCATTCTGTACTTATTTTCTTACTCCCTAAACACGTGTGATTTACTGAGCTTTCACCTGGGTGCAGCAAACCAGGGGAGCAATGAACCTTTTTTATTTTTCTGAGAGATGCTGAATAAATGAATATATTTACATGCCTGACAGTACTGGTTTTGCATACAAACAGACAAAACACAAGGTTACAACTGCATTCTATTCTTTTAAAAATTTGTTTTGACATATGTCACACTAGTAATTAATTTATGGGCTGCAGTTTTTGCAAATCGTGTGACCCTACTGAGATGACTTTGTTTACTCAAAATGGCAGTGCTTTGTTGGAAATTTAATTGGGGTCTTCTGCATTATGCATTTTCATAAAAGATCCTTCAGATCTGATTTTAGTTGAAATATTGGTTTTGTACAGATTCTCTGAGAGAATGAGAGAAGAATTACTGCTGAATGAAACATAGCTTCTTTTCAAGATGAGAAAAATAAGTGGTGATATATCTGCTTTAAACAAAATTTTTGCATTATAGTTTCACTTCTTACATTATTCTGACACCAGTATCACAGCTTTTTGCCAAGAGCTTGTATGATTATTTCAATAAGAAAATACATTGAAGCCTTAGTGAGAATCACGAGGAAACTTAAAGGTTTATTCTGTGTACAATTTTTTCTTGAAAATAAGTTTTATCTCCCTAGCCGATTAGAATGAGATTGGAGTTTGATTAGAATGAGATTGGAGTTTGAATCCATGCATTAGAAGAGATTATGTATATTCTTTAGATTTTGTGAATGCTGTCCCGTGTTTTCTGCTGCATTTGATGTTTGTGGAGATTGTGTGCTTATCCTTTATGTTCTCTTCAATTATTTTAGTTACTGTGAATTTTAGACTTAGTCTAAGCAGGGTCAACAGATGATACTATACGCCTCACTCCTTCAGTATTCATTTTTCTCATGATCTTGGCCAAATTGGATGTGGCCAAACATTGTGGTGCAGCGGCATTATTGTGGTAAGATGGAAATGGAGAGCGAATCCACAGCTGCCCTCCCAGCCAGGCCCATTTCACAGCATCCATTGTCCAGAAAGGTCTGTGGAGAGCAGCCTCAGGATCTGTTATGTGGATTAGAAGGACTTTTAAAGAGGAAGAAAGCCGAGAAAGGGCAGTTGTTGCAAAACAAATAGAGGAGTAAGTTAAGCTCAGCAAATAGGCTTTATCCACAGATTCTTCTTAGCAGGCAGGCACTTTGCGTGTCTCCTGTGTGTTGGGCATCATGAGGAACGTTTCTGCGTGCGTTCTCAAGAATCCTGTTGTTACGAGAAAACAAGCAGGCGTGGACAGTTGACGATGCCATAATGATATGTAGGTACAAGATGCAGCTGAGATGGTAGAGGACACAGTGCTTGGGTGGCACTCAGTTAGTATTCGTTGAATTAAAAAAACATGAAATGTTGACTTCCCTCTTAAAGGAGTGGCAGTTGGATATAGCCAAGGAGACGGGAGATGGGACATCATGAGCAAATGCCCAGGGTTGTGAAAGCACCTGTGTACCTTGCTTATCGGCTCAGCAGAACTGGACTTTTTATGCCCACAGAAGAGGCCAGGGTGATTTCCCTGCACCTCAGACCAGGTGGAGATGCTGCAGGCAGGGGCTCACCCAGGTGGATGTTTGCCAGGACAGGAGGTCAGACGTCTGCCCTGGCTGGGTGCTTATCAGTGGTCTGGAGGACAGCACACAGGAGGGGGCTTTGGGAGAGTCTGGCATGTGTGCCCTGGGACTCAGAGGACAAATGACTGGCATTAGACTCTCGTCTGCGTAAATCTGATGGTAAGATGGTGGTTGGAGCTGCCTCAGTGGAAGAATGTTGCCACTGTGGTCAGGGATAACTCCTGGCTTCTTTTCAGTAGATGAGAGATGTGAGACAGTGAGGATGATCCCCCCTCGCCCCACAGCTCGGCCACCAGGCTTCACCGAAAGCAGGCCTCCCACCAACCTCTGTTAAACATGCTGTCAAACTCCAGCAGGCCAGCCAAGTCCCTCGGCCTGTCTGTGGGTCCTTCGAAGCCCTGGACCTCTCCTTTCAGGGCCTCCAGTCACCACTGATTGAAAAGTGCACTCACACGTAGACATGGCAGCTTTTCAAACTCAGTTACCCTTACTGTCTGTTTTAGACCATAGAGACCCCCCTAGTATGTGTAGGGGCTGGAAGTGGGAACCTTTAGGAATCCAGCCTCATGTCCTTCAGTCTCTATCCCGGCTCCGTTGTGTGTCCCCTCAGTTTCTTTGCCCCTGCAAGTCCTTATGTTCTATAAATCTCTCGTGTGTTTCTCCAGAGACGCCCTGTCTTAGGTGTTCTGCCTCGTTTGTTTCTTGAGCCAAAATAATTTGGAGATTATTTTTTTTATTCATAAAGATCTTCCTTTCATTTTTATGATTCCATTGTAGACACGAGCCATTGATGATTGAACCAGTTCCTTGTTGGTGGACCTTAGACACGTGCTGCAGTGGATATTACTGCTATTAGGTCATTTTGTACATGGTTGAGGATGTTTGTAGGGGAAGTACTAAACGCAAGATTGCTTGGCTAAAGGTATATGGCATTTATAATTTTCATTTTTTTAATGTTTATCTTTGAGAGAGAGCGTGGGAGGGGCAGGGAGAGAGACACAGAATCCGAACCAGGCTCCAGGCCCTGAGCTGTCAGCGCAGAGCCCGACATGGGGCTTGAACCCACGAACCGTGAGGTCATGACCTGAGCCAGACTTGCTTAACCAACTGGGCCACCCATGCACCCCAGCGTTTGTAATGTTGGTACATGCAGCCTCATTGCCGTTTGTGGAAATACCGGTCAACACCGGTGCCAGCGTTGCAGGCCCTCTTCTCCTCTGCTTTACCGAGGGCACCAGCAGTCGCTTTCATTCTGACACTGGGCATATGAACATATATCTTGGAACTATTTTATTTCCTTTACTGTGAACTGATCCTGTGCTCTTTGTGAAAGTTCTTGTGAGAATGGCATGGGGAGATCGTGTGAAGGTCTTTCTCCAGAGCCTGCCATGTGGGATGTGTTGAGTATGCAAAGGAACTGCAAGGGCTTTTGACAGGAAATAACACCTAAGTGTGAATTGCAACTCTGCCCCGTGCCAGTTGTCTGCTCTTGGCAAGTTACTTAACCTCTCTGAGCCCATGTTCGCCCATCTGTGCGAGGAACTTTGCATAGACCATTGTCCTTGAACTCTCACAGCAGTCTTATGAAAGAAGGATGAGAGCAGTGTGGTCAGCCAGGGGACTCAGAAATGGAGAAACCTCACTGAAATTTGTTGGGGTTCTTGATCCGCCGTACACCCTTGATCTGTAAGCATCTGAATGCCGTTTCATGGTGATGAGTAACAATTGTGTGTGAATTACAGGCCAGCTGTTGGCATTACTTGCAAAGCATCTCAGCTATAGTTGGAGAGTGTTTTATCTGAATGTCTTGAGGAGAGGAGTTTTGTATTCATTTATGACACAATGCAACCTGCAGCTGGCTTTGTATTCAGTGGCTGCTTCTGTAGGCAAAACCACAGACTGGTTGTAATGATGTCAAACTTGCCCCAACTGGTGGTTGAGTTGGTTGAAATTCCTAATGTAAATATTTTAGAAAATTTTTTTGATAATTCTCTTTCGGGTCACATTGATAATGTACTGCAATTTATTTCCCAAGTAAGATTACCCATTTAGTGGAAGGCTTTTCTTACTGCGGTTTCAACACTTGAATGTTTTCCTTTGAAAGATGTCTTAAAGCAACTGTAGCTAGAACTTCTGTTACTTATTTGCCACCTTGCAGCCTGTGTACTATTTTCTGCGTTTGTGAGAGTAGAAAGAAAAAAAACCAAGTGGATAAGAAAGGATTTTGTTCCTCTGGTGTCAGTGCTGTGTATCTTTATGTCTATATGAAATGGTTTTCTTTGATTTACTCTTTTCTCTTTTGGCTTGTCCTTAACCTTTCATTTCTGTTCGGTTACGAGTAATTATGTCTTGTTTAGTCAGATACTATATGATTTGCCTCGAAAATAACTATTGGGTTTTTTCCTCTCCATAACATGCACAGGCTCTACCATAATGCCTTGCACAGAGTTAGCACTCACTAAATATTTGTTGTTGTTTTTTATTCTGTTAAGTCTGATGAATTTTTGTTCAGATGCTGCTAGACACAGCACCCCCTTAAGAATGCTGAGGGAGCTCTAGCAGGGCTGAGAGTGAGGCAGGAGGGTGGCGCAGCCTTGGGCTCCGCTCTACTCTGATACCTTTGCATTTTAGACATCTGATGAAGCACCGAAGAGTATATGATTTTCTAAGATTTCATTCTTCTTAAACCTTGAAAAGATAGATTCCATAAGCCTGGTTTCCTCAGAAAAGCAGTCATTGCTGTAATAATTCCTTTATTTCCCTCTCCTAGTAATTCCACTGAAAAGGAAAAAGGTGATTATAAACCTTTTCCAACTTTTAATGTGAAACTGTTTCTCGCTTAAACTCCAGTGCAAACATATTGAACTCTGTTTTAATCCTACATAATTCATTTTATTAACTATGACCAAATAGAACATCTGTTAAAATTCCATAATGTTAGCTTCATGGGAAAAGAAAAAAATGTGTTTGTTTTTGGAATTGTTCCATTGTTTTATTGTCCAGGCTTTCAGTAAATGTGTAACGGGGCATTCTTATTAATGGGAATATTAAACAAATGAAAAGGAACTATCCCCTTTAATCACAGAGGTTTATAAAATGAGTCACTTAATGGCATTTACATTATGATAACTTCGTACTGTAGAGATGTTCTGTGAAGAATGAGTGATAGTTCATCCTTTAATCAGAGAACCTAAAATTATTACTCCTCAAATATAGATTTTAGCCTGCAGTTTTTCATCATCTCTTAAATAAACAAGAATTTTTAGAAAGAGCAATTTAGTAAAATTATCTTAATATAGAAAAATTACTTGAGCCCTCCAGTGCATATTTTCTCATGTTTTGTTTACAAGAAACCAGCTGCTATTTACTTTTCTCATTCTTTGGACACATTTCATTTGCTCTGTGCAGTTTTGAAAATGTTGCCTGTTTGCATTGTCGCACGGTGACCTCGCTGTCCTGAAGGGACACCACTTCCTGTGTGTAGAGTTGACCAGCATGGAAATGCATTGCGCTGACTCTGCCGTGCACACACATAAGAAAGCTGCTGGTTAAAGGTGGACATTTCCACCTTCTCTCAGTTCTTCATTTTAGTTAACACAGAAACCATAATGTTGAAGTACCTCTCTCTTTGCTTACGTTTTTCATCCCATGTGAAATACCCTCTTCCTTCATCTTTGTGGTTAAGTGTAGATTGCATTTAGGCTGCAAATAACAGAAAATCTGACTCTATTGGCAGTAGCAGATACAGGTTATTCACACACCACCCTCTCCTCACGCCCGTAACAAGAAACCTATAGATAAGTCAGTCTGACGCTGGTGTACCGGTTAAATGAGAGCATAAACGATCTAGGCGCTTTCATTCTGCTTAGTTAACCTTAATACTCTGGGTGATTTACTCATTGTCACAAAATGGCTGCACCATTTTAGGCATCATGGCCCCCTTCCAAGCATGAAGAATGAGGAAGGACTGGAGGCAGTACTAGCCTGTCACTTTGTGTGCAGAAAACAAAAGCTTTTTTTTTTTTTGCCATGTACCTTACATAGTGCCTTCCTGAGTTGAATGGGGAGTGGAAAGTTGAATATGTAGCTCTTCAGTGTAGGAGGTGAAGCCAGGCAGAGGGGATTGGTTCTGATGTTACTGAGTTGCCCTTCAGCGTCTGCCATATTCTGGCTATTCATGTTTTTGTAGCTCAAGTTCCATTTCTTCAGAAAGGAAACTCCATTTCATACACCTCTCACTTCATCCCATACTTGGGTACTTGGGGTGTTAAGAGCATCCAGAACGCTTACCTGGACCACAGTTTTGGACATTTCCTTCTACTCTGTAAACTGTGATGTCTGTTCTTACTCTTTTATTGTTACCTTTGGATTTTTTGGCACCAGTGTGGAAGCTTTACTTTAAAAATTACTTGGTGGTCTCTTTCTAATCTTAAATTGTAATTATTCTGAAAATGAGAGTTGACTTTGAAGTTATTTATTTTTTATAGTTTTGATTTTAAAGTTAAGATCTCAGAATACCCGTGTTGATACATTCATATGTAGAAAACTTTCCTTAAAAAGATATATAAATCACACTTGAAAAACTAGCTAATGCTTGCTTAAGTAGTCAATGCCTTTTGGCGCTTGTGGTACTAAGTCCTTCATGTGCAGGACTTTCATATAATCTTCCCAGTAACCTGAAAAAAACCTACTGTATGGAAACTGAACTCTAGTAAGGTTGTGGTTCTCTCAGAGTCTTAGATCCAGTAGGGGAGGGAACTGAGGACTTTAGAACCCATGATCTTAATCCCGTGGTCAGCTGTATATTTTACATTTTATATGCAGATACTTTTTTCTAGAGAGGAATATAAATATTTCAAATTAATAGTATATTTCTTTGATTTTATACCTTTAAGTAGGTTCTAGTGCTAAGAGTTTGGGGGAAAATATGTTCTCAGCAACTGGCTTTAAAAGAACAGAGCACATAAGCCTAGAGAATTTGCTTTGATAGGGATGTGCATGAAGGTCAGTGGCTTGCAAATCTGTAAAATCCCCTATGTCTGTTGACTTGGGCTTACCTGTCATGTGTTAGTTCTCATGTCCCTTCTCCCAGGGGCCTAGTGTGACCGCTCTACCTAAAATATACCTGCCGCAGCCCTGAACACTCACTACCCTACCTTGAACCATTATCTGAAATAATCTTTCCTAATTTATAAACTGACTACTTACCGTCCTCCCCCAGCAAAAAATATATGCACTGTGAGGGCAAGTGCCTGTGTTTGTTCGGTTCCCTCTGTTAACTCTGCACCTAGAAGAAGGCTTGACAGATAGCAAACTCAGAAAGTATTTAATGGACAAATCATTGACTTCATCATACTTGCTTCTTAGAAGTAGACCACTTTTAAAGTGCTTAGATATTTATAATCTCCGGCAGATGCTCAGGCGAAGATAGATTTGGCAAGAATGACGGAATCCTCACTTAATTCCCAGGCAAGGTAGTGGTTTTCTGCTATAGAAACTTTATGCACTTCAAATGAGGTTTTCTTGTCTTTTACCGTATTTCCTGGTTTTTCTGTGCCTTCCACAAATGGCCTTTAGTTTAATTTTGTCATTTCTAGTTAAGGGCTCTTCCTATGAATCTGTCAAGTATTTAAAACGCTTTTTGAAATGATATAAGAAAACAGTAAATGACTTATTTATGAAGAAAATCCTTCCATCAGATACAGGCAAATTATATACACTGAACACAGTGGGTCAAAAATTACTCTTGAGATTCTGAGTACTGTACCATATCTTACTGTATGAACAAGCAGTATCTTGTAAGGAGTATTAAGAAACTCTATTAAAACCAGGTTTGAAGAAAATCTAGAATTTTTATGTGTAATTCAAGTACTGTGATTGAAGAGAATCATTTAAAGGAACTGTTGAAAAATGATTGTGTATTTGGCTACCTGGTTGTGTATTATCTTGGGGTCATGTGCTGATAATAGTCACAATGTGAATTTTGATCATTCACTTATACTTTTCTAAGCCTCACATAAAACTGTAAGGTGCTAACCTTATTTTGTGGGTGAGCAGGCTGAGGCTCGGGACCGGGAAGCAGCACAGGTAGTGTGTTTCAGGGCTGGGAGCTCGGGCCGGGCCATTGGGATCCACAGGCTTTGTTTGGTACACTTTGCTTATTGCTCACATCTTGCAGATAAATTCACTGTTCATTCTTCTTGGAATTTTTCAGTAAGTCAGAAAAATAAAGTGATTGGGATCAAATCTGTTGACTTGAAGTGGAACACAATTTCCAAGGATTAGCATTCCAAAAGGTAGAAATGGGACCACATTGATAGGCAGAACACCCCTGGTACTTCTAAATGAGACATTAATTTGGCTTCAGCCTCCCTTGTCCAGCCTTTGTTAAGATGGCGTAAATATGCTTGGAATGATTCTGGACTCTTCCTCTTTTCTTCAGTGGGCTTCCATATGTATTCTGAGAAACAGTACAACAGTGGGGGAAAGTTGACTGTTTTTGGCATTGAAATGGTTTTGGTATTTAAGTAATTAACAGATTATTTACTGACGAGTAGGGAAGTAGAGAGTGGTGAGAGAGAAGGCTGTTACTTTTCCTTTGTGAAAATACTCTGCTTTCTAAATTGAGTTTGTCGATATAGAAGTCTTGTCATAGAATAACACACTAGAGGGCGCACAATGCTTGTGTTTTAAATGTTGGTGACAGAAACTGTTACATGAACTTGGGAACTCTTGAGGTCATTGCTTTGTTACCTTGGAAGTGGTTTGAATCAAGAAATGGAAATCCAAGTATAATAAATACTGTTTTTCAATCTAGGGTTCCTAAATTTGTTTTATCTTTTGATATACATATCCACAGATTTTATTTGGGTTCTAATTTTTAAAATTTCTCTCACGGAAACATTTAAAGATATACAAAAATAGTAAAATGAATCTCTTTGGGCCCATCACTCAGCTTCAACAGTTATCAACTCTTGGCCAATATTATTTGATCTGTACTCAGACCCACACCCCTTGCTTAAATTATTTTGAATCAGAAGTTACACATTGTCTTACTTTATCCAAAAATACCTCATTGTGCATCTCTAAAAACAAACTACAGAAAAGAACAGTAGGCATATTTCACTTAGCAAAAGTCTGTCTGAGTGTTCCCCCCAAGGTGTCTATCAGCTGCAAAGGAAAAACTAGTAACTATACAGTTCAGAAAACTGACAGATGCTACCTTATTCAAGTGTCCAAGGTTCACATCACCAGTAATAAAATATATTGACATCCTGCACCTCGAATAAGACGCACAGAGAAGAACACAATATCAGTTCTTGGGAAGTCTTGCCAAAAATTGCATCATCTTAGTCCGATCATGAGAAAACATCAGACAGACTTAAATTGAGAGACTTTGTATAAAATTGTCAGGATCATGAAAGAGTAAGAAAGATGAAAGAACTGTCACATCCAGAAGGTGACTGAGGAGACCCAAGAGGCAAGTGCTGGACTGGGTACTGGAGCAGAAAGGATATTAGGGAGAAGAACTGGTGAAATTCAAGGAAGGTGTGTAGTTTAGCTCCTTGTGTTGCTGCAATACTAGTAGCTGGTTTTGATAATCACTCTGGTTATTTAAGTTGTTAACATGAGGGAAAGCTGAGTGTAGCATGTATGTAACATAGGTATACCATATTAGTGACCTTTCTCAAAGTCTATAAATTATTTTTTAAAAATAGCAGAAAAACCAAGAATGCTCGAAGACG
Organism: Proteles cristata cristata; assembly: GCA_017311185.1. Classification (NCBI taxonomy): domain Eukaryota; kingdom Metazoa; phylum Chordata; class Mammalia; order Carnivora; family Hyaenidae; genus Proteles; species Proteles cristata. The sequence continues at coordinate 376,164 of JAESUZ010005602.1, read as the reverse complement.
CTGCATGAAATAGTTTATTTTTAAATAATCTTCTAAAATAATGACAAGTTAAACTTGAAACTTAATAGTTTATTTTTAATTTTTATCAAAGTAAAGCCTCATGGACCTGGCGACATGTCATATAATGTAGAACATATCATGAATGAGAGGCACCAGTCCCGTGTTCCTTCTCCATTCCATTCTCACTCTTTGGAGATAAAATCTTTTAACTGTTTCTGCTTTTAGTTCATCTTATTACATCCATATTTCTGGATAATATATTTTAACATCTGTTTCTTAATTTGTCAGCCTTACAAACAATCTATTGAAGCTTTGGAATGAAATATATGGTTTAGGTCACGTTATGCTCTTCCCCAAGCATACCTCATCCTAACATTCTAGGTATGTAAATTTTATTCCTTTGGTTATTTTGGAAAGTTTAAGTCATGGATTTGTGTCTTGGTTTTTTTATCCTACAAACTTTAGCATCTTGTAACTTTCTCTTTATGAGGTGAGGCTGTACCTTTTTGCCACTTTACTCTCTTTGACTTTCAAATCCCTCTTTCTGGATGGATTCTCAGTTGCACTTGGCTCCAGTTTGTCAGGTTGCCTGTCAGTTTCACCCTGTCCATCATCCAGTCACTTCTTCCATGACTTCTTCTGGATTGGTTTTAAAAGTTGAGCGCTGTAGTAAACTAGTGTTTGTATTGAGGGTTCACAAATGATCCTCTGGACAAGTAGTTTGCTAGGGTTTTAAGTTGACCTTCACATGTACATCGGTGTTAAGAATGCTGTTTCCCTGTGCACAGAAAACGTGCAATTTTTAAATGTTTTATTTATTTCTGAGAGAGAGAGAGAGAGAGAGCGCGCGAGCGAGCAGGGGAGGGTCAGAGAGAAAGGGAGATAGAGAATCTGAAGCAGGCTCCAGACTCTGAGCTAGCTGTCAGCACAGAGCCCATTGCAGGGCTCGAACCCATGAACCGTGAGACCATGATCTGATCCGAAGTTGGACGCCCAGCCGACTGAGCACCCAGGCTCCCTGGAAAATGTGCATTTTTTTTTTAAATAAAATATTTATTTTTGAGAGAGAGAGAGAGAGAGAGGCAGCATGAGCAGGGGAGGGTCAGAGAGAGAGGGAGACACAGAATCTGAAGCAGGCCCCAGGCTCTGAACTAGCTGTCAGCACAGAGCCCGATGTGGGGCTCGAACCCACGAACCGTGTGATCATGACCTGAGCTGAAGTCGGACGCCCAACCGACTGAGCCACCCAGGTGCCCCGAAAATGTGCATTTTTGACACCCCCAGAATTCAACTACTGGTGGCCCGTAGTTGACCAGGAGTCTTACTGATGACATAAGCAGTCGATTAACACATATATTCTATGTTATGTGTTTTTTTTTTTTTTTAATGTTTCATTTATTTCTAGGAGAGAGAGAGACAGCGTGAGCAGGGGAGGGTCAGAGAGAGAGGGAGTCACAGACCGAAAGAGGCTCCAGGCTCTGAGCAGGCAGTCAGCACAGAGCCCGACGCGGGGCTCAAACCCACAACCGCGAGATCATGACCTAAGCGAAAGTCGGACGCCCAACCGACTAAGCCACCCAGGCGCCCCTATTTTATGTGTTTTTTACACTGTATTTTTATAATAAAGTAAGCTAGAGAAAAGAAAATGTTATTAAGAAAATTGTAAGGGTGACCAGGTACATTTAAAGTCCTGTATTGAAAAAAATCTGCATGTAAGTGGGACTGATGCAATTCAGACCTGTGTTGTTCAAGGATCAACTACATTTCCTTTTGTATGACTCCTGTGTCACCCTGAAAGAGAGGTTTCCAATAGACTGTCTCCTTGAGCTCCAGCAGTTGCTAAAATTTATCTCGTGTTTTAATTTGCTGAACATTTGGGGCATGAGCTTTTTTATTTTCCTTCTTGAAGTTTCTAATTGCTGTTTTAGGGTGCATTATTTACCTTTTTTCATATATTTGAGTGTGACAGCTCAGAATCTTTTTTTTTTTTTTTTTTTTTTTTGTACTGACTTTGTTTTTCCCCTGGGAATCTTGGAATCTTCCCTCATTCTGTTCTCATCTGGTGTGGTCACTCGCTGTGTCTGGACTTTGCACTGCCTTCTTTGGGCTGGATTTGCTGCTCCCCGGGTGTCTTAGAGCCTAGCATTTTTGGGCTTGGGCTTTGTAGCCACACGGCTTGGGTCCTGTTCCTCTGTTTTTACCACAGCTCTGCCTATGACAAGCTTACATCTCTGATGGCTTACTGTCCTCATGCAGTGAAAATGTTTTAAGGCATAATAAATTAAGGATATAACTCATTTATTTAAGGCCTTTCTTATAGCCTGATTTTTTTTTTTTTTTGCACATGACTGTCTCTAGTGCCTAATGAAATTTATAAAGCATTTGATGATAACTGTTCATAAGCATTCTTTGGCGTCAAGTGTGTTTCCTTGATTTTTTAGGTAAGAAGGAATTATATCATTGAATTATGATTCTTAGAGAAGCATTTTGATCTTATCAGTTTAGTGTGCATCCTCATTGTATTTGAGAAGTAAATGATTACATTTGTGTACAGGACTCTTTTTTTTAATGTTTTAAATGTTTTTATTTGTGTATGTGTGAGAGAGAGACAACGTGAGCAAGGGAGGGTCAGAGAGAGGTAGATACAGGCTGTGAGCTAGCTGTGAGCACAGAGCCTGACGCAGGGCTCAAACCCATGCACTGTGAGATCATGAGCTGTGCTGAAGTCAGACGCTTAACCAACTGAACTACCAGGTGCCACAAGAGTCTTTTAAACTGATAAGCAAGTTTTCTGATAAAGCTTCCTTCGACCTTGATCCCTGTTGTTTATCCATGAATTCTTCCATACTTCTGTTTGGGAGAATGGAGTAATGACCAAGTTAAAAATCACTTTGGAATGAAGTTCGTAGGGTAAATTAAGTATGTCTTTGGCCTGGTCGAAGATACTGGTCATGTCTGTGCTTAGAAGAGACTGGTGTGTCTTCTGTTGAGCGATCAAGATCTTATGAAAGTTATACTCTGTGCCAATTATCTGTTGGTTTACACAGTTGTTTACAAAAGTTCTTTTTTTCATCCTTACAGAAATTTAATATGAATTTGAAAAAAAAATTGTAGATAACACATCTCAGCCATTAAATTTTGGGCTAGTTTTGATCAAGTAAAAACATCAGAGGGCCTGGCATATATATAGTAACCTCTTGGTAATTGGTAAGTTCTCACTATCTTGTAAACCATTTTATGAACTAACAGATATTCGTGTATTTAATACCAACTGAGAAAACTGACAGTGGTGTAAGTAACTTGATCTCCATAAAATAATATAGTTTATAGAAGGCTGAGCTGGACTCTGAATTCTTTGAACCCTTATGCTCTTTTTATAACAATGTACATATATTTTTTTCTTTGGGGGTATGAGTGAGTAGGTTCTAAAGTGAATAGTAGCACCTTCATTTTCTTTTTCCTCTCTCACTTTTTCTTTTGAAAAACGAATTTTACAGATAAGATAAAATATGTTTATTTTCCCAAGATTCAGTGATGAACATTCTGTCTTGTTTCCTTTATCTTTGTTTCTCTATTTTTTCGTAAACATTTTAAGTTCGTAGCAGATATTTGATACTTGATTATTAAATATTTATATTCTGTCTCCTCTAAGAATGGAGATGTGCTTCTCTTAATTACGGTACCATTGTCATACCCAAGAAATTTAACTTTAGTATGTTAATTATTATCTGATTTATTACCTAATGTATGGTCGTTATAATGTTCACTGTTGTCCCAATAATAAAAACTTCACAACTTGTTTTATCTCTCCCGTATCTTGTAAAGGATCACACATGCATTTGGGTGTTAGGTTCCCTCAACCTTTTTTTCCCCCTTGACATTGATGTTCTTGAAGAGTTGCTCTAAAAACAGTTCCATAATCTGCATTGTCTCATTTCCTCGTGATGAGACTCTGGTTGAAGGTGTGTATATATGTATATGGACACTACGTGGGTGACACTGAATACTTGATCTTGCAGTACATGAAAAGACACACTATGTCCCCCTGTTGGCAAAGCCTAAGTTTAGTCCTTTGATGAAGTTGGTGTTCTTTACTTTTCTGTACTCTGTAGGCTCAGTTCTCTTTTGTTAGTAAGTAATCTCCGGGGTGATATTTTGAGACTATGTGATTATCCTGTTGCCCAGTCATCTTTTACCCAATAGTTAGAACATCTATGGATGCTTCTTGCCTGAAGCATTCATTACATTGGTGATTGCAAAATGATGATTTTCCTAATACTGTCATTTTTCTCTGAATTTGTTAGCTGGCAGTCTTCTGTAATGAAGCTTCCCTCTTGTACTCTGCCCTTACCTCCCACTGCGGCTCCAGCTCCTGTTTAAAATGGCCATAAGGACTCGTGGATCCTTTTTTTTTTTTTTTTTAACAGTTGGATTGATATGTTGCATGTACCACCCCTCGGAAGTCATGAGTTCTTTTTTATTCAGTAACTAGAAGCCATTAGCATTATTCTTCCTGTTCATACTGTCCCAAATTTGGCCACTAGGAGCCTCTTCAAGCCTGCTGCTCTACTTGCAGGACATTTTCTCTATTAACCTTGAAGAAGTTCCTTGTTATAACAGGGAATCCTGGTCCTGTCAGCCCCTCTCCAAGGAACCCTTGATTGCTTTTAGTAGGGAGTGATATTTAGGAACTGAAATGTTGACTTGAGGTGTATTATTGTATCTAGGATCTTTTATTGGACTGAGAAGATATTTTTTTAATGAAATACGTTATAATGTTTATTCATTAAAAATTTTTTCAGATGTTTTATTTATTTCTGAGAGAGACAGCGTGAGTAGGGGGGAGGGAGAGGGGTGTCAGAGATAGAGGGAGACGCAGAATATGAAGCAGACTCCAGGCTCTGAGCTAGCTGTCAGCACAGAGCCTGATGCAGGGCTCGAACCCACAAACCGTGAGATCATGCCCTGAGCCGAAGTTGGACGCCTAACCGACTGAGCCACCCAGGTGCCCCTATTAATGTTTGTTTATTGAGAGCAAGAGAGCGCAAGTGCCAGGGAGGGGCAGAGAAAGAGGGAGAGAGAGAATTCCAAGCTGACCGCCCAGACCCCCACGCCGGGCTCAGTCTCATGAACTGTGAAGGATCATGAGCTAAACCTAAATCAAGAGCTGGACGCTTAACCGACTAAATCACTCAGACTCTCTGAAATACACTGTTTTTATACTTTATTCCCACTGCCCTATATTTATTTCAGGCAGGAACAACAAATAGTTATTGTTTATTTGATTTTTTAAATTACCATATTATTAAAATTTTTTGGTGTGCAGGGCTATGAATGTGAATACATGTGTCCATTTGTATAACCGCCATCACAATCAGGGTGCAGAACATTTCCATCATCCCTAAAAGTCACTTATCTTATCCCTTTTTCATGGTTCTATCCATGTACCTGCTTGTGACGGCTGGCAGTGACTGATCTGTTTTCCATCACTGTAGTTTTTTTCTAGGTTAGAATGTTATTTAAATGGAGTCATACAATTTACAACCTTTGAGACTAGTTTCTGTCACTCAGCATAATGGGTGTAGATTCAGCCCAGTCATTGCGTATATTGATAAGTTTGTTCCTTTTAATTATTTCATTTGTTTGGCTATCCCACAGTTTATGTATCCATTGACTCATCCAAGGACACTTGAATTGTTTCCAGTTTGGAGTCATTATGAAACTAAGTGTTTTTAAGTTTTCTCATACAGGTTTTTGTCTGAACATAAGTTTCCTTTCTTTAGGGCAGATAGGAAGGGGATGTATGGTAAGTTTTTGATAATTTTCTAAGAAACTGCCCAACTCTTTTCTATAGTGGCTATATAAGTTTGCATTACCACTAGTCATACATGCTCTAAATCACCAGCACTTGCTTTGGGCAGGATTTTAGCCATTCTAAAAGGTGTGTAATGGTATCTCCTATAATGGTTTTAATTTTTGTTTCCCCAAACATCTTTTCATGTGCGTACTTGCTGTACTTATATATATTTTAAGTTTATTCATTTTGAAAGAGATAGAGACAGTGTGAACAGGGGAGGGACAGAGACAGGGGGCTACAGAGGGTCTGAACAAAGCAGGTTCTGTGTTGCCAGCTCAGAGCCTGATGCGGGGTGAACCATGAGATCATGACCTGAGCCGAAACCAAGAGTTGAACACTTAACCGACTGAACCACCCAGGCACCCTGTTTATATTCTTTGGTGAAGTATCTTTACAGGTTTTTTGCCCATTTTTTTAAATTCGTTGGTTTCTTACTGTAGTGTTTGAAAGTACTTCATGTTTGGGATGCTTGTCCTTTGTCCCTTAGGTTATTTGTAACTTGAATTTTCATTCCCTGAGCACTATTATTCATAAAATAAAAGCTTTTACATTGTGGCAAAGTCCAGTTTCCTAATGTTTCTTTCATGAACTGTACTTTGGGTGTCGGGTCTGAAGAGTCTCCCCAAACTCCAGGTCACGAAGGGTTTCTCCTGAGCTTGCTTTTACAAGTTCTGTAGTTTTATATTTGACGTGGATGTCTATGATCCATTTTGAGATGATTTTTATTTAAGGGGTGAGGTTTAGGGCAGTGTTCATTATTCTGCATATGGATGTCCTCTTTCAGCAGCATGTGTCAGAAATATGATCCTTTTCTCCACTGAATGCTTTTGCACCTTTGTAAAAAATCCGTTGGCCATATTTGCGTGGGTCTGTATCTGGAACGAATTTGTATTGGTTGCTTACAATGTGTCAGCAAAGTCTTTGTTTTTCTTTCCCTACTCAGGGATTTGTGTCCTTATTTTTGACCATCAGTCTTGAAAGACAGTGCTCTGATTTCTCTTTGTTTCTTTCTTTAACTAATAGGAAGAAATAAGACCCCCGCCCCCCCCCAAACTACATGCCTTGCTTTCCACTGTTTTTTTCCTTACTAAAACATCTCTTAAAAAGAAAACAGAACTGTTCCGAATGACTAAGAACATTAAGAGTCTTTTACTTTTTTCTTCCATTTTTCTAAGAATGACCTACCTTCTGTTGAATTACTCTTCCTTTACTATATATGCATCAGTGGGATGGAAGCTTCTTTCTTAAGTTTGATTCAGCATGAAGTTCATATCACTTCCTTTTATAGATTGGATCACTAGTTTTTTGTTTTTGTTTTTTAAATTGCTGTTACATTGCCAGGTAGTAGAAATAATCATGACATTTATGACTTGAAGAAGGCAGAGGCGCCATGTATTTTATTTTATCCCAGCATGAAGCATCTTCCTTGGAGAGCTGTCTTCTTGAGGCACCTGGGTGGCTCAGTCCACTGAGTGTCCAACTCTTCATTTTGGCTTGGGTCATGCTCTTGAGTTCCATATTGGGCTCTGTGCTGATAGCCCGGGACCTTCTTGGGACTCTCGCTCTCTCTCTCTCTCTGCCCCGCCTGTGCTCATGAGCTCTCTCTCTCTCTCAAAATAAATAAACATTAAAAAAAAGTTGTTCTCTTTACAATGTCCTGTAAAATACAAGACCTCAAATTGACTAAGATCATTTTGCTCATTTTGGTGAAGATAAAACCTAGAACTGGATTATGTGACTCTTAATCTCACACTGCCTTCCTGGAATGGCAGCTCTCCAAACCTCAGAGTTAACGTGAAGCTTTTTTTGTTTTTAATGTTTATTTCTTTATCTTGAGAGAGAAAGAGAGAAAAGAGAGAGAGAGAGTACACATGAGGAGGGGCAGAGAAGGAGGGAGAGAGAGAATCCCAAGCAGGCTCTACTAGTACTGCCAGTGAGGAGCCTGATGGGGGGCTTAAACTCAGGAACTGTGAGATCATGATGAGCCAAAATCAAGAGTCTGTTGCTTGAATAAGCCACCCAAGACTCCCCTACTGTGAAACTTTTAATGCAGAAGACATCGTGGAAATTTTCTTTGTACCCTGCAGTTCAAAAGAAGTTCACCGCGTTGTGAAAGAGATAATGTGACTGAGGTGGCAACCCAGTGTTTTTTTAGCTCCTGAAAACATTTATGGAGTGGGTGTGGGGTACAGAGCTGTAGAGTTAGTAATGTGTGCATAAGACAAAGGAGCTCAAAGATTCTGCTCTCAGAGAACTCCTGTTAATGTAGAAGGGCATGTATATGCATTTGTGAAGCAGTTGGTCAGTAGTTGAAAATTAGGAAAATTGCTAAGTACTAGCAAGTATAAAAACAGATAGGTAGTCAGAGATCCCTGTCTCTGGATGAGTTCAGTTTTGGATAATCCTTGTTTTTATAAAACTTAGAACAAGGAAGAGGAGAGTAATGGAATTGATATGTCAGTATTGGAAAGCATTCTAATAAAAAGTGTGCCTAACTGCCTTGTAAAGAATATTTCTTATCTTGCACCCAAGTTGCATAAAAACAGTGAGTTTGGACTTGTAATCACATGTGGTGAACTCTGTTTGGGGTTGGGATATTTGTTCATTCCTTTTTTTTCTCTCCTTCATTCCTAACTCTTGCCTCAAGTTAGAGGGGGAAAAATAAAAGTGCAAGCCAAGGTGGAATTTACATGGAAGGCTCTGTGTAATGTTCTCATGTAAATTACAGGAATGGGTCTTCTTAGAGCATTAACATTGTGAAATAGAAGAATTAAAAAAAAAATTAAACTGGTGGTAGGCCAAAAAAAAAAAGGAAAACAACCATGGAGGTATTAGCTAATTAACAGTCTAGATTTAATAGTACCCTATTTACTATGGATTTTTGATTGAGTATCTGAAGTAAATGTTGGGGAAAATGGGTAGCAAATTTTGATCCAGATGTGTCCACGAGGCTCAAATGTGTGAATAGTAAAGACATGCTTTGCTCTTGGCTTTTAAGTGTGGGCTTTCACTTGAAGGATCTTGAATAAATCTCTCATTGTGGTTAAAAAAAGAGAAAATCTTTTATCAGGAACACTTCACTATGATTCCTTATGTTGAAGTAAATTTAGATGTATGCTGAATCTCTTAAAACATGACTGGATACAGAAAAAAACATTGTGGAATTCATTTCATGCAAATCAAAACCCAGAAATCATTTACAGCCCATTTGATAGCTTAGAATTAAATAGGTGTCACTCATATTTGGGACTTTTTAAGGCATTATTCAACCCCTGTGACTTTGTTAGCTTGGACTAGCTTTTGCATTTTCACAAATTTGCTTGTGTGTGCGTTTTTAAAACTAGTTTTAATATTCTACTTCTTAAAATAAAGAGTTGGAGCCATCAAAGTTGGCAAGCGTTAAGCATGCTAATTAGTTCAACATACTGACCCATTCTCTGAATTATTAGTTCAAAGAAGTATGTGGACAGGGATGAAATTAGATTTGGGCATTTTTCACTCTAGTTGTTTTAGGATACTCAGAGCTGCTTTGATCTGTAAATAACAGATGCTTTTTCACGCATGGTTCAGGATACATCAAACATGTCTGAAAGTTTGTCTCAGATTTAGGACTCATCATTCTTATCCTGAATTGGATATACATACTTGTAAGTGTACGGCATGGCAGCTTTAGAAAAGCTTTTTTCGACTTTGTGTTTGATACTTAAGGCTAGAATATTTTATTTTTCAAAGTATGTATGCACAGGCTTTACTATTTTTTATAAACTGGTGTAAGTAGTAATAAGGTAGTGCATAAAATTTACTTTATTGCTAACATAGATTCACTTACTCAGATGTCACTTGTAGGAGTAAAAGCTTATGCAATTATGGAAGCATAAAAAGTACGTGTGTGTGTGTGTGTGCATGCGCGCGCATACACAATAAAGTGTGTACATAGAGTAACGTATATTGCTCATGTGTATATAAATGTATATACACATGAGATACGCTGAGTTACCTGTGGAAAAGAAAAGCATGTTTGCTTTATTTTTGTTAGTTAAATATTCTGTTTAACCTTAACTAACAACTAGAATCAGGAACGTGCCTAAGAGTCTGCACAAAACATTGTTTTTAATGTAGGTTTCATAGCTTACTACCTCTTTTGGCTTTTATATAAGAAAACTTTAATACCATTGGGGACAGTTTTTGAAAAGTATAATGGCGTTTGGTGAATGGAGGATAGGATGAAAAGTGTGAAAGACTGAGATGGTAAGACTTGAGAGACCCTGACGTCCCCATTTCCCACTGTCCCTTATTGGAGGGCTGGCTTGCTGGCCCTGCTCCCACTGGTGTAAGATGTAAGGGTGCCGTGTGACCAGTGCCCTCCACTGGGTAAGCCTCTTGTTTAGAAAAAATGTTAGAAATAGTAAATGGCAATGTCTTGTATTAATTAGACAGTATTAAATACATTCTTTTGTTTAGTAAAGTCATTTTTGTGTTTTTGGTCCTTAAGCAGAGTAAAGTTTTAGGAGACATTTTATTTGTGGCTTTTATCAAAATAGTACCATAATTGCTTCTTTACTATATCAAGCATTAGGCTACCCAAGTTCTAGTTGTAATTGTGCCATCTTGTGCCTTTTGAAGTTGTGTAACCTCTCTGGGCGTTGGTTTTCTCATTTTTAAAATGGTTGGGGAAGTTGTAGGCCATGTCTGGACCACAGCCTGTTTTTGTAATAAAGTTGTATTGGCACATAGCCATTCTAGCTCATGGACGTCGCATCTGCGTCTGGTTTCACACTGTAATGGCAGGGTTGAGTAGTTGTGGCAGTTTGTATGGCCCACAAAGCCTAAGGTATTAATTATCTGGCTCTTCACAGAATCTTGAACTGGATCATCTGTAATCTGCATGGCTTACATTTTCTTTATGCCAACTTCTTTTTTTTTTTTTAATTTTTTTTTTAATGTTTTATTTATTTCTAGGAGAGAGAGACAGCGCGAGCAGCGGAGGGTCAGAGAGAGGGAGACACAGAATCTGAAGCAGGCTCCAGGCTCTGAGCTGGCAGTCAGCACAGAGCCCGACACGGGGCTCGAAGCCACGAACCGCGAGATCATGACCCAAGCGAAAGTCGGACGCTTAACCGACTAAGCCACCCAGGCGCGCCTATGCCAACTTCTTTTTGATCCTAAGGACTAAAAGTCTTGTCTTTCTTTAAAAAATTATTTTTAATGTTTGTTTGTTTTTGAGAGAAAGAAAGAGAGAGAGAGATTGCATACACGTGTGTGCACAAGTAAGGGAGGGGCAGGGAGAGAGGGAGACACAGAATCTGAAGCAACTCCAGGCTCTGAGTTATTAGCACAGAGCCTGATGCGGGGCTTGAACTCAAAACTGTGAGACCATGACCTGAGCCGAAGGCATATGCCCAACCAACTAAGCTACCCAGGTGCGCCTAAAAGTGATTTCTATTAAAAATAGAGTATACGGTATGTCATTTTTCAGTATTCGTTTTTCCCTGTATCCACTTAGCAAATTACCAAAATAGAAAATCTTGGCGATCCTTGGTTCTCAGAGTATGGGTTCTTTACCAGCAGCAGCAACATTATCTGGGAGATGTTTAGAAATATAAATTCTAGGGGCACCTGAGTGGCTTAGTCGGTTGAGTGTCTTTGGCTCACATTTCGGTTGAGTCAAATTCAGCATAGGTAATGATCTCAAGGTTTGTGAGTTCTAGCCCTGTATCAGGCTCTTTGCTGTCAGCGTGGAGTCTGCTTTGGACTTTCCCCGCTCTCTCCCTCTCTCTCAAAAATTAATAAATTAAAATAAATGAAATCCAAATTCTCAGGACTGAATTTCAGGGGGTGGAGCCAGAACCTTTATTTTTACAAGGTCTTTAAGTGATTTGGATGCTCACTGAAGTGTGCAAACCACTGGACTGGGTGATATCAACTTCACTTAAAAGATTTTCTTGTTCTATTTGAAGTAAAGAAAAAACTTAAATTCTACAACTATTCAGTAAATCAAAAGAAAAATAAAATGTCGAACATTACTACAGAAACCAATGGCTAATTATTTGCCTCCAGTAAAACCTTTCATCATAAATTGTGTAGAAATTTTTAATATGATGAAAAATTTATTAAAAACAGGTCATAATAGGTCACCTTCAGCATGATTTTTTGACATGACAAGAAAGTAAACAATGCCATTGTTTTTTTCATGGAATTTTCTCTTTTAGGTGGGGGATTGAGGTATTTTGAAATTAATGATTTGAAATAAACAGTTTTCAGAATAAAAGAAATCCATCAACAGTTGTTTTGCTTGTAAAGTAAATACTTAAAGAAAAGGACATTTAGGGGTATAGTAGCCTGTCCAGCTTCCTTTCTTACTCATTTTAAGTGAGATCAGTGTTAAATTGATTTTTTTCCTCATTGCAAAAAAAAAAAAACAAAAAAACACTAGAAATGAGCACCACCTGATCACTCATGTACATTAGGAAAGCTCACAAATACAGTGCTTTGTGCTAAATCTCAAAGAGAGGAGTAGGAAAGCTACACATGTCAAGAAAGCATTACAGGATGACGCTGTTATTTGGAGAATTGCTTTCATCTTTGAGATATCTCACACCTGCTTCATTTGGCACAGAATGTTCCATCTCATGAAAAACAGTCCCCCCCACCCCATCCCAAAGTACACAGATAAAGCACAGTAAAAGGCAAAATTTTTAACATAAAAACTCACTTAAAGGTGCCATCTAAAATTTCAGGGTATATAGCCTAAACTTCCTGAAAACTAACTTTGTTTTGTTGAAAAGAGACCTGTGGTTTTCTGTGTGTGTGTGTGTGTGTGTGTGTGTGTGTGTGTGTGTACGTACACATATATGTACAACATAAAGATATGCATGCTATATTATATACACTTAAACATTTACATACAGTTTATTTGATATGTGTGTAATTACATATAAGCACATTTCCATTACATATGTGTATTTCAAATCATGCATACAACAGATTTTACAAATGTAATTCTTTAGTAGTATTTTTTAACTTCTAGAATCTCTTAACACTTGGACACGTCTATAGGACTACATTTACTATGCTGATTACTTTTACTTTTCTCCTTTTTAAGTGCACCAAAAAATATGAAGTAATTTGGGTGGACAAAAGGCGTGTGTGTGTGTGTGTGTGTGTGTGTGTGTGTGTGTGTGTGTATTCAGCCATTTTTTTGTTATAGAGTAAGAGTTAAATATCTCCAAATAGTAAAATGACTAATTCTGTGAAGTCATCTTTTCTTCACATAAAGGTTTGGATTTTTAGGCTCCAGGTGTTTTTTGTTTTTGTTCTTTTATTAAAATTGTGGTTGTCTGATTGTCTTACAACTCCTTGAGCACCTTTCTCTTGCTTGCAGTTTTTGATTAGGGGAATATTTATTTGCTTTAGTTTTTCAAGGGGGTAGAATCAGACTTCTTTTTCACATTTTAGAGATGACACATTTGGCTATTCCTGAGCAAAATCCAGTTAAAAAATAATAGCATTTATTCTTTAGTAAACTACCAAGCTTTTTGAACCATCTGGAACTTTATTTTCTTTGCACACAGCATCTGAGTTTCAGCTGTTAGCATTTCTCCTTTGCTCTGGGAAGGGTCAATTGCTTCTAAAGTCTTTGATGCTTGCTGTGTCAGCCCTTTTCATATTTTCAAAATGCCCGTGTAAAAGGGCTTTTCATCCATTCATGCTGATAATTCTTTTGAACTTGAGGTTTCAACCAAACTAATCAAATTTAATTATAGCTCAAATCCTGTTACAGTGAACTCCAGTAGACTTGTAGCTTAGGTTAAATTTTTTGTTTGTTACACTGTAGTTATCCATTACCAACATTACTTGGAATGGGCCATTGACTGTAGTATGGGGGACCTTTTGTAAAGCTCAGGATTTTGTTCTGTTGACACTGGTGATATGATTTGAACTTTATTCTTTTCTAAGGGAAATACTGAATTAGTCTCAAGTAAAATACACGCCTTGTGTATATTTCAGATGATCTCTTCCTGTTCATCTTTAACAGTTAGAACAATTGTAGTCTAAAAACTACTATCTTCTAGATCCTTCAGTTTTGTTGTTGCTGATGCTTGTTTTTTTTGTTTGTTTGTTTCAAACATCCCTGACTGAGGATTTAATTACATCCTCCTGGGAGTTTCCCTGTGATTTGTGCGTATTTCCTGGTGTTCCCAGAGATTGTTTTTTTATTTCTTTTTGTTTCATTAAAAAAGCTTGAACAGTATTATTTACTAGAGAGCAAGTAGGAAATACTGAGTTCTGTAGGCTGAAGCATATATTCAAAGGAGGCAGACTAGTACTGATTCCTTTAGTGCCTTCTTCATAGTGGTTGCTAACACATGCATACTGTATTTTAACAGCTTGTTAAATTCACTTATTACTCTGTATTTACACACTGCTGAATGTGCAGAGTTCTTTCTCTCTACAGTTTAAATTTCTATTTTTAAATTAGATTTTATTTGGATTTCTAAGCCGATTTGAGATTAATGACATTGCAAATTCTTTAAGTCTCTGAATCTCGAAATGTATACATTTTTATAATGTTGGACCAATTTTTGACCTGTAAGAGTAAAATGACAGAACTCACTCTATGAAGCTTTTGATTCCAGAATGGGAAATAGAGTTCATCAAGAAGAGCAGATTGTAGAGCTCCTCCTCTTAAAGATGAAATTTGAATTTTCTTTTTTAAAATTCATCCCCGAATTGCCAGTTTCCCAGACTTTGTTATCGCAAGTGCTCATGTTTTATAATGAAGTGAAATGTGAAGTTAATTTGCAGCCTAGGTGCTTTGAAGTATAATTTTGCTTGCTAAGTTGTCATGGATTTCCAGTGCTTACATTAAAAGGAATTTTAGTAATGATGCTGCCATGTGTGGTGTCTGTGCAGTTGGCCATATGTAGGACAGGTTTACTGCATAACTCTTTGGTGGGTTTTAGAGTTGTCTGCCACAGTTCTCGGTCTGGTCAGAGGGCGTGGCCAGTTCTTGTCCGCCTTTTGACTTCATTGCCAGAGAGTGTGATCTACATGTGTTTGTCCATATTCTTTTATTTATTTATTTATTTATTTTAATGTTTTATTTATTTCTGAGAGAGAGAGAGAGAGAGACAGCATGAACAGAGGAGGGTCAGAGAGAGAGGGAGTCACAGACTGAAACAGGCTCCAGGCTCTGAGCTGGCAGTCAGCAC
Source organism: Proteles cristata cristata (assembly GCA_017311185.1). Taxonomy (NCBI): domain Eukaryota; kingdom Metazoa; phylum Chordata; class Mammalia; order Carnivora; family Hyaenidae; genus Proteles; species Proteles cristata. The sequence continues at coordinate 361,095 of JAESUZ010005602.1, read as the reverse complement.
AGAGCCTGATGCGGGGCCCGAACCTACGAACCGCGAGATCATGACCTAAGCGAAAGTCGGACGCTTAACCAACTAAGCCACCCAGGCGCCCCATGTTTGTCCATATTCTTAAGTAAACAGAAGCCCACACTGTCATTAAGAAACTACAACTTTCAACTAACAGGGACTCAGGTCTTGCGAGACCTACCTAATCTTTAGAGAGCAGGGGTTTAACATTTTCATTTTGAAAAAACTCCTTTTACTTCCATACATGTTTAGACAGACTATGCTGAGCATTGTTTTAGCTCTTATCTAAGAGCCGTTAAGAACTTAGATTGATGAATCCTATTTTATCTATAGGTATAGATGGTGACAGATAGAGCCTTTAGTGCCTACAAACATAAACATGGGAATCTTGATAGAGGAGATGGGTGAGCGCGTGGCCTCTGCAGGCCTGTCTGGGTTCACATCTCCGCTCCAGTGCCTCCTACTTCTGTGTCCTTAGGCAAGTTATTTAATCTTACCTCATTTTCTTCATCTGCAAGATGAGGGTAATAATAATACCTCCTCGCCAGGTTGTTGACATTACGTGTTTGTACCTATAAGGTGCCTAGGAGAGTATCTGAAAGATAGCCCTGAAGAGTTGTTTGTTGTGATTTTTCGTTATTGCTGACCTCATGATGTTATCATCCTTATTAGGGCCGTCCTAAAACTTACTGGCCTCATCCCAGCTCATTATCATTGAGTTTCATCCTGAGTATTGCTGGTACTCCATGTGATGTCCTGAGTATACCCTGGATTTGTCTTTTTGCAGCCTCTTTACCAGTCCTCATCATTTTTAGACCATATATTTCAAAGAGGTGGTCCAAAATATCGGAGCCTTGAATTTTTTAAAAACATTTTTTATGTTTTTATTTTATTTTTGAGAGAGAAAGCAAGAGCTAGTAGGAGAGGGGCAGAGACAAAGGAGACACAGAATCTGAAGCAGGCTCTAGGCTCTGAGCTGTCAGCCTGGAGCCTGATGTGGGGCTTGAACTCAGGGAATGTGAGATTATGACCTGAACCGAAGTTGGACACTTAACCGACTGAGCCACCCAGGCACCTCGTTTTTTTTTTTTTTAACTATAAACCCACATCTTAAAATTGAGTGGTTTTAAACACAATTCTAGATATCCAACATTTCTTGGAAAAATCAGAATAGCTGGCAGTATCTAGTCTACATACCTGCGGGGTGGCAACACTTGGCTGGCGGTCAGTGGCAGCCACCTCCTTAGACAGAAGCTGTGCCCCCCGGGTCGCCAGGACCTCTACCTCTCCCCAGTGTCTCTGACACTCTCCTCACTGCAGCCATTTGTATCATTTGCTTGTGCCATGTAATATTTATTTGCTGCCAGTAGTATAGACACTCATGTTTCCCTGACCCTTCAATGGTAGGTTGCCAAATTTTGATCATTGTATAAACACGAATTTGTTAAGACCAGGTATACGTGATAGTATTTTGATTTTGTCTATCAGATGGAGCATTGCTCTGTGCAGGTTTTAGAACAGGGCACAACTTGCTGAAAATAAGAGATGAGAAATACAGCATGTGTTTAAGCTCAAGCCAAAGAAAAGTGTGTAAATGAGGTGTTTGTATCAGATAGTCATCAAGAAGCCTTCTGGATAAATTTAGACTGCAAGTCAGAAAAAACTATAAGGTTTCTGACACCTGAAGTGTACATGAGTGTATGTATATATTTTATTAATGTCTGAGGACAGGCATTAATAATCAAGATCATTGAGCCAGAATATCCCCTATTTGTGACTCTTAAAATAAAAGACTTCAGTAAGAGGTCATGTCCCATCAAAATGACTTAGGGGAATATCAGAGCTGCTTTAGAGGACTGGGTTAATTTTCTATAGCTGTAAAGAATCAGCACAAACTTAGTGGCTTAAAAGAACACATACTTATCCCTCAGTTCCTTAGAGCAGCCTCCCAGTGTGGCTGGATTCTCTGCTCAGGATCTCACAGAGCAGCAGTCAAGGTGTCATTTAGAGTTGCAATCTCATCTGACGCCCCGGGGCATCTTCCAAACTCACCTGGCCATTGGCAGATTTCTTTACTCCTGGCTCTGTTGATATATTAGGATCAGAAAGTTGATCATGACATGTATTAGGATTTTTTAGAGTTAAAAAGACCTGGTTAGACTCACCAACATTTTACTCCATAATGTTAAGAAACTTGAGAGGTTTCATCACTAAAAAGTACATCTTGCTTTTGTTTTGAGCAGGGAAGGGGCAGAGAGAGGGGGAGACACAGAATCCGAAGCAGGCTTCGGGCTCTGAGCTGTCAACACAGAGCCCAATGCGGGACTCGAACTCACTAACAGCAAGATCATGACCTGAGCTGAAGTTGGACGCTTAACGAAATAAGCTACTCAGGCACCCCTAAAAAGTACATCTTGTTTTTGTAACAGTGGTATCAGTTGTTAGAATCCTGGGATTTTTTTTTTTTTTATTACACAACTAACCATTTCTGGGAGCTAAATTTTACACTTGGAGCTGTCCAAAGCCAAAACTATTTCCAAATGATCTTCATCCCTGGCCCCTCAGAATTCACAAGTTTGTTACGCGTCTTGGGTTCTCATGAATGTGAGATGTTTGGAGAAGCAGTGTCTGGATATAGGAGCTGGAGTTCTTTTCCATTATTAACTGTATTGCTGTAATTTACAGATGGAAGAACACGGCTTTTTCTCAGGTATATCTGCATAATTTTCTCCTCAGGTGGTTCTCTGAGGGTAACGAGACTGAGTCCTTGAACCAGTGGTATAAAAATTGGGACTTCTGGTTAGGATTTTAAGATGATCTGTCTATAAACAGCAAGTTTATAGATTAAGGTTAGGGGGGTTTTTAGATGCATAAATTCAAGTGATCCTTGCTTTCCCACCCATTGTGATTTACACTATCTGTACTTCTAAACTTTCATGTAATACAGATATATTATCTAATGTCAAAGGCTGTGACTATAAGAAGGCAGAGTCACAGCCATGCTCAAGGAGCTCACAGTTTTGGGGTAGGAAATCAAGAGTTAGCCACATTTAAAACATAAGTTGTAGAATCAGAGTTAGTGAAGTAGGAGCATGTGTTAAGTATACAGCTTATTAGAAATTTCGTAATAGCAGAAGCCACCTTACATCATTTGTGTCTAATGAAGTTGTTTACCTTTTTTTTTTTTAAAGTACCTAAAGTATAGAAAACAAGTGAGCGATGCCAGAAGCAAATGAGATCATATGCAACTGCAAATTCATATATGGCTAAGCAAGTCAAAATTATGGTCACAGATACCATTCTGTGCTGGCATTTTATCAAAACAGTTTATGTGTTTTCGCTATGCAATCCACTTCTCATAGGATTTTGGGAAAATGAAATTAGATAATTTTTTAAAAAATGTGTTTTGACTTCTTTGTGAAAAAGGGAGAGAGACAGAACATGAGCTGTGGAGGGGCAGGGAGAGAGAGGGAAACACAGAATCCAAAGCAGGCTCCAGGCTCTGAGCTATCAGTACTGAACCTGACACGGGGCTTGAACTCACAAACTCTTAGATCATGCTCTGAGCTGAAGTCAGATGCTTAACCAACTGAGCCACCTAGGCGCTCCTGAAATTAGACAATTTTTATATGAAACAAGACAACATCATTCTTGTACGTTCCTGGCATCTGATTAGTGAGCTAGTTCTTATTAACTATTGCTGTTTTTCACGGCCTACTTGACTAAATTTCATTAAAACTGTTGTCTAAGCAAATTTTCTTAGCATGTAAGTACTATAGACAAAATGAAGCCAATAATGACACGTCTTATAACCTAAGTGCTCAGCTAACCTGAAATCAAAGTACTGATACCAGCGATTGAATTTCCATTGGGTTTTTAGGACAAACAACTGACATTTGAACTTTTTTTGTTGGTAGAAGATAAATATAACAAACTTGGCAATTGTAACCATTTTTAAGTGTAAAATTCAGTAGCATAAATTACTTTCATAGTGTTATGCAACCATTACTCCTGTTTCCAAAACTTTGTCATCATGAACTCTATAACCATTAGGCAATAACTCCTCATTCCCTCCCTTCCCCAGTCTTCAGTAAGCTCCAGTTCACTTTCTGTGTCTATGTATTTGCTTGTCCTAGATATCTGACAGTGCATTATAAAATATTTGTTTTATGTGTTTGACTTATTTCACTTAATATAGTGTTTCTAAGCTTTATCCCCATGTGGTTTGTATATCAAAACTTCACTTCTTTTTAAGGTTGAATAGTATTGCGTTTCATGAATATTTTGTTCATCCCTTCTGCTCTTGATGAACACTTTGGTTGCTTCTACCTTTTGGCTAGTTTGAATAATGCTGCTGTGTCTTAGTCCATTAGGGCTGTCCTAACAAATCCTCACAGACTGGTGGCTCGTAAACAGCAGAAATGTATTGCTCATGGTTCCAGAGACTGGAAATCCATGAGCAGAGTACAGCCTGGTCAGGTGAGAGCTTCCTTCTGGGTAGCAGACTTCTTATCCTCACCTGGAAGAAGATGATGTTAACGGGCAGCAAGTTTATAGATTAAGGTTAGGAGGATTTTTATATTCACAAATTCAACTGGTCCTTACCCTCCCCCACGCATTGTGGAAGGGGTAGGGAATACTGTGGACTGGCTCTCTTAGAAGAGCACTAATCCCATTCACCACCTGATCCCCTTCAGGATTCCAATATAAGAATCTTGAGGGAACACAGACACGCAAATGCAGCAAGCACTGAACATTGGTGTACAGGTTTCTGAGGCCCTGCTCTCCTTTCTCATTGGCTGTGTACCTAGGAGGGGAATTACTTGGTGATGTTGTCATTCTCTGCATAGCTTTTTGAGCAGCTGCCAGCTTTCCACAGTGGCTGCATCATTGTATATTCTCAATGTATGTGGGCTCCTATTTCTCTCCAACACTTATTATTTTCTGTTTTTTATTATACTCATCCTGGTAGGTATGAAGTGGTTTAAGCCACTTGAGTGTTTTGAAGTAAATTTATGATAATTTATCTATGACAGCTTTAAACTTTGTTTAAAAATATCCTGAGGGGCGCCTGGGTGGCTCAGTCGGTTAAACATCCAACTTCAGTTTAGGTCATGATCTCACGGTTCGTTAGTTCGAGCCTCACGTTGAGCTTTGTGCTAACAGCTCAAAGCCTGCAGCCTGCTTCACATTCTGTGTTTCCCTCTCTCTCTCCCTCTCATTCGTTCATGTTCTGTCTTTCTCAAAAATAAATAAACATTGAAAAATACCCCGAATTTAACTTTTTCAAAGAAATGATATTTTAAAATATTTTACATAATCAAAAGGTTAGATCCTCTAATTATTTTACAAGTTAAAATGGGTCATTTTTATCTCAGTTGTCAAGATCTTTAAAGTGTTTTTAGCCTACCTAAGAAGGAAAAGGAAAGGAAACTAATGAAATGGAAATACTCTTTGTGGAGGAAAAATAATTTATTACACATTAATGTAAACGGTATTCTAATCATAGACTAATTGGCAATCTGTAAACAGGCCACATATGTCTGCTTACACCAGTGGTTCTCAAAGTGTGGTCCATTGACCAACAGCGTCCGCATCATTTGGTAATTGGATATAAATGCAAACTGATTTAGACGCTGCCTAAATCAGAATAGGGCTCAGAATGTGTGCTTTAACAAGCCCCACAGATGATTATGATGCATGCTACTTTCTGTCCATTTAGAGAAACACACTCTCCTTGTCCTCTATAGCATGTCAAGAGCCCATGCCTCTCTAGGGATGCTTTCCTTCTCAACCCAGCCACTGTTGCCTCTGCATTTCCAGAGTGCTCTGCTGTGAGTTCCGATAGCTTGTGGGGTATCCCTTCCATTTTGGGAAGCCCTTTATTGTAGGGATTTGCATCTCTTTGACTTGTTTACCTATTATAATGCCTAGTAAATTATAGAGACTCTTTAAAGGTTTCTTCATTTGTATTGTGTGCCCAGTGGGTTGGGGACAAGTCTATAGATACTACAGGGAAGGAGGGGGAAGCCATTTGATACTTGACTGAGCGGATAGTAGAAAGCATGGCAAAATGTGGACTTAAGTTTTTTTAAATTATTCCTTGTGCGGTTTTATTACACTGTTTTGTTGCTTAGATTCTTTAACCTCATTGGCTTTTGCCTTTTTTTAAAAATTTTTTTGGATGTTTATTTCTATTTTTATTTAAAAAAATTTTTAATGTATTATTTATTTCTGAGAGAGAGCATGAGCAGAGGAGGGTCAGAGAGAGAGGGAGATAGAAAATCTGAAGCAGGCTCCAGGCTCTGAGCTTCAGCACAGAGCCCAACGTGGGGCTTGAACCTGTGAACTGTGAGATCATGACCTGAGCTGAAGTCGGACACTCAACTGACTGAGCCATCCAGGCGCCCCAGATGTTTGTTTTTGAGACTTCTCCAAGGGGAGAGACAGAGAGGGGAGAGGGAGAAGACATAGAATCTGAAGAAGGCTCTGAGCTGTCAGCACAAAACCTGATGCAAGGCTCCAACCCATGAACTGTGAGATCTTGACCTGAGCTGAAGTTGGATGCTCAATCAACTTGGCCTTATTTTAACAGTGGTATGCTGTTTAGAGTTCAGAATTATCAGGAAAAAATTGCTTTAAAACACACATGACTGTCTGAAATGAATTTTGAAAACAGTTATATGAGGAGGTGTGTCCTGAGATGATTGTGTCTTATTTTATTTTTTAAAAATGTTTATTTTAGAGAGAGCATGAATGGGGGAGAGGGGCAGAGGAAGAGAGAGAGAATGCCAGGCGGGCTCTGCGCTAACACGCGGCTCAATCCACAACCATAGGATCATGACCTGAGCTGAAATAAAAAATGAGACACTTAACTGACTGAGCCACCCAGATGCCTGTTTTTGTCTTTAGTATATAGCAAAGTGTCTTTCAGAGAAAGAGTTCGTTTTATCAGTATTATTTTGCTAGTTTGATAACATGCTTTAGATTTTTTTGTTTGTTTTCTTAAGGACATTTTTACCCTGCAGCATTTGAATACACAACTAGGTGAAGACATCATTTAAAGTTCTGGCACACATTCTCTCATTAAATCCTGGGATCTGTTTTCCACTTTGTGGGTATAAACTTGGACAGTGGCCGCAGCCTCACTTCCACTACAGCTGCAGTAGAGTTTCCTTATTAAGACAAACCTGTTTTCACTCATGCATTAGCTTTGTAGCTTAGGCTTCACAAAGCCTCCCAACTGATAATGCGTTGAAGTTGAATGTCTTACCTTTAACTGACTTCTAAGGCTCTGTTTGTTTCCCACAATTTTCTGCATGTTTGGCTCAAATGAACCATAAAATGGTTCAGTGCCAACATGTGGTTTTAATAACAAATAAGCACGGGCAAATGAATGTTGCATTAGAATTGGAAGTTTTATATGTATACCAGGACTTTAACTTGTAAGTCAGTTTATAGCCCAACTCTTAGTGTGAAATAATTTAGCAGTTACTATTTGAAATTTTTCATCCCATTCATCAGTTATTTGGAGTGTCTGTTGATGATAGAAAAATAACACATTTTTGGGTAAGCAGTTGTCTGCAAGTTTTTCATAGTATATTTATAGTCAAGTTTTATGGTTAAATGGGATGGGAATAAATTTCCTCCCGAGCTCTTTTTTTACCTTCTTGATTTTTTTTAAATGTTTTATTTATTTCTAGGAGAGGGAGAAAGAGAGACAGCGTGAGCAGGGGAGGGTCAGAGAGAGAGGGAGTCACAGACTGAAACAGGCTCCAGACTCTGAGCTGGCAGTCAGCACAGAGCCCGACGCGGGGCCCGAACCCACAAACCGTGAGATCATGACCCAAGCGAAAGTCGGACGCTTAACCGACTAAGCCACCCAGGCGCCCCTTTACCTTCTTGATTTTTAATTATTGTGGTTTATATTGCATAAAAAATGACCATTTCAAATATAATTTTATATTATAAAATTTACTTCTTTTCAGAAGTTCCTTTTGCAAAATGGAGCTTTCCTGGTAGGTTTTTACACTAGTACCTGCTTTATGCGTCAGGATCAGGCATGAGTGGAGATTCCTTCTTTCTCCCCTCTCTGGTGGGACAGAATGAAGCAGGGTCGGTGTAGGTGTGTCTGTTCCTTTAGAAGGACCATGAGCTGAGGAGTGAGGGGCACAGAAGGGTGATAGGGCAAAGAGAATTGACACAGGCACATGGAATTGAGTCTCTTTAGCAATTGGCAAATCTACAACCAAGTTTCGAGTCAGCTTTACTGTGATGAAAATGATATTCTGGTCTAAAAATAAAGAAATAATACATTACATGTAGAAAGATGTTTTCAGTTTTTAAAGTTTGTTCTCTCAGAAATCTATAAAAAACATTTAAAAAAATCTATTAAAAAATGAGGCACCTGGGTGGCTCTGTTGGTTAAGCGTCCAACTTCGGCTCAAGTCATGATCTCACCGTTCATGGGTTTGAGCCCCACATTGGGCTCTGTGGTGACAGCTAGCTCAGAGTCTGGAGCCTGTTTCAGATTCTTTGTCTCCCGCTCTTTCTGACGCTTCCCTGTTCACGCTGCCTCTCTCTCTCAGAAATAAATAAAAAACATTTTTAAAAACATCTATAAAGTTTGTTTATAGCTCAGTTTTGTTTCTTTTGCTTTATATTTTGTGTCTTTTTTTCTCCCTAAATTCTGGGACTAATATTTTATTTTTTCCTTATGATTCAGTGTCTTCAAAGCACTGTTCCTTTAGATCACTTTTATAGAGCCTATAATATGTCCATTTTAAGCACACAGTTGAATATGTTTTGACATTCATCATACAACCTTGTACCCTATCATCCTAAGTAAGGTAGAGATAAAAAGCAGGTGTCAGCAAACCTTTTGTGTAAAGGGTTAGTTAATAAATATTTTAGACTTTGTGGGCCATAAAATCTGTGTTGTAACGACTCAACTCTGCCCTTACAATGTAAAAGCAGAGACAACACATAATTAATAGGTACGGCTGTGTTCCAGTAAAACTTGATTTACCAAAACAGGCAGCCAGCCTGCATAGTGTAGTTAGCCTATCGCTAATGTGAACATTTTCATCACCCCAGAAAAGTTCCTTTGTGTCCTTTATAGTTAAATCTCCATCCTCAGCCTCAGCCCTATGCAACTGCTAACCAGCTACCCAGCACTTGAGAGCCAGTGTGCATTTTAAAGAACTTAAAATAAATGAAACCATGCAGTATGGACTCTGTAGCGTCTGGCTTCCTTTGCTTAGCAGAATGTCTTTGAAGTTCATCCATGTTGTAGCGTGTATCAGAGATTATTCTTTTTTGTTGTCGGGTGGTATTCAGTTGTATAAATACATCATGATTTGTTTTTTCCTTTCTCCTATAGATCCACATGGGGATAGTCAGTTTGGGGCTATTAAAAAATTAGCAGCTATAAGCATTCTTATGTATATTTTTGTGTGGGTATTTGTTTTAACTTATTTGGGCACGTACCTGGAAGTGGAGTAGACGGCCATATGGTACGTATTTAACTTGCTAAGAAACTACCAAGTCATTTCCCCAAGTGCTTGTACCATATTACATTTCTGCCATCTATCACTGAATCAACATCTCCGTGCCATCCATTGCTCCATCTCCTTGCCAGCACTTGGTACTGTCAGTCTTCTTACTTTTTTACTTCTCTCTTCCAATATGCATTTGTTGTGTTTTGTTTTCTTACCTTACATACTGGCTGGACCTTGCAGTAAGATGTTAAATAGAAGTGGCAGCTGTGGACCTGTTGGTATTTCCCAGTCCCAGGCAGGGGAAAGCATGCAGTCTTCTGCCAGGGAGTGTGGTGTCAGCCAGCTGCTGCCTGTAGCTGTTCTTTCACACGTTGCAACAGTTGCCTACTACTGCTCGTTTTATTATTATTATTATTATCATCATTATTATGGGTGTTTTTCAAAAGCTTTTCCTGAATCTCTTGAGATGATCATGACTTTCCTTCTTTATTCTGTTAATGTGGCAAATTATACTGATTTTAGAATACTTGTTTTCCTGAAATAGAGCTCACTTGTTCATGATGCATTATTATCATTTTTATGTATTTCTGGATTCACCTTACTAATACTTTGTTAAGGATTCCTTGATGAGGAATTTTGATCTGTAGATTTTTCTTGAAATATCTTCGGTTTTAGTGTCAGGGTAATCCAGGCCTCCTAAAATGTGTTAGGAAATGCTCGATTTTCTAAAAGTGTTGATGTAAGATCAGTATTCTTCCTTATTGTTTGGTAGAATTGAACAGTGAAACCGTTGGGGCCTTCTGGGTTTTCTTTGTGAGAAGACTTCTAATAAATGTAATAGATTGGACAGATACAGGGCTGTTAAGGTATTCTGTTTGGTGTCAGCTTTATTTTTGGATCGGCTTTTCAAGGAATTTGTCCATTTCATCTGTTTGTCTTCTCCTTTTACTGTGATGTCACCTCCTTCATTCCCAGTATTGGTAATTTGTGCCTTTTTTCTTCTTGGTCAGTATAACTGGAGATTTGTGAATTTATTGATCCTATTCAAAGAATCATTAACAAATTTTTGTTTATTTATTTATTTTGAGAGAGAGACCAAGCTTTGAGGGAGGGACAGAGAGTGAGAGAAAGAGAGGGAGAGAATCTCAAGCAGGCTCCTCGCTATCAGCAGGAAGCCCTATGTGGGGCTTGAACCCACGAACTGTGAGATCATGACCTTAGCTGAAACCAAGAGTCGGACATTCAACCAACTGAGCCATCTGGGCACCCTAAAAGAGCCAATTTTTACAAATTGATTTTGTCTAATTTTGCTGTTTCTCTTTCCCTGTTTTCTGATTTTATCTTTATTATTTCCTTTTTCTTATTACTTTGGTTTATTTTGCTGTTCTCTTTCTAGCTTTATAAGTTGGAAGCTTAGGTTATTGACTTGTAAATTTTCTTTTTTTCTTCCTTCATGTAAGCATTTAAATGTATAAATTTTCCTCTAAGCGCCAGATTAGCTGAATCTCCCAGACTATGATATGTTGTATTTTCAGTTATATTCATTGCATAATATTTTCTTTCTTTTTTTAAAATTAGTTGATGACATTCAGTGTTACATTAATTTCAGGTGTACAACATAGTGATTCAACATTTCTATGCATTATGCTATGCTCACTGTGATAAGTGTAGTTACTATTAGCATACAGCATACAGTCATTACAGTATCATCAACTACATTCCCTTTTTCTGTACTCTTCATCCCCCTGGCTTACTGGAAGCTTGTACCTCTTAATCCCTTTCACCTATTTCTGCACCCCCATCCTGCGTCCCTCTGCTCCACCCTCTGGCATCCATCAGTTTGCTCTCTGTTTTTTTTTTTTTTTTTTTTTTTTTTTTTTTTAATGTTTTATTTATTTCCAGGTGAGAGAGAGAGAGACAGCATGAGCAGGGGAGGATTGGAGAGAGAGAGGGAAACACAGAATCTGAAGCAGGCTCCAGGCTCTGAGCTGGCAGTCAGCACAGAGCCTGACGCGGGGCTCGAACCCACAAACCGCGAGATCATGACCCAAGCGAAAGTCGGATGCTTAACCGACTAAGCCACCCAGGCACCCCTGCTCTCTGTTTTTATGAGTCTCTTTCTGTGTTTATTTCACAACATTTTCTGAATAGAAGTGACAATATTTTCCCTTAGGATGTATAGTGTCACAGGAGGTAATATATAAAATAATAGTGCCTTTTCTTGAGCCCATCATAGAGCTGAGATGGCAAAGCAACCAAGGAAACTGAATTACAGAGAGGCACAAGCCCTTGTCTCTGAGAAGAGACAGGACACGCAGACTGTTTTCCCCTTTGGTAGATGGGAAGAAGTGGTAGAGCCAAAGAAGGTGTAACAAAGACACCTGAAACCCTAACATATTTTGGAAGACTCGGTGTGGTCTATTGTGAGAGCTTAGAATTCCTTCAAGTCTCAGGTACCAGGAGCATCTGTACCCATTTCAGCTCATTTCTTCTGTTACTCTACAAGTCAGATTGGGGGTTGGGGCAAGACCTGGGAGGGTCCCACTGTGGCACAGAATCTGAAGGTGGATCAGGAGCTCCCAGAAAAGCTTGCCTGTGCTCTGGACCCTGTGTGAATATAAGGTTTGATCAGGAGAACAGGCCCAAAAGGCACCAGGATTCCAGGCCAAGGTTGGATGCTGCTAGTGGAGGAAGGATAGAAGTCCCTCCTCGGTTTGGTAATTATACCAGGAAAATGCCATCTGCCACTAGGAGAGTGCTGGAAAAATAAAATGAAGTATTGTATTTCTGCAGCTTGTTATGAGGAAGCGGCTGAATGCATGTAGAATGGCTGGCGGGCTTCTGGCTGGCTGATGGGAGGCCTCGTTGCACGACGTGTTTACCTGGTGCACTTACTTAGCTTGAGATTACTGCTCAGGATTCATGTCGTGGTGTTAGTGTTTCTTTTGAGAGTTTCTGGCTGACATCCTTTGTTAATTTTATGTTTGAAATGTACTTAATCTTCTGTGTACTCGGATGTACTTAGATGTACTTAAATTGTGAGATATGTATTTGGGATATCAGTCTTCTGTCATGCCCAGTTTTGTCAATTGTCTTTTATTTAATTAAAAAAATATTTTTTTGGGGTTTTATTTATTTTTGAGACAGCGAGAGAGCACAAGTGGGGGAAGGGCAGAGAGAGAAGAAGACACAGAATCTGAAACAGCCTCCAGGCTCTGAGCTGTCAGCACAGAGCCTGATGCGGGGCTGAAACTCACAAACCGTGAGGTCATGACCTGAGCCAAAGTCGGACGCTTAACCGACTGAGCCACCCAGGCGCCCCATCAGTTGTCTTTGATTTTTCTTCAAGGCTTTTATCTTTTGTGTTTCATATGGAAGTTTTATATTTTTATGTAGACAAACACATCATGTTCCCTTCCATCATAATTTCTTCCTTTGCTTTTATGAAAAGGCCCGTTTTGATTTATTTTCCCAATGCATAATTTTCATATCTTCAAGTGGATAGGTATTCAGTGTATAGCTTGGTGTGTTGCATGTATGTATGTATGTATCTCCATAACCACCACCCAGGTCAAGATAAAAAACTTTTTCATCACCCAGAAGCTCTTGGGCCCTTCCCAATTCATTTTTACATCCTCTCTCCCTTAGAGTTAACCACTGTTGTGACTTTCCTCAGCACAGATGTTTTATCTCTTCCTGGCCTTCATGTGAATAGAATCACATTCTGTGTGTTGTGTGTCAGACTTCACTGAGATTCAGGCATGTTTTATGTATAATAATTCTTTTTTTTTATTTTTCAGTATATACCACCATTTGTATATCACTTGTTCTGTTGATCGATATTTGGGCTGTCAGTAAGTTTTGGTATCATGAGTAGAGCTATCAAGAACACCCTATGTGGTTTTTGTGAGTTGAGGTACTCATTTCTCTTGGGTATGTATGTAGGGGTAGAATTGCTGTGTCATAAGGTAAGATATATATTTAGCTTAATAAATGCTGCCAACTTTTAGCCAGTGTGGTTCAACCAGTTTACAACTCCCAGAAAAGTCATTTACTCATTATTCTTTTCTTGCTGGAGAGATTGTTTTAGTTTTACATATTTGTAACAAAAATTCTATTTTTAGTTCCTCTTCAAACTGTAATATGCCCTGTGAGAAATACTGCTTGTATAATTGAGTGACAAAAACCAGCTCTGTGAAATGTGACATTAGGTCAGGCCTAGGACCCCTAGCATATCTAAGTATTTTTTAAAATACTGTTGTTTAGGAAAAAGTTATTCTGTTTCAAAGTCAATGTATTCCTTGAACAACATTGTATTAGCTCACATAAATTCTTTAAGTAGGGTAGAGGGTGTTGTTTGGTAAAATTTTGTTGTGGTTTTATTTAAATGTCCTGGTATAGAGGAGACTTTCTATGTATGTTATTTGATTATATTTGAATGAAGAAAAATGGTTTATTCTTTCTTTAAGGATGTAGGAAAATAATAGTCTCTTCTGTTGTCTTTAAGTTCCTCTTTCACATGGAAATATGGAAATCTCATTCTTAATGTATTTGGGACCCTCAAGGGTGTTTGAATCTTTTACTGACCTCATGTAAAAAGAAAGCCCTTCTTGTGTTGACATCATGGGTACTTGGCTTGATAAATGAAATGGTATGATTAGAAAATTCATGGGGAGCCTGGGTGGCTTAGTTGGTTAAACGTCCGACTTTCGCTTAGGTCATGATCTCGCGGTTCGTGGGTTCGAGCCCCACGTTGGGCTCTGTGCTGACTGCCAGCTCAGAGCCTAGAGCCTGTTTCAGAGTCTGTGTCTCCCTGTCTCTCTGACCCTCCCCTGCTCGCTCTGTCTCTGTCTCTGTCTCTGTCTCTCTCTCCTAGAAATAAATAAAAATATTTTAAAAAGAAAAAAAAAAGGAAATTCATGCCACAGGTAAAGAGGTTTGGCTGTTATCATTTACAGAATGGTTGAAGTGCTTAGAAAACATTCACATATCACAAGGAGCCTAGGATTCTTCAAAGATGGGACCACTGTCTAGTTCTTACTAACATGGGGTTGTTTTCATGCTGGCTCAGACTCTAAACAGGTTAGCGCCACCACGGGTCTCCTTCCCCAGTCCTCCATTTTGCTCAGTGGCTTCTGTGCTTGTGTCCCCATATTCAGAAAGACATTCTATGTGGGAATTTCTCATCTTCCCCTTTCTCGCTCTTGGACATGGTAGTACTGACTCCTTACCAAGTGAGGTGGCAAGAAAAGCAAGAAGGAGCAAACTCCATCCCAGGTTCACAGTGCCTGCACATGCATGTGGCCCATTACACAGATGCTGTACCTGCTCTTTGTTCCGAAACACGAATCTAAACTTTGCTTGTTCTCTTCCGTTTTTTTTTTTTTAATGTTTGTTTTAGAAAGAGAGACACCCATTAGTAGAGAGGGCCAGAGAGAAGAGACACAGAATCTGAAGCAGGCCCCAGGCTCCAATTGTCAGCACAGAGCCCAGTATGGGGCTTCAACTCACAAATCATGAGATCATGACCTGAGCTGAAGTCAGACACTTAACTGACTGAGCCACCCAGGCGCCCATCTCTTGAGTTTTGAGTTTCCTTGGTTTCTGGCAAGAAGTCCCACTACAATAGAGTAACACAATGTGGTCTTTTAACTTACTCACAGACCTATAGAGCCTAACCCCATGCAAAATGGGACTTCACTGAGAAGGTTCCAAAGCCATGAGAGCCATGGCTCTTTAGCAGGGCTGCATCAAGAAATGCCAAGCAGAAAAGAGGCAGCAGTTGTTGGTGATCTTTTCTAGAGTTTCCATTGTTAGGGCCTGTTTATCCCTAGCTGCTTTCAGAATCCTCTTTTTGTCCTTATATTTTGCCAGTTTCACTATGGTATGTCATGCCGAAGATCGATTCAAGTTATGTCTGAGGGGAGTTCTCTGTGCCTCTTGGATTTCAGCGTGTTTCCTTCCCCAGGTTGGGGAAGTTCTTGGCTAGAATTTGTTCAAGTACCCCTTCAGCCCCTTTCTCTTCTTCTTACGGAATTCCTATGATACAGATGTTCTGTTTGATTGCATCACTCAGCTCTCGAACTCTCCTTTTGTGTTCCTGGATCAATTTATCTCTCTTTTTCTCGGCTTCCTCTTTTTCTATAATTGTATCTTCTAATTCACCTATTCTCTCTGCCTCTTCAGTCTGTGCAGTGACCACCTCCATTTTATTATGTACCTCATTTATAGCATTTTTAAATTCATCATAACTATTTTTAAAGATCCATGATTTTTGCAGCAGTAGTGCCTCTGCTGTCTTCTATGCCCTTTCCAAGCCCAGCGATTAATTTTATGACTATTGTTCTAAATTCTTGGTCAGTTATGTTGCTTATATCTGTTTTGATCAATTCTTTAGCTGTCACTTCTTCCTGGAATTTCTTTTGAGGAGAGTTCTTCTTTTTCATCATTTTGGCTAGCTTTCTGCCTCATGTCAGTTTTTAAGGCTTGTTATGTACACTGTACCTGTGAGTCCTGCTATATTAAAGGAAGCTCATAGACTGCCGTGGCCTGGCTTTTCAGAAACTGTTTTTTTTTTTTTTTTTTTTTATAAATAGTTTGTTGTCATATTGGTTTCCACATAACACCCAGTGCTCATCTCCACAAGTGTCCTCCTCTGTGCCCATCCCCCCACCATATTCATCAGTCCTCAGTTTTTGTCAGCATTCAAGAGTCTCTCATGGTTTGCCTCTCTCCCTTTCCCGCACCATTTCCCCCCTTCTTCTCCCCCTTGTTCCTTGGTTAAGTTCCTCCTAATCCTCCTATATTTGCAAACATATGATATTTGTCCTTCTCTGCCTGACTTATTTCGCTCAGCATAATCCCCTCAAGGTCCATCCATGTTGCTACACATGGCCAGATTTCACTGTTTCTCATTGCCATGTAGTATTCCATGGTATAGATAAACCACATCTTCTTGATCCATTCATCTGTGGATGGACACTTAGGCTCTTTCCATGTTTTAGCTATTGTGGAGAGTGCTGCTATGAACATTGGGGTACATGTGCTCCTATGCGTCAGCATTTCTGTATCCCTTGGGTAAATTCCTAGCAGTGCTATTGCTGGGTCATAGGGGAGTTCTATTGTTAGTTTCCTTAGGAACTTCCACACTGTTTTCCAGAGGGGCTGTACCAGTTTACATTCCCACCAACAGTGTAGGAGGGTGCCTGTTTCTCCACATCCTCGCCAGCATCTAGAGTTCTCTGATTGGCTCATTTTAGCCACTCGGACTGGCGTGAGGTGGTATCTCAGTGTGGTTTTGATTTGTATTTCCCTGATGAGGAGGGATGCTGAGCATCATTTCGTGTGTCTGTTGGCCATCTGGATGTCCTCTTTGGAGGTGTCTGTTCATATCTTCTGCCCATTTCTTCACTGGGTTGTTTGTTTTTTGGGTGTGGAGTTTGGTGAGTTCCTTATAGATTTTGGATATTAACCCTTTATCTGATATGTCATTTGCAACTATCTTTTCCCATTCCGTTGGTTGCCTATTAGTTTTGTGGGTTGTTTGCTGTGCAGAGGAAGTGTTCTTTTAAGGGTGTCCCTTGGTCTCTCTTGATGTGTCTTTGGTTATTTCATTTCCCTACTTGTAGTGATGTTCTGGATGCTCCACCACGTGTGCTTTGGTTTGTTCCTTGAAGTAGCCCTGGAAAGGAAAACAAACAGGAAACAAAAACATGCAAATGCACAAACAAGCAAACCGACCAAAAAAAAAAAAAAAAAGTCTAAAAGCATAAAACAAGAAATCCCAGCTACAAATAAAGAGCAGGATGGAGGCAGTGCTGATGGACGAGCATATACAAAGAGAGAAATGATGGGTGGAGAAAAGAGAAACTGAACATGACCAGGCAGAGAGACTAAAAGTCTTAATTCAGAGAGAGAAAAAGGAGAATATGGCAGGAGGTGGGGAGAAAGAAACGAAGATAATGTTACCCAGAGAAATTATATAGTCTGATTATCCCAGAGATAGAGAAAGGAAAGTAAAGAAGAAGGTGTAGAACATGCATCAAGAGGATGGATTAAATATGCCTGTTTGAACAAACCTATAGCCAGAATAACCAGCCCAGAGGAGGGGACAGGTAAGAATGAGAAAAGGGAGAATATATCTGAATAGCAAGAACTGATCTAGAGTTAATCATGGCAGTGCAGCAATGCTGGTTTTGGGGTAGGGGCTGTCAGTTTCTGTAGCATCTCCTAGCTCCCCAGCTCAGGTGGGTGTGGTTTGGTGTAGGCGAGTCGCCTCCACTGTGGGTCCCTTGTGCCGATCCGATCCCTGAGGCCCTGCCTTGGTGGTTGTGGGGAAAAAAATGGCGATCCCCCAGTCCCTTCTCCTCGAACCAGGTGTCCCAAATCACTCCTTTGGATCAGTTCTCACTGTGCCTTGGGTGCTGGCAAGGTGAGCCGTCTCCTATGCCCCACACCCAGCCGTGTTCCAACATATTTATTTGTGTGTTCTGTGCGCATGAATGATGCTGCCAGAAATGAGCCAGGTGAGCCAGGCCCCTCAGAGAAGGGGATCAGTTCCTCCTGATGCCAACTGCGCCCCTGAGGTCCCACCTAACCCAGAGGGAATTTCTTTTGTCTCCCAGCACAGGGGATAGGATAGGATCCCTCTCTGTCCAGGGTGGAGGTTTTTCTCTTGTCCAGACACAGTCCTACATTTCCCCAGTCACTCTCTTCCCTTTGTCTCTCCATAGAAGGGGATCCCTCCCTTCCACGCCTCTGTGTCCTGGCCTGTTTTTATCGCCCCCACTTTGCAGTCACATACATATGAGGCTGTCTTCCTAGTAAACTATATCTCCTTTCCTCCCAGGCTCTTGAGGTTCCAATTCTGTTGGCTTTAGCCCTTCTTTGTTTGAGAGATGTGGGTAGAAAGTGCTGATCCCCCTACTTCTCTGCTATCTTGGTCTAACTTTCTTTTCTACAGTTTCCAAAGAACAGCACGTTTATGGTTTTGATGTAGCCAACCAAGAATTTAAATCCAGTACATGCTGTGGGCCCAGCCCTATGCTAGTCCATTCCACACATACAAACTTGTTGAATTACAACCTCCACATATCTGTGAGTGTATATTAAGGTTGAATAATAAAACTAAATGAGATAAAACCCCAGAGGCAAACAAGGCTAGTTTACACTACTGTTCCATCTACCTTTGACCTATGAATTGATAGCATCTTAAAGTCAGAATGGTTTGGATAGTCGAAGATGTTCACGTTGCTTCATTCTTATCTATGCTTTACCTCAGTGATTTTTTTAAAATGTCATTATACATAAGTTACTGTATATAAAGTATGTTATCTAAAACTAGGTGTCCTGAATTTTATGGGCAATACCAATGTATGGAAATTTTGAGCTGACTTGAGTATTTTCTTCCTTTATTATGTACCATTACTCAGCTTAATACTTAGCTTTTTTGCCACCACCCTGTTCATCTGTACTTCACTTGGATTTACTTTCATTATGCTGTGGGTTGCCCTTAACCTTACCCTGCCTTTGCTTGTTTCCTTTGATGTTTCCACAATTCCAGTTCAAGCATTTCTCTTGGAACACTGATACAATTCCAGTTGGTGGGACACTTAAGGCATATATTCAATAAAACAGTAGAGATAGCCAGAATAAAAGATAAAAATTCTAAGGAAGGATGAGGATGGTGTGCACTACCCTGTTGGTATATCGAGAGTCAAATTTCAGCTACTTGAGGTTTTACAGATGGGTGGGTGGGTGGGTGGATGGATGGATGGATGGATGGTTAGTTCATTGATGCATTTATAAGCACACTAAATCTTTCATGTGTACAAGGCACTGTTCCCCAGGGGAACATCTGTGAACAAAGTAAGTATGGTCATTGCCCTTTGATTTTGCCTGGCTTACATCCTAGTGGGTAAAGCAGATTTTTTTTTTTTTAATATAGCGAGTGTTTGAAAGGAAGAGCACGAGAACTACCAGAATGTCTGATGGGACACCTGATCTGATCTGGGGTCAGTTAATGGCATTTTCCTGGAGGTGCTGCTTTTGGGTCTGAATTCCAGAGTATAGATTAGTCATTAACTAGGTGCAGAGAGGTTTGGTGGAGGCTGAACAATCTAGGCAGAGGGAATCATGTAGGAAGCCTCTCCGGGTAAAGCCTGTATAGCTTAGAGCACAGAGGAAGGTAAAGTGGCTTGAGACGAGTCCGGTCACGCACAGTCCTGAAGACATGGAATGATGGATAATTACTTTTGTTTGACTGCTTTTTTTAATGCTGCCTCTGGATCATCTGGAGAGTAGATGCTGGTAAGAGGAATGAAAAGGAGACTGGACACAGATGAAGTAGGCTGTTGAACAGTTCAGGTAAAAGGTAATGGTAGTTTTGACTAGGGGTGCAGTGGAGGGAGATATAGGCAGGTTGGGGAGATATTAAGGAGAGCAAACTGACGGGATAGGATTGATTCCTAGCCTGTGGATACAGTGGTGGTGCCAAGGACAACCCACACGTCCTTGAGACAGTCACCTGGATGCCTAGTATCCATGTTCACCAAGATAGGGAACTCAGGAGGACGGCTTTGAATGTTGAGACACTAGATCACAAGAGATAACTGTGTGACAGTCAAGTGGAGATGCTGGGAGAGTGGCTGAACATAAGGATCAGGAGCTAGAGGAGCTGTCTGGAACAGTGAAGAAATTTCAAATGAAGTTTTGAAGAAAACATCTGTTTGGGCTGGCCAACAACTTTGTGGGTCCTAGAAGTGTTATTGTAATGTCCAGTATTTCAGAAATTAGCAAATGCCACAGATTATTCTAATAAAACCTTTTCTCCTTAAAAACATATCTTAAAGATAGCAGTAGTGAGGTAAAGTGGGGAGATTAAAAGCCCTTATTTTGTTGACAGTATTATTCTCACATAAATAATTATGCCTTTGGCATATATGTATATGGCATATACATACAGGTATATATATGTGCAGCAATATATGTATATATATATACATATATATATATGTATATATGTGTGTGTGTATATATATATGTATATATGTGTGTGTGTGTATATATATATACACACACACACATATATACATATATATATAGCTCCCGTCCTTACCTGTTCCCTTTCCCTCTTTCTGTAAACTTTTTTTCAGTGTTACTTGTTTGTGAATTCTTTCTTATTTTTTGGATCAAAGTTGAAATGGAGTTACTAGACACCCCTACAGTGCTAATGGCCCAGTATCTTTTTTATCTGATACAGAGGTAATTGCGGCCACGCAGGCCAAACCAGTTCTCCTCTTTGTTATTAAAGTAGTAGCTGAAAGAGGCTGATTATCCTTCCTCTGATTCAGAATGTGACTCTTCTTATCAAGGAGTCCCACAGAACTGGTCCCCAGAGAAGAGCCTTCTTGAACCAAGGAGCTGCTTCTGCAGCTGTGGGGTTTGGGGGGTGGGGGTGGGGGGGGATGGTAGGTATCCACAGAACTTCAGTCTCCTTCTTCCTGCTCACTCAGCCTTGGAATTTGAGAAGCACAGGCTCGTAAGCAGGAAAGTCAGCTGGCCCCCACCTGTATGCAGTTGCGCTTTTTCGTACCACTTCCAGCTCGGATTCAATTCAGTTCAATTGCTTTAGCAGTCAGGCCCTGTGACAGTCATGGGATGTGGTGCCTGTCACTTAAATTCAGTAGAGTAACATCTGGTATAGTTAGTTCTTTTTTTTTTTTTTTTTTTTTTTTTTTAGTTCTTTTTACATTTATTTTTCTGAGACAGAGAGGGAAGGCGGGAGGGAGGAGAATTAGGGAGAGTCAAAGAGAGACGGAGCGACAGAATCCCAAGCAGGCTCCACAGCCCGACTCGGGGCTCGAATGCACAAACTGTGAGATCATGACCTCAGCTGAAACTAAGAGTCAGATGCTCACTCTATTGAGCCACTCAGGTGTCCCTGGTATAGTTAGCTCTTAAAACATTTTTAAGACTGGTAGACTGTCTGCTTCTTGAGGCCAAAACCCTTTTATCAATCACCCATGTATTCCCAGGGTCTGTATTTGCTCTGGATGCTTCGTGGGCCTTCACTAAATGTTGATGATGTTAATTGAGACGGAGTTAAACTAAGACATCTAATTTCACTGATTCTTTTAATTATGTTGACTTTTCTTAGTATTGTGATGATTTTGTGTTCTTTCCACACAATTATTAATAGAATGAAAAATCCTATTAAGATGCAAATTCAGTTTCTGTATCTTCCTCCCTCTGACCCCCCCCTGTTCACGCTGTCTCTCTCTCTCTCTCAGAAATAAAAAAAAAAAGATGCAAATTCAGTGGCTCAGTAGTTTAAGCATCCCTCTTCCGCTCAAGTCATGATTTCCCAGCTTGTGAGTTTGAGCTCCACATCGCTTTGGGCACTTTGCTGATAGCTCAGAGCCTGGAGCCTGCTTCAAATTCTTTGTCTTCCTCTCTGTTGCTTCCCCACTTGCTCGTGTGTGCACGTGACTCTCCCAAAAATAAACATTAAAAAAGATGCAAATTCAAAAAATGGATTACTTTGTAATCCATTTTTAGTTGGACTTCAACGCCTTTTTCCTCTGAAATTTTATTTGATATGAAAAACTGATGAGGCACTACTTTTGTGAATCAGCGTTAGGGTCTCATGGTCTTAAACTCAGTGCATGTGGTCTAAGACATTACCTGCCAAGAAGTAGGAGTTCAGATGTGGCTTATGTATTTCTGAACAGCTTACATATTTTCAGATGTTTGGTTGTTGTTTTCTTTAGCAATGGAATTCTCAAATTTTTGCCCTCTGACCCACCTCTGTTTCCTATTTAACCATCCCACCATTCTTCTAGAGCTCCTAAAGTTATCTACTGTATTATAAAAGTTTCACTTGAAAGAAAGCTCAGTGTTCAAGAAATAGCTTTAGGGGTGCCTGGGTGGCTCAGTCTGTTGAGAGTCTGATTTTGGCTCAGGTCATGATCTCATGATTTGTGGGTTCGAGGCCCACGTCGGGCTCTGTGCTGATCGTTGAGAGCCTAGAGCCCACTTCAGATACTGTGTCTCCCCCTCTCTCTCTGCCCCTCCCCTGCTTGTGCTTTGTCTCTCTTTGTCTCAAATGAATAAACATTAAAAAAAAAATAGCTTTAAGTGTATTTTATTAAGAGTATTATACATTCTCTCATCAGTAAAAATTGTGTCAGTAAAACACACACAATTGTGTTTTCTCTGTTTTTCCTTACAAGGTATTCTTTTATAATTGTTTGCATTTACATTTGTATCATTAATTTTCCATTTGTTGTCTAAATTGCACTGTTTCAAAATATTTTAAGAAAACATTAACATTTCCTTGTTAGGTTATAAGAAAAGACTATCTTTAATGAAGAATTATCCTGTAAGTAGGTGATTGTGATTTACAGTAGTTCTTTCTTTTGGCCAATCTCTGTTGAAATCCAAAATATATGCTGGTTATTTTTGAGTTTGTGTTAGAATTAGTTATGCAGTGTGTGTGTGTGTGTGTGTGTGTGTGTGTGTGTGTGTGTGTGTATACACACACACACACACACACATTATAACTTGTTTGCAATGTAAAGTGCTTCCAACAGTGCCTGGCACATAGTGAGAGCACTATGAGTTTGCCATTATTATTCTTGATTTTAAAGATGGAAAAAAAGGAAGTGAAATGCCTTTTTTGATTTTACATTGAAATTCCATATTGTCATAGTTCATTCTGATAATATAATATAGTAAAGTTCTCAAAGATTTTCTGTCTTCATATTTAATTTGCATTTATGTCATAATTTATTTTTACACATTTCCTCCTTTGGAGTTTTTCTGTAGTTTTTTAAATTTTTTCTTTTTCTTAAAAAATTTTTTTTAGTGTTTTATTATTGAGAGACAGAGCATGAGCATAAGCATGGGAGAGGTAGAGAAAGAGGTAGACACAGAATCTGAAGGAGACTCCAGGCTCTGAGCTGTCAGCACAGAGACCAGTATGGGGCTCGAACTCACAAACTGTGAGAACATGACCTGAGCTGAAGTCAGACACTTAACCAACTGAGCAACCCAGGCACCCCTATTTATTTTATTTTGAGAGAAAGAATGTGAGCATTGGAGGGGCAGACAGAGAGGGAGAGGGAGAGAATCCCAAGCAGGCTCCACACTGTCAGCGCAAAGTGGGGCTGGAAAGGGAGAGAATCCCAAGCAGGTTCCACACTCTCAGCGCACAGTGGGGCTGGAACTGATGGAACCATGAGATGATGACCTGAGTCCAAATCAAGAGTCCCAAGCTCTACCGCCTGAGCCATGGAGGTGCTGCAGGTTTTCTGTAGTTTTAAAAAATACGTATCATACTTATAAACCACTTCTTTTTAAAAAAATTCTGCATACTTCTGTTAACCAAACCATTTAGAAAGCATTCAAATTCTGTGCATCTAAGTGCACCTGACTGGGAAGCAAAGGATTGTTTTCCATGGGAACAAGCCATATTGTACGGTGTTCTGATAAGGCAGAACTCTGCAGTAAATTTGCTTTAAAAAAATCTTCCTGGGGGCGCCTGGGTGGCTTAGTCGGTTAAGCGTCCGACTTTCGCTTAGGTCATGATCTTGCGGTTCGTGGGTTCGAGCCCCGCGTCGGGCTCTGTGCTGACTGCCAGCTCAGAGCCTGGAGCCTGTTTCAGTTTGTGACTCCGTCTCTCTCTGACCCTCCCCTGCTCACGCTGTCTCTCTCTCCTAGAAATAAATAAAACATTAAAAAAAAAAAAAATCTCCCTGTTTTCTATTTCCCCCCACTCCTAAGAATGAACATAAATGTTAGGCAAAATTGAGATGAGTTTCCATTAAGGTTTTTGAAGGAATTTTTCATTTTAAAGGAATTGATATTTATTACTTTTTGAAATATAAGTAAAATGAAAGAAAACCACTAAAAGACCATCTGTTTTAATATTTTGTGGCAGATTGTTCACCTTTTTTCTCCACTTTAATGTTGATATAGATGGTGATAAGTCGGCTTCTAGAATTAATAGCTTCTGGAATAAAACATTTTTTTCCTTTGTTTCATATGTTATTTTTCTAAGATGTATTCATTTATTTTTACTTATTAAATGATTTTTTTAAATGTTCATTTAGTTTGGAGAGACAGCAAGCAGGGGAGGGGCAGAGAGAGAGGGAGACACAGAATCTGAAGCAGGCTCCAGGCTCTGAGCTGTCAGCACAGAACCCAATGCCGTGCTTGAACCCACAAACAGTGAGATCATGACCTGAGCTGAAGTCGGATGCTTAACCAACTGAACCACTCAGGTACCTCGATGTATTCATTTATTTAAGAAATATTTAATGAGAACCCATAGCATTATATGCCAAGTGCTATTCTAGGAGCTTTGATTTATTGAGATACTGTACCCCACCCTACCCCATCCATCTACCAGTCTTAGTCTATTCTGGACTTGAGGAGTTTCCAGTAAGTTGGCCTGAAAGACAAAATGTGGTTTGTTAGGAAAGAAGAGCAGTTTTTGTGAGCGTGTTTGTACCTCGGTCAGTATTTTAAATTTACTGTATTATTATTTGGAATTTCAGTATATGGAATGTATTAAGGGAAAAGTCTCCTTTAATATGCTTTTTACTGCTTTAGTTTTTGTATTTGTAGATAATTCAGTGGTATTTTACTATTCTGTAACTTTATTGTCATAAGGGTTTTCATTTTGAGCACTATTAGAAACTGCTTTTACATGTTTAACTATTAGTCATTTTATTCACTCATTTTGTAGCTGTGCAGGTTTAACTTAGGTCCCTATTTTATATAGGAAACTACTTAATAAAAAATGTTATCATAATTACAATATGAAATAAATTATCAGATAATATACTTTGTCATTTAGGATGTTTTCCATGGGAGGCAATAAAATGATAGCTTCTAGGCTAATGGCTTTTAGCATGGGTTTGAGAGGCTTCATCTTTATTATTTGAGAAGAGAAAATGTAGACTTTTTTTTCTCCTCTGGTTAGGATTGTGCTCCAGAAAGCAAATAAAATTGTAAGAACCTTTATATCTTCATAATCTTCAACCTTTCTCTTTTTATGCAGATATTTTTTTATTAGCTCTGTCAAAGTATAACTTACATACCGTTATGACTCCTCATTTTAAGTATACGAAGCAATGAGTTTTAGTGTAATTACAGAGTTGTAATTTATAACCCAATCTAATTCTTGTCACCCCCAAATTATGTACACTTATGGTACTCTCCAGGAATAATTTGTTTTATTTAAAAAAATTTCTAAAAGAATGTTTATTTTTGAGAGAGAGAGTACGAGATGGGGAGAGGAGAGAGAGAGAGAGAGAGAGAGAGAGAGAGAGAGAGACACACACACAGAATCTGATACAAGTTCCAGGCTCTTGAGCTGTCAGCACAGAGCCATCCGGATGCAGGGCCTGAACTTGTGAACTGCAAGATCACAATCTGAGCTGAAGTCACACGCTTAACAGATTGAGGCACCCAGGTGCCCCAGTTTGTTTTATTTCTTTAAAAAAATGTATTTGAAAAGAAAGTGTGGGTAGAGAGGACATACCTCAAGATGATATATATATCATAGGCCATATATGAAAAGACCCAGGGATAATGTCATCCTCAGCGGGGAAACAGAGCTTTCCCCCTAAAGTTAGGAACCACATCACGGATGTCCCACACTTACTACTGTTATTTCTTCCAAAAGTGTTGGAGTTTCTAGCCTCAGCAATCAGACGACAAAGAAATAAAAGGCATCTAGATCAACAAGGAAGAAGTCAAGCTTTCACTCTTTGCAGAGGGCATGATACTGTATGTGGTAAACCCTAAAGACTCCACCAAAAAACTGCTAGAACTGATAAATGAATTAGGTAAAGTCAAAGGATATAAAATCAACATACAGAATTAGTTGCATTTCTCTACAACAGTAATGAAGCAGCAGAAAGAGATAATCAAGGAATTCATCCCATTTACAATTGCACCAAAACCCATAAAATACCTAGAAATAAACCTAACCAAAGAGGTAAAAGATCTGTTTGCTGAAAACTATAGAAAGCTTATGAAAGAAAGTGAAGAAGACACAGAGAAATGGAAAAACATTCTATGCTCTTGGATTGAAAGAACCAATACTGTTAAAATGCAAATCTGCATACCCAAAGCAACCTACATACTCAATGCAGTCACTATCAAATTAACAGCAGCATTCTTCACAGAGCTAGAACAAACAATTCTAAAATTTGTGTAGAACCAGGAAAGACCTTGAAGATCCAAAGTAATAATGACAAAGAAAAACAAAACTGGAGGCATTACAATTCTGAATTTCAAGCTGTATTACAAAGCTATAATCATCAAGACATTATGTGCTGGCTTAAAAACAGACACATAAATCAATGGGACAGAATAGAGAGAAATGGACCCACAAATCTTCAACTTATCTTCAACAAAACAGGAAAGAATATCTAATGGAAAAAAATCTCTTCAGCAAATGCTGTTGGGAAAACTAGACAGCGACATGCAGAAGAATGAACCTGGACCACTTTATTACACCATAAACAAAAATAAACTCAAAATGGATGAAAGACTCAAATATAAGACAGGAAACCATTAAAATCCTAGGGGAGAAAACAGGCAACAACCTCTTTGACTTTGGCCACAACAGCTTCTTACTCGACACATCTCTGAAGTCAAGGGAAATAAAAACAAAAATGAACTTCAGGATCTCATTAAGATAAAAAGCTTCGGCACAGTGAAGAAAGTAATCACTAAAACTAAAAGGCAACTGATGGAATGGAAGAAGATATTTGCAGATGACGTATCGGATAAAGGGTTAGTATCCAAAATCTATAAAGAACTTATCAAACAACACTCCAAAAATAAATAATCCAGTGAAGAAATGGGCAAAAGACATAAATGCTTTTTGAAAGAAGACATCCAAATGGCTAACAGACACTTGAAAAGATGCTCAACATCACTCATCATCAGGGAACTACAAATCAAACCACACAGAGATACTACTACCTCATGCCAGTCAGAATGGCTAAAATTTACTCAGGAAACAACAGATGTTGGCCAGGATGTGGAGAAGGGGAAGCACTTTTGCACTGCTGGTGGGAATGCAAACTGGTGCAGCTACTCATGAAAACAGTATGGAAGTTCTTTAAGAAATTAAAAATAAAATGACTCTGTGACCCAGCTCTTTCACTATTAGGTATTTATCCAAAGGATACAAAAATGCTGATTTGAAGGGGCACATGTATCCTACTGTTTGTAGCAGCCCTATTAACAAAAGCGAGATTATGGAAAGATCCCAAGTGCCCATCAGTGGATGAATAGATAAAGAAGATGTGGATATGAGGATAAAGAAGATAAAGTCAATAAAACTAAATATTTACATATAATTTATATTATAGTAGTAATTTCATGTAAATTATCTTAATAAACTTGTAAAATATCTTTAAAATGTTATTTGAGTACTTGTTTATTTTTTATTTTAATGTTTTATTTATTTCTAGGAGAGAGAGAGAGACAGCGTGAGCAGAGGAGGGTCAGAGAGAGAGGGAGTCACAGACTGAAACAGGCTCCAGGCTCTGAGCTGGCTGTCAGCACAGAGCCCGACTCAGGGCTCGAACCCACGAGCCGCGAGATCATGACCTAAGCGAAAGTCGGACATTTAACTGACTAAGCCACCCAGGTGCCCCTGAGTACTTGTTTTTTAATAAACTTTATTTTTTAGAAGTGTTTTAGACTTACAGAATTATATAATACAAAATAATACAGTTACCTGTTCTCTCTACACTATTTCCCCTATTATTAATATCTTACTCAGTTTGATACATCTCTTACAATTAAGGAACCAATATTGATACATTGTAACAAACTAAAGGCTTTAGTTTACTCCAGTTTCCTCATTTTTAATGTCTTTTTTCTCTTCTGGGATTCCACTGAGGATATCACATTGTATTTGGTTGTCATGTGTCCCTAGGCTCTTCTAGATTGACTTTCTTTCGGGGCACCTGGGTGGCTTAATTGGTTAAGCGTCTGACTTTCGCTTAGGTCATGATCTCGTGGTTCGTGGGTTCGAGCCCCGCGTCGGGCTCTGTGCTGACTGCCAGCTCAGAGCCTGGAGCCTGTTTCCGTCTGCGACTCCCTCTCTCTCTGAACCTCCCCTGCTCACGCTGTCTCTCTGTCTATCTGTCTCTCTCTCTCCTAGAAATAAAAAAAAAAAAAAAAAAACACTAAAAAAATTAGATTGACTTTCTCAGACTTTGTTCTTGATGACCGTGAGAGTTGGGGAGTTCTGTTCATCACCTCTGGTTGTAGAATGCCTCCATGATTGGAATGTATCTAATGTCTTTCTCATGAATAGACTGATGTTAGGGTACATACTAACAATACTCGTTATCACTAGTAATATTGGCCTTGATCACCTGGCTCAGACAGTGCTTGTCAGGAGTCTCCACTGTAAAGTTACTCTTTCCCCCTTTCCATGCTCTCCTATTTGCAAGAAAGTCACTATTTGCAGCCCACATTTAAGGAGTGAGCAGGTATGCTTTATCTTATCTGCATGAATTATTTGGAATTCTTCTGTAGAGCTTTTTCACTTCTCCCTAATTTAATCATTTATTTAATCATTAAATTTATGTGATTCATGGATATTTATTGTATACTTTGGATTAAAATTCAGTACTACTTTATCTGGTTGCTTGAATTGTTCCAATTTGAGCCATTGGGTATCTTTCAGTTGGCTCTTGAGTCCCTTGAACTTACCCCCATCAGTGTGAGCATTGGTTTGTTTGCTGGTTATTTGATTTTTGAGTGTTTCCTTAATTTTTGGCTGTACAGGAGGCTCCAGGCTCATCTTGTAAATCACCTGCCCTCTTTATAGAATCAGGTCTTAGTATAAGAAGCACAGGGTCTCCTCCCACGTTCTGCGTTTTGTTCCTCTCATTCTTTGTAAACACATTTTCAGTGCACATGATGTGCTTGATGCTGGGGGTAGGCACTGTGGCTCTAGCGTGACAGAGGATAAATTCCTCTGACATTTTTCTGACATCTCAGACTTTCTACAGTTCTGTCCTAGTGTGTCTTTCTAGCTTTCTCTTTCCTTTTTTGTCTTTTTTTAAAAAAAAATTTTTATGTGTTACTTTTGAGAAAGAGAGGGAGGGAGGGGAGGGAAGAGGGAGGGACAGAGAGAGGGAAACACAGAATCTGAAGCAAGCTTCAGACAATGAGCTGTTAGCACAGAACCCAGTGCGGGGCTTGAACTGATGAACTGTGAAATCATGACCTGAGCCAAAGTCGGATGCCCCCTCAACTGAGCCACCCAGGCGCCCCTTCTTTTAAATTATATGATGTTTCCAGGGGCGCCTGGGTGGCTCAGTCAGTTGAGCTCCGACTTCGGCTTAGGTCATGATCTCACAGTTCGTGAATTCGAACCCCACATTGGGCTCTGTGCTGACTGTCGGCTCAGAGCCTGGAGCCTCTTTCAGATTCTTTGTCTCACTCTCTCTCTGACCCTCTCATGCACATGCGCTCTCTCTCTCTCTCTCTCTCTCTCTCTCAGAAATGAATAAAACATTAAAAAATTTTTTAAACTATATGATGTTTCTTTTTTCACATATTCATATAAATAAATAACAGTGCTATTTATATGACTATATTCTCCCTGCTATAAGTTGTGTTAAAAAATTTTTTTTTGGTTTTGCCTTTCTCCACTTCCCCTCCTCTCTTTTTTTTTTTAAATTTTTTTTTTAATGTTTTGTTTATTTCTAGGAGAGAGAGAGAGAGACCGCGTGAGCAAGGGAGGGTCAGAGAGAGAGGGAGTCACAGACTGAAACAGGCTCCAGACTCTGAGCTGGCAGTCAGCACAGAGCCCAACGCGGGGCTCGAACCCACGAACCGCGAGATCATGACCTAAGCAAAAGTCGGACGCTCAACCGACGAAGCCACCCAGGCGCCCCATCCCCTCCTCTCTTTTTATCCTCCATAACCCATATTAATAACTTAGTACATATTGTGTTTGCATATAATTTTGCTGTTGATTTGATGGTATCATAATCATATCCATATAGTTTTTTTATGCTTTACAAAAGATAGCTGATTAGGTACATACTTATCTATATTTTGTTTTTCTGTCTTAATATCTATAGAGGTCTGTTCATGTCACTTGTTACAGTTTTGATTCTTTTGTATAAATAACTGCTTTACTCATCTATGGTAGAGGTTGTTTTAATGTACCCAGTGATTTCCCTGTTTTTTTTTTTTTTAATGCTTTTTTAAAAATTTGTTTCTGAGAGAGAGACACTGTGAGCAGAGGTCAGAGATAGGGAGACATAGAATCTGAAACAGGCTCCAGGCTCTGAGCTAGCTGTCAGCACAGAGTCTGATGCGGGGCTCAAACCCACAAACCGTGAGATCATGACCTGAGCCGAAGTTGGTCACCCAACTGACTGAGCCACCCAGAAACTCCAATGACTTCCCTGTTAATGACATTCATATACTTTGTCTCTAGGCGTCCACCGCTATAAATTTCTTAGAGTGGGTTTGCTGTATCTAAAGATATGTTTTTAAGATAGAGGTTTCTAGATTATAACATTGTTTTTTACAGAGAGACTGTAACTTAATTTTTTTCTTTTGAGCACACACGAGCAGGGGAGAAGGACAGAGGGAGAGAGAGAGGGAGAAAATCTTAAGCAGATTCCATGCTTAGCATAGAGCCTGATGTGGGGCTCAGTCCCATGACTCTGGGATCATGACTTGAGCCATAATCAACCAACCGAGACTCAGATGCTCAACGAACTGAGCCACTCAGGCATCCCTGTACATGTTTCAACTTATGGTTTCTTATCCCTTTTCTTAATTTTGCTGGTTTAAGTTATTTTGGATTTTTAAAAAACGTTGGTTACTTTGGAGTTTGTAGTGTACATTTCCATTCCATTAATGATTACGTTTCTTTCCCATTCATTGTTTCCATGTATATTTGAGTATTCATACCCGCCCCCCCCCCCCCTTTATTTCCCCCTATGTGTCAGGTGTAGGGTTTAAGCATCATTTTTCTCCCAGTAGTTGTTAGGACCATTGCTCTAGCTTCTCATGTTCCAAGTGAGGAGTCTGGTAGCCCTCTGAGCTTTTCCCTCTGTAAGGAGTATGTTCTTTCCACCTTCAAACTTGTAAATGTTTTTTCTTACAGAATTCAGCCATTTACTAGGTTATGCCTAGGTCTATGTTTAGAATAAAATAAGCTCTTTTAATCTACAGATTGAAGTCCTCCTTTGGCCTAAGCAAATTCTCTTATGTGTTTTATTATTGCCTCACTACTATCTGTTCATCTTTTTTCTTCTGGTACTGGTGTTCATCTCATTAGTTCTGTCCTCCAAGTCTCTTATCTCTTCTATCGTGATTTCTCTTTTGCTGCTTTGAGCCATTTTTTCCATTTGATCTTTCAGACCACAAATTTGGACCTTTGCCATGATCCATTCCTTCCTTCTTTTAATCTGCTGCATGGTTTATTTGGAAAATTGTGTTTTTAGATGCAGGAAGACTTCTTCCTGCCATAGTTAAATATCCCTAAGTTTGCTTATTATTTTTCTGACCCATAAGCACCTCTTACTCTTCAAACAGCTCTCTTTAGTTGTGGATTTGCTCCCTTTGCCCTGACTGGTAACTGCCTTTCTAGATGCTCAACCTTCTTAGGTGTTGTCATATTTTTTTTTCCTTGTCAGCTCCTAAGAGCTGAGTTCCAGTCTTGGCCTCAAATGATTCAGGGAGACCTGCCCCCCCACCCCCAAGGTTATTCACATCTCCACAGTCCAGGCTTTTTCTAAAGTCCTTAGTTTACAGTCATTGTTTCAAGGTTCCAAGAGGCTAGTCTCTGAGCACTTGTCCAGCTCCTATTAAAAAAAAATACACATCTCAGTCTCTTGCTCTGCACTCCAGAGGGCCTGAGCCTTCGGTTTCATGTAGCATTCTGCAGACATCAGGCCTGTTTATCTGTTGCAGTCAATGGATTGAAAATGGTAGAGGGGTCAAGTGAGAGAGGTGGAGGTGTTAGGTTCATGTCATCATCTTCCTGGGATCATTTTTGGTCCTAGATTTTTCTTTGCTTCTTTCCTCATAAGAGGATCAATGATACTTCCCTGCCTGTTGTTATGTGATTTGCAATGTCTCCCTGTCCTGTAGTCACGCTTGGCACCGTGACTTGTTTTGGTCGGTGGAAGATAGGTGGAAGCGATAGTATTGTGTCTAGTCCTGGACAGAGCCCGAAAAGGTGTAACAGCTTACTCGCAGTTTCTACCTTTTTCTCTTGAGAATGCTATGCCTCAGATATGGTCTGTTCCTTCTCATTGGGCCTTGGACTCAGAGGACCCATGGAGCAAAAGCCACTGCCTCAGGACAGCCATAGCTGACATGTAATATGAATGGAAAAAACAAGTCTGTTGTATGCCACTGAGATTTGTGGGTTGTTTTTGTAATGCATCACAGCTAACTGATAAAATCTGGCTTAATTTCTTGTTCCTCCTTTTATTAGGTAATATTTATTTTTACACACCATTAAAAAAATCTGTATCAGATCCTAAAGTTTATTTCCTGTCTCTCTAACTATTCTCTTCGTTGGCTCCCATGCCTACTAGAATCATGGTTGTGGTCAAACACTACCTGTGGAGAGAGTTCACAATTAAATAATAGGACCCAACCCAGGTAGCAGAACTGAGGATAAAGAAACCAGAAAACTGGGAGCGCTGCCTTGTGGCAGTTTATTACACTCATTCATCTAATGTCCTAAACTCCCTGCAAAGTTATTCTTCTGGAAGCATGGCTTCTCTTTGATGGTACAAAGTAGGTTGTTAATGGTTCTGGCCACCTGGACTTTAATGTTGTTTTCTGTTAGAAGTAAATAAGAGTTCATTGGAGATACATTTATAGAGCGGCTGTCCAAAGCTTTTATTTTCTGGGATGTGTAGACAGTATATGTATATTTTTCTGACTTTTGACTTCACTAACAAATGAAGTGAATGGGATCCATTTTTGTATTTTATCCCCTTTGCATATGATTGATATATTTTCCCTTATTAATCAGCTCTCAGAGCATTGTTCATGATAACAATGGAAAGAGTATTCCTTGAACTCTGAGCCAGAAGACTTGGATTCAACTCTAATTCTGCCACCAGCCGTATGGCCTGCCTTCTCTTCCTCCATTCCTTTACTTTTCCTCTGTGCCCTCTTGTGATAAATAGTTACTGAGCGCTCTGTTGTGCCCAGCCCTGGGGTGCATTGAAGAGTAAGCCACCCCCCTCTCCCTTCCCGCCCTCAACAAGCTACTGTTCTTTTCTCTTGTGCTCCTCAGCCCCGTCTGTCTTCTGACCATACTATAAACTGTCAGTGCCACACAGCTGCTCAACCTCCTTGTCGTTTTGTGTTCCTGGGGCAGCTTTCCAGTATGCTTTTAGTGCCACTGCATTATTCTGGTGAGGTTGGGATGGGGGAGTCCCCTGAGGTGGGAAGGTAGGTGACTGGGGAAGGTGGTAAAGGAGCAAGTGAGCCACCCACCAAACCGCTTGTAAGGACCTAATTTTATTTTTTTAATGATTCTTTTCAGGTGGTAATTCTGCATAAATGCCCAAAGGATATAACTATACAGATGATTTAAATAGTCGGTGAGATATTTATTGTTCCTGGCTGGTCTTTTTAACTTTTATTTATTTATATTATTTGTATTCCTTAGAGTTTGGGAGACCATTACTTAGGACATCTTTATTACCGGGGCGCCTGGGTGGCTTAGTCAGTTAAGCGTCCGACTTTCGCTTAGGTCATGATCTCGCGGTTCGTGGGTTCGAGCCCCACGTCGGGCTCTGTGCTGACTGCCAGCTCAGAGCCTGGAGCCTATTTCAGAGTCTGTGACTCCCCTCTCTCTGACCCTCCCCTGTTCACCCTGTCTCTCTCTCTCCTAGAAATAAATATAAAACATTTAAAAAAATTTTTTTAAAAAAAGAACATCTTTATTACCAAAAAACAGATTGCTCCAGAAACAGGAAAACCTGGATGAATAAGCACTTGCCTCAGTTAACAACGACAATTGGTAGAATAATAAGAAAAATCATTTACTTTCTCTTGCAGGACTTCTTGAGGGGTTGGTTACTCCTGTTTCCTCACCGGTCTCTTTTGCTTTCTGAGGAAAGTGCTAAGCACACTGGCTGAGAGGGAGGGATGGAGTCCTAGGTGGGGAAGCCAACATACATGTGAATGCTCTTTCTCAGCTGCAGACAAAAATCTGAAGAACAACCTGATTATGTTTGTAAGGGATTACAGTTGCAGGAGATTCCAACTGAAAACATGTGTTTCCTGACCCTGTGCCAGAGTTCTAACATCGTGACAGGAATTCTGGTTGTGAATTTCTCAAGTGCTTCCCTCACCTATATTCTCTGACTGTTTTCTTAGAAGGATTAAGTCAACACAGCTTAACATATTGGAAATGACTCTGTGGAGAACTGAAAATGAACTTTATCATTTGCTTCTTACACCCCAGAAGAAAAGTTCAGGTTTCATTAGCAAGTATCACACTTATTGCTGAGTGATTATTATAGGAGTTATGGGGTGATCCACAGCTTATTAAAGAAGCCAGTGCTGAGTGATTATTATAGGAGTTATGGTGTGATCCACAGCTTATTAAAGAAGCCAGTGAAAATAAACACATCAGTCTGTATGTGTGTGTATTTATATAAAGATAGATTTTTAAAACTTTATTACACAGAATGGAAGACTTTATTTTTATTTTTATTTAAAAAAAATTTTTTTAATGTTTTATTTATTTCTAGCAGAGAGAGAGAGACAGCGTGAGCAAGGGAGGGTCAGAGAGAGAGGGAGTCACAGACTGAAACAGGCTCCAGGCTCTGAGCTGGCTGTCAGCACAGGGCCCGACGTGGGGCTTGAACCCACAAACCGCGAGATCATGACCTAAGTGAAAGTTGGACGCTTAACCGACTAAGCCACCCAGGCGCCCCTGGAAGACTTTAAAAGTATTTCTAATTTTATTTTTTCAAGAATCCCAATCAATGAAAATAGGTCATCATTTTAGGTAGGGCACAACTTATATCTACGTGTGACGTCACAGTTAGATTCTTCTCAGTCATACATATGTTGGTAATTCTTGGTACCATAATCACACCATGTAAGTAATGTGTTCAGACCCCTAGAAGCAGGATTACATCTTAATGTAAATGTTGAACATTTGCTAAGAGTCAGTGTTGAATGGTGTGTCTGAATCAGTTACTTGCAATGTAAAAGCCAGTGTGATTTTGTGATTTTTTTCATTTTGATCGATTTGGTAAATTAAACTTGATACCTAAAAGATGATTTCTTTGCTTTCTGATAGACATGAACATTTTTTTAATACAATTTATTGTCAGGTTGGCTAATATACAGTGTATACAGTGTGCTCTTGGTTTTGGGGGTAGATTCCCATGGCTCATCGCTTGCACTCCTAGTGCCATCCCAGCAAGTACCCTCTTCAGTGCTCATCACTCACTTTGCCCTCTCTTCCACCCCTCCCCCCCGAATCAACTTTGTTCTCTGTATTTAAGAGTCTTTTACTGTTTGCTTCCCTCCCTCTCGGTAACTATTTTTTCCCTTCCCCTTGGTCATCTGTTAAGTTTCTCAAGATCCACATGAGTGAAAACATATCATATCTGTCTTTCTCTGACTTATTTCACTTAGCATAATATCCTCCACTTCCATCCACATTTTGCTACAAATGCAGGATTTCATTCTTTCTCATTGCCAAGTAGTATTCCATTGTATGTATAAACCACATCTTGATCTATTCTTCAGTTGATGGACAGTTAGGCTCTTTCCATAATTTGGCTGTTGTTGAAAGTGCTGCTATAAACTTTGGGATACATGTGCCTCTATGAATCAGCATTCCTGTATCCTTTGGATAAATTCTTAGTAGTGTTATTGCTGTGTCATAGGGTAGTTCTGGTTTTAATTTTTTGAGAACCTCCATACTGTTTTCCAGAGTGGCTGCACCAGTTTGCATTCCCACCAACAGTGTAAGAGGATTCTCATTTCTCCACATCCTTGCCAGTATCTGTTGTTTCCTGAGGCTAATTTTAGCCACTCTCACTGGTGTGAGGTGGTATCTCATTGTGGTTTTGATTTGTAGTTCCTTGATGATGAGTGATGTTAGCATCTTTTCATGTGTCTGTTGTCCCTCTGGATGTTTTCTTTGGAAAAGTGTCTATTCATGCTGATAGACCTGAATATTAACCCTCAGCATTTTAAGGGCAGCTGTGCTAATGGAGGGTTAATGTTGGGTCTTCCTCTTCTAAGTCTACTATTGTTATACATTTGTTTAGAAGTTATATATTTATAATCTGTGTGATGTGTCTAGAATTTCTTGTGTATTAGAAAAATTAAATCAGAAATAGTATGTTCTGAGACAAAAATGGAAATAAATCACTGGAGGATAAATATTATGAAATGCTGTGCATTGGTCAGAAATGACAGATGTATATTAATGAACATGGTAATATCTCCATGATACGGTTTAAGAGAAAAATCAAAGTTCTGAACTCTATGTATACTAATGTTTAATGAAAAAACCCAAACAAACCCAAACTAAATATGTTGAGATACAAGAGAAGATCAATCCCAAATGTCAGTTATTTTGGTTCAATGGGAGGTAGGGAACTCATTTTGACCTTTTGTTTTAGACTTCTATATATGATTTTTAAGAATGAGAATGTAGTCATGCTTTACTTGTACACATATTTTATTATAGCGAAGTTAAAACATAGACAAGGTAAATGGAATAGTACAATGAAGCTTAAGGACACATCAGGCTTCAACAGGTGTCAGTATTCTGCAGTTTTTACTCATCTGTGTCACCATCTCTTCACCTTGATTGCTGTTGTATTTTTTATAGTATATATGTAGTTTCAATTTGTATTCATTGAAGTGCACAAATGATAGATGTACACTTCTGTACAATGGACACATCACTGTTATGGTAGTGAGTTTTTCATACCCTAGAATGTTTTGTAGTATTCCATCTCAGTCAGCCTGACCACCTGGGATAGTTTTGCCTTTTCTTAGAACTTGATTTAAATACAGCCATACAGTATGAATTCTTTTTATGTCTGACTTCTCTTGCTGAGCATAACTGGTGTGAGGAACATTAATATTACAGCAAGGATCAGTAGTTCTTTCTACTTTGTTGCTAATATTGCACTGAATGAGTTTAGCCTTTCTTTTGTGGAGGGAAATGTTCTTTAATGATTAAAGCTGCTGTGTCATTCATGACACATGTAGTTGTGGACATAGATTGTCATTGCTCTTGGATAAATATCTAGGAGTGGAATTTCTGGACCAAACAAAAATGTAGCAATTCCATTTTGGAAATTATTGTCCTGTTTTAAGTTCCTGCCAGCAAAACAAGAGTTCTCGTTGCTGCACATCCTTAACCTTATTTGGTTTTGTCACTCTTTCTGTGGTCATCCATGTTAGCAGTTGTACAATGGCTTGTAAATGTGTGCTTTTTGAAAAATAGTTTTTAAATTGTGCTAAAGTAGATAAAACATCACATTTGCCATTTTAACCACATTAAACAGCTTTATTCAGTAGCGTTAACAAAGCTTGCGCAACTATCACCCCTGTCTGGTCCCAAGATGTTTTCATCACCGCAGACATAAACTCTGTGCCCACTGAGTAAGATCTCCCCTCTCTGCTCCCTTCCAGCTCCTCCTAACCCCTCATCTAGTTTCTGTCCCTGGGAATTTGCCTATTCTAGATATTCTATGTAAGTGAAATGATAACATTATTTGTCCCTTTGTGTCTGGTTTATTTCAGCTAGTGTGATGTTTTCAGGGTTCATCCATGTTGTAGTATGTGTCAGAGCTTTATTCCTTATTATGGCGCAGGAATACTCCGTTGTATACATCACACCCATTTTATTTTCCCATTTATTTGTTGATGAACCTTGGATTGTTTGGTTATTGTGATTGATGCTGCAGTGAAGATTGGTGTACAGTTACTGTTCGAGTGAGTCCCTGTGTTCAGTTGTTTTGGCTGTATACCTAGGAGCAGAAAGCTGCATCATAGGTTATTTATATAAATATATATATATGTTGTATATAATGATGTTATATATACACATATCTATAATGGTGTTATATATACATATTTCTATGTATAATGATGGTATATATATATATATATATATGTCTAGTTAACTAACTATGGTTAGTTTTTTGGAAACCAGTAGCCTTTTTTTTTTTAATTAATTTATTTTTTTAATGTCTTATTTCTGAGAGAGAGAGACAGACAGACAGACAGACAGTGTGAGCATGGGAGGGTCAGAGAGAGGCACACAGAATCGGAAACAGGCTCCAGGCTCTGAGCTAGCTGTCAGCACAGAGCCTGACGCAGGGTTTAAACCCACAAACCATGAGATCGTCATGTGAACCGAAGTTGGATGCTTAGCCGACTGAGCCACCCACCCAGGCGCCCCCAGCAGCCTTTTTTTCTTAGTGTGTTTAATTAGCATTTCCCAGATGACTAATGTCGACTGTGTTTCCATGTGCTTAAATTAGCAATTTGCATACCTTTCTTTGTGAAGTGCTTGTTCAAGTCTTCTAAAAAAATTTTTTTTAGCGTTTACTTATTTTTGAGAGAGAGAGCGCACATGCGCTCAGATGTGTGAGTGAAGGTGGGGCAGAGAGGGAGGGAGACACAGAATCCAAAGCAGGCTCGATTCGGAGCTCTCAGATTCTGGGCTCTCACAAAGCCCAATACTGGGCTCGAACTCACTAGCTGTGAGATCATGACCTGAGCTGAAGTCAGATGCTTAACTGACTGAGCCAGCCAGGCGCCCCAGCACTGTAAGGTTGAAAAGAACACCTTTCCCCATCCTACAGTCCTGGCACCCTGGTCTTTTGCGTTGAGTTGTGTGTCCTCAAGCCCCTGCCACAATGTTTTGCTCACTATGGCTCTGTCCAATCAGCTTTGAGGTCACGAAACAGGAGACTTCAGCTTTGTTCTTCTTTTTTAAAGACAACGACTTTTGGCTGCTTGGAGTCTCTTGAGAATTCAT
Source organism: Proteles cristata cristata (assembly GCA_017311185.1). Lineage (NCBI taxonomy): Eukaryota > Metazoa > Chordata > Mammalia > Carnivora > Hyaenidae > Proteles > Proteles cristata. Next base: position 321,519 of record JAESUZ010005602.1, on the reverse strand, counting down.
ATCAATTTTAGGATGAATTTTATTTATGCTACAGATGTCATTGGGATTTTTCTTAACAGTACCTTTTGATAAGCAGAAGTTTTAAAATTTGATGGATGTAATCTAATTTTTCAGTTTTGAGAAATATTATGAGTATTGCTTCTTCAGTGTTCTAAGAAATCTCTTATTTCCAGGTCACCAAGATCTTCTTGTCTGTTTTCTTCTAAAAGCTTTATAGGTTTAGTTTTTATTTTTAAGTCAATAATTCATCCTGCATTAATTTTTGTATATGGTTATGAGGTTGGGGGTCAGGTTTCATTTTTATGCATATGGATATCTAGCTGTTGCAGGATTATTTATTGAAAATACTATGTTTGAACTCTGTTTTCTGTTGTTCTGTGTGTGCTGAAGCCTGTTGTCCTGATGACTGTCCTGATTACTCTATCTTTATAGTTCTTGAAATCAAGTTGTGTTAGTCTCCTAGGATTTGGCGTTACTTTTCAATATTGTTTTTGCCATTCTTGGTCCTTGGCACTTTCATGTAACTTTTGGAATCAGCTTGTCAATTATTTTAATAGAAAACCTGCTAGGATTATTTTTGGGATTGCACTGAAATTATAAATTATTGGACAGATAATAGATATTTTAGCAATATCGAGTCCTGTAGTTCATTGACAATGTATTCTTTTTTTAGGTCTTCTTTAATTTTTCTTAAAAATATTAGGTCACTGAAGTACGTAAGTCTTACAAGTATTTTGTTAACTTTTTTCCTCAATTGAATTTTAATTCACCTTTAAGCAGATTTTTAAAAAATATTTGTTTTTCACTAATTTGTTGCTAGCATTTAGGGATTTTGTAGGGTTGTTTTTGTTTTGTTCTGTTTTGGTATATTGATTCCTTAAGATTCTTTAGAATTTTCAGCATGACTAATCATGTCATTTGTGAATAGGGACAGCTTCCTTCCAATTTTTATGCATTTTATTTCTGTTTCTAGCTTAATTATACTGACTAGAACCTCCAGTGTAGTGTTGAACAAAAGTGAGAACAGACATCTTTGCTGTGTACATAATCTTAAGAGGAAAGCATTCAAGTCTTTCACCACAAAGAATGGTGTTAGATGTATATACACATTTATACTCACATTTGTTTTTAGTAGTTCTTTATCAGATTGAGTAAGTTCCCTTGTATTTTTACCTTAATGAGCTTTTTTTTTGTTTTAAATCATGAATGATGTCAAATCTATATATATTTCACTTTGTGAAAACAGTGAAACTTGATTTTAGTTCAGAAGTGTAGTGGGCTATGGACTGATTTGACATGGCTGTTATCTTCACTATAGAATGGTGCTGTGTGACTGGCACACTCACGTGTACATGGGTCTACTGGAAAGTCTTCCCACCCGGACACAGTTACTAGGATGATTCTGTAGAATGCAGAGGAAGAACACCTGATCATTGTCTTCAGTGCTAACATTCACGAAGGACTTGCTGTGCCTATAGCTCATGGAGTTAGTGATTGGTGATATCCTCAAAGCTCCTGGCTTAGTTCTAAAAGACTTAAGAATCAAACTGCTCGCATGCATCTCCTTTTCTGTATTCGATTTTGATGCTCTTTTGTCCATTTTGTGCTTTTTCGGAAAGATGTTTTAGGACTTACATTATCTCTTACAAACCTCCGGAATAATTCACTTAAAAAATTTTCCTGCTTTTAGGTTAATTTCCTTTACTAGGTGTATGTTCTATTCTCTGTATACAGTGCACATAAATGGATAATGGCTCTTCAATTGAAAAATCAATGTATTTTTATTGTTAGAATTCTTTGCTTTCAAATGCTAGCTAGCCCTAGGCCAGCTTTAAATAGCTCTCACTTTTTTTGCTTCATTAAAAATGTTGGAACAATAGTTACTTTGAGGCACAAGGTTTTAAGTCTTCAACTTGATTTGTCCTTTTTTACCATTGTGGTTGAATGGGAAAAAGCCCAGCGTATTTAAGAGGAGAATGGCTTTGTTACCAGTGCAACATTGAAGTGGAAAACCCTAAATCAATCACAAAAATTTGGATGCTGTCACACAACAAAACGGAGAATCTCTTTGGGTCACATGTAGGTCCCTTGAAAGTTGGGATGGGCCAATTCTTGGGCTGATTGTGATATCCATGGCAGGATGGATATCGGTCCCCTGCTGGATGAACCCTTCTAATTTGAGATCTTAGCAAAAAGTTCGATTTTTTTTGTCTTATTGCTAGAGAATTTGGGAGTTATCTCTGCCAAGGTACAATAGCTTTCACAGCTTTTAAAATACACTTTCTTAGTCTTATTATTCCTAGATCATTCATAGTAGTATTGTTTTCCTTGTAGCTTATAATCAAGTCTTACTTTTTAAAAAAATTTAAATTAGCATCTTATTGGTATGCTAATAAGATTTTTCCACTGGAAAATAGAATTTTGGAGGTAAATAATACCTTAGATATCATATCTCTGTATCACCTTTATTTGTTATAAATCACTTCATTAGTTTTTAACGACCATAAGATTAGGGACACTTGTTTTAAGGTCACAAGGCTCAAAGCGTTGATTGGCTTTACTTGATGAGAGGTGAAGCATGTTCATAATTAGTTCATTAGTATGCCCAACGCTTCTTCCCCTGTTCACTACACCTATATTTGACTTTGTCTACATCACACGGAATCCTCACATGCCCTCTTGTATAGAGTTATTACTGTGTTTATTACTCAGTGGAGTCCATGTTGAATTTTAGCAGATTTTTCCCCCTCTGCATCTGCCTCTTTGATGGTAGCTAGGTTTACTGCCGCTCACTTATTAGTGCCCTGGGTCCTAACAGCCTTATTCAAACAAAACATCTTAAATGGAGGCATTAAAAAGGTCACAACAGTGAGCCGTTTTGTAAGTTTCGGCGCAATAAAATGAGTATGTTGTGTTTTGGAATATAAGACCTCTGAGTGCAGCTATTCATTTTCTTCATCTATAAACCATTTTAGAATAACAGCTTACATCTGTTTGGGGTTTAAAATTCCACGTGTTGAAGAAACATCACTGTTATGTAACTCCAGACCAGACATGGGCAGGGAGCGAGCTCTTTGACAGGCCCGTGTTCTGGGGCAGCCTGGAGCCGAGTTTGCTGTAGCCGCAGAGCCCTGTTTGCTGGCGGCCCTCCTTCCGCATGTGCGCGGCACATTTCCCTTGTTGCTTGTTCCTCTCGTAAATGACAGAAAGCGTTCACTGGGATCTGGACTTGATGAATATTTGAAAAATTTTTGCACATCAGGAGTTTATCTTACAAGGGATATTTCACTACCAGAAACCAGAAATAAATTTAATTATTTAAGCATTTACAGTGCATTTAATTACCTCAGGCTGTCAGTTAATCTTGTTTTAGAGAGTAAAGTTGGGGTTTACTGTCGGCTCAACTTTTTAAGATAAATACCCAATGGAATAGTTTGGCCATTCCAACTGTGTGACTTTTACATTAGTTCTTTAAATTTGAAGGAACAATTTAATGAATAACTTTTAATAGAGGAAAATGGGCAAAATGTACATCGACAGGATTCAAAATCTAATATTACTTTTTAAGGACCAAAAAATGTACAGATGACGTAGAATTAAGTTTTACAGGTTATTTTAATCAAGAAGTAAAGAATGCTACCATGACCATTACAGTAAGTTATAAGGCTTTTTTTTTTCTTTTAAATGTGAAATATTTACATTCTTGTTAAAATGTGAAGTATTTACATTTGGGATGGGAGAGTACAAAGAAGAAAATTAAAATCATTATAATCCTAGTACTCGTTACAGCCCTCTTGGGTGTTTTGTTACATACTGTAAATTTTTTTGAAACTTAGAAAAGCTTTTAGAAAACTATTACATAGTCAGTTTGGGGGGTTTGATAGTTTAATTGAAAAATATAGCACTTTAGTTTCAGAATGGACTTTTTGACAGATGCTTTCACGTTTTGGTGACAACAAAAACTAAACTAAATGTCACCCCTCTTGTGGAATTTTGACATCCAGTGTGGGGTGCTGCTTACTCTGAAGACAGCAAACTTCTCTGAGATTCTACTTTGTCAGCCTAAACTAGCCTGTTGCCGTCAGTTTTTTTTCTTACTTCCATTTCCTGCCAGAATGGAGGACAGATCTTTTTTTCCTCTGTGTTCATTCCGAAACTCGTGGCCATCATTTGCTCCAGTAGAGTAAGGAAGATGATACTAGACTTTTAATTTGTGATTAATAGAAATACTTCGGTAGTAATTAGTGCCCTCAATTTGTGTGAAGGCAAATACTTATTAGTGTCTTCAAAAACATGGTCTCTGGCACACACCTACTTCATGCACTCACACACCCATAAGTGTATTGATACTGTCCAAAGTCCACATTTTACTCTTCACTTTCAATTAGCGGAGTATAGAAACCAGTAGTGGGGCCATGCCCTTTTGGCCAGTGATGGGATGTCACCAAGACTAGTGGGTGGTGGTCACTGGAGTTGAGGTATTTTTGTCTTAGGAAATAGGAAGGTGTGGTTCTGTTTTCAAATTACAGAAACTGTCATTGAAGCAAACAGATTCTACTGTGGGTGAATTTACGTGCAGATGAATGCACTGAAAGGTCTTTCAGGCAGAGTAGTAGACAGGGCTGTGGAGTCAGATTGTCTGGACTTCTTAGGGTATCTCCCGTCGAGTGATACAGCTTCCAGGAACCTCCCCTTCACCTATAACGTGGGGAGAGTAAGAAACCTCCCTGGCTCACAGGGTTGTTGGGAAGTGTGGAGCGAAGCTTAGGAAGTGCCCATTAGCACAGTGCCTGATATGTGAGAAGAGCTTGGTCATTCTAGCTCGTACTGCTGCCCACCTGACTGCAAATACTCCACTCCTGTGAGTGCAGATCGTCTTCAGCCTCACTTGGCCACTGCAGATGCTCCTCTCCCTGCCTGCCCTGAGGAGGGCCAGCCCCCAGGCCCAGCTGTGCTCCTGGGCCCCTGCACCACTGACACGCTGTCCTTTCCCACCGCCCGCTGGCCTCTTCCTCCGTCCCTGTTTCTCCGCTTCCTCCTGTAAGTGGCTCTGTGCACCTCCTCTCTGGTTTCCTGCCTCCCCTTTCCACCCTTGCTCCTCCTCCCCTTAACTCGCTCTCTCTTCCTTTTTTCTCCTCTTCCTCTCCCTCTGGGCCCCTCCTTCTTTCCCATTTCACCTCTCTCCTCCTCTCCCCTCTCTTTTCTTCTTCCTTTCCCCTTCTTTTCTCTCCCATCCCACTCTGCCTCCCTCTCCCACCCCCCCGTCTCCTCCTTCCCCAATCCTGCTCCTTTTCTCTGTCTACATTTTTTTTTAATTAAAAATGGTTTTATTTAATTTTGAGAGAGAGAGAGAGAGCTTACAGACATGTGTGCATGAGTCGGGGAGGGGCAGAAAGAGAGGGAATCTGAAGCAGGCTTCAGGCTCTGAGCTCTCAGCACAGAGCCCAACACGGGGCTCGAACTCATGAACAGCGAAATCATGACTTGATAAGACACTCAACGGACTGAGCCACCCAGGCCCACCTCCCTATTTGTATTTTAAACACGAACAGTTGGCCTGCTTAAGAGTAGGCAGTTCTGGCTCTTCAGTGGAAAAATGTCAAGTCTTTAAAGTCTTTCTTGGTTGTGATAGGAAACATTTGTTTTGTCCTTTGAGTAGCCAGATCTCTGTACTGTGCTTCTCTTTCTGTTTCAAAAGGGTTTCAAATCATCATTTTATGTCCCTTGGGCTCTGAAAGTTAGTAGAACTCTACAGGCAGTTACCAGTTAACTCTTTTTCTGAAAACTGTATATACCAAATTCAATGTTAGCTTTATTATATATATAAAGTTAAAATGAACTAAAGTTTCTAAATAATTACTACAGGTTCACATAGTAGTGCTAAGCAAACTCTGATCTTTCCTACCTAATTTATTTAATTTTTTTTTTTTTTCCTCTTCAGATTCCTTTCTCATTGGTCCAGTTTCCCTTGTGGGAGTCCTTAAAAGTAAGTTTTCTAGTCTTCATATAAAATTTCCTCTTGATTATCACAAATATCCACCATTTTCATGTGGAATAGTAGAATAGAATATTGACTGGCAGTTTAAAAACTCAAAATTTTTGGTAGTTGAAAATACTTTGTGTGATTTACATGCCATTTCAGCCCTTTAAACTTGTTCTGCTCTCTGTGGTTCTGGAAAATCAGCACAGCAGGCGTAACTGAAATGCACGCATGTTCAGGAAAGACTGCTTTACTTCCTTCTCTATTGCAACCCTTTTCCTATGTGGCGGGATTCTCTTTTTTTCTGTGTGTGCCTGCCTGTGTCTAGAGGTTAAAGAGGTTAAGGAATAACAATGTGGTTAAACGGAAAGAAATAAAGGTCCCCAGTATTTGTAGGCGTCCACTGGCTGAGGCCTCCCGCATGCACACGTAGTGGCTGGCAGCTGGGGGGGCAGCGGGGGCCTGGGCTCTGACCGTCCCTTCCACTTCTGCTGTTCACCCCAGCCAGCTGGGAACCCCCCAGGGACAACAGAGTGTTGTGACTTGTGCGTCAGCCTCAGGGAAGGTCACTAACGTGTTTAAAAACAAATAGTTAAGTGAGTTTTTGAAAGCCTGTGTTTAAAACAGTCAGAAATGTTGTTATTATTATTTTTTGCATCTTCTGGGGCAGTGATTTTTGAAAATTGTGGGTCATGATATGGATTGGGTGGATATTTGACAGCATTTTAAGGACTCTAATGCAAAAGGAAATAATAGAGAACATCTTATGTAGTAAGCATAAGGCTTATTTTGTAAAACCTCTGTGTTGCTTGCACATGCATGCACACCTCTCTGTACTGGGTTGCAATGGAAAATATGTCTAATGGTCAAAAGAATTTGAAAGCCCTTGTTCAAGTGAAAATGGCTTATTGAAGACCAGACTGTGAAATGGCAAAGTACCTAGATGGGCATTTGATAATCCAGAAGGTAAAATCATTACTCTCATAATTGTATGGAATTAGTAATCAAAGCATGCTCCATCAAAATGTCTTTTGAAAAGTAAAAATATATGTATATTTGGACTCCGAGGTTGTATGCTAAGGATACGAAGATGAGACGAAATATGACTCGTAGAAAAGAAAATCTGGAATGTTAAATATTGAGAAATATTTCTTAGGAGTGATCTGATTTTCAGTAGCATATCTTGGTTTGTATGTATGTACTTTCTATAAGCATTTCTTGGGTCTTTTGTTTTCGTTTTTGTTTTTGCCATTTTCTTCATGGTGCGTACTGAGAATGGGCTCGTTGGGCAGTGTTTCCCGGCATGAGGTAACAGCTGTCCAGTGGGAGGGCCACATCCCGTGAGCGTCAGAGCTCCCCGCTTGAGTGTATGACGGAAGAGCAGGGAGCCGACAGCTGTCCGGCAAACAAGACTCACTTTATTCGCTTCTCAATAACCAGCATTCGCACAGCGCGGCCACACTCACTCACACTCTCACACCCTCTCTATGCATAGGAACGTCCGGAGGCCTAAAGAGGGAGAAAGCATGGGGTTTATTTCTTTTCATTGTTCAGCACATTTGTAGTATTCTAGCTAGTTAAGAAGTGTCTAGAAGTTTTCAGAGTTACCACAGATGATAATGTTACACTTTAACAGTTGTCATGGAGCAAATGTTAAAATGCTGTCTTTTTTTAAAGTTCAGTTTATTGAGTAACTTTGATGCCAGAAAATTCACCCTTTCGAATGTACATTTCTATGACTTGTTCGCCCTTTGTGAATGTACATTTCTGTGACTTCTGACACATGGCTTGTGACTACCACCGTAAACAAAATCCAAAATATTTGTAGTGTTCCCTTTTCCAGGATATCCTGTAAATACAGTTGCTCATTATGTAGCCTTGTGTGCCTTGGCTTATTTCACCCAGTATGCTATGGAGGCTGATTCATGGTTTTTCCTGTACCAGAAGTGTGTTCCTTTACATCACGGAGCCGTTTCCCATTGTGTGGAGGTCTGTGGTACAGTTTGTTTACCTGTTCGTTGGGTGATACGCGTTGGAGTTTCCAAGTGTGTGATTACAAAATTAAGCCGCTATAAATTTGCACACAAGTATTTGTCTGGGCACGTATGTTTTTGTTTCTCTTGGGTTAGGAAGTGAGGTCATAGGCAAAATACAAGTTTCATTTGATAAGAAACCGTCAAAGTGTTTTTCCAAAGTGGAGGTTGTTGCGTTTTGCAGCCGTGTAGGACAGTCCCAGTTGTTCTCCACCCGTGTCATTACTTGTTATATCATTAGATTAAAAAATCCTCTTAGCTATTCTCATAGTATGCTGGTATTTCATTGTGGTTTTAATGTGCAATTCTCTCATGGCTAAACAATATTGAGCATCTTTTCCCATAACAGTATTTTTTGGTTTAAATGTCCAAATGTGAACTCACAGTGTTTTGTAGAAGTAGACCGTTTTGGCCACTTCTTTTATTTTTATGTTTATGATTTTACATAAACATAACATTCGCATTTGCTTTTGTACCCATAGAGAGATTATAATGTATGGAGGATTTTCTCTATTGTGTTTCTGTGAGAATCCTACTTAGGAAAATTCTTCCCCACAAGGACTGGAGCAGATCGCATACGTGTTGTGCAGCAAGGGGTAAGGGCCTGGAAACGGAGTGGCCGCTGTCATCTGAAACTTACTCTGCGTAGAGTGAAAGGTACCATCTTTTTCTAAAAATCCCTTCCTCCTGCTGCCTGCGTTTCTGTGGAGCATACTGCTCATCTGCTGACCCAGTGGTCTCAGATGCTCGGTTATAATCTCATGAGCTCTTTTTCTCCGCAGCACATCACTCACCACAGTTTGGTGGACTCACTGTTTGGAACCTGCGGCCTCCTTCGTATCGGATTCTTACTAGCTTAGAAGACTAAGTCATGACACTTTCTTTACCTTCTTATCCATTCTACGGATTGAATTTATGTGATCTTCATTAAACATCTCGTTAAGTTCTCAGCGGTTTGTAACTTTCAGAAACTCTAAAACTAGAAGTGATTGGTCCAGTCTGTGTCTTCACTGTTCTTTCCAGTTCTCTTCTCCCTGTACTTTGTTGTTGTTCAAAATCCTTTCCCTCAAGCCAGAATGGACTCCTTCCTGCTTCTGTTTTTTTGGCTGCTTTCTGAAATATGCTTTCACATCTCCAGACACTGTGCATCTTCCAAACGCAGTTGAGTTTTGTTATTTGTTCCCTCCTTGAAGTCTTCTAATCCAGGCCTTGAAGATTTATCCAAACTTACCTGACATTTGTGTGCATTACTTTCTGGTATTTAATCACACACTGTGTTGTGTTTAAAACAATTGAGAACTGAGCTTTAGCATACTGGAGCAAGGCCTCAGCCCCTTGTGTTTACAGACGGGTGACAGATGGTGCGCACTCCCAGCTGGACATTGGCCCATTTCACAGCAGTGCAATGCAAAGATGAATAAGAGGGTTGATGCCTTTGAGGAGCTTGGAGCTGATCAGAGAGGCACAACCCCCCTCTCCCCCTGTGTAACGCCGAGGTAATATGTCTGTAATTGGAGACTTGGCGAGGAAATGTGGGGGCCAGTCCTTTTGACTCCCCCGGGCCTGTCACTATACTGCCTCATTTTTTCTGTTTTGCCTTTCTCGTTGCACATAGACTTAAAGAGTTAGCATGTAAGAAGACTGACCTTGTAAAGAAGAGGAAGAGTAAAAGGGGTAGATTATCATGTCCGGAATTCCCAGTAAGAAAATTTTCCTTTAAGATTTATGTTGTGTTTGGAACTTTCTGGCAGTCCAACCAGAAGAGAAACGTGATAGATTACGTGGCTGTTATTAACCGACAAAGACCCATCCCTTATTATTTCATCTTGTCCCTTGGCTTTGACTGCTGCCCTCACATAAACGACTTGCACATTTACAGCTCTGTCATGGACGGCCTCCTCTGAGGCAGAGCCTCTTGCGACCAGCTTCCTAGTTGACATCCTCACTCAACATGCCTCAGGGGAACCAGTTCTGAACACAACTCTTGGCTTTTATGCTCCTTCTCCGCAGCCGGTTCTTCTCCTGTGGTTCCCTTCTCAGTAAGTAGAACAGGCGCCTGTTGCTTGGTGAAGTAGGAGGCTGTGAATTTGTATCACTCCCCAGTTCTCCATTCCTCTCATCCTGGTACCCCAGCCTGTCACCACGTCCACTGCTCTCAAGAGGCCTCTCACCTCTTGTCTCATTTGGCACTTTGGCCCCTGATTCCGTTCTTGCTTCTCTAAAATACCTTCTTTTCACAGCAACCAGAGTGATCTTTTAAAGAAATCAATTAAGTCATACCAGTGTCTACCAAACCCATCCGTGGCACCTCTTTGAAAAACCATAGCTGACACTGTCCTCTGTCTTCCAGCCCCCGCCTGTGTCACACCTCTTACTCCCTGCCACCCGCCCACCACACCGCAGCCGCGCTCTCTCCACTTACGGCTGCCTTCCCTTCACAGCGGGGTGCTGCTTAATTCTGGACCGTGACATTTGTTGTGCCCTCTGCCAGAAATGCTCTTTTAACTTCATTATTGAGCACTACTCACTGGCAGTGTGCCTGCTGCATGCCAGGCATGTTCTCAGATCTGGGGATAGTATGGTAAAGAGGACTGACAACCATCCCTTCCCTCATTCAGCTTCCATTCTAGGTCTTTTGCCAGGCTTCTCTCCTGGCCAGCGCCTTCTCCTTCCCCCCCCGTTGGCCATATGTCACTGGAGACAGACCTTCCCTTTCTACCCTTTTTTGAAGGAAGACCTTCTCTTCTTCCCTCCTCAGGAATCATAGCACCTGTTTATTCCCTTCCTAGCATTTTAATTTTAATAATTTATTCAGTTAGGCCCTTGTATCACCTGAATGTTAAAAAGACATCAGTTGCATAGGAGCACATGTACCCCAATGTTCATAGCAGCACTCTCCACAATAGCTAAAACATGGAAAGAGCCTAAGTGTCCATCCACGGACGAATGGATCAAGAAGATGTGGTTTATCTATACCATGGAATACTACATGGCAATGAGAAACAATGAAATCTGGCCATGTGTAGCAACATGGATGGACCTTGAGGGTGTTGTGCTGAGCAAAATAAGTCAGGCAGAGAAGGACAAATATCATATGTTTGCACGTATAGGAGGATTAGGAGGAACTTAACCGAGGAACAAGGGGGAGAAGAAGGGGGGAAATGGTGGGGGAAAGGGAGAGAGGCAAACCATGAGAGACTCTTGAATGCTGACAAAAACTGAGGACTGATGGATGTGGGGGGGAGGAGGGATGGGCATGGAGGAGGGCACTTGTGGGGATGAGCACTGGGTGTTATGTGTAAACTAATTTGACAATAAACTATTTGTAAAGAAAAAAAATATAGGAAACAGTACTATATGGCTAAAAAGCACATTATGTAACTGCCATCCACATGTTCTTGTACATTTGTAGTAAATCACTATGCCCTAACGATAAAAAAAAAAAAAGGTATCAGTTGTGTATTGAGCACTTACTATATGCCAGGCACTGGGCTAAGTTAAGTACTGCATGTTTATTAGCATCTCATTCACATCACTCAAACCCGGGGTGAGAGGTCTTGTCATCTGCACTACAAAAGGAAAAGCGGTTCAGAGAGGTTGTCTTTCGTCTGGTAATCCAAGTCTCAATTTCCTGTCCAGCACCCTTTTACTGTGTTAACATTGTTAATGATAATAACTGTAGTAATAAAAATCATCATCATACCCAACATTTCTCAAAGTTAAAATGCACCAGGAGCCATGATAACCACTTTCCATGGATTATCTCCTTTTAATCTTCATGACAGTTTTGGGATAGGTGTTGTTAGCTCACCTTCATTTGGGACATGTGGACACTGAAGAATAGTTCGAGTGTCCTGCCCAACGCCACAGTTTATTAAATGTTTAAGGGTACAGCTGGGATTTGAACCCAGGCAGTCTGAATGCAGAGCTGATGTTCTTAGCCATTTTCTACATAGCATTGCCTATAGCACATCTTCAGTAATGTTTTTGCTGTTATGTGAGCTCAAAACTTGGTAAAAAGTTGAGGCTGTGTTACATCAAATCTGCCTATTTAAGCCATTTCTTCAAACTGCGTTGATTCCTTAACTTGATAACATAAGGATTAAAACCCCTGGCTGACATATTTCTTAGACGGACTCTCCCAAGCATCCATGGCTCTCCTGTCCTTGGGTAGGGATTCACCAGTGTTCACTTCAGGAGTCAGTCCTGTGACCAACCACTGGTGAGCACAGGTTGTTGATGGTAATGAGAGATAATAATAGTAGACCACATTTTTCTACATGTTTGTGTTTAATTTCTTGTAGTTCTTTGCTTTTGGAGGAAGGAACTCTGTCTTTTGTTTATATATATGTTTATATTGTTAATAGTTCTTTTACAACTGTAGGCGTTTGTAATGATTCACTAATTGAAGGTTAGCATTCGTGTTTCAAGTTCAGTGCAAAGTTGGATAATCATATATATGAACTGTTTCATTTAAAATTAGTTTCTTTTGGAAGTATGTTCACAACTGTAACATACATGTTTATTCTGACTGAGCTCTAGGTCAACAATAAGCCTGCTTTGGAAGGATACAATAGAATTCCCTGTAAGAATGTCATCTTTTTTTTTTTTTTTTTTTAAATATTTTTTATTTATTTCTAGGAGAGAGAGACAGCGTGAGCAGGGAGGGTCAGAGAGAGAGGGAGTGACAGACTGAAACAGGCTCCAGGCTCTGAGCTGGCAGTCAGCACAGAGCCCGACGCGGGGCTCGAACCCACGAACCGCGAGATCATGACCCAAGCAAAAGTCGGACGCTTAACCGACTACGCCACCCAAGCGCCCCAAGAATGTCATCTTTTTTGTATTAATTAAAGTTGCAAAGCATTAACTAGAAGAAATGTAGGCTTTAAGTTCAGATGCAACTGTTGAAGCAAAATGAAAATAAAATCATTTTGGTTATGTAAGACTATGACACCATGCTGATGAGTTTTTAAGATGAGGGGCACCTGGGTGGCTCAGTTGGTTAAGCGTCCAACTTCGGCTCAGGTCATGATCTCATGGTTTGTGGGTTCGAGCCCCACGTCGGGCTCTGTGCTGACTGCCGGCTCAAAGCCTGAAGCCTGTTTCAGATTCTGTGTCTCCCTCTCTCTCTGACCCTCCCCTGCTCACACTGTCTCTCTCTCTCAGAAATATATATATATATATATATGTATAAAGATGAAATGAGAGCTTTGTATTAGAAATCTGGTCAGGGAATTATTCTTTGAGCTATAATACAATGTGTAAAAGTCATCACTTAGATTTTTTATTTATAAGTAAATGTTTTTAGAAGTTAAACTTTAGAAAAACCTATTTTTATTCAAGTTGAAGAGTAAATAAGTTGTATATTGTTTTTAATTCTTGCGTTGATAATACTTAAAATGTCTATCACTATCTTAACACCCAATAAAATTCTCCTACACTTTTTAGCATCCTGAGTAATAGTAGTTTAGGGAATGGGTGGCTTATTCGGTTAAGTGTCCAACTTTGGCTCAGGTCATGATCTTGCAATTTGTGAGTTCGAGCCCCGTGTCAGGCTCTGTGCTGACCGCTCAGAGCCTGGAGCCTGCTTCGCATTGTTTGTCTCCCTCTGTCTCTGCCCCAACCCTGCTCATGCTCTGTCTCTCTCTCTGTCAAAAATAAGTACATATTAAAATTAAAAAAAACTAATAGTAGTTTAGAATGTGCTCAGTGCTCATTGTCCTCATATACTACCTTTCATGTCTAGTCTCTGCATGGACATGTTTGGTCAAAACATAGATTGCTAATAAAGGCATGCTAAAGATTGACAAGGGAAGGCTAACAGATTTTGTTTTGTTTGACGTGTGTGTGTGTGTGAGAGAGAGAGAGAATTTTTACCTCACTGAGCTTGTACCCTAGATTAACTACATCACTATGGAGGAAAATAGCTGAAAATAAGAGCAAGTATTTGTTGTATGTCCAGACCACCAGTCAAGTCAGAATGTAAGGAGCTGATAAGGATTTTAGCAAAATGACAGGATGAAGCAGGCATTTTTGAACAATTCAGAAACTACAAGAACATAAGAATTCTCAATTCGCATCCTGGAAGATATGGGACACTTTGTGCAAAAAAGAAAAGAAATTAGAATCTTACAGTGTCCTTTCATTCAGTTTATAAAAGTAATAGGTAACATTTTCTTATTTCTAGGGCCGCTGAGGTAGAGTGAGAGAGAGATCCCATAATATGGGAGTTAGGAAAATAAATTCCTCCTACTTTTAGGTGTTATTCAGTCTGCAAGCAAAATGTTTTGAAAGTTGTTGTTTTGTGTGGTTTGGCCAAGGCAGAGAGTGAAAAACAATGTCCAGGAAAACTAAGTAGGGGTGGAGGAGCAGCATGTTTAGCAGGGGCCCTGAGAGGGTAGCTGGCAAGGTCATGGAAGCCCTGGCTTCCTCCCCCAGCATGGTCCCCCGCCCCCACCCCCTGTGACCTGGGCACCCAGCTGCCGCTCAACCATGTTAACTGCACTTGAGAAGCCACAGTGATGACGACACCCAGCACATCCCATGTGGGCTGTTGCTAAAGGTCAGATTGAAGCCTGTCTCACCACTGGGCATCTTAGAGGGTAGGGCGTTAGGGTCCTCTGGCAAAAACAGTAAAAAGCACGCCAGGATTCTTCTTTTGTCTTCTTTCTTTTTTACATTTATTTTCTCCCTGGGCAAGTTTGTGACCGTAAGAAGATAAATAGGAAGGATCGGTCCCATAGACAATGACTGTGAAGAGTCACAGTAATTTTTTTCCAAGACAGAGTGTGAGAAAAGAGGGGAGTTGGCCGTGCTTCAGTTTAATCGGATTATCAAACACAGCACTTTAAAAATGCCTAGGGGCGCCCGGGTGGCTCAGTCAGTTAAGCATCCAGCTTCTGCCCAGGTCATGGTCTTGTGGTTTGTGAGCTCCTTCCCTGCATCGAGCCCTGCATTGAGCTCTGTACTGACAGCCAGGAGCCTGGAGCCTGCTTCCATTCTGTGTCTCCCTGTCTTTCTGCCTCTCCCCTGCTCATGATCTCTCTCTGTCTCTCATAAATAAATGTTAAAAATGTTTTTTTTATGCCTATAATGATTCCAGTTTTTTGGGAGTTTGTATACCTTGCCACTAATTGACTTCAAAGCACTCATCTGTAGGTTAACATGAAACCTCTGTAAAGTGAGAAAAAAGGAGGTAGCTTTGTTTTTGTTTTTTAAATTTGCTTTCTAGTTATTTGTAAGCATTTTTGGTTCTTGTTTAGTCTGTTTGGCTTCGGTATGCACTGGGATGGCATTGCTGCTATGGGCTCTGTCTCGGCAGGCGACCCCTGTTGATCAGAGACCTCCGTCTAGCTGACCCTCAGCGGAACCTTTGAACCACTTGGCATGCTCGCCTGAAAGCCTTGTTCACCTCCATCACTCAGAGTCCTGGAGGTAGAACCTGTTTGCTGTTCCTGGTGTACGTTTGTCCCACAGGGGCCCTGTCGGCTACAGCCTGGAGAGCATTAGCGTGTTTCCACGACATTCTGCTTGCTGGTGGACTCATAACACTAAGGCCTGCACAGAGGATTGTCTTTTTTGTCATGTAAATAAGTTGTCATCTGAGGCTCTTAATGTGGGCTCAAGGAGACGATCCTGTACACATGTCTTTCCTTGTCCCCCCAAAAGCACCGGTAAAATTGCATAAGCTTGCAGCACTGGAAGCTGTGTAACTGCTACTGGATACAGCAGCTGAAGTCCCACACTGTGAGCTCCCCTACACGAAAGCCAGAACACTTATTTTCAATTTGTTACTCATTTATAGGACAATAGTGTACGTTTGGGTGGGTCTTTTGAAGTGAAAAACAAAGCCTTCTCTTCATGCTTCGTTATACTTTAATAGAAAACACCTGACCCGGGCCTGCACTCCTAGCCATTTCATAGCATTGCCCTTGGTGTTGGCTTTCTACCCTTTGAATGAGTACTCGGGCTAGTAGTCATAGGGGTGGTGGGGTTGGGGAGCCAATTACGTCATGCTGTTCTTCCTCTAACAGGCCTTGAGCAGTGAGTGAAGAATCGCTTGGGAAATATTAGGACAACCTGACTGTTGTGTTGTGCCACCAGTAGGTATTCAGGATTCCTCATGATAGCTTACTGGATATAAGTATAAATAATGTTGAGTTTTGAAAAAAGCTCATGTTAAAAATTGAATACCTTTAAACAGTATGAACAATGAAATTCAAAGTCTGTATGTTAGTAGTATGGTGCCTATTTCAGTCCTTTTGTATTGATCATTGTACTATAGTCATTTAAGATGTCAACATTAGGGGAAGCTGGGTGAAGGGTATATGGGAACTATATTATTGTTGCAACTTTTCTGTAGGGCTAAAATTATTTCCAAGTGAAATTTCTATCTAAGCTCTTGGAAATATTTTCTATTCAAGCTAGGTTACGGAAACTTAAGAAAAGTTACAGAGGGGTGCCTGGGTGGCTTAGTCAGTTAAGCGTCTGACTTTCGCTTAGGTCATGATCTCGCGGTTCGTGGGTTCGAGCCCCGCGTCGGGCTTTGTGCTGACAGCTAGCTCAGAGCCTGGAGCCTGTTTCAGTCTGTGACTCCCTCTCTCTCTGACCCTCCCCTGCTCACGCTGTCTCTCTCTCTCCTAGAAATAAATAAAAAACATTAAAAAAATAAAAAAAAAAAGTTACAGAAACTCAGCTGTGAACCAGACCTCAGGCACCTGTGAGGATAATGGTGAGCAAAGTAGATTGTTTGCTCTTAGTCTAGAATCTTGCTGTTTGGCCACAAGCATGGCTGCCTGTTGTCACTTAGCTTCCTAATCCAAAAACAACCACATATGCAGCATTAAGAACAGTTTCTGCCTGTCTCATTACTTCCACTTGAGATTTCTCATTGAGCTGAGGTGGTAACTAATGTACATGGATTCCTCTGAAAATTTCAGTTTTTATTTGAAAAAATACAAAAAAGCCACAACATTGAGTTGGGGTACAAGGGAAAGGATGGCCATCTGCTTTTTTACCTCTGCTTATTTTGGTGCACAGCCTCCATCGTGGGAGTTGACACTCCCAGTGCTCTGGTTTTTCACATTTGGGCTCCCTTGCTGTCCCTCATCCTCACACTCGCTGCTCATTTATCTGCCTGCCCTGGAACCAGGAGACCTCCATGGCGGTGGAAATACTTATTTAGGTTGAGAAACTCTGGCAACTTAAAATGTTTTGGTGTTCAAATAGGTCCTTAGAAAAATCCTTCAGTACAAACCCATACTATTTTAACAACTTTTACGGACCTCAAAATCTTTTCTTTAATAACTTACATAGTGTCATGTGGCTGTATTAGAAGTTGAGCTGTGTCCGGTAGTGAGGAACTTAACATGTTGCATATAGGTTATCCTGTCTACAAGGCGCATGGCCTTGGGGAGCTCCCCAGCCAGCTTCAGCTCTCCTTTACTGTCTCTGTGACCTTTGGCCATTTGCTTACCATTTTTTAGCACTGCTCCCACACCTGTGTCTGCAGATCATATACATTTTCCAAAACTAAATAAGAGTTATAAAAATCTTTAGCAAAGCGCCTGGAACTTGCTAGGAACTCAGGAAGTGGCAACTACTATTGTCACTGGTAATCATTCCTCCTGTTGCCTGCACTGTGTCTTTATTCTATTTTCCAGTCGACTCAAATTGTTGAAAAGTCACTAACAATAATATTTACATTTCCACTGAGTAGACCTTTCCTGTCTTCACAGCCAGTTTTTCTTTCTTTCTTTCTTTCTTTTGTGGATCTGCACATTGATGAGCAAATTTGTAATTTCACAATACTTTGATAATTCATGTGCAGTACTTTTTACCAGTCAGGTTTTTGTTGTTACTGGTGGTCGTGCTTATGAATTTGAAAGTACCTCCCAAGTGAAATTACCTGTACATAACATTCATCTTTTTAGTGTGATCTCAATATTTTCCAAGGTTTTTTTCATTTGAGACAATTCCTCATTAAAAAAAAAAGTTGCACTCCTGTGACATAAAGTAAGATGTGTTGGGAAGAGACAGAGTTTGTTCATTCACTTGGGTAGTTGAGTATCATTCCAGAAGAAATTATGGTCTCTGTTTGGAAGTAATGTGTCTTACAGATACCATTCTGTTTGTTGTCTAGACAGCTCTGCCCTGAAGGTTCAAGTCCACTTGTTTCTATTTTGTACCAGAATGTCTCACCCATCCCACTTCTGCTGCTGTCTGTTTAAACGTTGGCTAGTTACCTAACTTTTCTGAGCCTCCACTTCCATGTCTGTAAAATGAGGATAAAAAGGCACATACCTCAGAAGGGTTGTAGGTAACATGAGTTAATGTATGTAAAGTGCTCAGTGCCTGGAACGTAAATAAGTTCTCTGCAAGTGTTCATAATTGTTATTTCTATTATGTTCTCTGTCTGCCACTGAAGGTTCTCACTGGATTCTAAACCTTTTGGTTCTAGAGATTTTTTTTTCTCCAAATACAAAATGATTTCTTTATATGTTCTTAGACTAAATTATTCTGGCCAGGTGGTGGTGGACAGTTAGGCTTATCTGTGGAGATTCTATTTTTAAATTGTGTCTTCAGTCATCAGAGTCTATTTTGGTTAGGTGTCCCCCCCCTCCCCCCCAAGCAAATTTTTCCTCCTAGATTACAACAGGCACTTGTGTGAAGCCTTCTCTGTCGCCTTCCTTCTCTGTGTTATAACCCTTTTCTGCCCACACTGTACCCCTGTCACACATTAGACCTAGGGACTGCTCTTTTTTCCTTTGAAAAAAGTGCCTGATAGCCAGTAACTACTCAGTAAATGTTGAATTTATGAATTACATAACATCTTTGATTTTTCCCCTTCTTCTGTATGACATGTAATGCACATCTTGTTATTTCTCCTTAATTATCGCTTATAAAGTCAGCATTATTAATAATATTTTCCGTTTGTTTTGAGTAAACTTCTGCTTTTGGGAGCCCAAGGAAATACCAGTAGATTAACTGAAGATGACTTAAGTCATCACTAAAGTCCAGTTTATGTTTCATTTTCCTGTTCTAAAAAGTCAGCAAATAAAGTCATGGTGTTAAAACTGGCTTCTGCCTGATAAAATGCTCATTTTTCCACCTCTAATGTAAAAAGGTAATGTTCTTTTTTTGTTTCTTCCAGTGCCACCAGTGCTTACATGAATTATAGAGAAAATAATGCTTTCCGCAAAAGCACAGAGATATTTGCAAACATTAAAGCATTTACTGGAAAAGTACTACACTCAGTAGCAAGGTTATCTTCACAAACCTATGTGTAATAAAATATTGTATAGCTTCTCTCCTTCCATAACAAGGTTATGAAAATCGATTTAGCAATTGTGTTCGTAGTCTAGTGAATTTAATAAATACACTTTTTAAGTAATCATTCTCATTAGGTGGAAGGAAATGTTGGGAGCCCTCTGATACCACACATTGTTACATATCTAATTAAGTAATTTGCATAGTTAGGTGTCTGAGTTAAGAAAAGTTGTTCTCTGGGGCGCCTGGGTGGCTTAGTTGGTTAAGCATCCGACTTTCGCTTAGGTCATGATCTCGCGGTTCGTGGGTTCAAGCCCCGCGTCGGGCTCTGTGCTGACTGCCTGCTCAGAGCCTGGAGCCCGTTTCAGTCTGTGATTCCCTCTCTCTCTGACCCTCCCCTGCTCACACTATCTCTCTCTCTCTCTCTCTCTCTCTCTCTTTCCTAGAAATAAATAAAACATTTAAAATAAAAAAAAAATTAAAAATAGAACTGCCGTGTCATCCAGCAGTCCCATTTCTGGGTACCTATCTGAAGGAAGTAAGAACACTAACTTGAAAAGATATTTACATCCCTGTGTTCACTGCAGCGTTATTTACTATAGTAAAGATATGGAAACTCTCTAAGCGTCCACTGACTGCTGAATGGATAAACAAATCGTGGTGTATATATACACAATGAAGTATTATTCAGCCGTAAAAAAACTATGAAATCCTGTCATTTGTGACAACATAGATGGATCCTCCAGGCAGTATGCTAACTGAAATAAATCTGAGAAAGATACATAGTGTATGAACTCTTTTTTAAAAAAAAATTTAATGTTTATTTTTTGAGAGAGAGAGGCAGTGGACGCAGGGTGGGGGCAGAGAAAGAGGGAGACATGGAATCTCAAGCAGGCTTCAGCTTGAGAGCTGTCAGAACAGAGCCTGACTTGGGGCCCGAACTCACAAACCATGAGATCATGACCTGAGCTGAAGATAGACATTTAACTGACTGAGCTTCCCAGACACCCTTGTATGTATGATCTCTTTCATGTGAAGTCTAAAAAGAAAATATTCATAGGTACAGAGAATGGATGGTTGGAGGGGTGGGGGATTACTGAATGAAAGGGATCCAGAGGTAAGAAGAAAAAAAAGCATAAATCACAAATAAAAGTTGTTGAAATTGACCAAATAGGACCATATATGTCTTGATTTATTTCTATAGCATCTTCCCCATTTCTGTAGTAGCCTTCTCAATGTTCTAGATATAACATCAGTGGGGAGATATTCACAGTAAGAAATTAGTACTGATTTTGGTGTTTTCTTTTGATTGTGATATATTTGATATATTCTAGAAAAGGCAAACTAATATAGAATGACAGATGATTTAGGGGGTGGCGAGGGAAGGCAGGAAAGAGGAATGACAAGAGAAAGCTTTTGGCAGGTGATGGACATATTCAATAATTATGGCAGTGGTTTCATGTTTGAGAGAGAGTGAGAGAAAAGTTGCATACTTTAAACATGTGTAGTTTGTTGGATATGTACTTAAGCCTCAGTAAAGTAAAATAAAAGCAAAAACAAAGAAC
The DNA here is from genome assembly GCA_017311185.1 of Proteles cristata cristata. Lineage (NCBI taxonomy): Eukaryota > Metazoa > Chordata > Mammalia > Carnivora > Hyaenidae > Proteles > Proteles cristata. The sequence goes on along the minus strand of JAESUZ010005602.1, from coordinate 300,673 downwards.
AGAGGGCAGGCTGTGCTGTAAGCCCAGGTAAAAGGTGGCTGACATATAACAGGGCCCACCTCTTAGGGTGGCTGTGAGGCGTGAGTAGTAACTAGAAGTGAGAGACGAGACCAGTGGCCAGCTCAGAGCACTGTTCTCCGTCGGATGTGACTACATCTTCTCTGCTGGGCCATCAGCTCTGGGTGAGCCAGGCACCGTGTCTCTGCCATCCTGTTGCCTAGTTTGAAACTTGGAATGGGTATTTATTTGTATAATCGTCCATTTATTTCATGAAAAGTGCAAAAAAAATGTTTTGATGAATTTTCAGTCCATACATAAGTAACAGAATTAGCATCCTTCAGACATGGGCAATATGGATAAAGATTGGGAGAAAAAACCCGGCGGAATGTGGCAGACCGTGCTCTGTACTCATTGGTGAATTATGTTATTTATATGTTTAGAATTATAGGGGAAATACTTAAAATGTTACATTGTCTTAGAGATTGGTCTTTATTTTTATTTGTACTCGTACACACAAATGTGTGTACATCATGCACATTTCCTGCAAATTGTTTCCTTTGAGCACTTGAATGTAGCTGTCACCCTTGTTTCTTTGAGTTTTTTTTTTTTTTTTTTTAGAATGCAGTTAAATCCTTGGGAAAATCACTTATGTCATCAGCAAGGAATGTCACCAAAATAGCTTCTCACTTAAGTTCCCATCCCCAGAGCTAACCCACGGGAGGTTCCGATAAATTCAGATATTTAATAACGTGTCTTTTTCTTTCTCCTTCAACACAGGCCCTCTGGTCCTGGAGGCAGGACCACGTGGTGGATTGTTGGCAGTCAGCGGTCTGTGGAGCTTTTGCAGGTGCAAAGGATTATATTATACTGGGAAAGACGGAAGGGGGGAGAAAATTGCAAAAATATTAACTATGCAAAGACAGCATTCTTTAGACATTCCAGATTGTTTAGATGAAGAGAGTTCCACTGGTTGTTTGAGAAAAGAGAGTGACTTAGGGGAAAAAAACCTGCTAAAAAGGTGTCTGCTTGAAAGACAAGCAATTTGTTTTTGACAAATTTTTCTTTTTCTTTTTATCTTTATTAAAGCCTTCACTCATGCCCTTGGATTATCTTAAAGATGATTTATAAAGTCCTCTGTGGGAAGAGACTTGCCATGGCTGCAGGGCTCATTGTGCAGCTGTCTGCCGTGAGCAGCGCTTCGGGGGTTTCAGGGTTTGCTGCAGAAGGCCGTGATTCATGGTTCGTGTGACATGTTTGACAGCACCACAGATTAACTAGTGTCGAGAGAGCTGAGGGTGCTCAGCAGCTTATCGAAGCTCGATCACTCTGTGGAGAGCATATGGACATCTAAACATCTGGGCGTTTTCCAGACGTTAAACCAAGAGCAAAGTGACAGTGCGCGATGGTGTGTTTTCCATCGCTAAATCATGTGGATTTTCCAGTGAGGCTGTAATGAGAACTCAGGTGCTTTACAGAACTGAATAAGTGATGAGGTTTAGCAGTCTCAGAGAGAAGTGCAGTTTGCTCTTGCACATAAAGGTGAGTTAGAATTATGGTTGAAATAAAGCAAAGTGGAGATATGCCAGAAAATGCAAACTGCTCGTTTAGATGTGTACCCAGTAAAGAGATACGTAGTTTTAGGATGTCAGCTTTATTAGGAAATGATTCTTTTCCAGTTTGTTTAATGGCTGTTGGACTGGGTTTTGGTTGTGGTGATTAGAAACAGAAAACTTGTATTTTATAGGATTCTTTATTAATAATTGGACCCATTTGACTTGTAGAATTGATAATCCAAAATAAGAATCTTGCCTTGAGAATTGAAACCGGCTCAAATGGATTATGGTGGGTAATTGTTTCCACATGACACTTCGTCATTAGCTATGTTAAATGAGTAGGTGGTCTTGATTCACTTTCCAGAGGTCAAGAGCCTTTACTCCCCAGTCCTTACGTGAAATGTGTGTTGTTGTTTTTTTCTTTTACTCCCTCCAGGGGACACAGTGAACATTATGGAAATTTAGTCATCCTGGATAAGAAAGGGCACTTGTTAAATTTAGCAATAACATAAAACTTCCATGTGTTGAAGTAAGAAGGGTATATTCTCTGGTCCCATTTCTGAAGTAGCTCATTCAAAGATTTGCTTACAAATGCATTGTTTCTGGTAAGGAAATTTGCACTCACTACAATGCCTTTTTCCCAGTAATGCTTTGTAATGAATGCTAAGCAGTTAGATTAGTCAGAAGTGGGGAAATAGAAACTTAGCAGCCATCCGCTGTGCAGTAGGATCCCGTGGGCCAGGCCCTTTCGGTCTGGGGGCTTCCCTGAGGAGTGCGGCCCAACAGCCCTGTGCTCCAGTGACTGATGGAAGCTTCTGTGTGGAGCAGGGAAGGGGCTTGCCCTGAGCCACACACCTGCTGTGGGCCAGCTTGCTGGACTCAGAATTGTCAGGCCTCAGCTCTGTCCCCGGCTCCTTATCTATAACATAAGATGCACCCCTCCCAGCCTTAGCGGGGATCACGGCAGGGCGAGGTGAGGTCACGTGTGTCTTAGTGCTTATAATCTATGAGACTGAGCCGATTGATGGCAGGTATTCTTTCCACTGCAGTGGAAACACTCAATACCCAGAAAATGAAAAGCTGTCATCACATCGATTCCCATTCACCATTGCATTCAGAGAATAATATATTGGTAGAGTTTCTACACAAAATTATCTCTTATAGCATGTAGATTTAAAAACTCCTCCCCTCAACAGACGAATGGATCAAGAAGATGTGGTTTATCTATACCATGGAATACTACATGGCAGTGAGAAACAATGAAATCTGGCCATGTGTAGCAACATGGATGGACCCTGAGGGTGTTATGCTGAGCGAAATAAGTCAGGCAGAGAAAGACAAATACCATATGATTGCACGTATAGGAGGATTAGGAGGAACTTAATGGAGGACCATGGGGGAGAAGAAGGGGGAAAATAGTGGGGGAGAGGGAGAGAGGCAGACCATGAAAGACTCTTGAATGCTGAGAACAAACTGAGGACTGATGGCTGTGGGGAGGAGGGGGGGATGGGCATGGAGGAGGGCACTTGTGGGGAGGAGCACTGGGTGTTATATGGAAACCAACTTGACAGTAAACTATTTGTAAAACAAAAAAATTAAAAAATTAAAAAAAAACTCCTCCCCTTCAGTCACCTTATTTCTCCTGCTGAGGTTCTGTAAGAGAAGGAGTTTGTCCGGTTTTCCAAAAATCCACTGAGGGTCGATCTATATGCATTTATTCACAAAAGGTAAAATGAGTATATTTTTGCTTATATCTCTTTTGTTTTGAAATTTCACTTGGTATGTTGTCGTGAGGGATACAGTTACTATTTTAAAACCTTTGTGAAAGATAAAAATCATTTAAAAAATATTCTGCCTTGTGAAAAAGTGACGCCCTGTAGGAGTCCATTGTGACAGTGTGCGGTACACGCTACAGAGGAATGTAGCCGGCCCGCCGGCCCTTGCAGGCCTCACGTGGCCATAAAGGCATGCGAGACCTGCCCCGAAGTTAGCCACCACATTGCTCATCCTGGTGTGCTTTCTGTCTGCCATGCTTGGCGCTCTTCTGTGCCCGTGCTTGTTTTATCAACTACTTGGCACAAATATCCAAAAATGTCCCTTGAGATTGGAGGTGTTGATGGCTTGTCATGCCAGAAATTCCCTTGGCTTGCGGTCAGGGGTTAAACGAGGGAGAAGAAAAGGACTTTGCCAACTTCCTCACTTCAAGTTAACTTCTAAACATACAGCCATAATTCAGTCTAAGTAAGTATGACATTTGCTACTCTCATGATACGTGCTTTGATAATCTAGTGTTCTTTGGTATGTTTCTCATAATTAACATCTCCTTACCTTTTTTTTTTAATAATTTTTTTTAATGTTTTTATTTATTTCTAGGAGAGAGAGAGCGAGACAGCGTGAGCAGGGGAGGGTCAGAGAGAGAGGGAGTCACAGACCGAAACAGGCTCCAGGCTCTGAGCTGGCAGTCAGCACAGAGCCCGACGTGGGGCTCGAACCCACGAACTGCAAGATCATGACCTAAGCGAAAGTCGGACGCTTAACCGACTAAGCCACCCAGGCGCCCCACTCCTTACCTTTTTTAAGAGAGAGGGAGCGAGGCTGAAAGGGTGGGAGGGAAGGAAAGAGAGAGCGAGATTCCCATGGCTTGCAGTCCCAGAATAGGGTGAAGGATTTATCAGGGTAAGACATCAGAAGGCATGACACCAGCTTTTAACAGAAACAAACACACTTTTGTTGTTGTTGAAGCCCCCTCCGTGTCTGGACACTAGTCTGGGGAGCATATGCAAAGGAGGTACATGGAGACACTCTTGTTGCTCTGAGCCTCATCGGAGTGGGGGGGCGGGCGGGTGGCAGGGCAAGGCAGCCCTATGCGCTGCTGTCTCCACCACCGCTTTCACAGCTTGTTGTAGGAAGGTGGCCCCTTTGTCCAGAGTACTAAAGAACCTGTATTTGCACAGGGACACATGAGATGTCATTTCATCGTAAACGTCCCGTTGTCCCTGAGCCTGGTCCCTGACAGCAGTTGGCCGCATGTCCTGTAAAAGCCTAACTCTAGTGGAGCCTACAGTAAATGGTTTCGTGTGTGATCTGAGCACACAAGCAGCCGACAGTTGCTGCACCAAGTAATTATTTCCTGTCTAATATGTTAGCATGTTCCTTGTATTTATTACTGCAGTTTACAGTTCCCTTAAGTAAAATATAGAAAATAACTACATTTTAACTATAAGCATAGGTCCCCAGTGCCCTCTGCATTGTGACCCGTTGTTCTATTACACAATCTTCACAGGCCCTTCTTTGCAGCCTCATAAAAAATATTGTGAGGCCTGTGTATTAGAGCAGTCATTGGCATTTGAAGACATTAACATTGATTTCTTAATAATTGGCATAAAATACAGCTACCATCATGGCCATAAAATTAGGACCTATTTAGGCATATTTGTTGTTGTGTTTGGCTTTTCTTCATATCGCTTGTATGAAGCAGAAGTCTCTCAGAGCCTAGCAGCAAGCACCCACAGTAAAGGGATGGGGAACTTCTCCCAGCCGAGTTTGACACACAGTACCTGCATGTACTAGAAGGCAAGTAGTTTTCAGTGTGACTCAGGAGAGCTTGGGTCATCAGACGGGACAGGTGATGTCCTTGCCAACTTTTAAGTCTTCAGAGTTGGTTTAGGAAAGGTTGTGACCATTTTCGAATAGGATAATGGTGTATGTACTTCTGATTTTTAACACTTGGATGCAGCTTAATGTCTTACCACATACCAGAGTCATCAGAGTGCAAGCGCACTAATTTTGGAGCTGAGATGCATGTGACTTTGAATCCCAGCTCCATTACTGTGTGGCCCTGAGCAAGCTATCTGTAATATGGAATAGTAATACCCATGCAAATGAGATAGAATAATTAATGACCGTCCCTAGTACAGGTCCAGCATGCCACATACAAAGTAAACAAATATTGGCTCCGAGCTTCCCCTTCCTTCTCTCTTACAGAGGACGAGTTAGAATCTTGGGTTTGTAAGATCTATAAGCCCTTGTCCGCGGCACCTAGTAAGCATTTTTGAGTGTCTGCTGTGTGTGCAGGGCTAGAGACATGAAGGAAGATCACAGATTATCCCCACCCATGCAGAAAAGAGCCAGTTCCTTTGAGCTCTGGTGTGCACCAGGCACCGTGCTAGACACTTTGCACAGCCCCATGTAGACCCAGATCCTGCTGCTATCTGCGTCTTCTAGATGAGAAAACTTGAGGCCACTGGCACAACACGGTCTGGAGTCAGTCAGGTTCAGGTCTTAGCTCTACACTAAGCAAAACCTGTGAGTTATATAACCTCTCTGAGCTTCAGTTTCCCCACGCATAGCAGGGGGTGGCAGTGATAGAAGCACATGTCTCATTCGGTGCTGACCTAGAGAGTAAGTATGGCCCCAAGGCCAGTCCACTAGTAGAGTAGGGATTTCATTCAAGGCTTGGTCTTTCTGACTCTAAAAGCCTTTACAACTGGGCCCTGCTAACTCTTGCAGCCAGAGAGGGAAGGGAAGCTGAATACTGTGAGATTTCAGGGGGAGGAAGGGGTTGGATAGTAGAGGCTGCCTGAAATTTAGTACACTACTATCTGAATCTCAGACAGCTTTTGAATCTGGAAAAAAAGTGTTTCACTTATTTATAACACAAAAGTGGCTATAGCAAAAGGGAACTCTAATATTCATGTAATTAATAATATTTAGTCCTAAGATATGTGTCCTTTGTGCGTAACTAAATATGAAACATAAAAGCATAAATGGGTACATCTTTCAAAAAGTCAGTGTCCTAATAGATGCTACCAAAGGGAGAAGGTTCTGTGTGACAATCTTATTTCAGCAACATGTTTAGCAAGGTATTTGGCAGAGCTCAGATGACCTTTACAATTGTCCCCATGCCACAAAATTCGGAGGGGGAGGAGGAGGTGCTATCTCTGGAGCATCCTTCATGCATGTGCTCTGTTCACCTAGCTCACGCAGGCTGAAGCTTTAGAAAGCCCTTTTGTGTTTACTATTTCTATCTCCTTAGGGCTTCTTTGGGTTTAAAACATATCTTTGTATCACTCTTAATAAAATATCGACACCATATACTGTGGTTTCCCCTCCAATTCCTCTGTCCACAGATACGGATATTAAAATATTTATCAGTTTGGCAGTAATGGTATTCTGTGGAAGAGAAGGTGGGAAGGAAGCGTAGGAAAATTGCCCGTTGAATCAGGACTAACTGACAGGATGTTGGGGGGGGGGGGGAGGGCCCAGAATGTCATTACTCTGTGCCTGGCCACTTTTCTGAAGCCTGGAGATACGTACAGAAAGCTTTACCCTTTTCACTCAAAAGAATTTAGCCATCAATACCGAAAGTCCCTACAGCAATCTGCATACCTCTGTATGCCCATATTTCTGAGACTAGAAAAGATAGAAGCATTTCAGAGTCCCATTAGAGAAGAGTGTTCTGTAGAAGGCGGGGGGCCCCATGAGAAGCACTGGGAGCAGTGAGCCTCTCATATCGATGGCAGGTGTGTGAACACGGGCACACAGTCGTGTGCACATGCAGGTCTGCTGCTCCACTGAGGAACGAGATAAATTATGGGGCCTCATTTTTGTTTTTTCCCTGAGTGTGTAGAGCAGTCTCCTGTCCCCTCTGTTACGTGTGGTTTGCCCTCACTACAAAAACAGTGTGTGCGGGGCGCCTGGGTGGCTTAGTCGGTTAAGCGTCCGACTTTCGCTTAGGTCATGATCTCGCAGTTCGTGGGTTCGAGCCCCGCGTCGGGCTCTGTGCTGACTGCCAGCTCAGAGCCTGGAGCCTGTTTCAGATTCCTCTCTCTCTGACCCTCCCCTGCTCATGCTGTCTCTCTCTCTCTCCTAAAAATAAATAAAACATTAAAAAAAAAAAAACTGCAATCGGTCAAGTGGACGTAACGATAAGGACGTGATTTTGGCAGAGCTGTGAGGGATCATAAAGTAAAAGTTATACCACCGCATGTAACACAGTTAACAATGCCTCCTTTATGTGTTGGGTGTTTTTATATGCACAGGTGGATTTGCAGCTGTGGTCACCACACCTCTGGATGTGGCAAAAACAAGAATCATGTTGGCAAAGGTAAGTGTAAGAGACGGTAACGTAGACACAGCAGATGCCGCGTGTTAGCCCTCGGACTCGCGTGTATGCAGCGGCTGAAAGCGGATGCTCCTCGGGAACAGCAGCCTAGGCCCACCTGCTGAGGCACGAGTGAGACTGGCATTGATAGCATGGTACCCATAGTCCTTACTGTGCCTGGTGTCAGCGCAGCATTTTACCTTTCAGATAGCGTTCTCACTGATAACTCTGTAAGAATCAGGGCTGGGCCTCCGCATGGTGGTAGTGCTTTCTAGTGATCGCTGTTTGTTTTTTTTTTAATATTTTTTTTATTTATTTCTAGGAGAGAGAGAGAGAAACAGCGTGAGCAGGGGAGGGTCAGAGAGAGAGGGAGTCACAGGCTGAAACAGGCTCCAGGCTCTGAGCTGGCAGTCAGCACAGAGCCCGACGCGGGGCTCGAACCCACGAACCGTGAGATCATGACCTAAGCGAAAGTCGGACGCTCAACCGACTAAGCCACCCAGGCGCCCCTAGTGATCGCTGTTTTTACCAGAGAGACTTGAGGCTCCCAGAGTGGACTGGCTTCATGCCAGTGAAGCAAGTAAGCTAGAGGCTCTGAGCTCAGATGGTGCTTGGCTTTAACTGGATGAATCAGGACAGTCATCAGAATTGTTGAAAAGGTTTTCATTAAAAAGCCAATTGTTAACCAAAAAATCTGGATCAAGGTTTCTTGGAAGGCCATGCACATAACCTCTCTGGGGCCAAACAATAGAAAAGAAAGGCACACACACACTTAGGGAAGAGGGCAACCATAAGGACGGAAATCCAGTATATAGGCTGATAAGGGCAAACCTGAGTATTGGTCACAGTACTCCTCATTAAATGTGAGGAGCCGCTTAGATAAGTTGATAATTGGGCCACTTACACTGATGAGTCCCTGATTCTTCTCAGATCAGTTACTGTTGCTTTCTCTCTTTCCTGTCAGACACTGGTGGGTAAATTACCCAGCTGAGCCCTGCCTCCAGTGGGCTGATGGGAGAACCTGGCAAAGCACTTGCGGTCAGTCGGTGCTTACCTGTGGGCCTGATCGGAGGGCCTTCTGGTCTGCTGGGCTCCCGGGGTCCTGGTTCCAGAGAATCTCCCTAGTCTATTGCAGACTAGGACACAGTGGCTGGGGGCCAGGCACCTGAGGACATCACTTTGGGAATTTCCTACGATAACGCTTCATCTGTTGTCCTGTTGTGCAGGCTGGTTCCAGCACCGCTGGTGGGAATGTGCTCTCTGCCCTGCACGGGGTCTGGCGGACACAGGGGCTGCCAGGGTAAGGACAAGAAGGAATGTTCGACTGCCTCTCTGCCTCTCTTCGCGGCTCTTCCTCCTGTAGCCTGAGCAGGAACCATTTATCTTCCTCCTGCTCATCCTGGTTGGGTCTCTTTATGTACATTGCACAGAATGCATTTGATGGTGCCTGTGTGAGATGACAGTGCATCTTCGAGTTGATGTTGTATGTAGCAGGTGACTGACAGCCTTGTCCATCTTGATATCGGAGGACTTCCCCGGGCATGGCCCCCCTCTCGCTTCTGGGCTGTGGCTCTGAGCAGACAGACTTCCAGTTACGTGATGCAGGAGTGCAAGTGAGCGAGCATAACATTGAGAAGCAGTTGTGGTTGGGGCTACTTTTAACACTCGTCAGTCACAAATCCCTTTCAGTATACAAGTGTGAGCCTGCACTAGAAACTCTTTTACCCCTCAGCGCCTCACCTTCTAGCATCACGTCCTAAAATGCTTCCTTTGCAAGATGTGCTTCCACCTCGCTTTTGCAGTCTGTAAACGTGTCTCCATGTTGGGATCTGTACCACGTCTGTGAAGTGACCGTCGTCTCTCTGGAATGATCTACCAGGGGTTTTCCTGAGAGCAAAGCTTGCAGCCTCCTCTTGCAGGGTTGGGAGTGAGCCTCTGGACAGGCTCTGGCTGGTGGGGACAGCAGCTGGCTGGCAGCACGGCCACCTCGTAGTGCTGTGGGGATGACCGTCATGTCATGTGCATTCGACAGGTTCTTCTTGGGGTTGGTTGGTAGTTGGGTAACATGAGGCGCATCGGTCAGGCCCCAGCTAAGGTTTTTGCAGAACAGCTCCCTTCTCTTCAAAGTTTGCAACTGTTAGTTTCAAAAGTAGGTCAGGTTGGGTGGTTTTTGTATGCGGCAGCCCTGATGGGCTGATGCTGGTTGTCTGAGGGACTCGGGTTCTGAGAGGAGAACTGGGTGTACCAGAAAGGAACACTTGAACATGAGCAAGGGCACAGCAGAGCGGTGGCGTGGGCGCCGGGGCCAGCCATTTACAGCTAAGGTAGCGTGAGGAGGGGAGAACCTGCTCCTAGCGCAGACCTGCATTCCACACTGAACACTGAAGCGGCCTGAGAGAAGAGAGCTCTGGAGCAGCTTTGCAGTAGTGGCTGAACGATTCAGACGTGGCTCATACCAGATTTGATGGCACCTGCTGGTCACACCTCTGCTCTGAGGAGCTGGTATCGAGCTGCAGTGCGTCTGCCTTTCTTGAGAAAGTGGTGGTGGTACGTGGATGCGGTATGGTCAGCAAAACCCTGGCCACCGAGGCCTCGTAAGGAAGGAATTCCCTTGAACGGATGACTGAAACGAAGCCGCCCCGCCCTGTCCCAGCGGCACTGTCTGCATGCCCGGGGCCCCTCTGTCAGGCTGGGCTCTCATTAGTACACACTGTGGTCCTTGGCAGAGGATTTCAGGCAGCCACGCTTGTCATTTAAGAACTGATAGTTTTATTAGCTTCCGAGTAATATGATAAAAGGCCACAAATGATTTGACGAAGGAACTGTAACTGAAAGCAAACAAAACCCACCCCTGCCGGCGTGGGCAGCTGTTCTCCAGCGGCCCCGGGCGTCCTCGGCCCTGACCATGTCCTTGGCCCTGACGGCCGTCCTCAGCCGGCGCCTCTGTCCTGCTCCCACCCGGCCCGGTGGCCCCCGCTGCCGCCTCGGATGCACCTGCCTCGTTGCTGAGTGCCCCGGACGCTCGCAGGGAGCTTCCCCGCGGCGCTGACGCCGGCCTGGCCTCTCCGGGTACAGGCGGGACGCGTTTCGATCTGTGTTGGTTCACATGGGGGAAGGCTGTGTTCGGGCACAGACTCGGAATAGGCTCCAGGGCAAACTGGTGTCTCCAAAATAAAAACACCGCCCGCACGGGACGCCTGTGTGCCCCGCATTGCCCCTGCCGCCTCGCCCTGTTGAGCGGCCGGCTGTTTCCTGACCGTGCCCTTTATGTCTTCACCGCTGTGCGCTGCTGCCCCGGGCACACCCCCTCTGGGCCCGTGCGCTGCGCACGTTTGTTACCGCGTGTGATCTGCGGTCCCTGGGACACAGCCGCTGCACTCAAGTCCCTGCCGCCTCGTGTGGTTGGGGTGCTCACTGTACAAATTGGTCTGCTTTAGGGCTATAATTATGTTAATAGATTCAGTTGTCATCTGGTGAAACCATAAACTGCTTCCATCTGCCTCTTGCCGGGAGCAGCTGAGTTCATTAGTGGCAAAAGCTGAACCCGGACACGGGTTTCGAAGTCATTCAGATCGTGAGGGAGGATTTCGTGGCAGAAGTGGACTCGAGTCTCCGCTTCTGCTGACCTCCCTCCCGGCACCCTTCGCTTTGTAGGGAGGGGTGGGACGAGGAGTCCCTGTTTCGCGCCACAAGGTCCCAGTGGCCTCAGTGTGGGAACTGGTGAGTTTTGTCCTCACCTCCCACCTCCCGCAAGAATGATTTGCAGGATGCTGAGCCGAGCAGCTTTTTCCCTCGTGCAGCTTTCACGCTTACTCCTAGAGAAGAGGTTCTCGTTTTATCTGCAGGATCTTGCTTCATGATTTGGATCCTGACTCAGCTAACCAAAGTATGGCCCCCTAATGCTCAGCCCCGTTGTCCTCAGAAGTGCTAACTAAGTGCGACGTGCAGAGGGGAAGCCGCCAGCTGACCTCTCCCAGCAGGTGTGCCAGAACCAGGCCGCGCGCGGCGTTGCTCTCCTGTCCACAGTCTTGGCCAGGCACCATTTAGCTTATTGTGGATGTTGTCTCCTGTTTTAAAGGTTATGTCCTTTTCACATAACCTGACCATGTTTCCTTCCCTGGACCCGGGCTGGTCTTTTCACTAGTAAGTCCACTAGTTCTGATTTTTTTCGGTTTACAAAAGTAAATGCTTTTGGTAAGACACAGTCGTTAGAGAAAGATGGGGGTTGGGGGGGAGTGTTTCCTCTAACCCGGCCCCCCAGAGAGTTTGGAGCCTGTCCCTGCCGCAGACTCAGATGACACACACAGCTTTGGGACTTCCGTCAGAACCTGCTGTGCGTATTTTGTGCCGTGGGTCCCATGGGCTACCTCATTTTTACCAGTTGTGTAGCATTTCCCCTCCCCTCCCCGCCCCCCTCCGCAGACACCAGAATTTATGTAACCAGAAGGAGGGTTGCAGTTTCTCTGGTACCAGCGGTGCCAGGATGAACCCCGTTGAACAGATACCTGTGCACGGCGACAGGATGGCTTTTAAAGAGTGAACCTCCAGGGGCGCCTGGGTGGCTTAGTCGGTTAAGCATCCGACTTTCGCTTAGGTCTTAGGTCATGATCTCGCGGTTCGTGGGTTCGAGCCCCGCGTCGGGCTCTGTGCTGACTGCCAGCTCAGAGCCTGGAGCCTGTTTCAGTCTGTGACTCCCTCTCTCTCTGACCCTCCCCTGCTCACGCTCTCTCTCTCTCTCTCTCCTAGAAATAAATAATAAAAAAAAAAAGTGAACCTCCAGTGTCCGCCCCCCGTACCATTCTTTTAGTTTGCCTTCCGTGTTCCAAAGCGCCACTGGCTGGCATGCTGCGTGGGGACAGAACCTGTGAGGGGTGCTCTCTGCCCAGCCCGTGCGCCTTCCTTGCCCTTGCTCAGAAAACAAATAGGGAGGGAGTCCATGGAGATTCGCCTCCCCGTGCCCACCTGTGGGCCTCTAAATGCCACCGAGCCACCGGGAGGAGCGGCCGAGCTGTGGGAAAATCAGCACCCGCGCCCGCCTCCCACCCTGCGGCGGGCCTTTGGCTCCTTTACAAAAGTCAGTGTCTTCGTCTCTCCCAGAGCCCGTCTGGAAGTTTTCCGCAGGACTGTTGTGGGGACAGTTTGTATTTCTTGACTAATTACTGGACTTAATTGTGAGGCTCCCAAGTAAGCTGTTTGGTATTCAGCCCCGTTAGCCAACACACAGCTGGGCCCAGACTTCAGCAAGTCTGCTTGGGACTGTAGTTCAGTGCCATTCTGAAAGGAAAAAGCACACATTTTAAGTGCTGTGTGGGGGTTTAATGAGCATGGTGTGTGGAGTTGAGCAAGCTGTGGGTGTTGGAATTTAACCTTTTCTACACAGAGCAATTAAAAAAACGTTTGTCCTGCTTTTTTCCTTCCCTAGATTATTTGCAGGTGTCTTCCCTCGAATGGCAGCCATCAGTCTGGGAGGCTTCATCTTTCTCGGTGCTTATGACCAAACCCGCAGCTTGCTGGTGCGACTTGGCAGAGGGGGCCCCTGAACCAGGGACGGCCCCATGTGCGCTGCGGTGCCACCGGGCTCCCTTCCGGCAGGCAGCTGCTCGGGCATCTGAACCACCCGCGCTGCGCCGTGTGTCAAGAGGACCTTGAGGAGGTCGCGCCTGCCCCGGGCCGGCTGGGACGTCGCCCGCCGTCTGGCCGCCAGACCGCAGAGAGGACCGTGTCCATGGCGGTACTTTGAACCCTTTTCTCAGAACCCCTCAATAAATACGTTTGGTAAGGCCGAGTCTAGGCTGCACAGAGCCGTCATTTGATCTGTATCTGATCTTGCATTTCCTGCCACCTGCTAGTGGACGCAGCGGAAGGCAGAGAAAGTTCTCATGGCGAAAGGATGGCGAGACCGGGAACAGGAAGGAGACTTAGGAGAAGTGCACGTGGGTGGGTCTCTCCCTACTGTGTGAGCTTAGGGCTTTGTTTAAAAAGAATGAACTGCAGGTGCATAGCCAGCATTCCGCTGGGCACAGAGGCTGCTGCTCATTTCTCTCAGAGTTCCCAGAAAACACACAGTTGTTTTATTTTACAGAGAAGGCTCCCTCGGCCCGTGTGCTGTGTGTGAAAGCAAGTGACCAGTTGCAGCTCCAAGGATGAGGTGGGCCTGGCTGGCTTCGGGGTGGGAGGGTACCGTGGGTCCTCCGGGGCGCTGAGCCCCACCCCATGCTCCCCGTGCGACCCAGAGGAGGGGCCGACTGGGGAACAGAGCAGGGTTTCTTCGTTCCTAATCGTGAAGGTTTATTGTCTGCAGTTAGAAGGGAGGTCACCGTTTCAGAGCTTGACTAATAAGCTCCAGGTGTTAGAAAAATTCAGAGAGAAATCTCAGGAATCTAGTGGTGGTGTATTGTCCCTGGGGCTAAAGTATAGGATTTTGCTTTGCATAAAAAAAATTTCCCCCTTTCTGGGGGAAAAAGATAATTAAAGGCAGAGTGCGTGCGTTTGGTTTGTAAGGCAGTTTCTGGAATGGAACACACTGGTTACAACGGCAGTAGACGAATGACCCCAGGCACACAAGGAATGTTGTTTATAAATGAACCTTTATTAAAGACACTTCAACACCGTTTGTTAGACACTTCAATATTTTACATGTTTTTCAATGTACATTGTACCAAAATTTCTATAAATAAATAACTTTGTACATAAAAGTAATACTTCCTCTTTCACATTGCCTCTCAGAAGCAGCAAATTCACATATTTTGTGGAAGTAACATGAGTCAGTTGACTGTTGAGAACACAACTCTGAATGTGCTTACCTTTTCGAACAGTGTTGACATCAGACCATGAAATTTTACCACCCTTTTGTCAGTCTCTCCCTTCAGCTTTTGGACCAAAGGAACTTAATTTCGAAGATCGTAAGGACCTTGTTTCGAGGTCAGTTTTCCTGAATGACACATTGGCACTCACAAGATGGTTAGCTACGGGTCTCGAAAGTGCAAGTATACCCAGGCGCAGGGCCCCACCTCGGACAGTCCCAGCCCAGGCCGGCTGTATGAGGGCTGGACACACCGGCTCCGGACCCTCAGGAGGGGAGCTAGCCCTGAACAGTAAGGACTGGATCCTTTTCCTCCCCCGTGGTCAACGGAGTATTAAGGATATTGGCAGAACTAAAACATAACTATTGAACAAATCCACAGGTAGCAACACCAGCAGCCTCTATCTTTAAGCCTCACATGACAATCGAGTGATACTGACAAGAACCACACTTGCTTTTCTCAGGGAAGGAAGAAAGGCAGTGCTGAATTGTTCGGAACCTATGCTTCTGGTGGGTTAACCCCCATGCTGCTTGGCAAGGAGCTTACAAGAGAAAGTCATGCACGTCACAGGCACATGACGTGGGCGTCTCTGGACCCTATGGGGAGGTGAGCTGCGCGAGCCTCCGCCCAGGAGCAATACTGACAGGAAGTTAGTTCCGATGCACACGATGGCTCTGGCTGGAAAGCAGGCTAGGGGTCTGTCCTGTGAAGTGTAAGACAAATCTCATCCTTCCCACCTACCAAAAACTCTAGAGAGCAAATGTGGTTTTTAGCTTCTAGAAATTGCATCCATGCATTAAGGCACCAGAACTATCCCCCCTCTCCTTCCAAAATGAAACAGCAACCTGGTATGAAAAATAATATTTTCAAAATTGTACGATTTCTTTGTTAACCATGCACTATAGATTAAAATAGCGTCTGCAAAAGATATATAATATATATGAAATCTCTGAAAACTCTTATGTACACTGGTATCAAACACTTTTCTGCTTTTGTACACAATAGCCTCGGGCAGTGCAGTGGCCGCACGTCCTTTTAACTACGGATACTCCACACGGAAGTTTAAAAACTATGTACACATCAGTGACGCTTGAACCCAAGCTTCCTCACAGCCTCTCCTACCTCCTTCCCGTAGAGACGGACACAAGAGCTGAGGTAGACCAAGCCTAGATGTTCGGTGCAAAGAGCAGGGGCACGCCCCGCTTCCCGGGGTGCTGTCCTGCCAGTGGGGGGGACTCAGGACTGGAGTCACAGGCCTTGGGGAGGTGTCCGTTGGAAAGAAGCAAGTGCTGGCCTTCACTGGGGATGTCGGGAAAGCCCGAGGAGGCTTCGGTGAGCTCAGGACTGCCTGGAGTTAATGTGCAGGGAGGCTGGCGGTCCACGGAGTCTGGCTCACACACCCGTGCTAAAGTCCTAGAGGAGGCCCCTGGGAGAAAGGAGAGGCCAGGTCAGAGCCTCCAGTCTGGCTGCATACCTGCCCCCACCCACCTGCCGGGGGGGGGTGGTCCCTGGAAGACACTGAATGTCTACCTTTTCCATCTAGAGCTGCCATTGGCCTTTTCTTCAAGGAGGGTGCCATTCTGTCATGGTTGCTGGGGTAGAGGGACCCCCTGCAGTCGGCACGGGACCCGTCCACAGTCCCACCGCTCAGGTGATGTGGAGAATGTTCTCGGTCACTCTGACTGGGCTCCGGGCTGCTGAGTGTACCTGGCTGCGTATGGTCTCTGGGCACAGGCTGAGGATAGGACACCTGTTCCTTGCGATTCCTGTCCGCGTCACTGTTGCAGTCACCGCACGCAACAGGGCCGCTGTGCTCTGCAGACCCAGACAGAGCAGGGTTAGAACCATCCCCAGTACAGTCTGAGGAGGGAGCTGCGGTACCCTGCTCAGACCAACTCTAGCAAACTCCCCTCTCCCCCACTTACGGTCACAGAAAAAGGACTGGGCAAACACAAGCCGTTAATGAATAGGTCGTCCAAGTTTCAGATTAATTTCCTGAGAGAAAGTGGTCCTGCTGTTCTGCTCCCAGAAAGAAACCCCATGGAATGACATACCACGTGGTGGCAGGAGTCTCCTTGAATCATCAGAAATACAGGCTCAAAACAGCCCTCGTAAAAGATTCTTCAGTTTGGGCCATGCCCTTTATTTAAATTGCTTATGAATCTGGAAACTTCAAGCCCAGGATCACTACACCACAGATTTATGTAAGAGACCTCCTACTCCAGAATTTGGAGAGCCAGACCACAGCTTCCTGTTTATACACTGAATACCAAATTCTGAAACAGTCTTAGACCAGTAATTCCTCTTTCTCTTTCATTTAATGAACAAGTCAACTCGAATTTGGATTTCAAGAACCAAAGATTTTTCCCAACGAAAACACCTCTTACCCATCTTCTGTGGACCAGGTCTCCGCTGGGCTTTCTCCATCATGGCCCAGGGCTCCTTGTTACAACCAGCACAGGGCTTGGGCTGCCTGCACGTGACGCCATGAGCGTCCACCCCCGAAAAGAGGCTTGTATCTCTTGGACAGACACCTGCAGTACAGTCCCACGGTTAGAAATGACGGGCTCGGCTTTTCAGAGTAAGCTTTAGGAGAACAATGGGCAAGGCTACCAGAATGGTCCTTTGTACAATGTTCCTGACGTTGGAGGTGCCTGGGCTGACCAGCAAGAAACATTTCATAACCCAGGCTGGCCAGCAGGCAGGCCTTCCTGTGTTCAGAGCCATGGTGGTGAGCAATTCTTTTAAGGATAAACTTGTCCCCAACAAACGTGGTCTCCCCTGTGGAGGTGGCTTGCCCTGGCAGAGCTTTCTAGTAGCAGGGACTGGACTACAGACCAGGCCTGGGCCCTTCCCCTATTTGATAAATGGGCTGGTTTCAGGACTGATCTGTCATGTCTTGTAGGGCTGCTGCTTTCAATCCTACCTTATCCTGACTAGGGGATCCGGAGCCCCATATATAGCAACTTCCTGCACCCTGGAGTTTTTAAACCCTGCAAAACTTGCACAGGGAAGAGCTGACAAAGACCTAACAGAAGGCTGGAGTCTGCCAGCCTTCTAGGCCGGATGTGCTCAACCCAAGGCCACGCACCTGCCCTGGGAAGGGGCAGGAGGCCTCCTCCGGCTCCTCAGGACAAGGTTACGTCAGGCTTTGAGCCCTTACCGTTGCTCTCGATGTGCCCGTTGGCCTGATGGCCACCCTCCGTCCTGATCACAGTTTCCTGTCGTTCAGAAAGAGTCCCCTGAGAAGACAGGTAGCTTGGAACATCTGGTGGCACAATGGTTTCATCTGCAAGGAGATGGGACAAATACCATGTATCGCAATCCTTCGCAGTGGTAAGAAATGAAAACGCTCATTCACTATCAAGCCCAGATTCAGCATGTCCAAAGCAGCCGCCCAGGCTGGGCAGAGGCCTTGTCCAGAGAGCCCAGCTTAGCCTTCCTTTCCACCTGGCTGTAAGGAAATGTGGCACGCGGGGCTCTGAGGCCACCAGAGAGTGAGCGAGCAAAGGTCCCGAGGGAACCACAACTACCCGAAGCACACCACTGGTCCCTGCAGCAAGAAGCCACCACGCGGCCACTGTTCATGGGGCGCCTCCAGACGCAGCCTCCTCCACAGATCTCCCTGCGTTTCTCCTGCCCTGAAAGGAAATCAGCCAGCAGGGGCTAACCTGTGTTGGTGACACTGTATTCCTCACTCTTCTTCCTGGTCTGGTAAATGATGCACACCCACACCAACGATGTCAGGACGATGCTGCACACCACGGCAATGGTGAAGATGCCCACGGTGGTCCCGTCCTTCCTGCAGCCAGGGCTGGGCACGATGCTCAGCTGGCTGTGGGCGCGCTCTGTGCCCAGGGCGTTGGACATCTCGCAGGTGTACTGGCCCGCATCCTCCACCACCACGTTCTGAACCACAAGCAGCTGGTTGCCGGGGGTGAAGTGGTGGCGCTCCGTGAGGCTCAGCGGGCGGTTCCCCTTGAACCAGGTGATGCGGGGCGCAGGGCTCCCAGTCGCCTTGCACTGGAGAGCCACCGTTTCTCCCATGGACACCACACGGTCTTCCAGAGGCACCACCAAGGACGGGGTTTCTGCAGGAAGTCAGAGGAAGCCAGACGGTTACTCTGGGGCCTGCCTTGTCTCCTGGGCAGAGAACAGTCCAACATGTCAGTGAATTGCCCTATGAGATCTTCATCAGACTGGCACGCTTTTCAGAAGACTTAACACAGTGACTAAATCTAACCTTTCTGGGGGGTGGCTCCCACAACAAGGAGCAACTAATCTTGAGCCACAGGAGACCCAACTGTCCTGTGCCAGACTGGTGTCTCTATTCTTAAGCCACACCCATCCAGTGTAAGTCAGAGGGCAGTTCTAGAATGTTCCATACCAAAGCCCTATACTCTCTTAATTCAGTGCCTATTATCTTAAAAACAAATGAAAACACTGGGGAAAAAATGCTAGAAAGTGGCTCAAAATGTGAAACCAACAGAGCCAGCAGACCACACTCGGCTCCACGCTAGAGGCTCTACCATCTGAGAACCTGGCCACTAGGCGTCTGGTACTTGAGGACCCTCTTCCACACCCGCACAAATGTGCACTCCAGTACTCCGCGTATGAGTGCTCGGACCTAAGACTGTCAGGGTGGCATTGGCTGAAACGGTGCCAGCTGAGTTCTGGGCAGTGCAGCTGTAAACGCCCATGTCATCTATCTTCACATCGGTGATGAAAAACACGTCGTCATCGGGCATGACGTGCATGCGTCGTTCGCGAGCAGCGGGGAAATCCGTGCCTCCGTCCTTCTGCCAAGCGATCTGGGGGTTGGGGTGGCCAGTGGCAGCACACTCGAGCCGGGCCATCGTGCCCGTCCGGATGGCAATGTCGTGGGGCATTTTGGTGAATGACGGCAACACTGCAAAATACATACGATATACACGATCGGGCTCGCGTCCCGGGAAAGCCGGATGCAAAGACCAGGACCACCCTCTGCCGAAAAGACCTCCTTCTCCGCGCCCATGTGCCCCTCAGCATCCTTCGTGCCAGCGTCTGCCTAGAACCACTCGCAGTGCCTTTGAGGGAGAAGCAGCAGGCTTCCCGAACTGCCTGCCTCTCCCTTGCATGGGCCACCCTTGTTGACCTGAGAAGCTGGCTGTCACCCCCTCAAATGAAGACTTTACATGAAGCATTTTCCCTTTGGGGCCTCACGCGGCACTCTGTTCGGGGATACCCAGTAAATTCTAGGGTCTGACACACACCTGCCTGAAGCACCCGAACAGAGACTGGGCCAGACAAATGGTCTGCTCCCGAGAGATGCAGTCACAGCAGGGAGGCTGACGTGCCCTCGCTCTGGGCACAGCAATGGGTGGCGCTTCCCTCCTGAAGAGATCGCGGGGGAGACTCGGTGCTGGGGCCCCGGCGCTGCGCCCACGCGAGCTGGAAGCCTACACCAGCTTCGTTCTGCCAAGTCTTCCCTGACACGGGGGGAACCTCCAGCCACACGCCAGGCACCACTGCCGTTCCCATCAAGGTTACTTTGGTGGAAAGTCTAACAGTTCACTGAATTTTTGATAAACAAAGACGACTCCTTCAGAGTAAGCCAGGCCTGCAGGCCCAAGTGGGGTAAAGAATGTGTTTTCCTGTGGTCTGTGAGGGCTTCAAGACACTGGTTCCAGTACTTCCTAGCTGGAAAATCTTACTAGGTTATTTGGGGGGCAGGGTGCTTAACTACTCCAGCTATTTTCTTCTTCGACCCTAAACTCACTGCAACAAACAGCCCTGAAAAAAGCCAGCTTGATGGACTCTCAGGCTGGTTACGGAGTAAAAACTTCTCGTCGAACACGCCAGGGCCATCCTATCCGGCTGGTCCTCCACTGGCTCCGTGCCCGTGTACTCAGGGGGCATGAGCTTCCCCACGATCAGGGTATATGCTTGGGACCTGGACACTAACATCATGGTCTGTGGAGAATAATAAATGTATAAAAATACAAGGCTTGGGCCCTCCTTTTCACTTAACAACTGGATAAAACAGTCAACAAAAACAAAACAGACAATTCAGAGTGTATAACAACACTTGCTCCGGGGCCAACGGGGCGATAATGTCCCAGTGAAGCTTATGGGTCTCCCATCTGCGTCCTTCCTACGTGCATCTCAGAACCACGTGTCGATCTGTAGGAATCTTACACCAGAGGAAACAGCACGCGCTTACCATTCACAACGAGCCTGGCCTTGTGCGAGTAGGTGGAGCCGAAGTGGTTGGTGATGACACACTGATAGCGGCCCTCGTGCCCAAACGTGACGTGGCGCAGGTGCAGGATGGTGGTGTACTCCATCACCACCCCGTCCTGCGCGCGGACGTGGGCAAAGTTCTCCATGTCGGCGTCGGCCAGGACCTCATTGTCCTTCTTCCAGGCAAAGGTCATCGGGGAGCTGCTGCTGCTGGCTGCCGAGCACGTGAACCGGATGTCCTTGCCCACCACCGCCATGGTGGGCTCGGGCTGCGTGATAATCTGGGGCTTGGGTAAGTCATCTGGGGAGAAGAAACCAAATTTAAGGCTCTCAGGACACACAGGGACCTCATCTTTCAGGGACCCTGCACACCCTCCAACACCGTCAAGGCCAGGACAACCCATGGATATCTGGCCTTATCCAGGTATAAACCCATGAGCAGTGATCACCTCCACGACCACACTCCTTGATTATAAACATATCCACCATGACTCTTGTACCAAAACCATAGATTTCAGGAGTTTCCCTGAGAACACTACAGTTGGCTTCACTTCAGTTACCTTAACACAAAACACAGAACCACCCACCCTGACTGCACAGACCTTACCACAAACTTTACTCCAAAAGGAATGGGGTCGAAGGCCCTTCCAGAAAGTGAGAAGAGCTGTTCCAAATCTGCACCTCTATTAAAGCAGGGAGAACACTAGCAAAAATGGTTCCAATCACGTGTTTCCAAATTCTGGAAAATAACCAAAGGCTGTAACAGCCCACAGAGGACTAGCTCAAGAACACCTGAATCTCAGGAAGAAAAGTGAGCTTGGTGGCATTCTAACGTAAGTCCCATCCCTCTCTCCCCAGCTCTGTGGTAGCCTTAAGACCCAGAAGCCTAGCAACCACTGAGAGGGGCAGAATAGGTTTGGAGCCCCCTTCACCCAACACCCCATCCTCTAGGCTGGCATGATTTGATCAGATGCGGTTTGCTGAGCAGGCAAGCCCTCCCCTGACGACATTTGATGAAAACAGGTAGCGGGCACCAATGAGCCACTATCAGTTGGAGCCAAAAAGACGGAGGGCAAACAAGAAAAAGGAGGGCATGAAATGTTGACTGTGGGCTTTAAAAAGGTCCTCCATGTTCCTGAGGCTCTAGAAGGCCACGTGCATGAGTGGCACTGTATGCTTGCCAAAGAAATGCCTGAGAGGATCCTAATTTTCTTTTTTCTTTTTTTTACCTGTGATGAGGGATCAGTGCAAACAGGAAGTGGGGGCACACCCTTCACACACAACTTGGATGCCGGGCAAAGGATGGGAGACTTTCTGAAGTGATCTAAGGACTCTCTGTCCAGGTAGTAGCTAACCAGGGAGGGCCTTCAGTGGCTACATCCAACAGACTTCAACATATTTGTCTAGAAATTGTTATAACAAATAGAACAACAACAAACCAGAGGGAAGACAGAGAATCTGATGCCCAGAGTTGCCACATTATTTTAAAGGGTCAGTTTCCAACAAAAAAATGTAAAACTACATAAACATGACAACAAGCAGTCAATGGAAACTGAAAGAAGCCCAGATCTTGGGACTTTTGAAGACCTTAAGTTGGCTTTATAAATATGTTCAAAGAATGAAAGGAAATCATATTCCAAAAAAATTAAAGTATGTGAATACTTTCCCACCAGAGAACACCAATAAAACACAATCATAGAGGTAAACCAAATGTAAATTTTGGAGGTTAAAAGTACAATAACTGAAATGAAAAATTCACTTGAGGGGCTCAGTAGCCCAACTGAGCAGGCAGAAGAATTGGTGAAATTGAGACTGTCCAATCTAAGAAATAAAAAAGAATGAAGGATAATGAACATTCACCGAGACCTGTGTGTGGGACAGCATCAAGTGTAATGACATACAAATAATGGGAGTCTAAGAAAGAGAACAAACAGAAACCAAGGTATTTCTAGAAATAATAGCCCCAAACTTGCCAAATTTGGTAAAGAGCTATCTACAAATTCAAGAAGTTCAGACTGTCAGAAGTCAAAGCCAAATGACTCTTGAAAGCAACACAAGAGCTGCAATCCATCACACAGAAGGAATCCTCAATGATACAACAGCTGAGGTCTCATCAGAAACCATGGAGGTCAGTAGGAAGAAATATTCAAAGTCCTGAAACAGACTGTCAGCTAAGATTCTGTACCCAGCAAAACTAACCTTCTCAAGTGGGGAAGAAATTAAAGACTGATCACCTGATGGAATTCACTGCTACCCGACCTGCCCTATAGGAAATACTAAAGGGAATCCTTCAGGCTGAAATGACAAGACACAACAGTAACTCAAATCCACAGAAAGAAATGAAACTATTAAAAGTAACCACAAAAGTCAGTATGCAAGGACAGTATAAGTGTATTTTTGTTTATAACATTCTCCTCCGCCTGATTTAAAAGGTAACTACAAAGAGCAATAATCAAAAAAATGTGTTGATCAGGGTTATGATGCATAAAGATGTAATTCATATGACAATAGTAACACTAGTAACACAAAGGAGGAGATACACAAATGGAGCTTAGTAGGAGCAAAATTCTGCATCCTGTTCAATTATTAATCTGAACTACGTTGCTTAAAATGTTAACTATAATCCCCAGAGCAACCATTAAGAAAATAACCCAAAAAAGGAGAAGGGAATTAAAAAGATATAGCAGAATCTAATACAAATATTTCATACAAAACTAGTCAGTAATGAACAAATTACAGGAACTAAAAAGAAAACAGGAAACAAATAGCAAGCAGCAAATTCTATCTTATCAGTAATTACATTAAACATTAAGCACTCCAATCAAAAGGCAGGGATTACCAAAATGGATAAAATCCCATGACCCAGCTATACACGATCTACAAGAGATACATTTTAGATTCAGAGTCACAAATCTGAAGAGTTGCCAGAGGAGAGCTACAGTGTCTATACTAATGTCAGATAAAATAGATTTTAAGATAGAAATGGTTACTAGAGAGAAAGTAATTTTTTATCATGTAAAACAGTCCGTCAGGAAGACATAAACATCATAAACATATATACCTAACAGAGCTCCACAAAACATGAAGCAAGAAGGGACAAAACTGAAGAAATGGACAATGCAACAGTAACAGTTTGTAGACTTCAATACTCCATGTTCAATGATGGTTAGGACACTAGGCAGAAGATCAACAAAAAAATACAAAACTTGCAGGACACTATAAGCCAAACAGACCAAGCAGATATCTATAGAACGTTCTGCCCACAAGAGGAGAATAAACATTAATTTCAAAACACACATGGAATATTCTCCAACACAAGACCATAGGTTAGGCCGAAAAACAAATCTCAGTAAATGGAAAAAAAAATTCCTACCAAGTGTCTTCAATAACAATGGACTGAAGCCAGAAATCAGTATCAAAAGGAGTACTGGGAAGCTAATTTGTGGAAATAAACTTCACATCTGTAAGTCAAAGAGCTCATAAGGGAAATTAGAAAATACTTTGAGATGAGTGCAGATGAACACACAAATACAAAACATAAATAAAAAACTTAAATGTTGCAGCTAAAGCAGTGCTTATAGAGAGACTGAGAGCTGCCTACATTAAGGAAGATCTCAAATTAAGAACCTCACCTTCCTCATTAAGAAATCAGAAAAACAAGCCATCCCCAAACCAAGCAGAAGGAAATAGTTATGAGATCAGAAATAAAAGAGAAGGGGAAAAAAATCAATGAAAAGAAAGGTTAGTTGTTTGAAAATACCAGTGAAATTAAAAAATCTGTAGACTAGCAGAATGGGGAAATGGGGAGAAGACTCTGAATACTAAAATTAGGAGCAAAAGTTACTACTAACTTCACAGCAACAAACGGGAATACTCTGAATAATTTGTATTCCAACAAATAAGCTGATACACACACAAATTCTAAAAAAGAAAAACTACCAACACTGACTCAAGAAGAAACAAAATGCAAATACATGTTAAAAAGTAAAGTAGAATAATTTAAAAACTTCCCACAAAAAGCCAGATCCAGATGGCTACGCTGACAAATTTTATACAAAATTTGAAGAATGATCAATAATCCTTCAGAAATTCTTGCAGAAAAGAGATGAGTGAACATCTGACTCCACTGTATGAATCAAGTATTCCCAGATAACAAAATTAGACAGAAACCCAACTATATACCTGAGTACAGATGCAAAAATCTTCTACGGATACATTGGCAAACCAAATCCCACAACATATAAAAGGGATTATACACCACAACCAAATTGGATTTATATCAGGAATGCAAGGTTGGTTTAACACCCACAAATCAATGTACTACACTGTATCAAAAGGGGGGGGGGGACCCACATTATCCCTCAACAGATACAGAAAAAAAGCATCTGACAAAATTTCAACATCCTATCATGATAAAAATACTCAACAAATTAGAAATAGAAGGGGAATTCCTCAACCAGGTGGTCATCTATGAAAAATCTACAACTAACATCATATCCAATGGTGAAGGACTGAATGCTTTTGCTCAAATCAGGAAAGACAAGAAGTCTGCCCTCACTACTTCTACCCAACCCTGGAGGCTCAACCCATGGCAATGAGGCAAGAAAAAAAAATACAAAAAAACCCCCAAACTATTGCGATTGGAAAGGAAGAAGTAAAACTGTCTTTTTTCAAATGACATAATGATCGAATATAAAGAAAATCCTAAGCAATTCAGTGGAAAAACTACTAGAATTAATGATTTCAAAATAGTTGCAAAATGCATTCATTCATTGTTAGTGAGACTATGAAGTGTAGCTACTGTTGAAGACAGTCTGGCAGTTGCTCAAAAAGTTAAACGGTTACTGTAGGACCCACAATTCCATTCCTAAATACATATGGAAGAGAATTCACAAAAACTTATACATGAATGTTCACAGAATTAATTAGAATTACTGAGAAATCCAAACAACCTAAATGTCCATCAGGTGATAACAGCTAAATGTGTATCCATGCAATGTAATATTCTACCATTAAAAAAAATAATGAAGTACTGGTACATACTAAAAAAACATGCTAAGTTAAAAACACCTAGTCACCAAAGACCATATATTGTAGGATTCCATTTATATGAAACATCCAGAACAGATAAATCATAGATTTAAAATGAAGAGTAGTGGCTGACAGGGAACAGTGAGTGCAGTGTGACTGCTTCTTTTAACAGGTGGTGTCAATGTTCCAGTTAGATGGTAGCGAGGGTCACACAACTTTCCAATGTTTTAAACCCTACTAATTGGTACACCTAAAATGGGTTACAGTAAGTAAATGATCCAGTCATCCCAGTCCGTTTAAAAATAACTTAATCCCCCTAAAAACATCCCCCTACCTTTGAGCTATCATCATTCTAAGCCACCAGTACTAACTAACCTTCCTACCACCCCTGTAGTGGCCCCCGAGTTGGGGTCCTATTCTGGATGTGACATTCATTCATTCTGGACAGGCCATGTGGATGGAATCATACAGTGGATGATTCTTTGGGACTGGTTTCTTTCACTTCAAATATTTCAAGATTCATGCGTGGTGTGAACAATTGTTTTTTACGGCCTGATAGTCCAGGGCCTGCCTCAACCACACTATCTATCCACTCGTCGAGTGTTAAGCACTTGGGTTTTTTCCACTCTTTGGCTATTATGAGTAATGCTGCATGAGCATTTGTGGCCAGGTTTTATGTAGATGTATTTTTGTTTCTCCCCAGCATATAGCTAGGAGTGGGCCACCGCTTAACTATGTTTAATTATCTGAGAACCTTCTAAACTTTTCCAAAGGGGCTGCACCATGGTACATTCCTACCAGCCCCGTAGGAGGGTTCAGATGTCCCCCTGCCTCACCCACACTTGTTGTTATCTGACTTTTTGATTCTAGCAATGCTAGAATCATTTTATAAAAAAAAAGATGGAGACTCCCCACACAGCTTAAGACTTTGATGATCTGCCAAGTGTCTTCCTGATTCCCAATCATACGTGATGACTGGTTTGGTGGCGAGCCTGTGCTACCATGTGGAGGTGGGGCTAATGAGTGTAAACTGCTAGAATCCAGAACACGCCAGAGACACAGGCTGGAGGCTGGACACGGCAGGTCACACGTCCTACCTTGGCTAATCCAAAGGGCAAGATTAGGCCCCATGACAGGAAAAGGGAGGAAGGCTCAGTAAGCCCCACTTCAGGGCAGTTAACTGACGAATTAACAGTGAAGGCCCAGCTACCTGATGAACAACAGACGGCACAGTCACTGCGTCCTACTTGGACAGGAGGAATGTGCGGCCTCACATTGTGCACAGAGGTTCCCCAAAGACTGATCAGCGGAAAAACACTGGGTGTTTCTAAGGCTTTTTGCTGGACTGGATCAGCACAAAGGAGGGCGAGCCTGCTTGCAGAAGTGGTGGTGGGTGGACACTTGTATCCTGATGTCGGCAGGCACACCTGCTCTTGCCGTGCCCGAGGAGGAAGATGGACAGGTGGACCACAGGGCTGCCCACGCTGCTCGGGGAACTCCTGGTTAGGATCGTCAGTCACACCCAGGGCATGGGCAGACGGGGGAGGACAGAAGGCAGGAGGCACTCACGCGTGCTCAGGAGTTCCGGTCATGCCTGGGAAGCCCACCCTTGCTCCTGCTCGGAGCAGACAATGGAAACCACTCAAATTTCATTTCATTCTCTGACCACATCTTCCCGACCATTTCTGTGTGAGTGTGGTATGTCACGTGCATGCGTGTGCGCACTGTCTCTAGCCGTTCAGCATTCTGTGCTCTTTGCAACCAAACTTGGATTCCAACCACCCCCAGTCAAAAAGATGACAAGACCCACGCTCCACGAGTCAAGAGGAGAAAAGAGTTTACAGCTCCAAGTGCAGATTTCAGTGGTTTGGAGAAACAGCAAGAGTGCAAGTCAACAACAAAGAATTATTTTTACTACACTAACTGTTCTCCTGAGACTTGTTCTTCCTGTATTTAACCTTCCATTCCTGGGGCTGGAAAGAAACACACAGTAAAACCCCAGCCCCATACACGGAGTAAATCCACAGCTAAACCCGGGCACCAGAGCCATCCAGAGACGACACCACCTTCTTCCAGTAACTGGTTCTTCTGATGTAACTGAACCAACTCCAGCTTCCTTCTCATTAAATGCATGTAGTCCAGGAACCACGTAATGAGGCGACTCCACAGTAAGTCCCGCGTGTGGTTTCAGCGGTAAAGAGCTTGCACCCAGCGGATGACTGGGAACCGGAAACTGGGGTTGGCCCTGATTACAGAAAGCACTCCCGTAGTGGGGACTTCCTCCTGGCTTCCTGGCCCGTGAGGAGAGAGGATCACAGGGACGGCCTTACCGCACACAAAGCTCTCCGGTGGCACAGAGAAAATGCTCTGGCCCTTCAGGGATTCCGGGTGGGCGCAGGTGGCTGTCACGAAGGGCTGCAGCATGCGGCCCAGTAGCCACGGGGGCAGCCACTTCAGCTGGCAGTCGCACAGGAAGCTATCGCTGCTGATGTGGCTGGAAGAGAAACCAAAGGGACATCTGAGGTGTGGCCTCTAGTAAGGGATATTCCCTCAGTACAGATCCCTCCCCTGTCACCTCTGAACAGCTTTTGTGGTTAACACCAGCCATCTAGACGGGAGATTTTTCTCAATTCCTCTCCAGTGACCCAGAGCAGCGCATATAATCTACCTGGAGATTTTGATAAAATGATGCTCTGGCTCAGAAGGTTGGGGACGGAACCCAAGATTCGGCATTTCTAACAAGCTCTGGGTGAGATGGACACCACCAGCCTCAATGACCCCGTGGTGTACCAACAACCCGCAGCTCACACGTGTCCTACGACAGGCAGCACTACTCCTAAGTGACCCTGGGGGCACCATGTGACCTCTCCCCGTCTGTCCACCCAGCCTCTCTGCTTTTTCCCACTCTTCCTGACAAGCTACTTGGAGCTTCCAAATCTGATCCGCAACTTAGATCTTGACACTGAAACAGGTCCTGGGAGCTCTTTTTCTATATTGCTCTTAGTTTTCATTTGGCCAAGCTCTATGTTTTCTTACATCCAGATGTAAGCCCCGCCCACACGGCCCCCTCTTGTTTGCATTTCTCCACACCAGCACCGATCAAGGGGCCGGCAGGATTCGGCTCCACTCTCTAAATAGTGCTTGTGAGTTAACTGCCACTGCCCAGGGAGCATGAGAATGCAACTCTGGTTTTGTGAGGCTCCAACCAAAACAGAGAATATTTTCTTTTTCATTTCTCAGCAACTGAGGATCAGCTTTTTAAACAGAAATCGGAATCACCATCTCAGTGGACATTCCTTCCCGAGGAGTCACTCGAAGATAAGTCAACCGAAGAGTCTAGCTGCCCTGTTCCTGGAAGAGACCTCAAGGCTGTGAGCTAACCAACAGAGGCCAGCTCATGGCAAGGGTGAAGGCCAAGAGAGAACATACATGGGCTTCCCTGTCAGGAGCTGCCTCTGGTACAAGGTACATGGTGACAGCGAGGATGATGAAGTTTATTTAGAAATTCCACAGGGGCGCCTGGGTGGCTCAGTTGGTTAAGCATCTGACTTTGGCTCAGATCATGATCTTGCAGTTCATGGGTTCAAGCCCCGCAGCAGGCTCTGTGCTGACAGCTTGGGGCCTCGAACCTGCTTCAGATTCTGTGTCTCTCCCGCTCTGTGCCCCTTTCCCACTAGCACTCTGTCTCTCTCAAAAAAAAAAAAAAAAAAAAAGATTCCAGAAGCATCACATGGGCCAAGATTCTAGCAACAGCCTCCACCACCCACCATTTCCCTCAGAAATCTACTGTTTCCTCCTATTCCTCATGGTTCCCAGATAAGCCATCTTATTAAATAAAATTACTTTTGGAAAGTGCTCTTTCAACGACTGAAATAATTGATCTCAAAGCCATGCTGACTGGGGTGTTTGCCCACATGACCTTTAGAGGTCAGCACTGGGCTTTTATTTATTTATTTATTTTGCATTTTTATTGGATGGGCAGGGAGCCTAGAGCTCTCTACTGGAGGCTGCTGTACTGCAGAGTGAGTTAGCAGGTGGCAGGAGGGCTCCCCCGACTGAGCCTGAGGAAGTGGCTGGCTCCGGCCCAGTACGGGAAGCTGCTCCAGGTGCACTGTGCCATCCACCCACCACACACACAGCTTCAGTGACAAGGGACAGGAATTCTGTCAGCTTGTGCACTGTCACAAGCTCCCCATCAAGCCAGCACTGGGTGTGACTGCCTCCTCCTGGGTCGACAGCAGAAAAGCCTCAGTAAAGTCTAGAGGAAGATGCTGGGCGATCACTGAGACTTTAGGCACTTGTGTGGAGGATAGTCACAGGAGCAACGTGAGGAAAGCAAAGGTGACATTCACCCTTGGTCACAGATGTGTGTGGGAAGAGTCACTCCTTACACCGTAACAGTGTAGGCCTGGCTGGCCTGAAGAGTTCCTACCGCCCTCACAGGGAGGCCCACCTCACACAGAGGAGACCACACCTCAGAGAGAATGGGTACTCAGGGCGGGGAGATGGCTTTCCTGAATAGCAAGTCAGGATCAACAAGACAGCAAGGACACAGACCCCCTGACCTCCCTCCTCATGCACACATGGCTTTAAAGACAAAGGTGAGGTTGAAAGACTAGACCAGGAATTGCCGGCAACCCTGGGGCTTGCAGATTTCCGCTACTCTTCCTTCTGGTCAGCTGCTAAAGGGTGCGGCTCTCCCTGCCTCCCGCCTCCGGCCATCCCATGGCTCTGCTGGCTTGCGGTGCATTTTCACGATTCCAACTCGAAGTGTGTTTCTAATCATCGCTTGTGGAAATTTACCCAGAGCATGACTACAACCTGCCTTGATCAGATGGAGGAAGAAAATGACCAAGTGGAATTAACCATTTCTCCCATCAGAGGACTGGGCCCAGGGCCAGCCACAGCTGGGTACACGCAGCTAGCGACGGGAAACCCAGGCGGGGGCCAAGACTGAGCCCCCAGAGCCATGCAGAAGCAGACCCTGGGGGTCGGGTGTGGTGGAGGGTCCCAGGTGCCTGCAAGGGTCTGGTTCTTCCCAACTAGGAAAAGTACCTCAGAAAACCTCAATCATTAGGGAGAAGGAAAGTCTTCTCTCTGTTCTTCCCTCTTTCTCTCATATTGTCTTCCCATCTCATCAGATTGCTTCCAACATGATGTTTGAAAAGCTTCAAACACAGCAAAGCTGGAAGAAATCCACAGTGAATACTGGCAATCCTAAGATCATGACCCTTTGGAGAAAGAAGTTCTACTCAACAGACCTGAATCTCACAGCTAAATAAATGCCATAAGGCCGGTGCCTAAAAGCACTCCACCCTCCCCCACCCCGAACCTAGAGGAATGGCACCAGGGCCCTGCTTTGGTTTTCAGGTGTGGGGACTGCGCCGCCCTACTTCCTTATTCCTCCCTAGCGCCCCCTAGAAGTGGCCTCAGGAATGAGGAGGTCAGGAGGCAAAGATGGCCATCCTCTGGCATCTACCCTTTCATCAGCACTTCTGAGAACCAAAAGCCACATCTTTCAGGAACAAACGTTACAGGTAGACCTTCTGGCTACAGAGTCTGACTGATGTACAGGAAGAAGAAAGGAGGCTTGGGTGTTGCTACCTGCAAGCCCAGAAGAGCTGCTCTGCCAGAGACTAGGGCAGAGGCAAGCTCTTCCAACCCTTGTGACCCAAGGGCCCACGGGGAACATCTGTGGTGGCATCACCACCACCTATGGACCGCTGTGGGGGCCTCAACAGATGTGGGCTCCACAGTCCCCTGTGACCATCACACAGATAGCGCTGCCTCGCTCACAGGCCACCGAACTCTTCAAAGAAGCCACTCTCAATATACGTCCTCTGTTTTAAGCATTAACTTACCCCTGCCATCATTTAAGGAATGATTACCCATTTTCTAGAAGAAAGGGTTAGTAAGCTACAGCCTGCCCTGCCCACCTGGTTTTTGTACATAAGAATTTACTGGCACACAGCCATGCCTGCCCATTTGTGTATTATTTATAGCTGCTTCTGCAACAACAATGGAGTCTACTTGCCGATGACAGAAACCCTATGGCCCAACAAGTTGAAAATTCATGTGACCCTTTAAGAAAGGGTGTGCTGACCCTAATCCAGAATAAGCCCCCATTGGGGACTGCTTTGTTAACAGCTTACACACAAACGCTCACAGCCCTGCCTATTACATACATTGAGGCATCATGGAATCCAAGCATTTCTAACTCCAAGTTCGCTACTAATGTCAACCAGGGCCCTGGACTCCCGGGTACTTACAGCTCTTTAAGATTCTTCATCTTCACAAAGGCATCGGACTGGACAGATCTGATTGCATTGTCTCCCAGGTTCCTGCAGAAGAACACACTTCACTTACAAAAACACACTCTGGGCGCCCACGTGTTTGAGCCAGGAGTCTCACGCGGCTTCCAGCAGAGTCCCGGTCTCACCAGGGTGCTGGAGGCACTAGCCACACCCCGTGTCCCAAGTCCACTCAAAGTGGCTGTCACCTCGCAGACAGTGGCCCAAGCACATGGAATAAATAACCTTGGAACCAGGCCAGCCTGAAGGGCAGCATCAAAGCCGAGGCTGAGGCCTGCTCAGCAAGTCAACAGGCAAAGCTTTAACAACAATTCAGGTCCAACTCGATTCCAAGCCCATAGAGACTAAGAATCAAGCACTAGAGGCATCTGCCCTCGATGGTGACAACGTAAACGTCTCCGGGCTGGGCCCATCCGCGTCCTGCCAGACTCGCGGATGCAGCCCCTCCTGGGAAGCAGAACCCCTCCCGGCTGGGCCCAGCCTGTGCTCGGCCCTGGGGAGCGCGTTACTGAGGCCGCGAGCCCGGGCTGGGACAGCACGCCCTCGCTGAGGAGGGGCAGGAGAGGCCGGGGCCCGGGGAGGAGCCAGTGCCAGGGTGAGGTGGGGCAGGAATTCACCCATCCGGGGGCCGCACGCACTCGGGGCTCACCGAGTGGCCATATGTTCTGTGACTGTTCCTGGCATAAGCAAAATAAAGGCCAAAGTTGAAGCTGACTTATAATGAGAAGGAAGCAGCTGGCGTTTCCATATAGGCCGTTTCTCAGTTTACAAAGATGTGATTAAATTGCTAGCAGACTTCCCCGGCAGCCGCGCGGCAGGCCTGTGGGTCGGGGAAGGTCTGGCGACATACTCACAGGTGCTCCAGGCCTTCCAGCCCCGAGAAGGCTCTCTTCGCCACGGACTTGATCTTGTTTCCAAATAGAGTTCTGCCATTTCCAAACACCATCCGGAGGCAGGGAAAAAACAAAAAACAGAACCGGAGGGGGAGAGACAAAGGAGGAACAGGAGAAAGAGAACACACAATTAGGGCAGTGCCATCTGATAAGCCTGTCCAGGGAGGGGCAGGTGGAAATCTGACCCTCGCAGAGGTCACGGGTCTGCCGTATGCAGGCCTTCCCCTTTCTGAAATGAAATACTTTTATCTTATTAGAATTTAACAGTGATGACAGGTTGCAATTGCCCGCACCGTCTCGCCTGAAAGGGCTCCTTGCGATGTTCCCTGGAAATCCCCTTGTCCAGCCCGGGCTGTGTCTGAGGACCACCCAAGGGCCTCGTGAGAAGGAGGGGACCCATCGCTGTTCCCGTGAAAGGACGCAGAGTCATGGAAGGTAGTAAAAACTGGCACTAAAATCTGCCGCCCCTTCTGAGGGTTCCCAGAGGAGGCAGGAAGAGGGCAGGAAAGCGGGCTTCCATCAAGATGGCCTCCCAGCGATATGCATGGTGATGCCACATGCAGCCAGGATGTGGCCGCGGGGAGCTGCCCCTCGCGGGGAGTGCCCGGGAAGGCCGCTCGTGGTGTGCAGGGCACGGCCCAGCGCTGTGGCCTCTTGTAGCAAGAGCCCTGATTTTCAAGATGCCCGTGGGTCCAAGGTTCCTTAAATCCCAGACAAGCCCTGAGAGGTCAGCCTCCAAAGTTATCAGATTCCCAGACGCCTGGACTGCCTACCCGGAGAAAGGGCCCCTCCTTCCCAGCACTTCCAATCACGAACTCAACCGTAACTACCAAGAGTTTTCTCAGAAACCAAATTTTGGTCCCCTGCGATATACATGGAAGAAATGAACGCCTCCTCCGCTGGGCTACGTAAGCCAAAGGAAGGTCTGCATGGGGGAGGGGGGAAGCACCTGGAGTGCCTGGACACTGGGAACGAAAGGCATCAATGCTCCACTTCCCTCCTGTGACCACAGCCCACCAGGGCATTCCCTCCACCTTCTGTGGGCGCTGGAAGCCATGTGCCAGTGAGCACCCAACGGTCATGCTGACAGACACGTGGGCTCTTCGACCTGACTGGCAGGACTATCTACAGGGCTTGTCAGCTACGGGAACTGCTGGGAGCCAACTCCTGGCACGTCTCCCCAGCTCTGGCAGAGGGCTTCCTAACATGGGCACTGCAGACAGCCTCCCCAGACCAGCGGTCTCGTCTGGGATCCCCCCTGAGAGCCAGAGAAAGGTCTCCACCAAGGGCCAGCTCGACCTTCAGAGCCAAGTTAAGACAGAGACCCCTAAGGGAAAACACCAAGTGCCAGCCCCTCCCTGAAAGGAGCCAGGAAAGTAAAGACCAGCCTCGAAGAAAACCATAGATGGCAGAGCAGCCCAGGCGGCACCCCCATGGCACAGGGCTCCTGGCCCCACCTCCACAAATCCTAGGATGCGGCCTTCAGGAAGATGGGGTCACACGTGGGCAGACCCAGCCAGCACCATGAGCCCCCGAAGGAGGCGCTTTCCACACCCCACCCCACTGCCCCCACTCTCCAGGGCACCTAAAGCCTGCGGGGAGCCTGCAGGGCAAGCGCAAGAGCTTCCGGGGACCCCCCACTTCATCGGAAACAGACCCCTCCTCTCTGAGCCTCCAGCCTTTAGACAGGGCCAGCATCTCCTGCCTTGGGCAGGATGGAGGGGCCCAAGCCCCTATGACCGCTCTTTCCCTCGGAGCCCATCTGTGTATTTCCACACCCTCTCTCAATCTGAGGCTTTTATTCTCAAACACAGAGCCCAAAACACGCAGATGACTGGCCATGCTAACTCAGTTCCCCCAACCACACAACCAGCCCAGCAAACACCAGCACACGGCACCAAACCCACGTATCCGCAAGAGCCTGCCAGCTTCTCACTTACTCAGATCCCCCAGGCCGGGTCACTGTGCTCCAGGCCCCAGTAAAACATATTAACTGTTTAGTGAAATCTCCCGTAAACCACATCCAGGAAAAAGCTGTGCTTTATTTCATCCATTACGTATTAGTCACACTGACCTCTTTTACAACGAGGGCAGACTGTTTTTTCTAATGGTAACAAAAGCAATAAAACAAATTCTCAATTATGTAGGGGCTAATCGTCCTGCTGCTGGATTAAAGTAGCCCCTTACTTCCTCCAGGCGGACATCTGGGGGCCGGGCTCAGGCTGGCAGATGCTCACTCCGTCCACAGTATGGGGGGCAGCTGAGACTCCAATGCACAGATCAGGGGCTCCCAGAGAAGGGCCACAGGGCCGCTGTGCCTCACGCCCCGGCCTTGGAGCAGACAGTGACTCTGAAAGTCAGCTATGCATTCCTTCGTGCATCTCTAAGTGCTCCCCAAGGCCTTGCAGCTCCCGCCGACGCCGGGGAAGGCCTACCGTGGTCCGTGGCCTGACCGCGAGCAGCCATGACACATTTACCCCTTGCCTCTCTTCCACCTGAGACACTGAACAGCACTCCGTGGGCCCTGCCCTCGCTCTGTGAACATACAGGGGAGTGAGCCAGGTCTTGCCCAGACTGGAGAGCAGCACCCACCCAGGAGCACCTCACGGGAGACCCCTGGCCTCATGGTCCAATCCCAGGTTTCCTCTAACACTCGCCTCTGCACACATCACGGCCCCGCCCCAAAGAAAGCCACAGAGAGTGCTGGGACCACAGGGCAGCCATTCACACTGGTCCTCAAACACGTGACGAGCTGCTCCTCTCTCTCTGCTGCTAACTCGTGCTCCAGAAGGCCTCCCCACTCCTCACCTACTAGGAGAGCGGGCATACCTCCCAGGACCTAGTACATCAACGTGACGACGGGGACCCCGTGGGCGGTGAGTGTAATGATCACAGGTAAGCTGGTGGTGTTCCTGCCCTGCCAGGAAGCTGCAGTGTGAGCGTGATCACACTGGCCGTATTCAGCAGGCGGAAACGTTACGGGCAGGACACCGTCCACCACAGCTGCAGAGGGAAGCCGGTTATGGCTCTGCGGCGCCC
The DNA here is from genome assembly GCA_017311185.1 of Proteles cristata cristata. Classification (NCBI taxonomy): domain Eukaryota; kingdom Metazoa; phylum Chordata; class Mammalia; order Carnivora; family Hyaenidae; genus Proteles; species Proteles cristata. The sequence continues at coordinate 264,718 of JAESUZ010005602.1, read as the reverse complement.
TTGTGCCCTTATGCGAGAAGGTTTTAATTTAGGTCTGGCCTCTTCCATGACAGGAAGGACCCCAGGTCCTTGAATAACTGAGTGAAGGCAAGAGTTTCTCCCTTCCCATTTTCCGGTCCCAGAAGACCAGGGGTTTCAAAGGTGAGCCCACACCAGGTCAAAGGGACCCGGCCCCACAGGGTGAATGAGTCCATGTGACATGATAGCTCTCTGTGCTAACACGCTCCCCATTTCTAATGGATCCCAACACACTTGCCACCAGGCCACTCAAACGGGGCAGTGAGGAGTGACAGCCACGTCTTCCAGCCAAGGCCCCGCAAGAGAGCGCTGAGGGAACAAGTGTAGGAGAGGAGCGGGGAGGAGAGCCAAGCAGCACTGGTCCCTTCTTCCCGTCTCTCATTACTGTTCACGCAACACCTTCCACACCCTCTCCCACGCCCTCTCCAGAGGACCCGGGGCCCCGCCCATCGCACTCCCACTCACACCAGGCCAGACAGGCACCAGAGAGCGGGTGGGGAGGAGGGGGCATTTTTTTTTTCTGGAAGAAAAAGGACTGACAGAAACACCATCAGAATACAGGATGCTGGAGAAGAGCGAGAATGCTGAGACAGCCAAGAGAGCTCATCTTACTCAGAACTCTGGGTGTGAAGGTGTGAAAAACCACACTTTTCAAAACCACCTCTACAGAAAGACCCAATGCCCACCCTGCCCCGTGGCAGGCTCTCCCAGAACCTCCCTCTCCCCGGCTGCTTTCAGGATACCTGCTTGACACTCGCACTCTGCTTGGCTTGCGGTCACCCGAGCAGGCTGGGAGGGCATTGAGCGGTGCCTGCCTCTTTCTGTCCACCCCAGAGCCTCCCTCGGACTCCCCTGCACCGTCCCCAAGGCTCCTGGGGCGACCCACGCAGGGAGAACATCATGGGCTCCGGACCAGACCAGTTGTGACCCTCCACGCCTTGTGGTCTCCGGCAGAGCCCCAGCACCCGTGTTTCCTCAGCCACAAAAAGGCCACATAACAAGAGCTATGCTCCGAGGTGGCTGGTTGTTCGTGTAACACATGTACATACATGGCTCACACCATAACTGACAGATTCTAGACTCTAAAAACACCAGAAACCTGGACTAAAAACTAGCTATTATATTGCCCATTGTAATGACTTTCTTTAACATTAGGACTGACAACAAAAGTACTAACCAAAGACTCAAAACCATCAGTGGTACTTGGCTTTAGATAGCTCACACAGTTTCTAGGAATCGAGTATAACAGGGCCAGACTCCTTTGTGCAAAGCAGAACAAAAAATTAAGCAGTTTCCTGGTCAGTCACAAATTCAGCGGCAGAGGAAATGCAACAGGCGTCTGAACACCAGGTCTTCGGCCTCCAGGGAACCAATGCCCAGGGCAGCGATGAGACCCCGGCCAGAGAGAAGCAGGGTCTTTTCTTCCCAAACCAAAGACGGTACATGTGAGGCAGCCCTGCTGCAGCTGGGCCCAGAGCAGACGAGGCCCCGCGAGCCTCAGAGACGCCGTGCACGAGCTCCCCAGAAGACCCGACGCCGAGATACTCACAGCTTGCTCAGATTGTCGAGGCCCGTGAAAGCGCCGCTGGTGTCCTCTATTGTGCCCGAAATCTCGTTATGGTCCAGATCCCTGGGGAGGAGACAGAGAGAAGCCTCACCACCCAGCCTGAGTTCTCAACTCTCTTTAACTTGAGGTGGGAAAACAGACGGACGCCTGCTGGGTCGCCTGATGCCCGGGTGTAAGGTACGGCCCGTGCACGTGTGGCCGCCGAGCCGCAGGAACCTCACCGTGCACGCCATGCACTGCGGGGGTCCGGCCTTCGCAGCCTTCCGGCAAAGGGAGCACACGCCTCAAAGAGCTACCCCAGCTCCTCGGGCTGCTCCGCAGTGGGGTGGGGCCGGGCCCTGGGGTAAGGAGGGGGTGCGGACCGCACATGGGAAACCCCTCAAGAGCAGGTGTCTGACCACTGGCACTGGGAATGAGCCCGAAAGGTTCTTTAAGGCTCTTGTCTGCTCTCACACCAGCCGGAGTCCCCTTCCTTGACTTGACCAAGAAACTGCCGCAGGCACACGGAGGCAAGAGTGAAGAGGCCCCCTCACAGGGTCCTCCCTGCAGGCAAGTGGGTTCAGAGGCCAGAGTTGCCCCTCCTCACAGGGCCTGTGCCGGGCGCTGACTCGGAGCCAGGGATGACATCTGGGCGCTGAGTCAGACCTGTGACCCACTTGCCAGGGTTGGCGGATGAGGCCAACTTTTTAGCCGAGTCCCCTCCAACAATGCCGATCACAAGGCGGATGACTCAGCTCACTTGCCCCAGCTTCCAAGGCGGGTCACAGCGCCAGGGATGCTCCCACCTGGCGACCCACCCCCGCACCCTCGCTCCCCAAGCCCTCCGTCCCCACCAGCAGCCCCTCCGTCTGCCCCACATGGCTCTCGGCTCCTACCCCTTCCTCTGCCAAATCCTGGCCGAGGCAGGCCAGGAACAGAAAGGGGCGCTGCTCCTGGCCCCATGAGAGCCCTCACAAGGCATCAGCACTGCCAGGAGGGAGGGGAGCCCTGACTGAGAAGCACAGTGTGCATGCTGATCTTACAGCAGAAGGCTCGGAGCGCCGAGATTCTGCGGCTGGAAGGGACCTCTCCTTTCAATGGGTTTCTCCCTATTATCTTCTCACTGCAAGCCAGGGCCCCGGGGCTGCGGCTCTATGCGCCCGTCTCCCAGCTCCTCGCCCTGGCTGCCAAAGCTTTTCTTTTCTTTCTGGCTCAATCTGAATGCCCCCCGTCTTGTTATTCAGGCCCTGCAATCGCTCGAAGGCTGGCTGAGCTCGGCTTCAATAGCCTGGCATCCGGGCTGTTCCGCGCTTCCCAGCAGTGGCCCGGCAGGAAGCTCGCTCTGCCCTCCCTGCCAGGTGCAGGTGCACGGGGCTCCCGGTCACACCGGAACAGGCCCTCCGGGCAGCAGGGCATGCTGGGAGGGCGGCTTCACAATCTACTAGGACTGTCCGTCGAAGGCCACAAAGCCCTGTCTGGGGGCTTACTGCCCATAGTGGCCTGGAAGTTCTCCGGAGCCGACACAAGAAAAATCTGAACTCCTAGAAAAACATCCTGAAGCAACTTCTGACCACCCCACCTAATAAGGAATTTAAAAGAAAATGACATTAGTGTCTCTGTTTTTTTAAATGACCCTAGTGAAGTTCAAGGGAAACAGAGGATGCCCTCAATATCTCTCTTGAAATGGGGCCTCCTGGACACAGGCTGTGAAGGCGCACGGGGAAGGTTCTAGGCTAGAAAGACCGACCACACAGCTGCTCCCAACAAGGGGACCCCAGCTTCCCAGCAAGGGCACAACAGGAATTACTATGTGGTAATGGCAGGGTTTTGCGTCGTCGCCCCTATCGGCACCACGCAGGGAGGGACTGACAGACACGTTTCTGCCCCACTAGTTATCGGTCAGTTGACCACAGGCAAGCATGATCCTCTGTCCAGAGCTGACGGGGCAGCAGAGAGAAGGGAACTCGGCAAGGCAGCGTGATCGCTCTATCGTGCCTTCCCAGCCGGAAACCCCTTCGTGCTGTCAGCCCCTCAGCGAAAGACGTACAAGATGCGCAGGTTTTTGAGTCCCCTGAAGGCCCCTTCCGCGATGTGGCTGATGGAGTTGTGGCTGAGGCGCAGGATGCTCAAGCTACTCAGGTCGGCCAGGCTCTCCTCGTCCAGCCGGGTGAGATTATTGAAGGACAAAACCCTGAGGAAGGGAGGGGGAAGCAAACGTCAGCACCGAAGAATGGGCTCATCAGAGTCCCAAGGGCCAGTGTGGTCGTGCAGCCAGAATCCCAGCAGGGCCCCACACCCACACAGCCAGGTCCTGGAGTGTTTGCGTCAGTCATGGAGATCGGCGAGCAGGTCAGGCTGTGAGGACGACACAAGGTCCTACAACACCAGAACCCTCAAGGCTCCGATCTCTCATGCTGGGGTCCATGCGGGGGTCCCGACTCAGGTCACCAACACGTCTCCCAACAGTGTCCTGAGACCCTGGACCGGAGCCCAGCAGGTTCGGACAGTGAGCAAGGGAACCCAGTGAGACGTCCCATATCGGCCAGCAGAGGGCGCCACTAGCCACCGCGGGGAGCAGCCTTCCTCCCACAACACTGCGCCTTACCTGGGCAGCAGTCTCCTGTCTCCTTGCCCCCACCCAGGTCTGCCTCTTAGCATGATGCCCGTGCTGTGAGCAGGACAGGGAACACACCCCCCAATCACGCATCTACCCCAAGCATCAGAATCAAACCTTCCTCCCAGCACGCCCTCCCTCCCCTGACACCACACAGCCCTGGGCCGGTTACTTATTAGTCCTCCACCATTGAAAAATGGGAAGTTCGGGGGGCGCGTGGGTGGCTTAGTCGGTTGAGCGTCCGACTTTCGCTTAGGTCATGATCTCGCGGTTCTCGTGGGTTCGAGCCCTGCGTCGGGCTCTGTGCTGACTGCCAGCTCGGAGCCTGGAGCCTATTTCAGTCTGTGACTCCCTCTCTCTCTGACCCTCCCCTGCTCACGCTGTCTCTCTCTCTCCTGGAAATAAATAAAACATTAAAAAAAAAATTTAAAAAAAAAAAGAAAAAAAAAATGGGAAGTTCGGGCTGGGACCGTAAGAAGCAAAACAAATTCGGAGAAGATGAATGAGTTTTTAAAGGCAGCAGGAAGTAACGTTCTTTCCCTCCTAGAGAAGGAAGTCCTGGTATCTACCAGTCGCAAAGACCTGGCAAGTGGCCAAAATTACATCCACACCTGCAGGGAAAGCCTTTAGCTTAAAAGGAGGGCCAGAAACCCTGGAAAGAAATCCTAAATCTGGCTCTGAGGTTACTAGATGTCGGGAAAACCAACAGACCGGTCAAGGCATTTCCATGACCACCACCTCTGCCCCTTGTGAAGGGGAAAGTCAGCTCCGCACAGGCCACCTGCCAGGGAGAGGCACAAGGGACATGACTTCACCACTGCCTCAAAACCAGGGGTGCACATGGCCTCCCCACTCAGCCATCGGCCTGCCCCAGACATGGGCGCTGAGAAGGCCTCTCTTGCGTTCTCCCGGTTCCCCGGACATCAACCCGGACAGCAACCCACGGGAGCCCTGGGAGCCCCCTGGTGGGGCCACGGCCGGAGACCCGAGACGGTCAGGACCCTTCCAATACCATCGGACAACAGCAAGCGGCCGCACTGCCCAGAAGGGCCGGGAGCTAAATCTCGAGGGTTAACATGAACGTGCTCACAAAGAATCCAAGGAGGGTATGTATGTTTGAGGGAAGAGGCAGGACTATGCATTTTTGCAAAAGTGAAGCACCGGTTCCCTGGAATATAACCTCCAGGTCAGTGTGCGGTGGGCATGCGGAGAGGGCAGGGAAGGACAGACAAAAATACCACCTGCAAGACCCAACACTGAGCTTAAAGTATCCCCTTGCTTGCTGCGTGAGGTCAAGACAGAGACCAGACACGAGCTTGGGCCTTTTAACAGGCGTTCACTTCAGTGCGGGACAGTGTCTCTGCCTACAGCCACGCCTGGAAAACAAGAAAACCCACCCAGAGCCTCTAAAAAAAAAAAAACCGAACAAACCCCACACACAGTGGAATAAACTGGAACTGAAAAACCTGGAGTGTATTAAAGGGAAGTAGCCAACACTGTAAGGACCTACTTTTTCCCTCCAAAACCACCTGTCTTCTGTCCCTGTTTGCAAACGGGGGTACCAGCATGGGGGGGTGTGGTGCCGCTATTGTGGTTAGTCACCCACCGATGAGGCATAAGGTGCGGGCTGCAAACACCCCCGGGCCCCAGGAGGCCACTGTGCCTCAGGCCCTGCGCGCCCCGCTCCAGAGGGTCCCCCCCCAAGCAGAGGCTCCCGCGGGACACTTACAGCTCCTGCAGCCTCTGGCAGAAGCTCCAGCCGTCTCGGTCAATGCGGGCGATGGAGTTGCCGCTCAGGTGGAGCTGGTGCAAGGCCGAGAGGCCGTAGAGCGAGCCGCTGTTCACCTCCACCAGGCTGTTGGACTCCAGGTGCCTGCAATGACAGGATGCGCGGTGAGGGCAGGGCAGGCCAGGGCAGCCCCCCGCCCCCAGCCTCAGGTGCTCGCGGCCCGGGAACAGAAGGATGGTGCCGGCTGGGGGCGCGTGCGCACATTCACGTGCGATCGGGGAGATGGCAGGCAAAGCCAACAATGGTGGCCAGGATCCAGGCAGACTCGGGGTGTAGAGTGCGAGGGGACCTTGTTAGCCGACGGGCGCATAAGCAGGCACACAGCGCCCAGCAGCAGCCCAGCCCATTAAGGGAAGAGGAAGAAGAGAGAATGGGGGGCGGGCGGAACTTTTTATCCCCATCTTATAGGTAACGGTCTCTGAGGCTGGGAGGAGTGAGGTATGACTCGCCCACAATCCATTCCACAGCTCGGCGAGCAGCGACGGGCCCAAATTCCAACCCAGGTCTGACGCCCAGACACACTACTTCACTCTAGGGTCAGGCTACCTGGACTGATACCCTAGTTTTGCCACTTCGCTAGCCGAATGAAGCTGAAACATCCATTTTAGGACAGACCCCAGGCAGCAACTTCACTGGACGGGTATGAGAAGCACACTGGAAACACACGTCATAGCTGCAGCACAGGGCTGAGAGCTTCGCTCCCACTGGGCCGATTAAGGGAGGACATTCTGACCCTGCTTCTCCACCCTGCACACTCTAGCCCACGACCACCATACTGGACCGGCCTTTGGAATAAAACTTACTAATTCAAATGGTGTCCCACGTTCAGTATTACAAGGTCTATGGGCAGCCGGGTTTCGCTCTGTCAATCTCACTTTCTGCCGCTGCCCCAAAGGTGAGCACTTGGTTCATAAATACCCTCTCAGGCAACTCATCACCCTGCACGCGATGAATCTGCTCAATCTAAAAGCCAAATGGGATGTGCTAACGCCATTTTCTTCTGGGGATTCTCTTTGACTCTCATCATACCCCGCTGGAATTCAAAGTTCAGAATGACAGTTCTAAGTATGTCAAGTTCAAGTGCTTCCGAATAGATACAGAGGTGAGGCCAAAGGACCAGGAAGAAACGGAGAAGCAAGATGACGGTGCTAATGTGAATGCCCCCAGCCCACAGAGTGTGGGGGTCTGGGGTGGATGGGAAGAGAGGCTCATGAGAGACCCTTCTGATAAATGAGCACAGCACAGAGCTGATGAAACTGGATGGAGAGTTTCTGTTTTCTGCTTCAGCTGCAAAGATAACAAAGGACACGGGGCACCTGGGTGGCTTAGTCGGTTGAGCGTCCGACTTTCACTTGGGTCATGATCTCGCGGTTCATGGGTTCGAGCCCCGTGTCGGGCTCTGTGCTGACTGCCAGCTCAGAGCCTGGAGCCTGTTTCAGTCTGTGACTCCCTCTCTCTCTGACCCTCCCCTGCTCATGCTGTCTCTCTCTCTCCTAGAAATAAATTAAAAAAACATTAAAAAAAAAAAAAGATAACAAAGGACATGAGCACAGTGATGTAACTGGTAGAGACTGGAAAGGAGGGGACGAAGGGCAGGGTCCTGAGCGAGTTACATCGCTGACCATAACCCAAGAAATCTCCCGTCGAAAGACCTAGATGCAGCGATACACTACACGCCTGAACCCGGGAATAACCACAAACACAACTCCGAACAGAAAAACCAACAAGGAGGGGTGCTGGCTGGCTCCATCGGTGGAGTGTCCCACTCTTAATCCCAGGGTTGTAAGTTCAAGCCCCACACTGTATGAAAAGATTAGTTAAAAATAAAATAATGAGGGAAAAAAAAAAACCAAACAGGAAAGGACTGTAAGTGACTGCCCCTCGGGAGCACAACTAGGAGGAAAGAGAAGAGGGGAAGGGGGCCATGACCATGTTTTCGCTCATTTTACTCAGCTATGAACGTACGTGACTTCCCGTTAAAATAAACTGATTTAAATGTTTAAAAACGGAAGATCAGTAACTGCCTTTTCTGCCCGCCTCCATATGTCTTCCTGCCGTTGTTTTACGTGACTCGGCACGCAGGCGGGCGCTGGGATCGTACACATCTGTCTGGAGAAAGCGCTCCCCGGATAACAGCGGGACATCTGCACCGAGCGGCTTGATTAGCTCATGAAACATAAATAAATCTCCCAGGACGAACTATACATTTTAGGCCCACCTGCACATCAAGACAGACTGTCAAATCCCCAACAGGGAGACAGGGAACTTCCTGTACATGTGGGAGAGGGGAGGGGGCCCCTCTGCACCCCGCTGCTCACTGAGGACGCGGCAAGGGGGAGGAGCCCAGCAAAATGGCTGCCTCTCCCACCGTCACCAACCTGCTTCCCTGACCAAACCCTGGCAGAAAAACACCCTTAGATGCAGCAGAGTCCATAAAGGCCATGAGTTGCACCCAGCCCGAGACCCAGAGGGCAGGGCACTGGTCCAGCTGTAGTCCCATTTGGCCCCTCGAGGCAGGGGGCCAAACGAACATACGCGGGCCCGCGGCGCCCGAGGGGGGCCACTCACAGCACGTGTATCCTGGCCAGGCCCCAGAAGGCCCCATCCGTGAGCTTGCTGATGCTGTTCCGCTGCAGCTTCAGCACCTCCAAACTCTCCAGCCCCTGGAACGTCAGGCCCTCGATGAGCCGAATCCGATTCCTGTTGAGGTCCCTGAGGAGAAGAAGATGGCGGGGTCAGAGGGCACCCTGCATGCACCTTGCCGAGGCTAACATTGTCCCGCGCAGGCCGAGAAGCCCAGCGGAGGACCGTGGTGAGGCTGTCCCAGCGTGTCACCCCTGGTCCTGCCTGCCCCACGGGCGCGGACACTGACTGGGCCACAGCTGGCAGATGAAAGAGTGCGCAGGGTCCCCAGATGCTGGCCCCACCACGCCCCCATGTGAGCGAATGCTCCGCTTCCTCCCCAAATATCCAGGACCCTGTAGTGAGGAGCTGGGTGTGACTCAGGATGTGAGCGTTGTCGGTGGGGCGTCTCTCAGCTCCACAAGAGAAATCCCTACCAGATGCTTCAACCCAGGAAAGACCCAGCCACTGGGTATCAAATGGCAGTGACCCTTTCTACTGGAGGCACTAATGGGGTTGTCAGTGACGGAGAGAAGGCGGCGCTCTGGGGGAGGAGGGGTCTGACACACCAGTGAAGCACACACTTGGCTTCCAACACCCATGACATAAAACCTCAGTTGACCAAAAGGTTTCAGGAATCTGGGTGGGCTGGATCCATTAGTAACACTGGGGGGAGGGGAAAACACAGGGTGAACCAGGAAGCCCTTGGTTTTCCCCAAATACTTGTGCGGTGTCTCATGACCCTGCCCCTCACACAACCTCCTGAGCATCCAGAGACCTTCTCCAGAGCTGACCTGGAGCCTGGATCTAACAAGGGGTGGGTGGGTGGGTGGGTGCGCGTGTGTGCGTGTGTGTGTGTGTGTGTGTGTGTGTGTGCATGTAACACAGGGAGCCAGGGAGCTTGGGGGAGGGGTACCTCGTCTTGCTGCCAAACCTAGCCATGAGCAATCACTGTGTTCTGTATAAACCTAGTCTCCAATATCAGCTTATTTTCCAGAAACGGAGTCTTCTCATACACAGAGCATACAGGACAATGAAAAACCAGGGAACAAATGGTCCATCAGGTTCTGGGAAATAGGTTCTCTTAAATCCAACTCTGCGCCACCTTAGGAGAGCACTGGACCTCAGTTGTCCAAGAACTAAACAAATAAATGCTTTCTTTAAAAAAAAAAATCAACTACTGTATAAGATGTAGCAGATGAAGATGGCTTACCTCAGGCTACACGAACTTCCTCTCGGACTGCTCAAAAAGTGTTGGACACCATCATGTCCACGGTACACATTTTTTTTTTTTAAGTTTAGAGAGAGAGAGAGTGCAAGAGAGGAAGAGGGACAGAGGAGGGGAGAGAGAGAGAATCCCAAGCAGACCCCACAGTCAGTGCGAACCTGACGCGGGGCTCGATCTCACGACCGTGAGACCATGACCTGATCTGAAATCAAGAGTCGGACGCTAAACTGACTGAGCCACCCAGGCGCTCCCACGGGACAGGGTTTATGGGTACTTAAAAAAAAAACCCACACAGAAAACCCCAAGACAAATAATCGGAGCCACACAGCCTACATCAGCTCACCAGCAGGATTCCTCATTTCATTTGCAAAGTGTCCATAAGGACCAGCACACATATCCTCAGTGGATCTTTTTCTCAGCAACCTAAGGCAGCCCACGGGCTCCAGACCCAGCTTCTAATTTGCTTTTATTAGGTGTCGCCACAAGGCCATTAACGAGGGTGTATGCAAAGCCTGACAGCGAGGGGCGGGGGGGAGAGGAAGGGCCACATTTAGAACGCGGCCCGTGGGGAAAGCCAAAGCCGCCTGCGCGGAGTCTGGCTAACCTTAATTACAGTGCAGGTTTCTATACTCACAGCTGCGTCAGCCTGGGTAACTTGAATGCTTTCACAGGAAGCTGGGTGATCCTGTTCTTGCTCAAGCGAAGCACTACCAGCGACCGGGACAGGCCATCGAATGCTCCCGACTCCAGGGTGCCGATGCGGTTGCTTGCCAGGTTGCTGGAAAGACAGAGGATAGAAAATGTAGTGGTCAGAATGGGCCTTTCCTCACCCCGTTAGACACTGGAGCTGCCTGAGTTGGGGAGAAGCAACTCAGAGACTGGGTTCTAGTACACATTGGTCATCTGAACTCCCAGATGGGGGGGCCAGGCAACATGGGGGACCCCCAGTTTAGGCTCTGGTGCAAGTGTCACTTCAGCCCAGAGCACACGGTGCCTGGGGCCACTGACTTCTGCTGGAGGGTGGGAGGGGTCAACACCAGTCACCTCCACCCCAGCACCCTCGCACCCCGGCCATCTCCAGGGCTGTCCACAGACATCCCTCAGCACCCGCCACCCAAGAGTTAGGGTTCAAGGTTGGTAAGAAAAGCCATAGGAATCAGAATATCAACTTCCAGGCAAGGTCAGAATGCATTTAATAATTTAGGGAAATAGTCTTAAATTTTAAAGTGGGTCTCACTGCACAACTTGATATGTATATATACACATTTACATATTTATACACACTCACAAATGTGTATAAATGGATTCATTTTAACCATCTGAAACATATCAGAGAAACACTAATTAAGGACCCCTGCACAGCGTCCCTTTAATTCTTCAGCGGGAAGTGCACTTAGGGGATTGTGTATGTAAAGGGCACCTCCCCTCAAACCCACCGCAGTATACTAGGTTGTATCTGGGCATTCTGTTGTGTATAAATTATATCAACTAATAATTAAAAAAAAAAAAAGAAAGGGGAGGAATGACATGCTATTCCTACCAAAAGTTACTGCTACTACCTCTCTTTCCTCCTTCTCTGGACAAATGCTGCTTTTTGTAGCTCAAGGAGAAAGACCAGAGAGAGTTTGCTGTGACAGAGAAGGGGAGGGGAGGGACGGGACGGAGGAGGCACTTCTCGCCTCCCCACCAGGCAGTGGCCCAGGACAGGGCACATGAGGATTCTGTGCAAATGGGCCTGGACTGTTTGTTCTTAACACTCCCCATTACAGAAGAACAGTCTGTGTGATAAAGACAGGCCGCGGCCAGGAGCTGCCAAAACAGAAAGTCCCCGCTGCTTTCCTGTGGAGGGAGGTCACCACGATTCAGCCGAGTAGTTGCTGGTTTCTTCGTCCCAAGCAAGGGAGTGCTGGACACCTTTGCAAAGCCCCGAGTGGGGGCTGAGCACTGGCACACGGGTGTAACAGAGGTCAAGGCCTCCCGTTTCCAACACTGGTGCCTTGATGCAGCCTTAGAAAGAAATCACTTCCTTCTCCTTGGGGTCCTGGAAAATCTGTGTGCCAGGCCCTGGCCTCCCTGACCTGAGGGGTCCTAGCGACCCTCAACCAGCCTCATGAACAACCTCCAAATTGACTCAGGATCAGTAAGAAGACAGAAAATGAAAACCCTGCCATGTGAAGACATCTCTGGAACCTGGGTTTTTCGTTTCTTCCCCAAAGCACCACTTTTCTCCCACAAGCAGCAAGGTCAACAGGCCTTAATGGTTTGGCCTCCCTGCTACCATCCGCTGGGTGTGAGAAGGGGTACGAGGGTGCGGAAACCAGACACAGACCAACGAAGACAGCAGGTCCTGGGAAGCCGCAGAAGGGAGCCCATGGCTCCTCGAAGAGACCTGACTCCAGGCTTCAGGGGTCGGTGTGACAAGATCAGCACCTACCACTTCAGCCTCAGCAGGGTGGTCTCTCCACAGTGCCGTTGTCTAAGGAGCCCCAACTCTTCTCTCCAAGCTCTCCCGGAGACAGGGCTCCAAGACAGCCCTGTGTCCGGGGCTAGACCCTCCTCCCGGCTGGGGGTGTGCGAGGCTCCCTCACAAGCTCTCCCTGCCTCCACCTCCATCTCTGCCGTCAGAGGAGTGCTTCTCGCTCAGCTCAGGAAACGCTCTACACATGCGCCCACGGGAGGGGACTAGCCCGGGAGGGAGGCCGAGGTGCACCCACACCCAGAGACCCAGGCAGGCCACGGTGGAGGAGGACACACGGGTGCGGACGGCGGGGCCCGGGCACTTACAGTTCCCTGATGGGCAGCCCCGGCGGAAAGCAGGCGCTGCGGATCTCCGTGATGTTGTTCGAGCTCAGGTCCAGCATTTCCAGGGAAAGGTAAGCCTTCAGCTGACTCCCCTCCACGGTGCGAATCTTATTGTGTTGTCTGAAATGCACAAAGGGACAACAGTGCCTGAGCAGGTCTTTTTGCAAAGGAACCAGTATTTCCCCCGCTGCTTCCTTCACATGCCTTCCTCCCTGTTGTGCTCATTCAGAAAATTATAAAAGCGGTGGCACTTTTTAAAAAATTTTTTTAAATATTTATTTTTGAGAGAGAGAAACAGAATGTGCACAGCAGAGAAGCAGAGAGAGGGGAGGTCACAGAATCTGAATCAGGCTGCGGGACCTGAGCTGTCAGCACAGAGTATGATGCGGGGCTTGAACCCACAAACAGCAAGACCATGACCTGAGCCAGTTGGACGCTTAACCAACTGAGCCACCCAGGTGTACCTCCCTGCCTTTTTTTTTTTTTTTTAAACTTCTTTTAATGGAGGAAGCACTCTTAAAATGAGGTCTCCCGTTCTTCTTGCTGTGAAGTTATCACCCGCTGGCTGGTGCTAGAGTATTATAATCTCTGTCGATGACAAGTTGGTCAACCCAAGTTCAAAGCCTAGGCTTCTCTCCCCAAGGAGAAGAACTCAGGGGTAATGTACACTGCTGTGCAGAGAACGCAGACACTGCAACTCAGAACTGACCAGGGCACCTTCCCATAAAGAATGTGCCCGGTGGCTGGGGCGCCTGGGTGGCTTAGTCGGTTGAGCGTCCGACTTTCGCTTAGGTCATGATCTCGCGGTTCGTGGGTTCGAGCCCCGCGTCGGGCTCTGTGCTGACTGCCGGCTCAGAGCCTGGAGCCTGTTTCAGTCTGTGACTCCCTCTCTCTCTTACCCTCCCCTGCTCACACTGTCTCTCTCTCTCTCCTAGAAAAAAACAAAACAAAAACAAAAACAAAAACAAAAGAATGTGCCTGGTGGAAGCAGCCAGCTCCTGGGGTGGTTCTCACTGAACACCTGAGGACGAAGCCCCGCCCCATTACTTAGGAGGCTACAGGCAGCAGAGCCCGAAGTTCAGGTCTAACCCAACTTGACGTATCACGACGCGCCTCACGTTGTGCCAGGCATAAAGACAGACACAGGTAATTTTTTTAAATGACACAGTTTTGACAAGCTAAGGGCAACAGGGGCTTGGTGCTCAGTCTAACTGGAATTGAATCCTCTGACCCTCCTGACCCTACTCCCTGGACAGTTTTGTTCCTCAGTTTCCTTAATGGAAGATGGGGCCACCACCCCTTATTTCAGGCGTATGGCAAACCACACCAAAGCGGTATTAGTTAACCTAAGCATTCGGAGTGTTGAGCCCCCGCACAGGGAAGCACGTTACCACCGTAACTTATTTGCACATGGAATCCTCCTTTTGAAAAAGCCACCATCTAACCAACCAGCTGGTACTGATTAATCAGGAGAAAGACAAGAGACGCGGACCAAGGCTGGAGGACACAGGTGTCCCACCATGGATGTGGCTCCGTCGGGCAGAGTCAACCCCCTGCAGCCCTCATCCCAATATTCTGATACTTCAGAATGTGCTGGGGGGTGGTGCTGGTCCCCGGGGCTCCGGCTCCAGGCCCTGGCGGGGGCCAGTTTCTTCGTGATCACTGTCAGGGGCCGCGGCCAATCAAAGCATTCTTGAACACAACACAAGTAAGCCAGGCGTCGCTTACCAAGTGGCATCTCTTTTAAACAAACACTTGGCCAAGTCGGTTCCAGCAGGCATAAACAAGGCTCCCCTTCCCAGAAGCTCCGGAGCTTCTTGTCCACCCCTTTGTGTTTTCACAACTCTCCCAGGCCCTGAACCCAACGCCCATTTACAGGGCACAGCTCCAGACTCGGGCAAGTATCCCCAGAATGAAAAGCCACTTTTCCCTTCATCCCCCCCACCCCCGCCCCCCAGAAGCTACTTCCTTTGAGTTCTTTATTATGTGTTTAATAGAGACGGTCTCTTCAGTTTTCTGACTCCAAAAGAAAAAGAAAAAAAAAAAAGAGAGAGAGAGAGAGAGAAGAAAACCTTTATTATGTTAAGTATGGGAAAGAAAGAACAAGAAAAAAAGGCAGCAGAGCTGAGCCTTGCCCAGGAACTGTGAATGCAGGATCAGGGAGCCAGGAAGAGAGGATCTGAGAAAAGCAGGCAAGGAGCCCTAGTGTGGCCCAAAGTGGAGCAAAAAGGGGCTGTGCACAGAGCAAGGGGCACAGGGACAGCTGTGCGCTCCCCCACGCTTCTCTCACTGCGCCCGTCTCCCTCCTCAGTCTCTGCCTTTTCATCTTATACCTTTCTCTGTCTTTCTTGCCGGTCTGCTTATTCAGGGACTCCGGGCCCCTCTGAGGAAGGCTGCTGTAATGAGGATGGGGCTCTTTCACACGCTGTACAGAGCTCCCCAGTTGGCCCAAGAGGCAGCCATGGGGATGAGGCACAACAGAGCGTGGGAGTGAGAGTGTCCCAGGCAGGGTGGATGAAACGTGCCAGGAGCCATGCTGGACTGTGCCCAGAGCAGCTTGCGGGGTCCAGCTCCGGGGGCAGGAGTCGACACTGGGGAGAGAAAGGTGACCAGGAGAAGCCTCCCAGGCCATCCCGGGGACCAGGGACTCCATGTCACCATGGCTGAGGACAGATAGGGCAGCAACACAGACACAAGAGAAGAGGCAGAGAGGGGCCCGTGGGAGCTGGAGATGACAGCAGGGATCTGCATCAGTGATCATAAATATCCTAGTTTACAAATATTAAAACACCCTGCTTAGCAGGCTAGTGGCTGTGCCTTCCATCCTTGTGCATACAGGGACCACTCCCCACTCAGTAACCAGAGAGATCCTTTAAGGCATCCCAAGAAATGGGAGAGAAACATTTGAAAATCATGTATCTGACAAGGGATTAATATCTACAATATAAAAAGAACTCCTACAATTCAACAACCACAATACTCAAACAACCCAATTAAAAAATGGCTAAAGGACTTGAACAGATATTGTTCCAAAGATGTACGAATGGCCACTGAGCACAGAGAATAGATGCTCAATATCACTGATTAGGGCAAGGCAGTGAGAAACTGCCTCACACCCATACGATGTCTACAAGGATGTAGGGAAAGAGACACCCAAAGTGCCAAAGAAAATGGCATGGTGGCTCCTCAAAAAAATAAAGAACTATTACATGATCTAGCAGTATTGCTTCTGGTTATATATCCCAAAGAACTGAAAGTACATCTCGATGACACATTGCAGGAGCACCTGGGTGGCTCAGTCAGTTAAGCATCCTACTTCGGCTCAGGTCATGATCTCACGGTCTGTGGGTTCGAGCCCCTTGTCGGGCTCTGGGCTGACAGCTTGGAGCCCGGAGCCTGCTTTGGATTCTGTGTCTCCCTCTCTCTCTGCCCCTCCGTGTGCTTGCTTGAGCATGCACACACTCTCTCAAAAATATACGTTAAAAAAAATAATAAAAGACATAACACGTACACCCACATTCAGACCAGCACGAAGTACAATACCCAAAAGGTGAAGCAAGCCAAATGTGGGCTGAGGGATGAGTGGATGAACACAGTGCCCTATACATGGACCATGGATGACTCTACTGGCCTGGGCTACAACCTGGATGAATCCTGAGGGCACTATGAAGTGAGAAAAAACCCAGTCACAGAAAGACAAACGCTGTTTGGTTCCACACCTCGGGGTTATCTGAGGAGTCAAATTCACTGGAGCAGAAAGGAGATAGTTCTTGCTGGGCGCTCTTGCGGGGCGCTGGAGGACGCAGCAATGGGGAGGTGTGAGTGGGTACAGAGTTTCAGTTTTGCAAGGTGGAAAAAGCTGTGGAAAGGAGTTGCACAAAGAGAGTGTGCGGCACATTACTGAACTGGACACTTTGAAAAACCATTAAGATGGTAAATTTTATGTGTATTTTATCATGATTTTAAAAACAAACAAAAAAAAAACGAAGTTAGTTTATAAGAATCCACTGCCTAAAACTCAAAAGGGACCCTTGCATCACTAAGTCCTCCTAATGGTCTCCAAAGCCCATGTGACTGCCACACACCGCCCTGCACCTCACATACCACCCCACACTGTCCCTCAGATGTGCAGGCACACACCTGTCTTAGGACCTTTGCGCTTGCCTTTCCCTCTGTGTAGAATGTTCCTCCCCCCCAAGGATGTCCTACCCTTACTCTTTTCTCATTTATTCAAACATCACTGGCCACGTTCTCTAAACCCACAGGCTCCTTCACCCCATCTCTCTCTCTCTCTCTCACACACACACACACACACACACACACACACACACACACACACACACACCCCTTCTATCTTGCTGCTGTATTTTTCTCAAAAGCTGTAATTACCACCTAATATATCTAGTAATATGTTTATTTCTAGTTTAATTGACATCTTCTCTCCCACTAGGATGTGACTGAAAGACGGCAGAGATACTGGTCCATTTCGTCCACCAGTGTGTCTCCAGCTGCTGGAATGGTGTGAGGCACATAACAAGTGCTCAGTAAATATGTGCTGAAGGATTCATACAAAATGAACACGTTACACTTCTGAGTTGCAGAGAGTTGAGGCTCACCAGCACTTAAACGAAAGAAAATGTTTACTCCCGCAGAGGAGTTCAGTCTGGGAGCGCAAAGGAAAGAAACGTTGTCAACCGCCCTGCGGTAGCAGGGCGCAGACAACACCAGAGACCTGGCCCAGAGCGGCTCCAGGGGTCCTGGGGGCTCCACATCGCTGTTCCCAGCTGCCCAGGAGGCAGGGCCTTCACCCCACTGGACCAGTCTCTCTGTTCCACACTCCAGCCCAGAGCCCTGAGCACATTCTTCCTGAACTCTGTGACTCTGGCAAACTGATCACACAGCTTGGGCTCCCATGGACGCTGCCTCCCCTCCTTCTCAGCACAAGAATCGCATCGTGTGAGAGGTCTCCGTGGACTCTGGCAACTCCACCCACGGCCAGGGGTTCTCCCTGGGCTGGAACCCAGCACAGCACCAAACAGGCTATGAGCAATGCCCTGCCTGAGTTCAAACCCGGTTGCACAACTTCCAGGCATGAACCTCAAGAGCCTCATCTATAAAGCAACGTGTGAAGTTCCTATGCCCCAGGGTGATGTGACCTGACACATAGCATTTGCTCAATAAAACTCATTCTTGTGTTTATTAGTCACCCTTGTATCCTCAGAGCCAGGCTCAGGGTCTTGTTGGGGGAGGTGCTCCGGCAAGAGAATGGATAAAATGAATGAATGACTGGCGCCTGCCTACTCCTCTGCCCTTCTCGGCAAGTAGGCAGGCCGGACTCCTCTCTCAGGAGTGACGTGCCAGTCCAGGGCTCTCCCTCTTAGCTGTGTGCATGAAGCAAGCGGGCTCCAGCAGGAGAGTGTCAGGCCCAGCTGCTGGGAGACCAGGCTGTCTTGGGGGGTAGTTGTGCTTCCAAGTAAGTCCCAGACGAAAGCATCTGCAGGACTCCACTGCTAGAAACCCGATGGGTCCCCAAGCATCACACCCCTCCTCACTCCTGCAGTGAGCATGGGTTATGTACACACCCCCAACCCAGCCCGCCAAACTCTACCCTGCCCACTCCCCACCCCGGGGGAGGCTGGCCTGTCCAAGCCACCCCCTCCACGCACCCAGCCTAAAGGTTAGAGCCAACAGCCAGCGTTCAGAAGAAGCCCTCCTACCTCCTTGGGTGGAGATAGCAGTGAAAATGTGTCTGCTGCCCTGATTCCATCAGGTGGTCCACTTTCAAGCAACTGTCCATGCTTTTAATTTCACGTGCACACATGGAAATTGTTACCATGTCACCCCTTTCCCTAGCTGCCCAGTTTCCAACAAGGTCCACACTCCTCTAACTTCCGGGTCCTTGTTCAAGTTCTTTTTAGTAGGCGCTGACCAGTGACTCCACACCTAACCGCAGCAGGCCCTGGGCGACACCTCAGGGAAACCCCACAGCAATCTAAAGAGGAAGGTACCCATATGTTCCGTGCATCATAGTTGAAGAGACGGAAGCTCAGAGATCATGTAAGGATTGTCCCGAGGTCACACACGGTTGAGAGGCAAGAAGAACCAGAACGCAAACTCAGGAGAACAGAACGGTCCAGCAGGCCACGTGAGAGGCCCTCCCGGCAGAAGTTTAAGTACCTTGTCCCAGATTCAATCCATAAACCTTCAGCAGAGTTTGGCTGGCTCCGAACGCCAGCTGGCTACTTCCTGGTCACTTCACACGGCTCCAGGTAATGAACCGGCTTTGGTGAGGCCTAGCTTTTGTACCAGCTTCCTGGAGTCCTGCATGAGCCGCAAAGCTGCAGGGGGCTTTGGGAGGCCCCATCTCCGCAGACAAGGCAGAGGAAGCCAAAGTGCTTATGCGTGGATATTATGATGGAAGGAAGAGAATAGCTCCTTTGAGATCAAGTCTTTGAGGACCTGTATTTGAGGAAGGAACGGCTACATTTATTCTCAGGGGATGGAGAGGTGGAGAGGAATATCCAACCTTTCTCTGCCGCTAAACCAAATCAGCACGGTTCTAAGGCTGTGCAGGGCCCATCACAAGTATTGGCCTCCACCTGTGGGGTTTACCCTTCAGGCTGCCCTCTGGGGCGAGGAGAACTCAATATGGCAGATGTCTAGTAAACCAACACCTGTTAAAGGCTTCAAAAATAAAATCAGTCTTCAAAGGCAGAGAACAGGCGAGATAAGCTCTCTCCACTTGGCTACATTTTCAGAGCTGATGTTAAATTGGACGGTAAAACAGACAAGGCATTTGAAACCAACATTCAAAACTTTTTATCACAAGTGATTGTTCCACTACAGTTCTGGAAAGCCTAGTTTATAAGGTATTCCCATTGGTGGTGAAAAAGACCTCATGTCACTGACAACAGCCACTAGAAAGGGCAAGGAGATCAAAGGAAGCAGGGTCAAGGTGGGTCAAATGGATTGCAGCTGGTTCTTGAAGTTATGCCCCTATTGTCTACACCAGGGGTCTGCAAACTTCTTAGGAGAGACCTGATGGTAAATATTTTAGGCTTATGCATCATGTATTCTCTGTCACAAGTATTCAACTCTGATGCTGGAGTGTAACAGGACAATATGTAAATGAATGAGTGTGGCTGTTCCAATAAAACTTTATTTACAAAACGAAGTTGTGGGCCACATTTGGCCCACTACCTATCTTTTACCTGTCCCCTGGTCTACACTATAGCAACTACTTTGGGTTGATGTGGGGAGTCCCCCAGATTTCATTTCTAGCTCTGATGAAGCTTAAGAACTCATTTTGGTAAATCACTGCCTGCTTCTGGTTTAACTACTTACAAAATGGCAGTAAATGCCTCCCTACAGCAAAGGACCCTCCCACTTTTCCTCCAGTGCTCATGTCAGACATCGCTAATTAGAACTTTTCCCACTGATGTCTTTTCTACGTCTTAAGGAAGTTAAGTGGGACCTAAGTCCTCATCGTTATTATCTTTCTCCAAAGACAACCAGGGATCCTGACTGTGGCCAGTGGAGGCAAAAAGGGTGAACTTGAAGGAAAAAAAAAGCAATCTTCACTGTTTATTCTTACTCTAATTCTTCCAATTAGGCAGACACATTGAAGCTGCTCAACACAAAGTCCTCCCATCTAAGCAGGCACACCCTTCTGCTCTTCCAGAGAATTACAGTGACTCCCAGAAATCCACACTGCCAACTCCCAGAGTATGGATTCTCACTAATAAAAGCATATCTTCCATGTTATCTCAATATCAAACTTTCAATATGTCTTACTTAATAAAATCAGCAAAATTCTAATTCCAGATCTCTCTCTGTTTAAACTTCTGGCTAAGAAATAGTTTTACCCAATCTAGCCCTGAAATGAGGGGTGAGAGGGTAAGTCCTGCCCCCGTGACACATCCACCACAGGGATCCTGAGTGGCATGCTTACACTCCACACCCTGCAGCTCTGAGTGCAAGATGCCCACCATGTGGTGCCACATACCTCATGTTACGGCTCTGCACTGCTGCACCTACGGCCCCACATGGGTACATACCCCTCCGTGCTGATTCTAGAGCCCATACATGGAACCCACATAAGTTGAGACAACTAGTGACCTCATTACCAACTTAGCATAGGACTCAGCTCAGGCCAGAGAGGCCCTGATGCTTACCTGTGGGGGGTGGCTGTGCACAAGAAGATGCTCATCATTTCAAGAACACGGATGAAGATGATCATTTCTCCTGTGCTGAAAAGACAGCACCACCAAACAGGCCATTTGGCCCAGTGGTGGCAGCTCGTCTGTTTGTAAATGTTTTTTAGGGCCACCGCACAGGCAGGCATATGGAAAAGTGCATCAATTCCAAGGGCAGAGCTTGGCATTTTTACCAGTGCGTTCAGCCGTGTGCCTACCACTCAGATCGAGATGCACAACATGTGCGGCCTCCCCCGTCACTCCCCTGGCAATTATTCTTCCTGGGAAGAACACCATAAGCCACTTGAAATAAGAAGATAAGGAGGTTTTAAAAAGAACGAGTGCAGAAGAGCTTTCCTCGGCAAATGTGGAGGAGTTTCCCCTCTCTGAATAACAGTCCAAAAGCTTTACCCTCTCACCAGCCTGCTTCACATTCACCTTGTTAAGAATGAAAACCAAACCATCCTTTCTACTACATAAAGTGATCATTTGCTTTAAGAAATGAGTGACGCCTAAGAAACGGCCCTGCCTAGGGTGTTTGCTGGACAGGAAATGAGAATCAGAAGAAGCAGGTTTCTTTCTCTCTTCTTCTCATTTCCCCGGCTGCTGCTGGTGAATCATCAGTTCCCTGGGGAATTTTGGCAGATTCTCAGCCTGGCTGGAGATGACGTTCCCGATCTGTTTATTCAGGTGGAGATCGGATAAAAAACAAGAGCGGCCCAGTGGCGGGATAAACAGCCTCCGCCAGGCGGGGTCAACCCTTCTGAAGGCAGGACTGGGCTGTGTCAACCATCCTCCTGACCCTTTCACTTCCTTTAGGGTCACTGTCCCCTTGGGGTCTTCAACGAACTGTTTTGATTAACTCCTTGCAAAGAAGACCCGATGTCTCATCCCCATGGGAGTGGGTGGCCCCCGGCACCTCGATGCAGCAGACCCCACTTGGTTCCCCCACCTTTCACATATAGAGCTGCAAGTCGAAGATCTTGAAGGAAGGAAGTTAAGCATGGTCAACAGTCAGCAACCACGGCCTGTGAAGAAGTCTAGAGTGACCCACCCCCTAATTGACTATAAGTCATCAGGATTCCCATCCAAACTACCAGGTTCTGCATTCCAGTTTTACATGTGCAAACAAACAAAAGAAAACCTCCTAAGGAAATGTACATGGTTGAGTGAAAGAAGATAATCAGAAAAGGCTATCTTGGAATTTATGATTCCAATATAGGGTATTCTGGAAAAGGCAAAACTATGGGGTCAATAAAAAGATCAAGACTTGCCTGAGGTTATGGGGAGAGAAGGACAGACAGGTGGAAACATGGGATTTTCAGGGCAGTGAAACTACTCTGAATAAAACTGTAATGATAAATACGAGTCGTGAAATATTTGCAGAAGTCCACGGAATGTACAACAGGTGGCCCTAATGTCAACCAGAGATTTAGTTAATCAGGTATCAATACTGGCCCATCCATTCCAACAAATTTACTAGACTAAGTCAGAATGTTAATAGTAGAAACCAGAGGACGAGGTATACAGGAAGTCTCTGGATTCTCGATTCAATTTTTCTGTAAACCTAAAAGTGCTCTACAAGCCTATTAATTATAAACAGATCAAAACAAAGCCTCCTAAGGTATTAAGTAGTCCCATGGTCAATACATCATTAGAAACTAATTAGAATTTGTAGCCAATCCTCTTTACTGCTATTTCTTTCGCACCCAGTACTGTGCTTGGAACATAAATGGTGCTCGATAAATATTTGTTGAATAATCAAATGATTTACAACTGAACTTTAGTTCAGTCTCCTACATTCACCACCACAGATCTGAACAAAAAAAAATGTAACTCAGAAAAAAATGCAGAGGTAAGACCAACTATCCAATTAAAAAAATTTCTTTTTAAGAAATTCAAGGTGTAATCTGGAATTACCTTTATTAGATAGAAAAGCTGTCGTATCTAAAAAGAAAATGGCTAATAAAATGGACTTCTCGGTTAACTGTGCATTCCCCCCAAGCAACCCCAAACACAGACATTCACTGATTAGCTGGGTTGGCAAAGGTGGGAGGGCTGTACTGATGGTGCCGCGGTCCAACGGTCCGTCCGCCCTTCCCACATCCAGCAGCAGTGAGGAGCAGGTCCACCCATGGTCCCCACCATTCCTGGGCCACAGGGGGAAGGGGGGTGAGGAACTCAACCAGGAGAGGTCCTCTCAGACAGTTCTGACCTGAGGAAGACCTACAAACCACATCTGGACGGCATGGCCCAGGGAGAAAGGCGGTGCACTCTAACACTGGTGGGGACCCCTCGGGGTTGGCCGATGCTTGGAGAGTCGGTTCCATGACCAGAAGGAGGTAATCTGTCCTGAAAGAACCATGGGCTACTTCCACTTGAGAGTCCCACCTACACCCCCAGAGCAGGAAAGCAAAGTGTGTCTCTTCTGGCCAAGGCCAACATGGCTGCTCAATTCTTTCAGCTTTATCTTCCCCTAAATCAATCACCACTGTCAAGGTCCATGTGTCTGGGCCTGTGCCCACTTGTCTCTGTCCCTCGAGGGCAGCAGGGAGGGAAACCAAAGTACCTTGCAAGAAGCTCCCTGCACAGACTGTCCCAGAAAGGAAGGCCTGGCCAAGAAAAGTGAGCAAGGTGGACAGGTGGTGGTGGCAGTGAGGCGCACAGTGGTCAGAGCACCTCCTAAGGCCAGGCTCAGATCCCAGAACCTTTCACCAAGGGGAGTCCCCCCAGCTCCTCGTGCACGGTCTGAAGAAGCCGCAATGGGTGGTTCTCCTCACACTAAGGTCACAGCACCAAGAGGGTGGGGTGGAAACAGCCCCACTCCCTGCCCTGGGACGGGGTACAGCTACTGCACTGCGCAGAGCAAGCACCTCTCTCCACACTAAATACTGGTCAGCAGCAGGGAAGGGGTGTGGGCACAGGGCTCACCTGAAAATCTCCGACCAGCAAACACCTCTGTCATGGGCTACAGTGGTTTCTGCCCCCGGGAGCCCTCACCAACCAGGACTTGAAGACATTCATTTTTAGGAACGACGTAGGAACCTCACCACCTGTTTCTGCAACCGACAGAAACCCAGAGAGGACTTGTGCTCACACACAGTGGGAACTGCTTCTTGGCTTCACACCGTTCTGGCTCACCAACGGCAACACCCTCCTTCCAGAGGGCACGGCAAACCTGTATGTACACCCGGACTCACAACTCCAAAAACAACCTCATGGCCTCGTGGCTGCCCTCCCACGTCAGCCTCGGACACTCAGGATTCTGTCCACACCATAATCTAGGGCAGGAGGCAGGGCGCACTGCTGACTGACTCCCATGCCTGCCACTCGCCCAGAGATGCCGGCAGAAAACAGATGGGAAATACCCTCGCGCGTTCCTCTTGGACACAGTAGGATGACAACGGGATTTCCCCCCACTCTCTTTTGCACACTATTTTCCTGTGCTTATTATGTAAATAAATTAAATTGCTATTTTGCAAAGCTGTTAACCCAACCCTAGTTAGACACTGAACTCTGGGACTTGATCCGTAAGCGTAGGAACGCTGAGGCTACGTGACAGTCCGAGGCGGAGGGCCTTGGGGGATAAGCATGCGGAGGGGCTGGCCTCAGCGACAGTGGCCTTTCTTCACGGGGGGCCAGTGGGGCGGGGGGGGCTAAACCACCATATGGAGTCGTTCCACTCAGTCATCTCCAGGCGGGGATGGTGCTGGGTTCTAGAGTGTCCTCCTGGACCCCGCGAATCCTGAGTCTCGGGGCAGGAGCCCAGAGCCTGCACCAGGTGGTAAAGACTTCAAAGGGCCTTTGTAGCTGAAGCCTGGAATGGTGCCCTGGGGCCCCTGCAGCCTCCCGGAAACGGTTCCCACATGTGACTGGGCTGCACGGGGCAGCGGAGCCTGCTGTTCATCTACCAGGGAGGTGCACTGCACTTCTTTCTCTTCAGACACAGAGTAGCGGGGCCGTAATAGCAGCAAGAGTGATCTCAAATGCAACAGCGTGTGAGCGCTTACCGGGGGCCAGGCTCTGGCCATCTCATTTAACCCTCATGACAAACCAAAGAATGGATACTGCTACGGTCCCCATCGTACACATGGGGATGCTGGGGCATCGGAACGCAGCAGGAGGCAGTGTGGCTAGAACCAGAGCCCAGACGGGAGTCCCTGTCCCCCACGCCTCCTTGGTGTGTGGTAGGGCCTCAGAACAGAAGCAGGGGTATGGATACCTGGGGAAGAGGGCTTCTCCGGACAGTCCCCTGGAGAACGCCCTCCTCTCGGCACCCACCCAGGCTACACCCCACATCTGTGATTCGATCAGAGGCAGACCCAACTCTGCGCACTCAGAGGGGGCTCATGCCCCTGCCTGTCCCACAGTCACGTCAGCCCGCGGCTGCTGCGGGGCCCGGCCAGTCCCCCTGCTTATACTGAAGACGACTACAGTGGTCACCAAATGGGTAAACAGAGCTCTTGGTTCCTCAGGCAGTATGACACGACAAAACTGGGCATTCTCCAAGGAGCAGAGCCTTGTTCACCCAGTGCTCTCTAGCATGCCAGAGAAGGCACCTGCTAAACCAGGCACAGAGATGCCAGGTCCTGGTCTGGGGTCACCCAGCTCACCAGCAGGCAAGCGCAGGTCTCCTCTGACTCCAGGCTGTGCTGATGTGTCAAGAGGACAGAAGACAGGTGTGTGGGCACCAGGCCCTCCTGCCATCCTGGGGGGGCGGTGGGGGCACAGAAGGGATGTCCCCTGCGCTTCCTTCCCGTGCCAGCTCCCGCCATCTCTGTGGTCCCAGCAGACGGGAAGCGGCTTCTGCACTTGGCGGCACTTTCCCAAGACAAGTCCCTCTCCCCTCTGGGAGTGATACCACTGATGTGCCTTTAAAAATAAAGCCAGGCCCGCTTCCTGCCCCATCTGGAAGACTTCTGCTCTCCCAGTCATATGATTTACGGTATCTCTGAACCACGCAACCCCCCAAGGCTTCGGCATACGATCTGACTGTACTGGGGGAGGGTTAAGGGCGTGTGCGGGTGCGACTGGGGAGTTGGCCTTTTCATGCAGTCCACCTCTACCCTGAAGAGGGCAAGACCCACTACAGCACCAGCGTGGCACCATCTCCAGTGGTATTGCTCTGCGCCTACAACCACACCATCCCCCCGTCCTGCCTGTCGGAGCTTCCTGCAGGAGCCTACACTTGCTGTTTCTTCCTGGAAACCACAGGCTTCCAGTTTCTGCTTTGCTTCGGCTTTTTTTTTTTTTTTTTTTTAAATCTATCATCATGGACTCAAATGTAAGATGTAAGCTACAAACTTTTAGAGAAAACACAGCAGAAAATCTTTGGGATCTACAGCTAGGCAGGGGGTGTCTGGGTGGTTCAATCGGTTAAGCATTCGACTCTTGGTTTCAGCTCAGGACATGATCTCAAGGTTTGTGGGAGGGAGCCCCTTGTTCAGCTCCTTGCTGTGAGTATTCTCTCTCCCGCTCTCTGTCTGCCCTTCTTCCACTCACACTGACTGTCTCTCTCTCAAAGAAATAAAATAAAACTTAAAAAAAAAAAAAAGCAACACCACCAAATGCTGGTCACGACACGAAGAACCCAATCATTCATTCATTGCTAATGGGAATTTAAGATGGTATATCTGGTGCTGGAGAAGTATGGTGGTTTCTTCAAGAATGACACATACAGGGGCCTCTGGGTGGCTCAGTCAGTTGAGCGTCCGACTTCCACTCAGGTCATGATCTCATGGTTCGTGGGTTTGAACCCTGCATCAGGCTCTGTGCTGTCAGCTAGCTCAGAGCCTGGAGCCTGCTTCAGATTCTGTGTCTCCCTCTCTCTGACCCTCCCCTGCTCATGCTGTCTCTCTCAGAAATTAAAAAAAAAAATAAAAATTAAAAATTTAAGAAAGAAAATGACACATACAATAATCACTATCATATAACACAGCAATTATACTCTACGGCATACCTCCCAGAGAGATGAAAACCTATAGACATTCAAAACCTGTATGTAATGCTCATATTGGCTTTATTCTGAACAGCCCAAACGTGGAAACACCCCAGATGTCTTCGACACGTGAATGGTTCAACCAAGTGTGGTACATCCATGTCACAGGGTACTATTCTGTGATAAACAGAAGTCACCTACTGATACATGCGACAACCTTCATGGAATTATGCTGCCAGACAGGAAGTTAGTCCCAAAAGGTTACAGGCTATATGAATCCACACATATCACATTCTTTCAATGAGAAATATATACGAAGAACAAATGAGGCACTGCCAAGGGTGTGGCGACAGAAGGGAAGTTGCAAGGCTTCTAAAGGCAAAATGAGGGACCATTCCAGGGATGGAGGTGTGCTGCACCTTGACTGTATACCCCAGTTATAGAAAGTTTTAGAAAATTGTATCACTGGGGGTAAATGCATTAAGGGTACAGGAGAATCTTTCTACATTAATTTTTTATTACAACTGCATGTGAATCTATAGTGATCTCAAAAATAAAAGGTTTAAAACACCAAAAAAACATGTCATGACAGTCCCTGTGGAATCAGACAGAGGCCTTGGCAGAATTCGTGGAGGAGGGGCAGAGAGGGAGGGAGAGAGGGCAAGCCAATCTGCTACCTCATTTGGTCTCCAGCTGTTCCTACAAACCAGCAGAAACTTACCTCATATGACTCAATTCTGAAAGCCTAACACTACTGGGCACTGTGGGATTTCTGAAATCCAGGGATAAGCATGAAATGTTTAATTATTTTCCACTGCTTAGGAAAGGGCAAGGCGTATGGCCTCCTGATGAGAAGGGGGCTGTTGATCAAGCCTGCAAGGAGATGGGGTGCCCCTGACCTCTGCTTGAGCTGAGTCCCCAGCATTGCCTGGCCGAGCAGGAGGGCTCACTAGCCGTCCACACCTGGACCCAGGTCAGACTTGCACGGCCACACCAGAGGTTCTCAAAGCACCACTCCAGGAACACCAGCTCTGGAGGATTCCATCAGATGGCTCAGGAATGTATGCACGCATCCACCCTTGTGGGTCCTTACAGACCCCCAAAGCAGGCCGGCCAAAGGGAGGTATTGACAAGCACTCCAATAAAGATACTTTCATTCTGCTTGATTCTGCAGTTTGTAAATTTACATGACACAACTCATCCCACACACCACATGCTGAGGTGGCTCACTGTAGGTGGGAAACACCATGCTCCATCCCCTTGTTATTAAAGGCTCTGACACGTCCTGTAGGAAAGAAAACTGCTTATCTGTAACTCTGGGTTTTCTAAAGTTTCTCAGACAAGTAGGATGGGCTGGATGCATGGAAGGACTGGCTTTCACTTTGGAGAAGTCTTTTCCCCAAATCACCTATTGGCCCCTCACGGGTGAGCAGAAGCCTGCAGGCTAGGGTA
Organism: Proteles cristata cristata; assembly: GCA_017311185.1. Taxonomy (NCBI): domain Eukaryota; kingdom Metazoa; phylum Chordata; class Mammalia; order Carnivora; family Hyaenidae; genus Proteles; species Proteles cristata. The sequence goes on along the minus strand of JAESUZ010005602.1, from coordinate 236,514 downwards.
AGGGCAATTTCTGAGCTAAAAAGCAGCAAGGTAAGGATTCAAACCTAGACCAGAGCCCACAGGGCCCACACTCCTCTGTCTAAGCCACAATGTCTGCCAAGTAGTAGTTTCTACTGCATCTGTCTCTCCCGTAATGCTCTGCCTGGCCTGCCAACAAATTGGGAAAAGCCAGTACTAACTCTGGCCTGGAAAGAGCCATATGCCTGGAGGGGCTCCCATCAGACAATTTGTTTTCACCTGTTCCGAGCTGGTCCCTTCATCTTGATGACAAAGGTCTAGAACCACCCAATATCTGCCCCATACTCCACAATCGTTTATTCCTGTACTGACAGATTTAGTGCTTCATTTTTTTCGAAACATGTACAGGATGCTTATTATGTGCAACTGCTGTAAAAAAAAAAAAAAAACCAAAAAACATAAAAGGTGTTTTTGACAGATGCACTACCGTCCCCCTTACCCCATCCCTCACACTCAAAAAAAAGAAGCATGGAGTTGAGGAGAAAAACACAGATGTGATGGGTACATCAACAGATGGGCCACAAGGGTATAGGAGAAGAGCAGCTGTATGAGACCATTGTGACAACATGAACACGACACAGAACCCAAGGCACGGCTTTCTCCACGTGCAGTTTCACTCAAAGATCGAGGCAGGCAGTGGCAAGAGGGAGAAAGAAATGGAACTGGGTACAAATCTCCAAGAGCTGAGACTTGATCTCACAGGTAACGGGCCAGCCACAAAGGGGTCCTGCATTCATTTCCTCATCACACACACACTGCAGGGCAACCCCAGGCAGGCAGGTGGTAAGTGTGGAACATGGACTGACGAGGCTGGAGCTCCCTGGGTCTTCCATGGGGAGGGAACGGCCGAGCCTGAGCACCTTTGGAATCGAGGCGCTGAGGAGCCCTGGGAGAGATGGGGTATGGGTCCTGGACTTGGTAGCAAACAGCAAGAACTGGCTACAGTGCTAAGTATGCATCATTTCAGCAGACTTCTCAACATGATGCCCAGCGGGGCCCCTGGACAGAACTCAGCACCATCTGAACCTCTATGAGGACCCCAGGGTCCCACAGCGAGGTCCCACAGGTGGACAGGAGGGGAAGCAGCCACATGCATTGTGGACACTGGGCAAATGTACTGATACGGAACCAGCTCCGTTCTTCCCGATGAGGGAAGAGAAGCTCAAGACAGGAGCGGCAACTTGTGGAAGGCCCTGTAGCAGGGTCTCTGGCCAAGTCAGGGCTGGAAGCCAAGTGGCTGGACACTGGCTCCTCTCCGGAGGTGCGGGTGCTGACAGGGGGAGGCCATGTGCCCCAGGACAAAGGATGCTTCAGAGTCAAGCTCCTTGCACTGCAGAATGGCTTGCGTTCTGGAGTCCAGAGAAAGGATGTGGTTCGTTGGGTGACGTTCTGAAGAAAGGAAGGTGAGGGGCCTTCTCTGGCCAGCAGACACGTCACCCTAAACCACGATATCCAGCTGGAGGTGGGCAAACAATGGACCAAGGGTGTCTGCTAAAATGCCCACAGGAGAGTGGCCAAAGGAGAGACAGATGGGTCCTCACCAGCCTGCCTCCTCTTCCCAGTGATGACCCATGAAGCCACTGAGGCAGGGAGGAGATGCACCTTGGCCTCACGCAGGAAACCGATCTGATTATGTCCACGATGCACTGTACTCTGCTTGGTGAATCCACCTCCCCAGACCATTTACTGAGACTCCCAAGAGCTGGAGCTCTTCTTTAGGAAACAGGGTACAGTGACGACAGGTTTTACACGGGACCACAGAACTGCTGGAGAACTGTTAACACACACTGCAGAATGAGGGAGGGGCAGGGCGAGCCTGGTCTGTGAAAAGCCCTTGAGGGGTACAGGGGAGAGGACTACAGCCCACAAAGCCAACTGGAGCGCGGGGCCCTGGAATGGCTAGTCCTCACTCTGACTCCCAGAACCCAATAAAAATTATGAGGCAGAAAAACTTCACTGTGTGCTGATAACCACTGTTTTTCTCCTTGTAAAAAAGAACACACTGGATTTGGAACAAATATCACATTCTAACAAGTCTCAGGGAAACTTTCCCCATCATTTCCAATATTCTAGTTATTCTTTCCAACCTACGATCTATGGAAGGGCCTGATTCCAAACCCAACCCTCACAAATCCCTGTCACATACATCACATGATCATCAAAAATCAATGTTAGTGCCAGAATCCTGCTGTATCCCAAGTTGTTTTTTTTTTTAATGCTTATTTCTGAGAGAGAGAGAGAGAGAGAGACGTGTGAGCAGGGGAGGGTCAGAGAGAGAGGGAGACACAGAATCTGAAGCAGGCTCCAGGCTGTGAACTAGCTGTCAGCACAGAGCCTGATGTGGGGCTCGAACCCACAAACCGTGAGATCATGACCTAAACCGAAGTCGGACACCTAACCAACTGAGCCACCCAGGCACCCCATTTTTTTTTTTTAAAGAACAAAGTCTTACTTTTGGAATAATGAAGAACAAGTTTTTTGAAAAGACTGAAGTAAGTTTTGCCTGTCATTTTACTATGAAGAGGTTTATCCCCTGCATCACCAGGAAGGGATCTCTGTGACTTACAGATAGAATCCACGTGAAAGAGGTTACAGTACACGAACTTTCAGAGCAAAGAAATGACCCAGATTAGGCAGCAGATCCACAGTCAAGTTCCATGATCAACAAATGAAATAGGCATGTCCAAGAGACCCCAAGCCCCACCCCTGGGCACCCCAAGGGCAAGGCAGTTTCCTAGTAAGTGGGTGACTTCACAGTATCTTCAAATTAAATCAGTAGTAAAAACCTCAGATGGGGCCCCCAGAATCCTAAGTGCTAAGTGCATTTATTTCCCTTCTGCCTGGAACAGAAAAAGAAAAAGGAGAGGACAGGAAGGTGGGGGAACCTGGGTATTCTCAGTGACAGATATGAGAGGGAAGCAGAGAAGGGAGGAAAATGTCTTTCACTTGCCATTACCCAGCGTGGGCTCATGAAGCTTTGGCAGTGCATCGAAATGACCTAGAGAGCTTTAAGAAAACACCAGTGCCTATGCCCCGGGTCCCTCCCTCTGCAGGCCCCCAGCCCCACATTTTGATTTACAGCATCTGGGATGGAGCCTGGACATCTTGGGGTTTTTTGTTTGTTTTTGTGGTCATGATCCCCTGCCCATTCTACTGTGCAGCCAAGGATGAGAGCCCCTGCTTAGATATTTGCTGAGTGTTTCAGGGGCTTGCTGCACACAGCCCAGGTAAAGAAACGGGCAAGGAGAGGGTAAAAATCAAAGCTAATACTTCACCACTGAGCTTCCATAACAGGAATTCACCTATGAGAAAGCTAAGGACTCCTACCTCCCCACCCTCCCCCCCACACAAATAATGGAGATGATCTATAAACCTCAACTAGGTCACAAGAGAGTGAACCATAGTAGGCATCTGCAAGTAGGGTCCCTTTTGGAGGAAGACCAGTCTGACACCAACCCCCCTCAGAACACAGCAGCAAAATCAGACCAGCTCCGCCTACGTCGGAGGGTGCTCAGTGGAGAGGGTCCGTCTGGAATAGTAGCTAGCACTTCGTGCACATTCGTTATACACCACACACTGAATCCAGAACATGCAGTATTCAGTGAAGCCTCACAGCCTGCTCTATCGGCAAATATCCCTGTCTGGGGAAGGCAACTGAGGCCCAGAGGACACAGCAAGGGCGAGGATGAAGACAGGCTTAAACCTAGATCATTCTGAGCCAGAGGCTTCTTTAACCACCACACAGGGCTGCCCCTGGCCATAAAGCCCTGTGATGCAGTCACTGATGGAAGACAAAACAATACCCATTTGCACCGGTCTTTTCCTACGGTTACCTGGGGGAAGGAGACTTGGGCTCTACAAGTTTATCTCACAGCAGCCCTGGCCATGTCCTTCCCCAACAATAAAATGTTTCTTAGAGCCCAAAGAGATTCTGTATCCATACAGCTGAGCAGAAACCAGTGACAGCAGGGGAAGACACCTCACGCATGCCACACAGCTGCCTGCTACCGGCCTTCACACACACTCTTCCACCTCCTGCCTGAAGGAGCTGGGGGGAAAGACCTACAAACTGGCACCTTTATCTCAGCTGTTTGGGCTTGAAAGGCACCCAGGAAGTGAGAAATTGGCACGGGAATTCTGGAAGCTGTGTCTTCGAGGGCAGGTGCCCACTCTCCAACAGGCTGTTGGCACATCTTGTTTCCCCTCTCGGCGCCCTTAAAAGATGGACTGCCGTAATCAGCTCAGAATAACCAACCTGTGGGTGTGATCAGGCGGTGAGGGGAGGGTCAGCCTGATGTTCAGGACAGGAGGACTTCCTGTTACTCCATATCAGCTCAGGAAAATCATGGAGGGGCTGCCCAGAGTTGGTTCACCTGACAACAATGTTGTGGAGGCCTGCACTCAGCTTTAAGAGATGCCTTTGCCTTGGGACTGGTGTCATCTCCACTACTGAGCCGCCTGGCTACAGTCCCCAGGCCTCCCCGTCCTGACGCAATTTGATAGGACAACATGTGACATTGCAACACCCTCCCAGTCTCCCAGACCACATACTTCCATGTATGCAGTGAGCGCAAACCCCAAAGGTGGAGAGAAGAGAATTCAAGATCCATGTGTGCCACTTACTGTGTGACCTCAGGCAAGTTTCTTGCCCTCTCTGTGCCTCAGGTACCTCATCTGTAAAATGTGCTTAAGATAGGCCCTGTGCCATCTCCAGGGACTGCAGAGGCAATTTAATGGGAGGCGGCCTGTGAAGGTACATGGAGTAGTGCCTTCCAACGTCAGGAAACCGCACAGACTGCCCATCACAGTGTTTCATCTCGGAAGGCAGAATCCTAAGAGACAGCTGCTGTGTTTTGATCTCTTCCAAACAGCAAAGAAATGGTGACTGTGTATGAGTGCACATACATGAAGAACTCCTGCATTTGGATAAGCAGGGTGAATCTAATATTCCCTCCATAACACCCAACAATGACAGACCTTGTGAAAGGAAGGCCCAGCATAAATGCAAACACATTTCTTCCACTGGGGCTATAAAAGCTGAAAATGGCTCCCAGGTGTGAGTAGACCCAATAGGCCCTGCCTTCTCTGCAAGGTCACCCCGTGGGTCAAAGTCAAGCCAGCCATTTTCGGATTAAGTGCACACGCTCATGGGGCTTCCCCAGCGGTAAGTGGATTACAGAAGCCACCTGCAGGAAGTAGGCGAGAGGGAGGAGGAGGAGAAGGAGGAAATGGTCCCGGTTGGAAACAGACTGTTGATATGGGCAGGGGCCAGCTCCTTTCACACGGGAGGGGGACACTGTGGTGCAACCCAGAAGGTGGCTCACAGGGCCCGGGAGGGCTCTCAGCACCCACTGCCGCGAGCACAGCCACTTCCCTGCAAGCCTGTGCACACTTCTCCGGCATCCCGATGCTCACCGGACCATGCACTGTACAGAAAGCTTGCGTGGTCATCAGAGAAAACGAGAAAGGAGAAGGGAGCCAAACGCACAGCAAAAGCCAGCTCTGAACAACAGAACCTACGCTACCGAGTTCCCAAAAAAGAAGTGACCTCCATAGCCATGTTCCTATTTCACCGGCCTCCCCTTCCTCGGCTCCCCAGACCCACAGCTGGTGTTCGCTTCACTTTCTCAGCAAATGACTTGCAGATGGACCGCTCATCTGGCTGACTCACCACCCCCACTCACAAAGGAACCAAAAAAAAAAAAAAAGGAAGAAAAGGCAGAAGGAAAATGACAAGTCATGACTGTGTATAAATTGGCAGGCTTGCAGTGGGGGGGAAGGGGGGGCATTGGAGCTCCTTTCCCAGTAAAAGACTCCCTTGGACTCAGGCAAGAGGCAGCCTGCACGACAGAGCCCCTGGGAAGTTTCCGGGACAGAGGGCTGCTCTCCTTGTAGAGTGCGTGTTTAATTTTCTTTCTGGAGGCTCACTGGTGGTACACCGCCACTGCCGGGGCTGCACTTCTGAGAACCGGGGTCCTGCTCTGCCTTCCAACAGAAGCCGGCTGGCTCTTCAGAGCGGCATCCCTGCCAGCAAAGCCAAAAACAGGAACGGGGCGCATGGGCCTTCAGACGGAACCAGCCACGTCCCATTAGTCCTCCGTCAAGTAGCCGACATGCTGGGCGACCGTCCAGCTTGCCAGGTGCTCCGTCTGACGCCTGTAACTTACACACACTTGTGGGGGTAAAGACAGGAGGTCCATGTATGGGGCAGCCTCAGCTACAGCGTCTGGGAAACTTCCCCCCCTTATGCCACGCCCGTCTGTGACAGCAGGGAAGAGCCCTCCTGATAGTTATTCCCCGGCCCATGCTTGCATCGTGACACGCGCCCCGTCTTTCTCCGCAGCAAGCCTGCGGGTCCCTGCAGGGCAGATGCCCCAGTCCGTGCGGCATGTTTGATCACACTGGGCTTCGCCTCGCGGGGGCCCCTGCAGCACCGCGCAGGAACCGTCCAGAACTCTCCTCCGTCTCTTCCCCGTTCATGTCTTTGGCTCGCTGATGAGCAGATGGGCGGGGGTGACAGCTCTGGGCCCTTGGATTTGATTCCCCCATTAGAGCAGGGGAATCATGACTGCCCACGTTTCAGACCCTGCCTCTCACTTCCACCTGGAACAAAGCAGTACCGCTCCTGACTGAGGCGAGGGCAAAGACCTGATAGCAGTGACTGATAGCCAGCAGGGAGGTAAGTGGTGCCACAAGCCCTTGCCTACACCGGTTCTTCCTGCCCAGGGAGGCGGGTGTATGCTGAGCCACTCAGACCCACGTTGAGGCAGCAACAGGCCTCCTGCCGGGCCGGGCTGTTCGCTCCAGCGCTCCGTGCCTCTGTGGTAGCTGGGGACGGTCTACTGGGGACATCTCTGTGATCACCGATACACAGCAACTTAGGTGGAGACAAATCTGTTAACAGCCAGATCTGTTCTGCCCCCGCTCATACAATGCCCACTGCCCCCAGCCCCTTCGTCAGAAATAAAATACCTTCTGGGGGATTTGGAGTCCCGCTTTCCAAACAAATGCCTCTGCCACACCTGCGACATGGGGAATTAGTCTAAGTAGTCTCCTGCCTTCCAAAAGCTAAGCAGCTTCCTGATGACCCCACACATGAGTCTTGGAGGGGCCCCCTGCCCCGTGTCACCCAGGCAGTGGCTCTCAGAGACAGGTTCCCAGAACGGCGGCAGCACCGGGGAGCTCGTGAGCAAGGCTCCAGACTTGCTGGACCAGAAAAGGGCTGACGCCTGGCCATTCTGGGGCTCAGCAAGCCTGTGAGGTGATTCCGGCAGGTGGCTCGGTTTGAGAATCACACAGGTCATGGGGAAGCCACCATCTTCCAGGGGAATCGTTTCATCCAGAGCAAAGACTCAGTTCACACCAACAATCTCAGAGCGAACAAGGCAGCAAGTGAGCATATGTCTCTGAAGACACAGGAGAGGAACCACAGCCCCCTTTTGACACATAATGTGCTGTTTGCTGATGAGGGGCCAGGGCTTGCCTTTAGTGTCTGGGAACGAACAGGATGCAGACGGCTCAAGGACCAGGGACATTCACTGAAACCCAACTTGGAATTTTTTTTTTTTTTTTTTTGAGACAGAATGACAGAGAGAGAGAGCACATGCAATTGAGCATGAGTACAGGAGGGGCAGAGAGAGAGGGAGAGAGAAAATCCCAAGCAAGCCCTGCACTATTGACACAAGCCCAACAGGAGGCTCAATCTCACAAATCATAAGATCATGACCTGAGCCAAAATCAAGAGTCAAATGCTCAACCGACTGAGCTACCCAGGCACCCCATCGACTTGGGACTTTAAAATTTTTTTTAATGTTTTATTTATTTCTGAGAGAGAGAGAGAGAGAAAAAAAAAAAAGAGAGAAAGTGAGTAGGGGAGGGTCAGAGAGAGGGAGACACATAATCTGAAACAGGCTCCAGGCTCTGAGCTAGCTGTCAGCACAGAGCCCGACATGGGGCTCGAACCCATGAACCATGAGATCATGACCTGAGCGGAAGTCGGACGCTTAACTGACTGAGCCACCCAGGCACCCCTTGACTTGGGACTTTTAAACAAAACTTTTCCAGTGCCTGTCTAGAGTGTCTCAGTCACTATAAACTCTACACTCCTGATGAGAATGCATAAAAAGATGCCAAGGGTCCAGATAGGGTATCCTTTTACACTAAAACCAAACCGACTGGCCTTCCTTCACCAGCCTGCCTGAAGGGTATTCTCAGGTGGAGGATGCATATCTGAAGCAGAATGGGGAAAGACCTACCTAATTCTACACGTTCTAAGAAAACTGAGTAAGTCCACTGTTAACCTAATGATTTGTGCACAGTCCAGCAAATTCCCCTCCAGGAGGGTGGATGATCCTTTACCTTCAGAAGAATGGCTACCCACACCTCAGCTCGTGCACACACACTACAGTCCCCTGTCCCCACGGGACCAGCTACGATCAGTACACAAAGCTTCACCGGCAGAGATTACCACTCAAAATTTCTAGATAAACTATTATTTCTGACTTGTGGTGATAACATGGTGCATAAAAGAAAATGTTTTAATGTCAATTCTCTATAAGGTCTGCAGATGATGAACTTCCTCCAGATAGTACAGAGAAAGTTTTAAAGGCAGCTATGTGAAGAGACAGACAAGAAGGCCCACCCCAACCCACTAGGTGGAGGATCTCTCTCTCTCACACACACATACACACACACACACACACCCCTAGGAACCCCAGCCAGCTATGTATTACTCACTGTAATGTCACCTATGCTGTATGCCTGATCATTAACAGCCTAGCTCAAATCTCCAAGATGAGCCTCACTTCTGAATTGGAGTTCTGATTCCCTTTCTCTGTGGCTTCTGGCTTCTGGGCCCCCTGGGAGAGTAATTCCTGCCCTCGGCCCTGAGTGGCCATGGCCGCCTCCCCTCCAAGGCCTGCTCTTTAATTACACTTTAATGTGAATTGATCTTTGCTTTAATGAGCCTGTAAAGAAGATTGATCTGGCCCCTCTTTTTTCTAGAGGTTTACCAGGCAGGCACGTGGAGAGTTAAGTACTGCTATTGATTTTTACTTCCCAAGGAGATACAGCTGAGAAGAGCAAGTGCTCCATCCTTCAAGGCCTCGCGCTCGCTCAGCTCCACCCAGGTCTCCTACCACTTAAATGGCTTTGAGTGGGGTCACAGACAGGACACCAGGTTTCATTTCTGCCAGGTTTTATTCTCCGGAAGTTACAATAAAGAAACGTTAAATATACCATCCTTTTTATTTAATCAAGTTTTCTTTAGCCAAGAGGTTGCAACACAATATGTAACTGTAGAGACTGACATCTGCCTCTGATATTTGTATTTAAATTATTAATATTCTTTTTTTTTAATTTTTATTTCTAGGAGAGAGTGAGAGAGAGACAGCGTGAGAAGGGGAAGGTCAGAGAGAGAGGGAGTCACAGACTGAAACAGGCTCCAGGCTCCGAGCTGGCAGTCAGCACAGAGCCCGACGCGGGGCTCAAACCCACGAACCACAAGATCATGACGTAAGCGAAAGTCGGACGCTTAACGGACTAAGCCACCCAGGCGCCCCAAATTATTAATATTCTAAGTCACCCCAATACACTTGCTAACATGAGAGAAAAATACTTTTCTCAAAAACAAGTTAGTATTCAGATTAGCGACTGCCAGGGGTCTAAGGGGATGGGGGAAATCACTGCTTAAGGGGCATGGGGTTTGTTTTTGAGGAGAAGAGCATATTCTGGAATTAGAAATGGGTTGGGAGGCTGGTTAAGCATCCAACTTTGGCTCAGGTCATGATCTTGCGGTTCACAGGTTTGAGCCCCACATCAGCTCTGTTGACAGCTCAGAGCCTGAAGCTGCTTTGGATTCTCTGTCTCGCCCTCTCTGTGCCTTGCCCACTCTGTCTCTCTCTCAAAAATATATAGACATTAAAAGAAAAATAGTACTATTATAGAGTCATAGGTAATCAGGTACAACTAATCATCGCCTAACTCTCCAGTCTGATGTAGACCAACGGTGGAGGAGACTGAATGCAAAGACATGGTTAAGGGTCAAGGTCTAAAACATACATCAACTGGGGGATGCCTGGTTGGCTCAGTCAGCAGAGGATGCTGGTTTCAGTCTCAAGGTTGTCAGTTTGAGCCCCATATTGGGGAGAGAGGTTACTTTAAACAACAACTAGACACACACACACACACACACACACACACACACACACACACACACACACACACACACACACACACCAACTGGAAAAGAAATTACCTGGAGGCAGCCCAGGGCTGAATGGGAAACATGTTACAACTGACATGCGTGAGACAGAAAGCTGCCTGCTTTAAAACTAATGTCAATTTCACAGCACGCTTTTTACTCCTAAGATTGAAAAAAGTCCAACTGTTTCCACTGTAACCAATCTTCTCAATGATACAAGTGCAGTAACACCACAGGAAAAGCGGAAATTTTTCTTCACCAGAAATGTCACTTATGCACTCAGGCAAAATTACTGTTGCCGTGGGAATCGTAACATGAGTTTCCTGGACCTCAAATTAAAAAAAAAAAAAAAAAAAAAACACAACCAGAAACATAAAAATCTACCAGCAGATTCTGTCCCCATTTAACAAAACTCTGCTTCTTTTTCTGAGAACTCTTTTATCAAATTAGCTCCCTCACTCCCCAACCCAATCCTATTAAAAGCTTTCCTTGAGTTTCATGCTTTTTTGTTATTAAGAACAAATGGCTTTGGCATTATCCTCAGAACACGACACAAATAAATCTGCTCTCTGACAAATACTTTAATTGAATTAGATTCCTTGAATCAGAAAGTATTAACCAATTGACATTGTACTCAATGAGTTCAGTTCCGAAAACTCTGCCCCGATACTAAAGCCAGATGCAAAGCAAACCTTTTCCCTGACGCCCTCCCAACTGTGACCCCTGGGAGGGAGGCCCCGAAGTCGGGGCCCGCAGAACACGGCCGTGTAAGCCAGGAGGATTACGGACATGGACTAGGGACACTGGAAACCAAGCACGGAGATGATGAGCTCATGTCCAGAGGCAAACAAAACCCAAAGGCAAAAGTCCATGATTAGAGGCGTCGGAACTGCAAGCCTCAAACGCAGCCTGCTGAAGCCAGAGTGCCACAAAAATGGTTCCAGGATGGCAGGCTCGGTCATTTCTCTTGTCACGTTACTGCCCCCACTCCCGGTGACTGGGTTACAGACAGACTATGGAACCTACAAGGGGTCCTCGTACCATCGTCTCAGCCCCTTCATTCAACAGACGGACAGAAGTGAGCTGTCCCAGGCGGCATCACCAGTCGGAGCTGGGCATATGCCTGCTGCACCCTTTCTCTGAGGCACCTACCTCTGAGCCTGTCCCAAGAGAGCCGTGTTGGTTTCTCTACCTCAGCTGGCCTCGGCCATCTGATCCCTGCGTACGTTATTATTATTATTATTATTTTTTCCGGATCCTATGCCTGCCCACAAAGGGAAGGTGAGACGGAAATAAGAATCAGGGGACCAGGGACGTTCAATGAGAAATTCACTGAGCTCTGTGACCTGCCCCATTTTCACATACCATGTCAGGGGCTTCCCAGACGTGACAGCACTGAATTCTAGTGAGGTCACTCCCTGACAGCCGCTGGGCCCCAACGTTAGGGGCACAGAAGCTACCTTTTGTGTTTGTTGAACGTAAGACACTTTTTAATCAGCGTTTCTGAAGAGCCACAGACAGACACACCAGCAAAACAGGCTCTTCAAAGCCTGACGGATTGGAATTACCATGTGAGCAGCGAAGCGATGGGCCAGGTAGGAAAGACCATGTCCACCTGCTGCCTGCTGTTATTTTCTCCCCCAGACTTTGCTTGGTCCTCTTGAGAAACAGAGCAAGGCAGGAAGGATGGCAGCAAAATTATCTGTAATGCTGCTACCCAGATGTGACACTGAGAACCTAGCTTTGCAGGCACTAACCCCAGGGAACACAGGCCCCTCAGAGAAAAGGAAGATAAAGGCCCTTCAGTTTCCGTCGGTTCAGAGAAATCACTGACCAAGTCAGATGGACACCAGCTTCAGGCCAAAGAAGCGGCTGCCAATACTAACCAGCATTTTCCAAACTCCATCGAAACCAGGAGGGAGTCTTTATTTTTTCTCTCTGCTTTACATAGTTTAACGCTGTCTAATTGTAATAGCAGGAACAAGGCCAACAGGCCCCATGGCTCCAGGCACTTGGGCCAAGGAACAGAAATGTATTTTTAGTCAGCAAAGCGAGGCGTGATTCAAAGTGCAACAGGCCCTCGGGGCAAGCCGGGGGCCCTGCGCATCCCAGGCACAGGGCGGTTTGGAGTCACCTGGCTGGCTGCTGAACCCGGCACTGGGGGCAGATACAGGAAAAGAGCACAGGCATTTACGTCCAGTCTCAGTTCCGCCTCTTGACTTTGCAACTTACAGGAACTCAGGGGGCCTCGGTTTCCTGTTGGTGACATAAAGATGTTCTGTGTCCCTGGTTTCCTCACCAAAGGAAGAACAAGGGGAGTGAAGGCAGTGTGTGTCACACTCAGGTGAGTGTGCAAAGGGCCAGGGATCCAGCAGCGCAGGGCTGGGATGAGGCCTGGGACTCTGCATTTCTAACGAGCTCAGTATGGACAGGACACTGCTGGCCCAGGAACCGTACTTTAAGTAGCAAGAAGTTACAAGCATCTTCCAGTGCTTCACTCTATGAATGTACAAGGGAGCATCACATCCTCAGTTCCCCTCAGGTATGGGTAACTCATGGATTTGAGCCAGCAGGTAAACACTTTCCAGATGCTGGACACACAGGCAAATGGGTCCCAAGTCAAAGTTAGACCCTTGCCCATTCATCTTGAGCCAAAAGGCCACAATCTTTATTCCAGCACTTCACAGAAGGACTGACTCAGACCTGGGGCCCTACAGGTAAGATCATGCCAAGGCCCAGGGGCTATGTGATAAGTAGCCACAAGCCCGAAGTGGCAGCCACCATCTGCCTGACACCTCCTATGTTTGTGCGCAATGCCTGAGTTTTGCATGCTACACTGCACTTCTCCCCAGCCTCTGGCTCACTTTCCCCATGTGTAAAATGAGTTAAGGAAAATTTTCTGTGAATGAGGAACATGAGATGTGGAGAGAGAAAGCAAGCTGTCAGGACATAGACCTGGGGCCACAATTCTAACCCCTTGTTCTTTCAACCCTGCAAGGCCTTGAATAGGGTCAAGGCCAAGACCACATCTCGAAAGGGCGGAGCACATCGTGAACACAGGGCCTGCTGCTAGCAGAAACCCTACAGCTGACACCATCACAGGGATGATGTCTTCCCACCAGATCCCTCTGGTCCGCCTGCCAAGCCTTGATGTCGAGAAAAGGTACAAGCGGGTGGGCAAACGAGTCATGATACCAGCAAAATCAGAATCAAATAAAAATAGGGCTGGAACAGAAAAAGGAAACAGTGTGAATACAGCAGTGCTCTGCTGAGGAGGCTGCCCACAGAACCTGGTGGAAAAAACTGCTGGACTCATCTGGAAAGATGCCGTGGGCAGGCGTCGAGCAGTGGAGGGCTGGAGGGGGTGTACTCACGGGCCAAGGCTCCTAGCAGCTCACACGATAACATGCCCCTGCACATCCTTCCTTTCTCTTCCATTCTGCTCCCTTTAGAGTCTTTGCCTTTTCCAGTGCGTTGTCTAACACTTGACCACATCAACCACTTCCACACTTCTAGGCTGATTTCAGACTAAGGGGATTCTCTTTTTGAAAGTTGTAGAAGTGAACCAGGTCACGTCCCCAGAGTCTGTGCCACAAGCGGGAGATTGCTGTCTTATAAGTCACACGGCTTCCTTTAACCGTAGTTCATTCACCCCAAATTATGGTTTAACCACTAGGACCGAGAAATTTACGAATTCTATGTACCTCTGGCCCTAGATAAAACCAATTCTCCCCCCCACCCCAAATTCGGTGACACAAATCCTACTGGTTTTAGTTCTGCAAACCCCACAACAGCACACAAGGCATTTGTCATGAGCATCAGGCCTATGTGCAGAATGGCTGTTCTCCACCAGCGAGCACAGGGACCCAGGTTTTCCTGCCACAAAATGTCAGCAAGAGAACACCGTAGCCTCAGGCGCCCAGGCTTCCCCGTGTGGCACCACTTACAGAGAGAGAGAGACGACGTGGGAGGAAGCAGCACCCAGGGATGGTATGACTGTCAGCTCATTGTTATTCAGGTACCTGTGAAAACAACAAGAAATCCATCATTTAAATTAGTTCGAAACTTCATATGTGCAACATAAATAAGAGAACAGTACTGAGTTGGCCACAGTAAAATGATGCATTGCAACGTTCAATCGAAGATGAACAATTCTAAAAGGAGTTTTGAAAGGTTGAGAAGTCCCATGGGGGTCACAAAAACCAACCAGGTGTCACACCCACAGTTCAGAGAGAAACACTCAGGGGGGCGCTACTTGTCTTCCAGATCCTCGGCTAGCTCAGCGATCGGCACGAATAAGGAGCGGTGAAAACAGCGCAAGGTATGAGGTACGTAACAAAAGCACCGACACCATCAACAAGGACGCTGTTTGGGGGCTCAGTCAGCAAAGGACTTGGGAACAAAGTCCATCCCTCCCCAGATGCTTCTGTGTGTCCGTGACATGGAGTTTTGGGAACTGTAGCTCTGCCCTCAGCAAAGGGCAACACCCTCGTACCTTGTGCAATAAATGACAAGGAAGCGAGACTGTGGAGCCTCATGTACCTGTGACTCCAGCTTCCTGAGCTCGGATGAAGCCCCCAGGCACATGCTCCAGGAATGCCTACATACAGACACACAACACTGCACGAAGACATACTGAAATTCCCCCACAGACCAGACGTGCTCTCCAAGACCTTTTCCCACTCCAGATGTAAATCTGTGTTTCCTTAGGTCTTATCTCTTAATGAAAGGGCAAGCTCGCAAACCCAAAACACGGACCTCCGGGTCTGCCCTGAGAGGCTTTGCAATCCAGCCTCCTTATGCGGACCTGTATTTCCACATCTGGGAAGATCCAAAATCAGACTTGCAAAGTGAGCCCAAAACTCCTTAGGAAAACCAGAGCACGGTGAGCGCGCTTTCTGCCCGGTGACAGGCTAGAAAGAAACTGTATCTGAGATGGGGAATCAAATGGATAAGGCTGGGTTGTCTTAGATTGCGTTTAAGAGTGTATCTTACATGAACCATCTTGTTACTGTTCGAAAACGAGGGCACTGAAATGGCAGCTGCGCTCTCGCAAGTATACAGCTAGCATTTGCTGGAACAGAATAGCCTGGACATCTGCCATCTTCTATAGACGTGAATGGGAAGCCGGGGGAAAAAAAGGAAAAGGCCTTGAATCATCCCATTTGCTTTCTGCAGTGCCAGAGCCAGTTAGAGATGAGGCTTGGCAATTACTGGGCCGTGGGACACAGAATGTCTGTTTCAATAGCTTCATGACTGAAGCATCTGGCAGGAGAGAGCAGATCCGTATCATGTGGCAAATCCCTTCTTCACTTAAAGGGCCCTTGTCTGTGTGTTGAAGTAGACAATTAATTACTTTAACAGCCTCTTATCAGACTGCCCCCGGAATCAGACAGTTTCCGCTTCACCTCTTCGCTCCTCCAGTGCTGCAACGATCCATTTCCTATCTCGGTGCAGGACTGATGAGCACCCTCCATCGTTTCGCATCTCTCCTGATACCTTTGCACAGTATCTTCCACGCAGTCATTACTAGAGGAGACCCTCAGATCTTTGCAGAGCATGAGAAACTAAGGTCCGGGCCTGCTGCCAATGCAGTAGCTTGCCTAAGACCTCTTTGGTGCCCAGAGAAATGTTGTGCGACACAGGTGAGGGGGCATAACAATAATGTTGCTGGCAGCTAACCCATGGCCGGCGGGGGTGGGGGGGCTCCCTGTGCCAGGCATGGCTCTAAGAGTTCTTGTATTAACTCCTCTTTAGACCCTGAGGGGGAAGTCCATGCACATTACTGTTGCACCAGTGGAGAAATGGAAATGCTGAGATGTTGAGTCATCTGACGGTCATCTGCATTAAGTGGAGGGGCCCAGGGAGTGTAGCCCCCAAGTTTGGGTTCTTAACCACTCACTACCCGCTATTTCTTTATAATTGCCATAGCAACTCCACATGCACGATGCAACGTCATCATTACAACTCTGAGTTAGGTACCAGGTCCCACTACGGGTCCCTCCCCTATGGCTACATGCTCTACATCAGGTTCTGGTTGCAATCACGAGGCGACGGCCACACGACTAGATGGTGGTACAGGGAAGAGCCGAAACCAGGAATGACCGCAAATCAAAGGAAAGCAACGAGCAGAAAGGCCGGCAGGACGGAAGGAACCTACGCCTTCAGGTGACACAGTGGTTGGGCTTCGTCCTGCTTAAGAGCTGACTTGATCCTAAACCTGGAACAAACACCAGGGGACCTCTCTGCAGAAGAACGTGTGCTGAATGAGCTCGGTCTCCAGCCAGCCCCACTACACACATGACAGACTGCTCTGCCCCACTTCATAGAAATAAATGAATGAGGGCAAGGGGCATCGTATGATTTCAAATCCTGACTCAACTGCTGAAAGTGGAGTGTACAGGTAAATGTCCGAGCAAACTTTTAGGCAGGGGTCACAGGCTCTGAGCTCAACAGGGCTGTGCGATTTATGCAGCGGACAGCTGGAGCCTTTAGAAGAACGGCAAGGCCCATGTACCCCTCCCCATCATTCCTAAGAACCACTAGCTAGATGGAAGCCCACCAGCATCACCACTGCTGGCTTTCTCTCTGTGTGCTCCATGCCCTGTAGACATGACAACGGTATCCTCAGAAGGCAGCAGAGACCGCATGCACTCTGAGACACGACCCACTTGCCAGACGGAAATAGAGACCAGTCAAAAATAGCATGGCCAGAGCTCGGAGAGTTTAGCACAGTCTCCATGAATAAGGAAACCGAAGGAACTTAGGACAGGGTCTGATGAAGTCTTCTGAGTATCTAGCGTGTACAGTTCTCTACCCTGCACACTCCAGCTCCCATCCAAGATCCTAATAATCCTTCTCTAACGTCGGCTTCTTGAACTGGCTCTTCCTGATGAGGGACCAAGGAGTGCCTCAATCAGTTGCTTTTGGACCACGAATCGTGGCCCAACCCTGGAGCTGGAAGAGGTATAAAGGAGGTAAATGGGGCTACATGGACTGCCTGACCCCGGGCAGAACCAAGAGGTAGGCCTTTCCCAGCTCATCCATCATAAGGTATGTGGGGGCCTTCTGGGCTCTTTCTCAAATTTCCAGTTACTGGGTTTGCTCAAAGACGCAAAACATTAAAGAGGGCATTCATTTCAGAGTACTTATTACTAGTATCTCATTCAAAAGAGGCTTCAACAATGAAAAGCAAACCCAAGAGGTGACTGTAGATTACAGTGCTTTTGGGCCTTTGTGTATTGCCAGATTATTTACTGGATCGCTAATAGAAGCACAAAGTTTCAAACTGTTTCAAAAGAAGACACCAGGAACATACAGTAAAAAATGAAGCCTCCTTGCAGTCCATCCCCTGGTCTGCCTCCGAAAGGATTTGCCCGCCACCAGGTACCAGAGGTGGACACATGTGCTTCTTTTACAGGGATGCTTGCAAACTATACAGACTGGTCTGCACCACCCTTTCCCCGGGTCACAGATTTGCAGACCGCCACCATTCTTTCACCAGCTGCTGAGAACCCCTCTGCTGACATTACTGAACGATCATTCATTTAGCCAACTCGCTATTGGTTGTTTCCAAACAATTAATAACAAAGCTGGGCAGGCAGCTGACATTTCAGTTAGCCTTGCTTCTTCAAAGGGAAAAGTACTGCCTAGCAGGTAGGAGTATAGGCTTTGGAGGCAGACCCACTTCATCAATAACTATTCTTACGGCTTTTAGCTACTGGAGAAGGCGGCACACTAAATTATGACTCTGGAAAGACTTTATGATAGATATATAGCTTCTATCCGAGATGGCCAGAAGTACTTTTTTTGGTATAGCGATAGGGAATATAATCACCATAAGTTACCAATCATAAACAGTAAGGGTGAACTCAGTGCATCAGGCTCTCAACAGAATGCTTTATAGGCACTATCTCACTGAATAACACTTCAGCCCTTCAAGCGAGGTACTACATGATCACTCCACCTTTAAAGAAGAAAGTGAGGCACATTGTTACAGAGCAGCCAAGTGTGGATGATTAGGAGGGGTTTTTACAGCTCAGATTTTCTTCTTATTTAATGTTTATTTATGTATTTATTTACATATTGAGAGAGAGACAGCATGTGCATGCACTCAAGTGGGAAGGGGCAGATGGATGGATGGAAAGAGAGAGGGAGAGAGGGAGGGAAGGAGAGAGAGGATGAATCCCAGGCAGGCGCCATACTGTCAGCACAGAGCCTGATGCAGGGCTCGAACTCACAAACCACGAGATCTGACCTGAGCCAAAATCAAGAGCTGGACCTTAACCTTAACCGACTGAGCCACCCAGGCTCTCCTACAAATCAGACTGTCAAATCGGACAGCCCTGGGTTTGTTCAACCTCAATCCTACCTTTTAGCAACTGAAGGGCCTGCAGCACGTTCCTCAACCTAACTGTACCTTAGTTTCTTCTTTGAAAAAATGTAAACAGCACAAGTATCAACTTCCTAAGGTTGTGGCAGGCCTTGGCTGAAATAATTAAACCTAGTGGCTTAGGATAGAGCCAGAAATAGAGTAAATGCTTAACAGGTGGTGGTAGTTCACAGCCAAGTAGCAGCGCCTCAAAAAGAGAGAACCCTCATTATTTCCCTCCTCCCTTCCACACACTGAGGGGAGCATGGTCCTGACACGCTAGAGGCTGAGCCGTAGGTACCCAAAGGCAGACCACTCTCGGGCTCCCTGGCCGCCCTGAGGAACATTCCAGGTCAACGGCCCCGGGAAGCACACGGCAGCACCCCTGGTGAGCATTCCTGGGGCAGGGAGCAGTCACGTGACCCGCGTGCAGCTCTTAAATTAGACAGTATAAATAGCCCCTCTTATTAATAGAGAAGCCTGGCCGCCCAGGCCCCCCAGCTGGAGGCCCTCCGGGTGGGTTCTCCTCATGCTGTGGGCAGTGAAGACCGTGTGGCTTGGCAGCAGCTGCTGGACGGTCCTCGCGGCCTCTAGGCGCCTCCAACAGGCTTGCTTTCTCTCTCCAAGCGGCCAGCCACCGACTGTGGTTCCGGGCCTCCCGACTAAAACCACCGCTAAACCGCTGCCTGCTTGCTTTGCCAGCCTGTGGTTCCCCTCATGCTGACGCTTCCAGACGCAGACGGCTGTGCAGGGCTCAGGAGGGCTGACAGCTCCCGGGAGGCCTCGCTTAAGTTAGAAGCAATTGTAGGTCAACCAGGATTTTTTTCTTTTCTTCCGTGTCCTTTCCCGCCTCACAGCCCCTGACTGTCTGCCTCCACGATGGATTAGAACTCCCTCCACAAACGCCCGGATCTTTGTCAGCGACAAGTCCCACTGCTCTGGGCTCCAGGGGACTCGCCCGGTTCAACCACCTGGCCCTTCAGGGTTTGGTTCTTCATAACGCGCCAAGCATGGGGGTGCTGTGTGGCTCTGAAAGGAGCCTCCCCGCGTGCAAGGCCCCAGACCTCACCTCCAGTTCGTAATGACAGTGCTATGAAGATGTGTTTGCGTACACCATGCTGCGGAAAGGGAAAAGCAGCACTGAGGTGCTAAGTAACTTGTCGAGGGGCGCAGACCGGCGAGGTGCAAAACCAGAACTCACACCCAGGTCTGTCTGCTACCAAAATGTGTGTCTTTCCCGCTAGACCACACGGTATCCGAGAGACGCAGTCTGTCTCTATGACTTCTACATGCAGGAAGGTAGTGCTGTCACACAAAGCGCGGGGCAGGAGCCCGCCTGGGGGAGCGTGGGCCCGCTTCCCACGTGCTGCTGTGCAATTCCAGCCACGCCCCCACGCCCCGGTCCCTTCCACCATCTGCAAAGGTGGCAGTGACAGCAAGGAGCAGAACGGCGCTTAGGCCAACGGCCAGCAAAGGTCATCCATCATGGGCACATTCGCAGGACAGAGGACAGTCACACAAATGACAAAGCGCAGAAGACGCTGGAAGGAGCCTCATGCTAGCTCACAAACGCAACAGCAGTTCCGAGGAGGGAGAAAAGCGCAGTCGGAGGGAGAAGGCGCCTGGATGAGGTGGACGATGCACGTGGGGCAAGGGGCCCCGGAGGAGTAAGAGGAAACCGTCTGGACCTAGAAAGAGAAGGCTGGCACAGAAAGAGGGATACCACGAGACAAACACTGGATTTTCGGTCTTTGAAATCTGCAGGCGAACGCTGCAGGTTAAGCGAGGCGCACGGGAACGTAGGGCAGCGCGCTCCAGCATTCAGCTTAGGTGCCGGTCAGGGACTCAAATGCATTGGAGTTCAACTCTCAGCTTTACCAACCTCCTAACACTGTGCACGTCTACTTAACCTCTCAGACCTTCTGTTCCCTCCTCCGTCAAGGGGAGAAAGTCACTGTGGAGAAAGTAATTTGTGTCACAGAATTGGTATGGGGATGGCATGGGGTAGCAGTCACCCAGGGTTCGGCACGGGCACTGCTATGATGGCTGGGCTATTGTCAGGCAAGAAAATTATCTTAAGACTCATAACGAGCATCCCCAGTGAAGAAACAGGTGGAAGTCCGATGCTCCCAGTTCCAGATCTGGGTGGGCTGTAAGTTCCAAAAAGCACCAAGCGGAAGGGAACAAAAAGCCGGAGGTCGAGGGATTCAAAGCAAAAGCAGAAAGCCTATGTGAGGAAGAAAGAAATGTAACAAGAGAGCTGGAGAGAGAACAACATGGAATATGTTCGCGGAAGCATCCGGCACATGCTCAGTTGATGGCAGTCAACGACGGTTGAAACTATAACCCAATACAGCCCTCCAGGACTCAAGCCCTGGTCACAGCTCCCTCCAGTCATGCACGCCAGACACAATCTCTGGTCCTGTTCCTTCCTGGAGCCCTGAATTTACACTTCCGCTAGCCCGCCTCATTCACATCAGCTCTGTTGTAACCTTCCTGACCACTCGGACTCCATTATCACCCCTCCATATATAAAAGAAAAGACCTTCCTGTTACCCTATCCTATACCCCCCTTAACACTTACCATCAGTACATCTTACTATCTCCTTGTCCAGCACATATCTTCCCGCACCTTAACTTAAGCTCTGTGAGGGGAGAAGTTTGTCGGCAGGGCTGGGACTGGTGAAGTGGGCCAGTACACACGGCAGGGTGTGCCCAAAACCTCAGGAGCCAGGATCAAAGATATTTTAATGCAGTATTCTTAAAATATCACGATCCACAACAAACAAAATATCAAGGTTTTCACATCAAGACAGGATCATGTCATCACCAGTGACCTGTCAATCCATGCTGAGCCTGGGGCCAAAGGAAAGACCAGGAATGCTAATCCTGACTTGACTTAAACCATTTGAGTTTTGTTGACCATGGATTTTGTTTTGCATTTGTACTGAAATTTTCATTTGCTTATTTTCTTTTAAGGTTTATTTTTGAGAGAGCGTGTGTGTGCGCGCGCACACGTGCACGTGCATGCCAGTGGGTTAGGGGCAGAGAGAGAGGGAGAGAGAGAATTCTAAGCAGGCTCCCTTTTGTCAGCACAGAGCCTGACTCCAGGCCAGAACTCTCAAACTGTGAGATCATGCCATGAGCTGTAATCAAAAGTAGGATGCTAGGGGCACCTGGGTGGCTTAGTCGGTTAAGCGTCCGACTTTCGCTTAGGTCATGATCTCGCGGTTGGTGGGTTCGAACCCCATGTTGGGCTCTGTGCTGACTGCCAGCTCAGAGCCTGGAGCCTGTTTCAGTCTGTGACTCCCTCTCTCTCTGACCCTCCCCTGCTCACGCTGTCTCTCTCTCTCTCTCTCCTAGAAATAAATAAAAAAAAAATAATAAAATAAAGGAATAGTTTCCCAAGCTAAAAAAAAAAAAAAAAAAAAAAAAAAAAAGTAGGATGCTTAACTGACCACGTACTGGTATTTAAATGCTGCATTAAAACATTCTTTGTCTTGGTCTGCTGAGTATGTAGCCCTCTTAACCTTCAGCACCTGATGTAACACGTCACTTGCCCTCACCCTAGCGGTAGCTCCTATTTGTATGCCCTATTCATTCCTGTACCCCCAGCGCCCAGAGCAGTGCCTGGCACACAGGAAATACTCAAGTCAATGTTAAATGAAAAGCTTAAACGATGCCAAGTGAAATACCCCAATTTTAATTTTGTCCAATTCTAAAAGAAAACCCTAAGCTTTGAGACTTAATACAAAGAGTCGAATATCCTAACCACAAATGTGAAAGACAGCCTAGATCCAGATCCAGGGAAGGCACTGGCTCCTTGATGGGCTGGGTTAATCACGTTGGGTGACTGTGATGGGCTCAAGTGTCTCCTTAAAATCCCCAAGTTGAAGTCCTAGCCCTCAATACTACAGAATGTGATTATACTGGGAGACAGGGCCCTGAAAGAATTTGCTAAGGTAAAATGAGGTCACATGGATAGGCCCTATTTGAATATGGCTGTGTGTGTCCTTTTTAAGAGAGAACATTTGGACACACAAAAAGGCACCAGGAACACACCCAAATGAAGGAAGGGCCACATGGAGAGGGCAGGGGGAGGGTAAATACAAGCCCAGGAGGGAGGCCCCACAGGAAACCAACCTGCCAGGACCTTGGTCTTGGTCTTCCAGCCTCCACACCTGGGAAAAAATAACTTTCTGTTGCTGTAACACTAGTCTGTTGTATTGAATTATGGTAAATTAGTACAGTGACCGACCTCAGACTTTTGTGCTCCCTCCACTGGCTGTTGACCTTATAGGAAAATTAGGGTCCTGGACACTGTATTCCCAAGGGCTCCTTCCAACTATGAAGTTCTTGTACTTGGGAAGTTTAAACCTTTTTAAAGAGACATGGAAGTCATAAACACAATTTGGAGAACATGGACATGGGGGTGGGAGATGTACCAACTGCATCAGCTGATTAAATTAAATTTCCTTTAGATAAATCATCCAACAATAAAATCAAGAATAAACAAGGACTTTTATCACTTACATATAATGACCAAACTGTGTAAAAA
The DNA here is from genome assembly GCA_017311185.1 of Proteles cristata cristata. Lineage (NCBI taxonomy): Eukaryota > Metazoa > Chordata > Mammalia > Carnivora > Hyaenidae > Proteles > Proteles cristata. The sequence continues at coordinate 213,366 of JAESUZ010005602.1, read as the reverse complement.
TCTTATCTAATAATGTCTACTGAAAATATCTGATAATAAAAAGCACGAATGAATAATTTATAGAATGTCCAAGGGTAGTTTCACATAAAAATTAAAATGAGACCATTTAAATATTTTAACTTATATAATCAAGTATTCAAAAAAGGGTAAGTACAAAAAAAGATAGAAACTGTAATACATATATGTATATATATAGCTCGATCCCAAAAGTCTATGTGCAGAGGTACAGACTGTTCAGTTAGTGTCACAATGGTTATGTCTGGGTCTGAACACTGGGGATTTTAATTAGCCTTTACATATTGCTATAGTTTCTAAAGTTTCTGCAATGGCTATGCATGACTTATGCAGAAGTTTCTCAAAAGGCCCTATGGAACGGAAATTCTTGATAATAATGACATCGGCGCTAAAAGTAGAAATCTTTTTGAGTCAAGAAGAAGCAAAGAGTGATGGCTGATTTAAGGGCACTGCGAGATGAAGGAGAAGAGCAAACCTCCATTGTCCACTCTTCCGCTCTATTTTCCTGGGAAGCAGAAGGGGTGGGCTGGCGCATATGCATCTGCTGAAGGGGCTGCTCTAATGCCCCTGGCAAATGCAGGGAAGTACCAGCGAGGTGTGCCAACACAGCTGGTCCACAAGGTTTTCCACAAGGGAGGAGACCCTCCTAGACCCCCGCCAAGGCCCGTGATTGCAGCTGGATTGTAGCACAGCCATCAGCGACTGCCTAAGGAGAGGGGCTACAGCCAAGGAGCTGAGTAAGCCCTACAGTCTGTCACCGACAGCCAGTACACAAATGTTCTTTCAAACAAGGTTAGACCGCTGATCCAGGGGAGTGACCGACATGGGAAGAGATGGTTTCCCAAGGAGCTCCTAGTCCCCCACCCCCAACCAGAGGTTTAGAAGAAAATACTCACACTTCCTGTAAATTCGGCAAGTCCTCAAAATCCGCAGGATCAATCTCAGAAAGTCTGTTGTAACTCAGGTTTCTGATCAAGGAAGAGCATTAAAAAAAAAAAAAAAAAAAATTAAATCAGCACGCGGCATACATGGCATACACCCCAAATTCCAGAATCTTTCTACTCCACCATCACCAGGCCCTCTCTCTCAAAACTGCTCCTATCCCATTCATTATTGTAGTAACCTCATTAATACTGACATTTACAGATCTAGCTCCTCACTCGCAACCATAAACAAGTCACTGAAAATCTCAAACCCATGAGGTTGGCTAAAGCCCAATGGATTTCAATCAGTATCATTTCACCATTTGGCAAGTTTTTTTATTTTTTATTTTTTATTTTTTTTAAATGTTTTATTTATTTCTAGGAGAGAGAGAGACAGCGCGAGCAGGGGAGGGTCAGAGAGAGAGGGAGTCACAAACTGAAACAGGCTCCAGGCTCTGAGCTGGCAGTCAGCACAGAGCCCGACGCGGGGCTCGAACCCACGAACCGCGAGATCATGACCTAAGCGAAAGTCGGACGCTTAACCGACTAAGCCACCCGGGCGCCCCAAGTTTTTTTATTTTTTAAATGACTTGAACATTTGTCCTTTAAAAATTTTTTCTTATCACCTTACCTCTTAATCTTTTTTTAAGTTTATTTATTTACTTTGAGAGAGAGAGAGAGAACAAGTGGGAGAAGGGCAAAGAGTGGAAGACAGAGGATCCAGAGTGGCTCCGTGCAGAGAGCCCAAGGTGGGGTTCAAACTCAGAAACTATAAGATCATGGCCTGAGCCAAAGTCAGACGCTTAACTAACTGAGCCACCCCAGCACCCCTCCATTAAGCAACTTTTTTTTTAAGTTTATTTATTTGTTTTGAGAGAGAAAAGGACAAAGGGAGAGAATCCCATGTAGGTTCTGCACCAACAGCACAGAGCCCGATGTGGGGCTTGACCTCACAAACTGCCAGATCATGACCTGAGCCAAAAACAAGATTCGGATGCTTAACCAACTGAGCCAACCAGGTGCCCCTCCATCTGGCAACTTTTAAAGAAATTCTAAGGCAAGCCAGTCCTCTACCTACATTAGAGTGTGCTGATCCTAATGTCCAAGGCTGAATCAGGTCCAAGGCTATTCTAAACGGCATTTTAAAAATTAATATCTTACTCAAGCATCAAATATCAAGCAGTAGTAAAGAAAAAGAGGGGTCAGGAACTGACCCTTTACTGTCTACAAATGAGTGGTTCTCAACCAAGGAAGCCATTTGGCAATATATGGAGACATTTTGAGTTATCACAACTCTGGGAAAAACGGGGAGCAGGAGGCTTGCTACACACATCCAGTGCGTGGAAACCAAGGATGCCGCTAAACCTCCTACAATGGACAGGACAGCCCCTGACAACAATTATCCAGCCCCAAGTGTCCATGGTAATATTCAGGGCGTGAGGAACCCTGGTCTAAGCAAGAACTTACAACTAAAACTCTTAAGATGCATACAGTTGAAGGAACTGTTTTGACCTTACAAGACCCTAATCGTAAGGCTATCCATGAACACGACGTGCCTAGTGTCAATGAGTAAATGCTGGGAGTGACAGTCACACAGAAATTCATGGCTAGTGTGAACCAAAGGCAGTGAAAAAACCTCACATGCGAGCAGCCTTCTTGAGAAGGCATCTGCCACAATCATTCAGCATTACATCTCTCTCCTCTCATCCCGCAGCTATCCCCTTAGAAGCATCCAAGGAGCAAGCTGGCCTGGGTTCAGTCAGCAGAGCTCTTGGGTCAGCCCTCTGCCCACAGCAGACTGACCTTCAGAAGCATAAATCCAGAGAGACACGGTCCAAATGGGACCCTGGTGCACACTATGCCTGCTCCCTGCCACGAAAATACATCCAGTCCCATGTACGGCAGGCAGATCAACATTTTTCATATGAGCTATTAATTCCACGGGCATCACTGCCAATTAACAGTGCTGCGAATCAGGAGTTTCCAGTCTATCATTTCCGTGGCACGTAAGTGGCAACTGGCTTTTAAACTTACTCCAGAGACATTCCAATCAATACTAACCTAGAGCTGATGGCCGTTTCTCTGACAACTCAAGACATTCATCTAAATAAAAATCAGACTATACTTGAAATTAATGGTACATCTGTGTTCAGGGCACAGCCTGAATTAAAAGCAATTTGTCCAAAGATTATGTTACTATAAAAACTGAAGGTGGTAATTTTTTAAACCACATATTGAAGTCGAGTGTGAGCTTGTCTGTGCTTGGGGGTATTTATGACCGGGCACACAGAAATCAGCAGGTTAGACTTGAAAAGAGAAAATCCACAAATGGAGAGAACTCCCCTCACCCAGTCAGAGGATGACAGACTGAAAATTCCTCCTCTTTTGAGCACATCATCATAAACAACAGGGATGGAAATACTTCCTCTGGGTTTAGAGGTAACGTGAGTTTACAATGTCTACAACATTCGGATCATCTGAGCTGGAGGAGCCATCAGGGGAAGACTCAGAAATCACAAAGGTAAGAGGCCTAGAAGGTGAGCAGGTCATGAGGACCGTCACACTGCCAGGTATGCCGAGGGGGTGACACGGCGGTGCGGCACGGCTGGCCTTTCAAGAAGGAGCATTTGCTCCTGTCTCCAGACACAAGGACAATGCAGATCAGTCTTCTCCATTTTCAGGAGAAGCTCAACTTCTGAAGTCTTAGGTGAAATCTTTTCAGTTCTTAAAAAAAGAAAGTAACTCTGGATGGACCAAATGTAACATATCTGCAGGCCACATCTGGACTAATGACCACAGTTTTTAACCTCACATCTGGGACACTGACTCTTCAGGCAATTAGGTTCAAAATGAACATTTTGTTTCTGGCTTATATACACGGCCAGGAGTGTGACCAGCCTCAGGCAATTAACTGGTAAATTATCTGGAATGAAATTTCTTCCCTTATTCCCCACCCCAGGAGGGTCCGTATTTTTCAGCAACGTGGTATTAGAATAAAACCATTTTTTAAATGCTTATTTTGAGAGAGAGAGAGAGAGAGAGAGAGAGGAAAAGCAAGACAGAGAGAGAGAGGAAGAGTGAGAGAGAGAGAATCCCAACTCATGATCTGCACTGTAGTGCAGAATCTGACGTGGGGCTCTACCTCACAAACCAGGAGATCATAAACCGAGCTGAAATCAAGAGTCAGATGCTTAACCAACCGAGACATGCTGGCACCCCAGAATAAAACCATTTTTAAATCATGAAACTCCTTGGTCCATCATTCTTTTAAAGAACAGACGTTTATTTAAATTTCAAAAATGTATACATTCTGCTTTTTAGATAAGGCTCCTTGACAAAGGGTCTCCTGTGAGCTAGCCTTATGAAGAAGGTGAACAGCATCCAGACCTCATGGTGAGATTCTGGTAAACGGCAAGGAAGATGAAGATACCTGTAAGTGGAAATTTAAGCTCTTACTGGGTCCGCCTGTATGAGGCCACTTTTTTGACTTTCAGTGAACTAGAAAAGCCATGGTATCAACAAATGAGTGTCAGCAGACTGGCTCTAGAAGGTAATTCTCTCAGAGGACCCATCAGCAATTACAGAGAGAAGACAGGTTGAAGCTCAGGTCCCCTGGAATGGCTTCAACATTTGGACACAGAGCTGTCCAGCTTTGAGGTCTGAGAAGTGACCAGTCCTGAAACCTGGGACAAGCTGTTGACCTTCAACTGCTTTATCAGGAAATGGGGGAAATATTAACTGCAGCCTCCTTGACAAATATAATCTGAAACAAAATCCTCAGACATATTTTCTGGTTTGCACATCTCAGCCAGATGAACTCTCAGCACTTTTTTTATTGTGATAAAATATACAAAACACAAAAACTTACCATCTTAACCACTTTTAAGTGTGCAGCTCATTGGCATTATGTACACTCACACTGTTGTGTAACCATCCCCAGCATCCATCTGCAGAACCTTTTCATCTGCAACGGAAACTCAGCACCCTGTAAACACAGAACCCCCCCTCCCCATGCTCCCCTCCTCCCAACTCTGGCAACCTCCATTCTACTTTCTGTCTCTATGACTCAGACAACTCTGGATACATATAAGTGGAACAAAAGAGTATTTGTCCTTTTGTGTATGCCTTACTTCACTTAGCATAATGTCCTTAAGGTTTGTCCATGCTGTAGCATGTGTCAGAATTTCCTTCCTTTTTAGGGCTGAGTATTATTCCATTTTGTGTACCTATATACACACAGCCTGTATTTTGTTCATCCATTCAACGGCTAATGGACATCTGAGTTGTTTCCACCTATTGGCTCTTGTCAAAAATGCTATGAGCACTGGTTTTTTTTTTTTTTCCCTCCCACCATTATTTTTTATTGAGATATAATTGACTTGTATCATTATACTGGTTTCAGGAGCACAACATAATGATTTGATATCTCAACATAATATTAAAATGGACTTTTTATTTTTATTTTTTTAAATTTATTTATTTCTTTATTTTTTTACAAATAGTTTACTGTCAAGTTGGTTTCCATATAACACCCAGTGCTCATCCCACAAGTGCCCTCCTCCATGCCCATCTCCCCTCTCCCCCTCTCCCCCCCCCACCCATCAGTCCTCAGTTTGTTCTCATCATTCAAGAGTCTCACGGTTTGCCTCACTCCCTCTCCCTACCATTTCCCCCCTTCTTCTCTCCCAAGGTCCTCCGTTAAGTTCCTCTTAACCCTCCTATATGTGCAAACATATGGTACTTGTCCTTCTCTGCCTGACTTACTTCGCTCAGCATAAAACCCTCAAGGTCCATCCATGTTGCTACACATGGCCAGATTTCATTCTTTCTCATTGCCATGTAGTATTCCATGGTATAGATAAACCACATCTTCTTGATCCATTCGTCCGTTGATGGACACTTAGGCTCTTTCCATGTTTTGGCTTAAAATAGACTTTTTAAAAACTCTTTGCCTGCTATGCTTATTAACATCACTCATTTCTCAACAACTGAAGAAATGCATTTATTCAGCCCAAGGATTGTTCAGAGAAGGGTGTGAACGCTCATCTCAGGTCAAAAGAACAATCAAAGGGTTAATTACGGGAGAGAAAATCTTTCACAAGTCCTTCTTTCAGGTGGCAGCTGACAGGCACACAAATGTAAAGCATTTCACTTATTTCTCCAAACACGATCACCCCTTACCAGCCCCAACATCTGAATGCGTCTTCAGTTGAAGGTTTCAGATTCTCCTGTCAAAACAATTCATCTGTCAGCAGGACAGATGCTGTCAAAAGCATTGCTTCACCTTTCAGTAGCAAAGAGGACTGGAAAGAAACCTCAGGGAATTTAGTTACTGCCAATTGCAGCTTTCACTAAACATTTTGTCAGCCATTGTCATAACAGAAATTTTCCCTGTTCTTGTACAAAGGGTGCGCAGATCTTCGAACAATGGAGCCCAGCCATAGATATTCTTTCAGCTAATCTGCTGAAAGATGACCGTCCGGCCCACCATTTGGAGAACCCACAAGAGGCACTTCTGTGAAGAACAGCTCAAGTTTTATCCCAGTGTTCTCTGTGTCTGAGAAGCAAGCTGTCTAACACTGCATAGCAGCAATCTGCGTGCGGAGTATTTTCCCTGACAAAGACCCCTGACCTGGACCCCGCTGAATTAGGAAGGCTAAGTCTTTAAATAGCTGAGCAATCCTCACCATTGGGGAGATCTATGCAGTTTCCTTTGGTAGCCAAGAGCCATGCGGTTACTGACATTGGCAGTGAAAGTGACTAAGATTACACAAAATTAAGAATTCAGTTCCTCAGTCATGCTAGCTATACTCTAAGAGTGCAATCGCCACTTGTGGCTAGTGGCTACCATGAGGCACAATGGAGACAGAGGACATTTCCATCACAGCTGAGATTTCCATTAAACGGTGCTGCAATGAAATCAGGCAGGAATTAATACACATTTAAAGTGAACTGGCACTTACAGAAGAAACTTGAATTTCAAAAATAAATTTGAATTTTCCAAAAATTCAAGAGCTTCCAGGTGGAGGTGGGGGGGTGCAGCGGTGCTGGGTGGTTTAAGGTTAAGTGTTTGCCTCTTGATCTCAGCTCAGGTCCTGATCCTGATCAAGGTCATGAGTTCAAGTCTCGTGTCGGGCTTTGGATGGGGTTCCATGTTGGGTACGAAGCCTACTTTTTAAAAAATGCAGTGGGGGATGGACACGGATATTAGGGCACACCAAGTTCTTAACCATCCCAACAGAGGAGAGGGCCTGGGACAATTCAATTCACGAGGAAGACACTCTTAGTAAAAATGCCCTCTAAGTGTATTTCTATGGGCTTAATCAGTATTTATATAATCTGGCCAACATCTTCCTGGATTACAACCAGAACCACATATTACAAACTTGGCAAACCCTATTCAAAGCTGGCAAACAATAATTCATTGACTCCTTGGAAGTTGAGGGATTAAAAGTTCCGTTTGCTTTCTGAGTGAGCTGCAGGGAGCTAGAAGCCCAACGACATCACTAGCACTTCATGCTCAAATACAGGCGCCGCTCACAGCCCACTACACACACACAACCTCCAGCTCGGGAGGGCAGGGCAACGCATGGCTGTATTCTTACATCAACACGAGCTGTCACTCCCAGTGGAGGGAACTGGTCCTAAATCTGGGACGCACTCTCTGGGGATTGAGGTTTTACTGTTCAGTTTGGTTGTCAGGCCAGCCTATTTCCCATTACTCAACCCTGTCTGGCCTCCTGGATGTCATGGTACTTTGCATATTTTGAGCCTTCAGATGTTTGCTAAACCGAATCATACAGCCTAGAAGAGAAGTGTGAAGCGATCCAATGAGCCATTTAAGCAAGCATCGCTGGGGGGCCCAGGACTGGCCTGGAAACCCCTTGTTTCTCCGGAGGGCCCCACCGGTACATCTCTGCTTACCTCACAAACCACGCTGCTTACTACCCGGGGATGACTCGGTGTCTCAGTCAGCTAAGCAACCCACTCAGGATTTCAGCTCAGGTCATGATCTCACGGTTTGTGGGATTGAGCCCACAGGGAGTACCCTGCTTTCGAGTCTCGCTCTCCCTCTCTCTCTCTCTCTGCCCCTTCCCCACTGGTGCTTTTACTCTCTCTCAAAATAAATAAACCTAAAAAGAGAGAGAGAGAGACCTGCTTAGAACTCCCTGGGAGTCCTGGGAAGAAGTGATCAGTCCTTTCAAATTTCAAGGGGTGTGAGTGAGGAAGAACATAAAACTTGTGAAGGTTACTTAATCCCTTAAGCTTTTAAGGCCATTTCTGCTGCATTTTTACCTTCTGAGAAATTACGTGTGGTACACATCAAGTTCCAATGAGATCACCACATTACGTTCCCTAGACCCACATTATAAGGTTTTATGAGACTAAGGGATTTCTTTTTAAATCTGCAATGTCGAAGGCTCACTGTATTTTTTCTGTTGTGATGCTTTCCCTCACTGACCAAAAGCTGCAACTGAAAAGGCTGATAATATGCATTCAAGGCTTATACTGAGAATAACAATAAAATGGCATCTTAAATTGATATTTTTTCCCTCTAGCGTCCTCACCCAAGAATTGTCTCCCTTCAGTAAGTTAAGTAGCCACACAGTCCCTAAACTGAGGCCTGGAAAAAGAAACACACTCTGCACACAGTCAAATGCAAAATCATTCAGCTATTACTTATTACATATGCTCATTCTGTTTTGTTTCATTTTTTAATATTTTTAATGTCGACTTATTTTTGAGAGAGGGAGACGGAGTGGGAGAGGGGCAGAGAGAGAGGAGACACAGGATTGGAAGCAGGCTCCAGGCTCTGAGTTGTCAGCACAGAGCCTGACACGGGACTTAAACTTGAACTCACAAACTGAGAGAACATGACCTGAGCTGAAGTCAGCCCCTTAACCAACTTAGCCACCCAGGCGCCCCAACATATGCTCATTTCATAACCTTTTGGTCATGCTGTGTTTAAGAAAGTAACGAATCACTTCAATTTTTGAAAATATTGCATCAATACATCTCTATGCACATGAGGCTTGCAAGCAACTGAAAAGAAGAGATAACACATTCCAGCCATATAAAGACCCCACAATGACTGCTTTTACTCTTAAAATCAGCGATAGAAACCAGCAAGAGACTCTGAATTCTAATGCTTAAGACAGTACCGGAGAAAAGTCACCTCTGCCTACATGTGGCAGAGGACCTACCTACATGTGCTTCTCTATCAATGGTTCATACATGTGCTACTCTATCAATGGTTCATACATCTTACCCATGGATAATTTGAATACAGGTCTACGTTTTTGTCCTCTAGCACCCAACATGTCAAGTTCAACAAACATTCATTCAATGTTTGTGTACAACATATACTGCACTGTGATAAGTTCTGACACAAATTGGGATAAGACCTAGTTCGTGACCCTATGGAATTTACAACCCAGTGGCCAGATAAGACTTGAACCAATAACTACAGCCAAAGGCTCTAATATGACAAGCATCTTGGGAATGATAGACCAGGAGTTGCCAATTGGTGTCTCTTGGGCCAAGGCAGATCGGCAGGGAAATTCGTTGGTTTCTGATTGACGAGTATTTGGAGAAACAGTTTTCAGCAAAAAAATTAAACTGCAACTTTAATCACTGGGCCAGCATTCCCGATAGCTATCAACTCCATTTATTTTTCAAGTACTCCAGGTGACCACAGGCCTCCCCACTCCTACAGTCTCACCCAAGACCTCTTGACTCATTTACACTAGCTGCCTGGCCCCGGGGAGTACTGTCATCCTCAGGATGGACACCACCAAGTCCAGATGGTGCTCAGAGAGATTAGTTGTGAGAAGAAAGGTGAATCAGGAAATGCAAGGCCTCAGCAAACCATGGAAAAACTAGAAAAGGAGTATGGTTTCTGAGAAAGAATACTGGGAAATAAGGCCAGAAAAGTAAAATAAGCTGTGGAAAGTATGAAGCTAGATCAACAAAAGGCCAAGAAGTCAGAACCTCCTAGAAAGGAGAAGGGCAAGACATGAACAGTTTTAGGGCAAAGTAGAGAGAAGTAGCCCATGTCGTCAGATCACAACCCACCACTTATGTCAAGGGTTATATAAACCTAAACAAAGCCCAGTGCCAGGCCCCTCATGACCATTAATCTACAGGGCCATTTAAAGTTGATTTTCAGAGTAGCTGCTCATCTACTCAGTCAAGAGGCCCATCTCCACTGAAAGTAATCAGCATTTGCTTTCTAGAACATCCTTTAAAGCATGAGATCCTAGGATCTGTTTTTCCTACCCAAATCTTCATTTGGCTGAAGAGACAAAATAGTGGAGTGTACTGTGGCAGTGGTCCTGGAGGGAAAGCCCACAAATATCCCGTTAAGACTCTCTTGAGAAATATGGTACATGCAACATTAATCCCTAAAGATTAATTAATTTAATTAAGAGGAGGTACTCTGGCCTCACCAGCTCTGCAGTTGGTGGATATTTCACAAAGGGAATCTGAGCGAGGAAATAGCTGCTGGCCACAGGCTGACCCTCCGACAAACCTGTCACATAGGGAACAGCACCCATGACCGCCCCAGCAGGGAAGAGGTGCCTACAGCCACCATTTGGTTTTGCTATTACAGAAGTGGCTTTGCAGAGACTTGCAAATGGGGAGCGGAGGGGAGAGGTCAAGAGTCTGGTCACCTCCTTGCTACTCTATCATCTCTGAAAAGGGATCACAAATTCGCCCTTTCAGAGAGTCCTTCAGCTCTACAGGACTTTCCAAACTCAGCATGCCCACCATGGGACCCATTCACCCTCACCGGACCCCACCCAGCACCTCAGCTTAAGGTTTCTCTCCTGAAACCCCAGCCATTCTACGGAAGAGAGGGTGGTTGGTGCCTCAGGGCCAGGCCCTCCCTGCCTCATCAATCTCTTATCCAATGTGGCCCTCATGTCCTGAGGCCCCAGGAGGTCCAGTGTGAGCGGGAGGCTCATCAATCATGAACTAGGGGAGACGGAAATGCACAAGAACCCATGCTCACCTCTGGCATCACACTTAGGGGCTGGGGCTCATTCAGTGAAAGGATGGAGGAATGGCTCTCCGAAATGAAAACCTTGCTCTACTGAAGCAGGAAACAGACTTCTGCTTCTGGACAGTTGAAACAAGAAAGGAAGTGAGGGGCACACAAATCTGGTGGATCAATGTGGAATCCTTGCTTCACCAAGAGCTCTGTGAAGTCAACCAGTGCCCTCTGGTCAGGGATTACTGTTTTCCTTTCCCAGCACGAGCCTAAAGCCCTCGGCTCCTACAAACATCTGCAGAAAGATTAGCCTCCTGAAGAACCACCATTGGCAAATGGAAGGTGTTTATTAAAAGCATGATGCATCTTTAAAATTCATTAACTTTGGTTTTACGTATGAAAGATGCAAACTCGCCATGTCCCATATAAACCTTTCTTCGACTGAATGCGTCACACAACAGAATTGTGTAAATGCTGGCCCAACCACCAACTCTAAGTGACACTGTGATCAATTTCCTTTCCCAAAACACTGAAATGATTCTCCACTTAACACTGAGTGATTTCACGCACTTCGTGTCCTCACCAAAGGGCTCTCGGAGAAGAAAATAACTGTTTTAACACAGCCCCATAAAAGAGCATACTCCTAGTCACAAGAACAGGGTGGTCAAATTCCAAGCCTGTCTTTCTGGCAGAAGGTATGGCTGAGGATTTCACCAGGATAAAGGGATAAGGAAATTCTATACCAGTGACTCTGGATTCTTCAGAATGAAACCTCTAATACTCCCATAACATATTACTTCCCGAGCACAACAGACACACATGAAAATATTCAAAACAAACAAAAAAACCCCTTCCCTCCATCTGAGTCATTACAGACCCTTCTCAATCCTCTCGTTTAGGAGTTTCCCAGAATCAGGAAAGCGTCGAGGCATTTAGTGGCTTTCTGAACCCCCATTTCTGACAATGTACTCCTTAACATGAAGCCAGTCAATGAAAATAACAGTACACAAACCTCAAGTTACAGAAACACATGCCAAAAGATAACAAAACAAAACTTTGCAGTAACTCACCTCTGTACATCTAACGATTGGGGTTTATTGTTAAAGAAAGTACAGTTGATCCTTGAACAATATGGGTTTGAACTGTGTTGATCCACTTACAGATTTTTTTTTACAGATTTTATACACAGATCTCACCTTCCTTATGATTTCTTAACATTTTCTTTTCTCTAGTTTACTTTATTGTAAAAATAGGGTATATAATTATGTCATTGGTAAGGGTTTATGTCATCAGTAAGTAGGCTATTAGTAGTTAAGTTTTGGGCGAGTCAAAAATCAAACACAGATTTTCAACTGTGTGGTGGGGGAGGGAGTGAGGTTACTATCCCTTACCCCTCCTCCATTGTTCAAGGGTCAACTGTATTTAGAAGGGTGATTTTAGGCAAATATACTTTTGGGTTACAAAAGAGCAATATATAGTAAGTTGCTTAACTGTCTCACGTTAAGAGGAGGCAAAAGGAAATGAAAGCTTTCTGTTTTAAGCAAATACATCTGTACAAACAACAGCGTACCTTAGTGTTATCAGCATCTCTTTACTCCCCTGCTCACACACACACACACACACACACACACACACACGCACACACACACAAAGACACACACACACACCTTAAGGGACAAATGGCATAAGCGAGTATAACTACCTTCCCAGGCTTAGAGCTACTCATAAGGAAAATCCTTCTGGGAAGTGAGAAGTTCCCAAGGGTACGCGCTGGAGTCCTCGATCAGCTTTCCCTGGAACGGATGTGCATCTTTCATTTTTCCAACTGAAATCATACCCACTACTCACAAATGTCTGACACCTCTTCAGGCCTGTGTAAAGCCAGAGCATCCAAAATCTATAAAGTAAGAAATCTAGGTGTACCCGTACTTACCACGACACTCTACATTATAAACAGATTAAGTGCAAGGTTCCTTCAAATATTACCAAGTTTTCAACATCATCTTCTAGATTTCAAGTATTCAAAAGTTATTGTCTATGCTTTTCCTCCCTTCCTTTCCCAGCTACCCCAAAACTTAAAAATGAAGGTCTCTCAGATACAGAGAACGGATCCGTAATATTAAGTCAGTCAAAGTAAAAAACTGACTTTACCTATGACTTTTCAAGAATACTTCCCGTTGTACTACAGGGAAGCACGTGAGTGTCTCTCACTAAGTATTTTAAAGAAAATGCAGTTTTAATGGGTCAACCTCCTGAGTAACATTGAAGGCGCTGACTTTATTAGCTAGCTTATCAACTTGGGCTCTTACCCTGTCAATTTTTCCATTGGGCTTTTTAAAGTTTATGTGGGTCATGAAATGCCTGGCTGAAGCCAAAAGGCAAAGCTTTTCTTTCAATGATACAGAGATGTCATGAAATGTTGTAAACATAAAAGCCCCTCTACATGGTTTTCCTGGGGCTGTGAAGACTTCTCTGGCCCTGGTTGCCGAATGGCTGAGAAGACACCAGGTCAAAGTGCAACAGCCGCACAGGATTGCAACATGCATTATCGTACACGGACTGCTTTCTGCTAATAAAATACGGCACTTCCTTTCCAGTGAAATTACAAGCGCAAAGAATCAAATGCATGAGACTTCCATCCTTGAACATATTAAAGTTTTACTATGGCAATGGAAAGCTGGCTGTGAACGTGATGGAGCCATAATATACTTACATTTCTGCTGCTTTTTTTTTTTTAAAATCATTCACCAAGGCGTCTAAAAAGATGCCTCATCTCTTCCACATGGTCTAGTTACTTTCAGCGAGGCCCAGTGCATCATCACAGGCAGAGGCCCTCACATCTGTGCCCTGCTCCCCTCCTCCCTGTCCCAGGACAATCTGCAGTTTCAGGTCACGGACTCCCAGAGGTGCGTCTTACAGGGTGGGTCCTAACGGTAAATTCCGCTTGCTAAGCTATACATTAACCAAATAACAAATACTGGCACCTACGGGATGGGAGTCTGTGTTTCAATTAAATCACCACCAAAGGAGATGAAAGCCCTACGAGTAACCAATCCTAAGGGACTCCCTTTCTGGTGAAAGCTTGGGACTACCATGCATGGGTAGATAACTCTGTGTGGATACTCTGTATCCTCTCTGTGTGCTAGGGAGACATAAGAGCCATTCAATTCCCACCTCAGCAGGAAATCAAGGCAGGTGGGCCACACCAAACCCAGACAGCAGCTACATAAGGCAGCTGCCCTCGGACCAGCTGGGACATCTCTGCGTTATAACATGTGTTATCCGATGAACCCGCAAGCCCCCCACCCTGCTTCCACAATCACTCCTCTTTAAGGATGATATGATCAAAGCCGACTTGGCTGAAGTCTCTGTTCAGCTTCCCAGAGTCAAATAACTCCAGCTTGGCTTCCTTCTAATGAGCTCACTACCTTTTCTCCACGGGAGAGGGGGAATCTCAGAGGCAGGGGTTGATGCCCCCCCTGCAGATGGCACACTAACAAAACTGGCATCGCTACACCCTCTTCAGTTAGAGGGTGGAGTGGTTCCCTGCCAGGAGGTATAGGAGATCAAATAAAGAATGGCTGTGGGAGTGGCAGTCGGCTCCTAAAGCATCCAGCTACAATCCCAACCTGTCCCACAGCCAACCTAAGACTCCTCAGGCTGACTCCCTTCCCCTCGCTCCCCCACACTCCTCCTAAAAGCCCTCTCCGGTCCCAGGTCCTCCCCACACGGCCACACAAGCATGACTCTGCAAAACCGGGCTGGCAACTTACTTTGCCCGCCACGCACTGGATGAGGATCAATACACCAGAGCGGGTCTGGATTCGGTTAGACTTAAGCTCGCACACGCACAAAGGGAAAACCACCCACTTTCAAACCCAGAGAGCTACTGCAGAAAAGCACCTGCACAAACCTGTCAGGGTGGTTTATAAGGTCACAGGCGTCTCAGAAAAGACCTTTTATTCCTAGGGCCATAAGACCAATGGTAGGCCTGCCACACTGCTGGTGTCAATATTTATCTAAGGCCTAGGTATTCATGATGGTATAAACCAGTCCCTCTTTCAACCTACTCATTCACATAATTTACCACTACAAAGCCCCAACACAGAGATGCATTTACAGCTTGAATTTCTTTTTCTTTCATTTCCATACTAGGAGGCTGGCTGTGGGGGCCCCGAGGTCTATGTCAGCATAATCCCGGCAGTTTGAGAATAAGGCGCTCAATGTATTTCAGAACTGCCTCTATCAAATGTCATTGCACCTGAGAACAATAAAGAGAGGGAAAAGGAAAACAAAGCGCCAGCTCCCTCCCTTCCCCTGGCATGCATGTTTTCTGCACTGCGAGTGAGCAAAGCCTAGACCTTGCAGTAAAGTAACTGAACCCCTAGAGCCACGCCCAGGCATTTCTAAGTGTGACTTACACTGCAGGATTAATCCGGCAACCAAAACCCAAAGGTATGTAATGCTCCAAGGAAGACATGTGCTATTTATTCAACAGCCTTGTCTGGTCAGCTCCAATCTCCATCCTCTTGAATCCTTTATGGAGTCTTCTTCCCTTAACCTCCAGATAAAGGCCTATACACAATTCCCCTTGCTAGGAAAAAGAGGGGATAACTAGCTATACTAATATGACCTTTAGACCTCCGAGAATAGCTGTGCACTGCAAAAACCAGGCTCAAACCCAGATTCCTCCAAACTCTCCTCCATCAAAAAAAATTTTTAATGTTTTTTAATTATATCTGAGACAGAGACAGACAGTGTGAGCAGGAGAGGATCAGACAGAGAGGGAGGCACAGAATCTGAAGCAGGCTCCAGGCTCTGAGATGTCAGCACAGAGCCCGACACGGGGCTCGAACCCACAAACTGTGAGATCATGCCCTGAGCCAAAGTCGATGCTTAAACGACTGAGCCACCCAGGCGCCCCTCTCTCCCCCCATCAAAGTCTTCAAATTCTCTCTCTGCCAAGGATGCTAACTGCAGCTCCCTCCTAAATCAGCTGTGCTGGCTTCTTCCAAGATGACACACTGCTGTGCTTCTATGGTGGGGGTGATGGGGGGGGCAACTTCAGGTTTTCATGCCAGGGAAACTGAGGCACTAAACAATGACAGCTCTCTCTCCAGAGACAAATTAAAGAATCTGCCTCCAAGCACTCCTGCAAAGCAGCTGGGAAGTGACAGACTTCTGAAGCCAGCTACCTGTGACACACTAAATCTACTTTTCTGATACAATAGACACAATTCTTCCCGAGTAGGAGGGTGTCCCTACCAAACCAAACCCCTCACTAGGATTCTGTATACTCCATGAAGCCCCAGAAAGATCATCAGACTGATATCTGCCAACAGGTTGCAAATCACTTCAGTTCCCTCCTAAGCAAAATTACAATGGCCAGCGATGAGCTATGACATATGATGCACGTGTGGTCTGTGAGGGGCCAACATTCCTACCTCTGCTCTAAATACGCCTGTGGAGTGATAGCAGGCAAGCACTGAGCCCAAAATGGTAGCAGCTGAGGGTGCGGTCCATTTTATTTTTTCTTACATAAAAATATACATGACAATTAAGCAGCCAGTATTTCCTCACACACACTTAAGTTAATAATTCACACCCCAACTGACATTCATCAAGGATCAGAAAATTTAAAGGTGGTTTGTGCAAACACTCATGTACTTGCTCTTAACAGCTGGTTTATTCAACTGATGGCTTCTGTTGCCATTAGGGGCAGGGAGTACCTCAAAATGTTATTTGTGAAGGCAGTTATGCACTACCCACGTCACTTAGCTTCTGAGTTTCACATTATCCACACTCCCCTCAGATGGAACACTTAGACAATGACAGTAAGGCAAAGATACAGGACAAAGTTATCCCACTTTGCTGGTAACACGTGTGTGTGTGTGTGTGTGTGTGTGTGTGTGTGTGTGTGTGTGAGAGAGAGAGAGAGAGAAAGAGAGAGAGAGAGAGAAATATCAGTTCAGTCTGACAGGCATGCAAATTACCAAGTGCAACTGATATTACAAACAGAGAAACAAATTTGGACACAACTTTTTTCCTGATTTTGGGAAAGACAGTTTTAAACATAATTTAACAGTTTAAGAAGCCATGAAATAATGCATTATTTATTTGGTAATAACGAGACATTCTTATAGTTTGTAATAAATTTTTAAATGGAAACAATACTTTCTCTTTATAGATTATTAAAACTCCAATGATACCAACACATGTGATAATTAATACTACTGATTTTTTTACTTCATATGATACTGAGATTTTTTTTTTTTAATCTCACTTAGCCTCACTCCCTCTAAAATCCTACCTATGTGTGTTGAGAATGGGGGCAGGAGAAGGAATCTAAGGAGCCCTTGCCAACCACTACCTGGGTATCTCCACCCTGTTGTAGGATAGAAGGATTCTCAGTTGTTCAACCACAAGTAGTTCAACCCTAGAGGAGTGAGTTGCAAAGCTGTGGACCCTCTACCAACACGCGACCCACAGGGCAGTCTATGCATCCACCATAGCTGCACAGCTGTACACACACCCATCAACCTTGTTAAAGAGGTTACACATTAACCACCACAAATCTCAAGGAAGATCCTATCACCTCCATCATCTCCACACCTTTGATATCCCATCTTTTTTTAAAAAATTTTTTAATGTTTATTTATTTTTGAGAGACAGAGCATGAGCAAAGAAGGGGTACAGAGAGGGAGACACAGAATCCAAAGCAGGCTCCAGGCTCTGAGCTGTCAGCACAGAGCCCGATGCAGGGCTTGAACCCATAGATGGTGAGATCATGACCTGAGCTAAAGTCAGACACTTAACCGACTGAGCCAACCAGGCACCCCCTTTATTTATTTTTTTTTAAAAAACAGAGAGAGACAGAGCATGATATCCCACCTTTGAAAGGGCTTTCTGAAAATTGCTACCATGAAGTTTAAAATATAAGCATATGGGTCCACTTTCTTATTTTTGTTTTTAAGAAACGGCTCTTTCAGGGGCACCTGGGTGGCTTAGTGGGTTCGGCGTCCGACTTTCGCTTGGGTCATGATCTTGCGGTTCGTGGGTTCGAGCCCCGCGTCGGGCTCTGTGCTGGCTGCCAGCTCGAGCCTGGAGCCTGTTTCAGTCTGTGGCTCTCTCTCTGACCCTCCTGCTCACGCCTGCCTCTCTCTCTCCTAGAAATAAATAAAAACAAAAAACAAAAAAATTAAAAAAAAAAAAAAAAAGAAACGGCTCTTTCAGCAGGTGCAGTTGATCCCTCAAAGGCATCAACTGAATCCCCAGGAGGCAGAAAGTAACACCACACCCAAAAGATGTGTAGGACGGCCAACCGGTGGTTATTTCTACAAGTGTGTGTGGACAGATGTTTCAGGGAAACCATGCCTGGGATAATTCACACAGCAGAGAAGCCAGTGGTCACTCACACTCAGTTTGGAAATTAACAAACACTTATTCAGCACAGGCTGTGTGCAAGGAATGGCCCTGGGTTCTAGGACCATGCAGTAGAAGCTGGCCTCTACCCACAAAATGTACAACTGGGAGGGGAAGACAGATACCGAGGAGGTAACCAGAGATGTACTCTAAAGACTATCCCAGAATAAGATAGCAGACGCCCTTGACTGTGTGTTCTAGGAAAGCCCTCTGAGGAAATGTTTAACCTCAGACCGGAAGAGAAAGATGAGTCACGGAGGATGAGACCACAGGCAAAGGCTTCCAGGGAGGAAAAGGCTCAGCTGGGGAAGGAACTACCTAGTCCTATCTGGGCCAGAGCTCAGAAGGCTCCAGGTACTGAGCCACCAGAGGAGGGCAGGAGGAAAGGGTTCTGGGGCTTGGAGGCCAAGGGACTCATAGTTGAGCCTCAGAGAGCCCAGCGTCCAGGGTTATGGCCCTCAAACTTAAGACTCCAAAGCCAAGTCCCCTTTAGTTTTAAAACGCAGACTCCCAGGCCTAGTGCCACAAATTCAGACTCCAAGGTCAATGGAGTAGTTAGAAAACACCTACTGGCTATCTAGAGGACTAACCAGGGGCCAACCGTGTAATCCCTACTTCACCTGTTTAGAGATGGCCCACTGGCCTGTCTACATTAGTGGATTGCCAAAGATGATGCTGTCACTTTTTTCACAAGCTGTACCTACAGGCCATCTCTCAAGGTACCTCCCACCACTGGGAATCCTCGCCTCTATCTATGCACTTGGCTCTTCTAGGGACTTGAGTAAGAAATTAAAAACAAAAAACAGAGACTGTTCCTCCACCTCAAGCCTAAGGCTCTAAATGCTTACAGAGATTCAGCATTAGCCCCTGAATAACTCAATGAGCCCCTCTCCCTGTGGTTTCTTGTTGTAAAGGAAACCATGGCAAGGCCTCAGCTTCCTTTCCCATTAAAAGCCACCAGGGCCAGCGTTTTCAATTAGCTGTGTCAGCCCACCAGCCAAAGCCGTCCAAGTTCAATTTGTCTTCCCTCCCCCAGCTTCCGGTTGCCACCAAGCACTTCACACCTCCCTATTGTAAACCCGTCCAGAGCAATTACCCTGCCTGCCTTTGGACAGCCTCAGTACTGCATTTCTGCCTAATTTATAGCTGCAAAGCTCTGTCAGCAAAGGAAGGCTTGCCCTGGAGCAGAGGAAATGCAGAGAAAATAGTCTGATCTGGCTATAAACGTGCACACATAGCAAGTTTCCTGAGGTTACAGATGGGCAAATTCCCCCATTCTCCTGGTAGAGAACTCTGTGTAATGAGCTCCCACATAGACCCCAGACTCTGGATTCACTGCAAGAATAATCACTGCTCTGTTCTCTAACATTTCCTCCTCTGCCTGGGATCACAAACTGGTAGGGGGAGGGACGAGTAAGTAAATCAAATAAACCCAGTAAGTACCGCCCATTACATTTCTACCTGCAGATCTGGTTAAAAAAAAAAAACAAAAAACTTCAAAATGAAGTTTCTCTCCCTAAGTTGCTCTTCAAAGAGTACAAGAGACAAAAGCATGTCTAGCTGGGGAAACCCCAAACCATCCAAAATTGTCCCATCTATCTCTTTTTAAATGACCCAGTTAAAAAGTGGGCAAAGAATCCTGACATTTCTCCAAAGATGATCTACAAATGGTCAATAGGCACATTAAAAAAACATTCTGCCTCAGCAGAGGCATTAGTAAAATGCAAATCCAAACCACAAGGAGTTGCCACTTCACACCCACTAAGATGGCTACCATTGAAAAAGACAGACTGGTGACCCTGGGGACAGAGAGGAAACTTCACAGGCCTGCTGAAAGTTAGTCTAGCAGCTCCTCAAAAAGTAGAGCACATCTACCCTATGATCCAGCAGTTCCACCTTAGGCATGTATACACCCCAAGACAAAGGAAAGCATGCACTCGCACAAAAATCTGCACACCAATGTCACAGTAGCATTATGCACAAGAGCCCCAAGTGGAAACAACCCTGACTCCACAACTCATGTTGTGTATCAACAGATACACAAAATGTGGTATATCCATACAATGGAATATTATGCAGCCACAGAAAGGAAAAGTGCTGATACATCCTACAACATCAAAGGACCTTGCTAAGTGAAAATACCTTGGAAGTGAGAGAAGTCAAACACAAAAGGCTGCTATTATATGATATGGTTTACATGAAATATCCAGAATAGGCAAATCCAAGGGAGGGGAGGGAAGGAGGAGGGAGGGGTAGCTCGTGGGTTCCGGGTTTCATTCTGGGGTGATGAACACGCTCTGGAATTAGTGGTGGTGGCTGTACAGCTCTGTGAATCTACTGAAAACCCTGGATCTATCTAAAGGATGTTTTGTTTTTTTTTTTTACAGAATTTGAATTCTATCCCAATAAAGCTTTTTTTTTTTTTTAAGAGGAAAAAAAAAAACCCTGCTGCCTTATCAGGCTCTCAAATTTCTAAACTGAAAATGCCAACTGTCTACTTCCATACCACAAAAATGCAAGAATACTTTTTCAAACGCTAGTAAATAAATGGAGCACAGGCCAGATATCCAGATTCTGGGTGGTAAAGCCATGACACCACCTTCCAACGTCCCTCCCACGAGGTCAATCCGTCCTGCTTCCTATACTGTCCTGAACTCACGACGACAGCTCTGCTCGTGAAAAACACCACAGGTGAAAAACCTCAGTTGAAGTATACCTTCCTGCATTTTTCTCTTCTTCTGAGTAACTATTTAACGAGGCTGTGGAAAGCAGGGGTCTCAATGCCAGCCGTTCAGAAATAAGAACAAGCCAGAAAGCAGGAAAATGTCACTACAATGCGGAGAAAATACATGAGTCAGATTAAGATGAAGACCTAATTGATGCAGGTGTAACCCCAGGCAGGTCTGAGAATCACAGCGTTCTATTTCTGGAAGGTTGGAGATGATACATTTCCATTTTAGAAAGTACGTTGACACTCACTGAAAGCAGATATAAATGCCCAATGCCTCCCGTGCTCCACCTGTCCACAGGTATGCTGGTCCTCCCTGGCCAAGAGCACATGCCCTAAACCTCCAAATGCTGTCCTCCTCGCCAGCCAAGAGGCAGTTAACTGGGAAGTCCGAAAGTCTCATGGGGCCTGGATGCTAACCAACATCACAGAGATTCCGGTTCTTCCCCTTGTGCAATCAACTCCTTTCACCCGACATCATTCACACTTGGAGAGTGCAAAGTTCACTTTGATATTGGTGGCTTTCTCACTTTGTAGCTTTTCTGGCAAGTGCCCCTTGGCCTGGCTGTTCATTAATATATAATCAGAACATTAAAAGCATTGTTTCACCTTCTAGGGAGTCTGTGCCCAGTTTAATAAAGCTGACATTGTGCCCAACATGGGGGAACCATCTTGCAACTGGCAGAGATTTCAAAGATGCACAAACTGGAAGGTACGTATATGCATGCACGTGTACACACACACACACACACACACACACACACACACTTAAGTATTTCACAAGAGTTTTTGCTATTCCTACACAGCAAAGGGATAAGATTAAAATGTTTATCTTACCAGAAAAATTGACCTGGCACTTCTTTCCTTTTAATCCTTTCCAACACCGAATTGCTTCTTACCTTTAAAACCCTTCCAGGAAGCAGTGATAGACTGGGTAAAAAAAAAAAAAAAAAAAAAAGACCGGTGGATGAGAAGGGAAGTCTAAGCGCCCGAGAGACGGTCTTTGAGAGCCCTGGTTAGCACGCTACTTTTACTTTTCAAGTTCGACACACACAATGGCAACTCACTTTCAGGACCATGTTTACTTTGCTGAAAGCCACACTCTAAACATGGCCTCGTCTGTAGAAGGCAGGCAGCTTAGAGTCCAACCTTGTTTATGCTCCAAGGAGGTTTGACAGAAAAACCACATCAATTTGTTTTAAAATAATTTCCATTTGCTGGAAGCTGTTCCTGAAGGGTTCTCCGCCACGCTAATCTGCTCTGATTCCGACCAGCTGTAGGTACCGGGCGCGGTGGCCACAGACAGGGTGGCACAGGCAGGCTGGCTGTGCAGGGCGCTCCCTCCAGAACACATCACCGACTTCGGTTGAAGAAGAACACAAAGACATTTCCTAGTTCAGAGTCAGAATGGGTCACATGCCAGCACAGAGCACAGTCTTTGAGGCAATGACACTTGGCTGGGAGAGAGGCTTTTCAGACTTTGGAGATCACATCACCTCTACTTGTCAGGGCTATGTCTCTGTGTTCAAGCCCAAAGGTTACAGCTCGGGGCACGAAGACAATGTATTTGGCTAACTAAGCATCAGAGAATAAAAAAAGGAAATGTCTATGAGTAACATATATAAAGATCCTCAGCCTCATAGTCCAAAGAAATGTGCATTAAAATAAGCCAATGTAATTTTCATGTATTAAACTGGTGTATGGTTACAGAAAAAAAACAAAAAAAAGGCAGCATCGAATGTTCATGAGGGTGTGGAGAAAATTTCATGTGTAAATTGGTGGCCTCTCAGAAGTAGCAGTGCCAAAAATCTTAAGAAGTTGTATACCCAAAGCAATTTGAATTTAGTAACTCAGCCTAAGGAAACATGAAATGTACAAACATGTATTTATTAGGATGTTTACTTCAGTTTAGGAAAAAACTTAGATGCCCAATATCAGAGAAGGTTGAATTATGACTTAAACTGTTTTTCTTCATCTCTATTTGTTTTGAGAGAGGGAGAGAGTGCAAGGAAGCAGGCTCCACGCTGTCAGCATAGAGCTTGACACACTGCTCGATCTCATGAATCGTGAGATCATGACCTGAGCTGAAATCACAGGCAGATGCTTAACTGAAAGAGGCACCCAGGCACCCCTTAAGCTGTATTTTTAAAAATGTTTAAAGTTGAAGAAAATATGATATCGAGTCCAAAAAAAATTAGAAATGCATAGTGACCTGAATTTTCTATTAAAAACTACAACTCAAAATAGGTATTCAACCACAGACATTATATTCAGACACCTCAGTGATAAAATTTAGCACTGGATAATGAGATAAGTACTCTTTTTTGTTTTGTAGTTCCGCCTTTATTCAGTAAACATGACTACCATGTGTTACCAGAATATCAAAAGTAATTAAAATACAGGCATAGTAACTAGACTGCAGGCCAACAGCACACAGCCCCATTAACATGAAATCATGCTCGTTGACATATCACAACTTACTGGGTATAAAAGGGCTTCTGACACACGCAGAGCCCAGGATCTCAATACCATGAGGACAGACATTTGAGGCAGAGCTCACTGAACGTAGCTTTCACACTACCTCTTGTTGGAATCTCCAAGAGACTGCCCACACCTGACATCCAAGCAGAAAGGAGCCAGATTTAGAAATCCATCAGCCCAGGGGCGCCTGGGTGGCTTAGTTGGTTAAGCGTCCGACTTACGCTTAGGTCATGATCTCGCGGTTCGTGGGTTCGAGCCCCGCGTCGGGCTCTGTGCTGGCTGCCAGCTCGGAGCCTGGAGCCTGTTTCAGCCTGTGACTCCCTCTCTCTCTGACCCTCCCCTTCTCACCCTGTCTCTCTCTCTCTCTCCTAGAAATAAATAAAACATTAAAAAAAAAAAATTAAAAAAAAAAAAAAAAAGAAATCCATCAGCCCAAAGTCTCCTGCCATGGAAGCTTTTATAAACCTAACTTGCTAGTTTGGCCTAAACCCCTGAGGGCAAGGTAACCTGCCCTTGTGTTCTTACAACTTGCTCCGGTCAAGGACGGCAGCCTTTTCCCCTGCTGGCAAAGATGGAGAAAAATGACCTTGGCCTGACCATCCTTTTTGTCAAAGTAGAGGTCTTAGGAAAGTCAAGAAGAGCCAAGCAACCCAGACCAGCTGCCTGGCCGGGGCTCAGCATAAACTGAGCAGAATAACCACAAGGGGAAAGGTGTCTAGACAGCTTCAGTCTAGGTAAGAAACAACTCTTCCCTGCAGGGTCAACCCTCAAAACAGCAGACTCCAAACATTAGCTCCAGGAAAAGAGCGGATGAGAGACCATGTTGACAGTTGGGAAATGCACTATGGACTCCCTCGCCAAACACAACATGAAAGAGAGCAGCCGAGTCCAGCCCCCCTGCCAAGGAGAGCCACCCGAGGTCCAGAAGGGAAGCGGCACCAGGGACCCCATGTGGGAGACAGGTCACATTCAGCGTTTAAAATGGGCAAGAGGTTCAGTAAGAACACGGGGATATGGGATTTAGAGCCACCTTCCCACAACAGAGGGACGAACAGCCCCATCAACCCCTTAATGTGGCTCGGAAACTGCCTATCATCTTTCAAAACCAACTATTTTTTTTTAATTTTTTAAAAAATGTTTTATTTATTTCTGAGAGACAGAGAGAGAGACAGACAGACAGATAGCGTGAGCAGGGGAGGGTCAGAGAGAGAGAGAGAGGGAGCTACAGAATCTGAAGCAGGCTCCAGGCTCTGAGCCAGCTGACAGCACAGAGCCCAACGCGGGGCTCGAACCCACGAACCTTGAGATCATGACCTGAGCCGAAGCCAGACGCTTAACCTACTGAGCCATCCAGGCGCCCCCCAACTATTTGTTTCTTACTCGTTTCCATTTATCTCAGTCTCTCAACACTAATATGTGGTGGGAAACAGAGGAAACTGTACAGAACAGACAAGGTATATTTACAAAACTTACAGAAAGATGAGCCCCCGGGAGGCCTAAATTATCCTAAGTGCTTAGAAAACATCTTTCTATAGGATTTATAGGCCCACATAACACCAATGGCTCTATCGACACCGACATAACGTCTGCCAGATTCTGGCCATACAATGGTATTAGACCCAAACCAATCCCTGCTTTCAGGCAGCTTACAGATGAGTAGAGGGAGTGAGGGAGCAGCCAACTCCTCGCTTCCGCATAGAGCACTGCAGTTCTCAGGCAGAATTCTAACCCGGAGGGAAGGTTAGGAAGGAATGGTTTCCAGGAGAGGTGACTGGCTAAGGGCTGAGTATGCAATGCAAAGAAGGAAGAACATTTCTCCGGGCAGAGGCGAAGAGCGTGAGAGGGACGTGCAACAGGCAGTAATCCAAGGGCATGGAAAAAGTCTCCCGTGGTGGCCAGGGCACAGGGATCCACGGAGGAAGAAACAATGAATGCTGGAGACGGGGGTGGACGGCCAGAGCATTAGGCAGCGGGAGTCACGTGTTCCAGTCTGTGACTCCACAGGCACCCGGTAGCTGGCAGGGGCTCGGGGAGGGGTGAGCAAAACAGATAGGAGACAAACCTCCCCACGCCCCCTAAAATCTGCATGCCGCAATGAAATAATAGAGCAGAAAAGCTGAATATAAAATTTATCATATAAAACCACTGAGGAATTCTCCCTTTCTTCCTTCCAGCTCTCTGCTGAGGTCTTTTCTTTCTTTCTTTCTTTCTTTTAAGGTGAAGGGTGGGGGCCAGTGGACCATGGGGGGCTCCCACAGTCTCCCAGGACCACAATATGTATCTCCCAGGGCTGCAGAACCCAAGGCATGCCAAGGATTTCAGGCAGAGCATAAACTCCATCGGCAGGCTAAACTGTTTATATGTTCTTGAGTTAAAAATACACCACTCAGGTCAGCATTAACACCAGGGCTTTATCACCAAGGCTGTCTGTGAGCTGGTTACACATGGCCCGCCTCGGCCTCGCCCGACTTTTAAATGTGCCTCAGTCTACAAACTGTCTAATGATACATCAGGGAGATTATAATAAAGCCACCAAATATACACGCATTTGAGAAAAACACTTTCCAAACCCAAGGATACTTTACTGTTTATAAATAGTTTACTTTTTTGATCCCCGAGCATATAATATTCGCAGTTGCTCCAGAAACCAAAGAAACAGGGAACGGGAACACAAACCACAACCTAACAGAAACAATAAACAACAGATGGTGAGACATATGTGCCTGCTCCCGCCCCCTTCACCAAAGGGGCACACCAAAAATGGATTCTGACACACAAGGCTGCCAACGAAGAGGCACGCTCTTCAAGATCACAGTTGAGAGACCATTTATGGAGCACGGGCTGAAAGTGTGTTAGGTGCTGTAGGCCCCAAGAGTTGAAGGACCAATCCCTGGCCTCAAGGAATCCACAGAAAGGGAAGACAAACACAAGAAAACCAACAATACTGGTTTTTACCGTATTCTTTTTTTTTTTTCAATTTTTTTACTGTTTTATTTATTTCTGAGAGAGACAGAGAAAGGCAGTGTGAGCAAAGGAGGGTCAGAGAGAAAGGGAGACACAGAATCCAAAGCAGGCTCCAGGCTCTGAGCAGCTGTCAGCACAGAGCCCGACGTGGGGTTCGAACCCACAAACCATGAGATCATGACCTGAGCTGAAGCCAGATGCTCAACTGACACAGCCACCAGGCGCCCCTCCCGTATTCTTTCTAAACACCCGCATGGAGAGGCAGGTTTGAGTTTCGGCTCTGGCAATCGCTAGACCTTGGGTAAGTCACCCAAGCCCTCCAGGCCTCGTGTACCACACAGAGGGAACGTATTTCACAGAGTTAAGATGATAATTACATTAAAGGACATGATTCCTGCTGCAAAAATGTCAACTGCTATTACTGCTATAGTTGTGACAGTGATAGCTCACCTTCTGTAAGCTTCTGTTATGTGTTAGACCCTCCTCTGCAAGTTATGAATTATTTCACTTTTGCCCTTATGGCAAGGTTAGCGAGGTGAGCGTTACGATTATCCTCAGTTAACCTAAGAGGAAGTCAAGTCAGAGGGACGCTAACTGTCTAAGATCACCCAGGCAGCTTAGACTCCAGAGCCATCCCTCTGGCCATTGTGTCACTTAACAACATGGCTGCTTCATCCCCACTGCCACCGCTCCTCGCAACCACACAGGGCAAACCAGGCAGGGCTTTGGAGACCATGAGGATGCGGCAGTTTCTCCCCCAGCAGACCCTGAAACGCTGCACTGTTCTGGCCTTTTCACTGCTGAACCTGGCTTAAACTTCCTTGGAGTGTTCAAGACAAATGCTTCAATAAATCCTGACTCAAGTCCCATTTGTCTTAACTCGGGATTCTAATTGGCTGATGTTTACACACAGTTTTTAAAATATCATGTATCACAAAACAAAGAGGAGGGTCCCCGTAAATACGTGTGGCTGTCATGTTGCTTTCCATACATGGGCATGTCTATTTTAGGCATCACAATCTCATGTCCAGGGATTCTGCCAATTTCACCTCAATGCTCATTTTTTTCTCTAAAACTCTGACTAGAATTTTCCAACTACACTGTAACTTTAAGCTTTTGTGTTTCTTCTGCATTTAAGAAGAATGCCGTTTCCCAATATATAACTCCCAGATGTAGAATTCACAGATGATTCATCTCGCAGAACAAGTGTTCAGAGATATCAGCTCCAAATAGAGGAAAAACTTGGAATTCCCTTCTCCCTCAAAATAAGAACTCGCCTGGATCTACTCTCCGCAACAAAGTTTGTTTTCAATTATATTTCCAAATTCTTTTAACAATAACTGCATGGCGTCTGGCACCAACACATCTGATTCTTTGAAGTGGTTCTCAAGCAGAAGGGAGAAAATAAGGAGAAAGGGGAGAGGAAGGGAGGACCATCCATAACTTTTCTTCTCAGTCAAACATTTTCTCCAGGAGTTCACCCCGACATACAAAATCAGACAAACCAGGGGTGCCTGGGTGGCTCGGTCAGTTAAGCATTCAACTCTTGATTTCAGTTCAGGTCGTGATCTCATGGTCCCTAAGATTGAGCCGCGTGTCTCACTCTGCCTGGACACCATGGAGCCTGCCTGGGATTCTCTCTCTCTCTCTCTCTCTCTCTCTCTCTCTGTCTCTCTCCCCCTCCTCCACTCAAGCTGTCAAAATAAATACTTTTTTAAAAAATCAGACAAAACACAAGCTGTGACTTTGCACTGAAGGTTCGCAAGGAGCCCTCACCTCTAAAACTGCCCCTTTACACATCAGCTAATGCTGGATGGGAAAACAGAGCTTCAGCACAAAGAAAATGGCCTTTGACTCCTTACATCTAAATTCCAGAAACACTTCTGTTAAGTCCTCCACACAGGTCAATTAGGAGTAATCACACTTTGAAAGTAAACATCAGAAGCCCTTTACGAAACACTGGTAACGTGGGATCCTTTCCGCCCAGAAAAGATGCACCAAGCCCGGAGAAGTCAAGTCACGGGGCAATAAACAAAGAATTACCAGGCGTCCCTTGGTACATGAATCTGAACAATCCCTTCTGCTTTCAAATCTAACTGGAGGAAAAAGACAGGGATGTGTGAAAACTTACTAACCTGAAGACTCTGCAAGTCCTCTGAGAGAGGACTAGATATGTAAATAATGAGTAAATGAGGTCAAGTGAAAAAAGAGAATCTTCCCAAGGATAAGATTATTTGGTTTATTTTGATCTCAGAAAGCACATGAAAAAAAGGCCATTTTTAAGTCTTAAAAGAGGAACAGTTAAAAAAAAAATCTATTTCTTTGGACTATTTCCTTTGGTCCTAAAGTAGTCCCCTAATTCCTGTTAAACTTCTGTCAAGAAGTTCCAAACCACTAATTGTGTCTCCAAGTTCATTGCATTTTAGCTGTATCCCCAAACAAGGTTCCAAATTCCAAGGATTTGTTCTACAGAAAAAAGAGGAAAAAATCCAAAGATTCTACCTCATGACAATTTACATGACAATGAAAGCACTAATAAACTCCATGTGGAAGAAAGGGAGATGGTCACAACACAGAAACTAAAAACTTCTAGATTCTGCACCGTAGATAAAGTCTTTTACGGAGTCCAATTTTCAAGAACAGCATCTGAGCAAGAGGAAACTAATTAAAATACAGGCAGATGGGTAGCTTTTTTGGTATTAACCCAACCAAAAAAAAGAGGGGCAGACTCTGCAATTGGGAGAAACTGAGCCACGGAACTCTAGAGATGAGGCTGTTGGCTTTCTACCTTGAAAGGCACACACAAACCATCTCCTCGTAAGAGAAAAGCTACTCTGATATCTACCATGTTCCCACCATGGCACACCGGCTCAGAAAGGACAGAGAAGGTGTGTGTCACTACCCTTCCTTTGGTGATTACTACTGAAATCCGTCACAGGTCACAGATGGCCCATCTAGAAATGGAAGGCAGTTCATCAGCATCATTTACAGCTTCACTTACCCTAAGTATGCACGGAAGGCCTGTCTGAGATGCTGCCCGCGGTGGCCCCAAGAAAATCAGAGATAAGCAACTCTGGAAAAACATGCCATTCATTTATGTGCCTTTCTTGATCAGAAGCGACATCGAAGATCTAAAACAGGTTTGCATTAGCTTCTATAGTTTTGAGTTTTTCCAAAGTGAAAAAAGAGGCAATAGGTCAAAGAAAGAAATACCATGGAATATCTGTTCTGCTTCAACAAAACCTGAAGGCTTACTCATGAGAATCTCCATCACACCCTTTTTCCCTTTGCCACCCAAGGTATGCATCTGAGGATTTCACTCAGAATCTCCAAACACGCAAAGATGACGTGTAAGTAAATATGCTAGACACACACATCAGTTTTCTAATTCTTACCGTCCAATGAATAGTAAGCTTATTTACTCCCTCTTTGCTTCAATTAGGATATGGAATCATAAACCTGAAAATAAGGAGTCAGAGAAGTCATACATCCCTTTATAGAAAGTAAATTAATTATTTAGCCCAAGGTCATGCTGTCAATCAGGGGCAGGGCTGAGACAAAACCCCAAGGTCTCCTGATACCCAGCCATGGGCTATTTTTTCAGCCTACCACATTTCTGCCTTCATAGTTTAAGAAAGTGAATGTTACCTTTCAGTTCAATAATAGTTTTTATCCCTTTTTGGTCATGAACCGCTTTATGAAGCTTCAGGAAAATGTAGCCTCCTTTCTGTCCAGTAAGATGTACCGAATTCCGAGATTTCACATGTACCCCTCCCCCCAACAAATAATATTTGAGGTCAGCCAGTCTTTATTTTAGGACAGTCTGGAATTCGATATAATTTAATTATTTCTAAGTAGGGTTTCAAAGGAACTTGTGAAAGAACCCAAAAAAGTCCCCAAAAGAGTTCCGGATTTTTCTCCTGGGCAAAGCACAGCCCCTGGTGAAGTCAAACCCCCGTGGACAAGAGTCCTACACAGACACCACCTCTGAGGAAAGGTTTGGAGGAACATGGGATGGGCAGGCTTTCACAGCTACAGAACATTTCAGTTTGCTTCCTGGATCTCCTGTCCTCTGAAGACAGAAGGCAGCCCCATCCCCTCTGAGCTGCAGCTTCCACGTCAACAACCAACTTCCTGGATGCAGAGAGCTACTGTGGCTGTTTATAAGTTTTGCAAGCACTGGGGAGTCTGTGTGCCAGAAACTCACACCAGCCCAGATGGAGAGAGGAAATCACTGAGCCACCCCCGAAATGAAAAGCAAAATGCAAACTAAAACGTAGGCAAGATGCATGGCCATGGACCAAGGTACAGCACTGCTGAAATCGGATGGAAGAAAGTAATTCTCCCAATTTGCGGAACAAATTAAACGCAGAAATTTCTCATTTGTCAGTCCCCATCCCCCATAGTTTTCTTAAAGCCTTTGGCATGTGCTTCCACTTTTATAAAAGTAGAATCCGCGGTAAGATGGCATCTAATCAAATATCATATAAATTTAATTAAGCTTAATATATCCATGAGTTTAACCTGACCACAGTGGACAGCTTTAAAAACCACTGACCACTCCATAATCAAAATGGA
Organism: Proteles cristata cristata; assembly: GCA_017311185.1. NCBI lineage: Eukaryota > Metazoa > Chordata > Mammalia > Carnivora > Hyaenidae > Proteles > Proteles cristata. The sequence continues at coordinate 182,261 of JAESUZ010005602.1, read as the reverse complement.
ATTCAATTTTCACAAACAGAATATGGAAATAATTCCATAAACCATGGTAAGTGAACAGAACTTGGGGGAACTACTTAACTCCCATTCAGATTCCTAGGTAAGCGGCAGTCAGCTTAAAACCTAAGAGGGTCTCCCAAATAACAACGGTGGCGCAGACTGAGGAGACATTAAACTATAGACAAAACCAAACCAAACCAGTCTGCAGCTGCTCGAAGAAAAAGCTTTTTCAAATCTGTGTGAAGTTGAAATCAAGCACACAGGGTTCCAGGAACCTAGTTCTTTGCTTTTGGAGGATTTTCTTACAGGGTGCCTCTAACTCTATTTAAAGCAGCCTCAAGTAGCCACAGCTGGAGGGTCAGGCCTTGCAAAGTAAACAACAGTTAACTCAATTCTGACTCAAGACTTAACTACAACCAACAGCTAATTACCCCTCTGTTAACCAACAGTATCTGAAATATCACTTTTAAAATTATGCTTTTGAAATTATGTTTGTTCACTAATGGCTTCCAATCAGCAATTAATCGCATAGTGAGAACATCCCAATGAAGAGCTACATGGGGAGAGAACACAGTTCATCAGAATTGCACAATTGTGGCAAAGGACTCTAGCAGAAAAGCTTATAGGCACCTCCCGCAAGAAGGGGGGAAAAAACACCTCTATTCCAAGAACATATAAATTCAGAGCACACACAACATGTGCTCAATAAACATTCTGTAAATATAGCTTAACCACAGTTCCTTTCAGAAAAACACAATTAAACAGTGATTTTTTTAAAAAAATTGTTCAAATTCACCTTTCTTAAAACCACCCTATAATAAACCGATGATATGTGATTTCTATCTCAATAAAGCTGTTCGTAATAATAATAATATTAACAGCCACATGCACACATGAAATTATATATCTGGATTTGTTTCCAAAAAGCAAGCAAGGGGAGAAGCGTATTGAGGTATAGTTCAGACCAGGGGAGCCATGACTTGTTAACTGTTGAAGCTGGTGGGCGATACTGAGAGTTAACCACCTATATAGACATCTGCTATCTCCATAAGAAAAAAGTAAAAACAAAAACAAAAGCACTCTAAACCAACAGAAGCAAGTTCATCTATTTAAAGTACTTGGCTGCATATTCGTATTTCTTTTAATCAGACTTTCAGATCTTCTTACAAGAAAAAGCAAAGTGCAACAATGTACTCACTCCCCAATCAACTGGTTGTAGTCACTGCACAGGCAGGCAGAGCTCAGCCTGTCAATTTCTTTCCATCCAACCCAAGTGCTAATGCTTGAGACACAAATGCTTTCAAAGAGCTCTGCTGCTATAAGGTTTGGAACTAAAGTGAGATTGCCTGTCGCCAGTTCGAAAGTCCTCAAGCCTTCTCAGTGTATCTAACAGACTATCAACAAGTAGGTAATCCAGCCCCACAGAGAATTTATCAGTGAAACATATGCCCTAAAATAAACGGCAAGTTATTTGAATGATGGATTATAAATCGGTAAAAGGAGCAAAGAACAGGAAGTGAGAGGGGGCACTTGCCTCTATTATTACCTTCTCAACATCTAGATAATTTTGCTTGCTGGATAGACCCTCACTCATTTCTTCCTAATAATGAGACCCTGTGGGGGGGAAAAAAAACCCTGCAGATCTCAGAAGATTAGAGACTTGTGCACCACAAAAGTTGAAAGAAAAATCAATGCAAAGTGCTTAAAATGAGACAGGCCATGCTTCCTTTAAACTCTCTGAATGCCACCTTTTGCCAACACAAACTGAACAAGCAGTGATTGGAACCTGCATCCTGGTTCATAAGGAAACCAAGATGTATTAGGACTTGCAGAGATGAACGGATTGGTTGTTCACACAATGGGCTTTACCGGTTATGCTAGATTAAATAGTAATAAAGACACCAACAATCGTAGCCGTTCATGTGGGCAAGGCTGTGAATTGTGGCCATTCACTGGGGAAGGGACCCAGGCACAGGTGCAGAAGGAGCAACAGCAAATGGCTTTTCAGGTGGCATCCTTGCCAGATTCCTCAAATGACCCTGTGCTCACCACCCGTGTCCCCGTACAATACAGCTGCAAACAAACCCAAACACATGAAAAATGTGAAGGTCTCCAGCTCTCTGCATGCAACCCAACAATCAGCTCTCCTCGCCCCTCCTCCACCCGCAAAGAGAAATGGGTACAGTGCAGGATTCTGCTGGCCCCAAAATTTGTAATCTAACCCCCGTCTGGAGGAGTGCACCTGCATTTTTCCGAGCTATTGACCAAGAGGCGCGACCAGGGTCTCAGTAGGGATCAGTTTCAATGAAACCAGGGAAATAATAGGATAAAATTATTAGTAAAAGGGCCTCTCACCTCTGCCTCCTTCACACACCCACCTCCCAAAGGACAGAGCTGAATTGACAGAAGTATTTGTACAACTGGAATACATTTATAAACCGCCTCAATAATTTTTGCTAATTGCATAATTTGTATAATTTGCTGCAACTGTTCACAGCTTCCCACCAGGTTACTCTGCGATTCGCAAGGGCACGTAAAGTTTTGCTTGTTTCACTTCGTGCCTATCACCACAGACTTCATGGGAGAAGGCCAAGTGGGATGTGAGCTCTGCCGCGCCTGCCCACTCCACAACAGACCTTCAGATCAGGAAAAGGGACTTTTCCCAGGAAGCCTCTGTCACCAGGAAATCTGATGTGGGGGGACTGGCCACAAGAAGATGCAAAATTTGATTTATTACCGAGGCTTTAACCTTCGAACTGTGCTCCACAATCACCAGCCAGTTGACAGACTCACACTGAAGAAGTGGGCTAAAGCCATGTGATATCTGTCTTCACAGCACTGGTCACACAGAATATTAGGATCCCCTTTGTAGACATGAAGGAAGGAGGTTTGCCCCAGATCACAGGTTAGCTCTGGAGTGGTGGGACCAGGGATGGTCCCTAGAAATAATTTTCAATCTCTTCAGCAATACTCCCTAGCAAAGGGTATGTGATAAGTGTGTTCTCCAGGAATGAAGGCATCCACAGACTTAACAGAGAGTGAAGAAAGCTTCACCTTCACCCAATCTCTTCCCCATTAGCAACCCAACCGAAGACCCGGGGTCCAGCTGGGTAGGGAACGCTCATTTTGAGGACAAAGAGAACAACTAAAAGCCAAACACAAAAAGCATGAAACCCAGGGATATGGAGAACAATTTTTTTTTAATATTTGTTTCTTTTTGAGAGAGAGGGAGAGAGAGAGCACAAGCAAGAGAGGGGCAGAAAGAGAGAGGGAGACACAGAATCTGAAGCAGGCTCCAGACTTCGATCTGGCAGCACAGAGCCCAATGAAGGACTCAAACCTACAAACCGTAAGATCATGACCTGAGCCCAAATCGGGCACCTAACCCACTGAGCCACCAGGCATCCCCAGAGGAACAGCTTTTTACAGAAACTGAGTAACTTTGTAAGCAGTTGGGTTTACAGCTTGTGTTTCTGAAGACTATGCATAACATACTTGGGATAAAAACCACATATTAAATAGTCGATTATGTAAGACAGAAATGTATAAAGAAAAAAAGCCTTTGGATAAGAAATATTCAGAGGCATATCTCCTCCAAAAACAAACAAAAGCTAGGATACAAACTGGCAACTTCCAATTCTACCATATACACAAATCACAATTTTCTTTTCTCTTTTTTTTTTGACAATCCTGACTTATCTATTCATTTCACTTCATGACAACAACGGTCATGTATCAAGTCTTTCAGGAAAAATTTTCTTAGCCACAGCCGTGGAATTGGCCAATTAACTGGTGAGTCTGTACTATTAAACTCTACAGTTATATTAAATAAATAAACAAACAGTGCAGGCTCCAAGAGGGTAAACAGTTGTGAAAATGTTAACGTCTGGTCTTTAAAGTTCCACTTCTTTGCATGGGGACATAGGAACAGATCTGAGCTTCTCTTGATTCTCACACTTGACACAAAAGCAGAAGGCAATCACTAAACTGACACACAACATGAACTGAAACCATGAGGCAGATGGAATGGACCCCATAGGCTCCATGTCATGCTTAAGTCATGTAAAAAAAAAAAAAAAACCACACACATACCATTAACAGTCGCTGAATTTCCCACAGGCCAAGGAGCACTGGGGATTTTTAGATATTTCCCCTCCCTTGCCTGGGAATTTTTCTTCCACCCCTCTTCCCGTCTCAAGACAATGCCTTCAGCCTTTGAAACTGCATCCATTGTAAACAGCTCTGAATATTAACACAGCCCAGAGTCCTGTTGGCTTTTAAAAGACCCCCAGGGTTTCAAATTGCAGTTGCTGAGGAGGGGGAAGGTCCCCAGAGAGTAGATGTCACCAAGTTCATTCAAAAGGAGTTGAAAATTAGGCTTGCTCATGAAACTTACAGTTCTTCAACCTATGGGGTAAGTCAGAAGAATCCCTTTGAGTTTTAAACAAATGAGAAAAAAAAAAAAGAAAGAAAGACAAGACAAGACCCTGGTACAACCAACATCCATTATTACTTATAGACTTTGAATTCAATGAATCCCTTTTCCAGACTTCTGTCTCCTTCAGATGTCACGTCTAAAATAACCATAGGCTATGTTAAACAGCCTCCCCTTCCCGGCTAACAGGCCTTTAGGGCTTCAGCAGGTGCACAGAACTGGGCCAGGTGCATTGTAAAGTGACACACAAAAAAGGAAACAAAAAACAAACCCTAGTGGCTCTCGCATTCCTGTCTGCCATGAAAAGAAGGACGCTGAAAAGCCTTTGCACCGAGGAGGCACTTCTGCAGAATGGGGGAGAGGCCCTTTCATTGTGAGCATGGTGTCTGAGGGAGAGAAAGGTCAGCCAGAGGCCATCCCAACGTGCTCAGGGAAGGCTGCGTGGGGAACCCAGGCAAAGAAATGAACACGGCAGGGCGAGAAACCTTTAACCGGAGGATCGGAGCTACAGAGCCGGGACATCGGGACATCCAGGATCTCTTGTTACATTGCACTGAAGCATCTTCATCCTTTTGGAGATGATGAATTATTCCTGACAACACACTCCAAAGTCCGAAGCCCGCAAAATCTAGTGATCAAATGTCATTATGGAAAGAGATGAGCATATCTCTTTTGAAAATAGTCCCTGGGAAAGGGGGCAGTCCTCAAGGCAGGAGGGACACTGTGTGCCAACACACTCCACTTCTACGGGAACGCTGGAGTCTCTGTACACTTCATAATTTCACAGTATTCAAAAATTAGATCTGATGGTTATAATTTCACATCAGAGGGACTTAAACGGTGTGCCTTTCTCTCAAGGCAACCAATTTTATTTGCCAGATTCCCTTACTCAAAACAGGTACGGGAGATCTAGTAACAGACAAGCGCTCCATCACAGAGGGGAAGTGAGGCGAGGCCAGGCTTCTGACACTTGTTGCAAAGATAAGGACTCTGAGCCCACGCTAAATAGTCCTACAACTCTGAGGGTACTTGCACCTTTCAGATTTTCTGCTATTAACCGGTGGTGTGTCAGAGGCTCCCTATTCTAAACAACCGCATGCCCATCCTCATCAATAGCAAGATGTCAAAGGTCTGTGGAGTTCCTAAGTTATAGAGACACACAAAAAGGAAAATGGGCAGAAGGGAAGACCTCAGGGCAATCCTGACAATAATCAACTTCTTCAAACACATGTATTCATACACACACACAGGAATCTCAGCTGAGGTTCTGGAACAATTTGGTCATCATTACTTTAAATCTAATTTGCATAAACAGGATGGGAAGTATTTTCCAAATCCTTAATTCACAACACTCTGCACACCTGGCCCTTCCAGCACAGCTGTAAAATTTGAAAGACAAAGGCCCTCTTTGCTTCACAACTACAATGGCAACCTCGGCTGGTGCTTATTTTCTAATGCAGTCTTGAGCACCACTTTGGGGCCAAAACCGAGGCGGTTAGATTTAAGCTCCACCCTCACTCCTACCCCCACTCCGGGGCTTGCAATCGCATAAGGAGACCTATACAACAAGACCCAAATCAAAACACTCATCTCAATGTGGCTCAGGATAACCGCACTTGGAGTCCTTGAGTTTAAGTCCTCACCTTCAAAAGCTATGTCGTCTTCCTTCCACTAAAAAAAAAGGCCACTGAAAATCCGGATGTGTTCCCCCAGGGCCTGCCCTCCTTCCATCACAATGCCACAAGCCACCATTTAGTCCCCAGAACAGTTAAACTAGCAACGTACTGTGCTCGACTTCATGCCACAGGTAAGAGTCTCAGGTAAATGGTATTTAATACTGCTGAAACAGCTTCTGAAGCCATGTTCTCAAAAATAATTTCAAAGAAAGCAAACATCTAAGTTCTAAGAAGTTCAACTTCTTCTCAAGTTCTGGGAAGTTGGAATAAGGCTTGGCAGTGCTTGGTGCTATTTATGAATGTGCCGGTCGGACTATGCCAATCACACCTACGTAATGGGATGGCAGACTCAGTTATGGCTCAACTACTACGACCATAAGTTATTGTGCTGAATAAGTTATCCTCAGCCCCCAGCAATGAATGATTTTCCCTTCTACCAGCGCTCTTCCATTTTTTCTATTCAAACTGCATTTACATTTGCTATTAAGAAATTTTACTTGCTCTATGCGAAGCCTAGGAGCAACTCCAAAATTAGAGGCACTGTTTACAAAAGCAAGAAACAAAACAAGAACAACAAAAACTTCTATGAAACCACAGATCCCCTTCTATCTCAAACCCACAGCTGAAACTGTTTGAACTAGCGGCAGTAAATCTAGTACATGGGGTTATAAAAGAGCTCAAAGCATTTTCTAGACACAATGGACTCTGAGGGTGTAATCTTGGTGAAACTAGAAGATATTTTATTTTATTATATACAGAGACTTTCTCTCCTCAAGTCTTGCTGAATCACAGCCCAGAATATAAGCCGTGTAAGTATCCTGATGGAAAACTCAGAAGACTAATGACTTAAATGGAAAAATCTGATCTAGAAAACATACACACACACACACACACACACACACACACACACACACACACCCCACAACATACTTTATTTTTCTATAATCAGAAAAAAATGACTTTACAAATATTTTTCAAAAGATACCCATTTTGTTGTGAACGTGGTATTAACACATACTAATCAGAAATCACTATTCACATCTCACAATCTAATCAGTTAACACCATAATCAGTATAATCACAGCAACTGAAGCTCAAAAATACCCAGTTAGGTATTTATTGGTCATCAAATGTGTGAGTAAAAGAGACAAGACTGCAATTTCAAAGGCATTTATGTCATGTGAAATGTCACTCCCAAGCAACAGGAAGCCCCAAAAATGGCCAGTAGTCCTGCTCCAAAAATTAAAGGACAAGGCAAAGTGGATCTTGTGACCACAGGAAAGTGCAAATAACAGGACACCTTGTGCTCTGTGCAAAGTCGCTGCTTCTAAGTGCCTTCCCCACAATGCCATGAACATATGGCATTGCTAGTCATTCTTCCAACAGGTGAACACTTAAGAAGTTATTCTGATGCTGCCCACGTGGTTTTATTTTAAAAACTATCTTAAGAATATGTAAAGGAAAAACCACAACACCCCAGACTGCCCCAAGGAAATGAAATACTACCTACTGGCAAGGCTGGGATCTAGCTCCTTTGGTGTCACCACTGCCTCTATGAAACCCCCCCACTATGGCCAGTGGTCTTCATTAAGTCAGTGAATCACACAGGAAAAGCAGAAAATTGTAGGGAAAACCTAACCATCACAGAAGTCCAGCTTCAGAACTCTGAAGAGCTTGATCCTCAGGCAATATGCAGCATGGTGCAAGTTAAAGACCTGTGCCCTGTTTTCAGAGGTACCAGCTCTTTACGCGAGTAAGGAACCAACTTTTCTTTTTTCCCCCCTCACAGCAGCCAGATACCCAGACCACATTTTCTTAGATGGATCCACAGATGTTGGTTAAAACTGATGTCGCCAGTTTTCCCTTTTCTAAACGCTGAATGTCATACCTGAGGACACTCCTGGGCCCCTCCACGTTCCAGGAAAGACGTCCAATTATCCAACTAAAAAGCAGACAGCTCAAACTAGGCCTTTTCTGGAAGGTACTCATAGTTCTACATACAGGCTAATTACCTATAACTGAATCCAGTTATAGGTAACTGGATAGGATTTTTGACTCAGGGACCAGATTTCCTTGAAGTAGAAAAATGGCTATTACATTCTACCATATTTAGAGAAGTCTAATGTAGTTTTCTCCTGCCAAATCTCCTGTAAGAAGCGTCCCACTAAGTCCTGAGAGGCCAAAATCCTGACAGCACAGAAAAGAGCGTCTTTCAGTGAAACAAACAGCTTAAATCAATCAAGTCCCTGGCACCCTCTCCTGAAGTAACACAACTCCAAAACTAATTTGCACCACTGATTTACAGAGGGGAAATGCTCAAGTGTGGGCTCCACCCCACTGGTCCATCGAGCCCAACAGGAAGGGTCTGGAAACACAGTTCCCTGATGCCCATCAGATGGAAAGGGACCAGCACCCGCAGCAATCACAGAGCCAGGAACTCTCAAAGTCCCCTAACTCAGGGGTCCTCCAGGGAAGGCTGCCTTCTACCCTGGCCAGAGCCACGTCAGGCCACCGTGGTCCTGGGGGAGGAGAAGGCTGCTACACATGGACGCTCGCTAATAAATACTGTAAATGGAAGACGGGAGCCAAGAGTCACCTTCATTCATTACCCACCAGAAGGCCAAAGAGCTCAGACATCGAAGAGGTGGGTTCTACAGGAGAGGAGAAAAAGAAACACCCGGAGACCCCAGACGGACTTCCTCACACTCTCCCCTCCAGATGTGTCCCACTCTCCACCCACACACATACGCACAAACACCCTCGCCTCCACACTCTTTACTCACACTCCTTCACCTCCAGACTCCCTACCTCCCAGATCGCTCTAAGGCCCCAGGACCCAATCACCTCCACACGCTAACACCTACTATGCTCGCTCACCTCCAGACCCCACGAGGCACAGCCTTTTCTCCGGTAGAGCCGCGTCACTCACGTTCTCCCCTCTACACCCCAAAACTTTGGTTCACTCACCTCCAGACGCCACAAGGCACACTTCTCTCACCGGGACCCTCACCACCCACGTCCTCACCTCCACACCCCCACTGGGCACACTCTTTTCTCCTCCGGACCCCCATGTAAGATCTCACCACGACGACACACTCAAAGGCACGCCCCTCAATCCGCAGCCCCTTCCCGGGTAAGCACCCCAGCCTCCCCGTCCCCAAGTGACAGCGCCCGGGGCTCCGGGGAGGGCGGCACTTACAGGCTCCGCGTCCAGGCGGGCAGGTCCGGGGGCAGCGCTGCTAGCCCGCGCCCGCCGCAGTCCAGCGAGTCCCCGGCGCAAGTGCAGGCGGCGGCGCAGGGCGGTCGCGGGTCGGCCGCAGCCGTCGCCGGCCCCAGTCGAAGCAGCAGCAGCAGCCACAGGATAGGACAGGGCGAGCGGCGCGGGGCCCCGAAAGCTCCGCGGACCGGCCGCGCCATCTTGTCTGGAGCGCGCGGCGAACTCGGGGCGCGGGGGCTGCGAGGTCCCGGACGACCGCAGGCACCGGCGGCTCCGCGGGGGCTCCGCTCGGCTCTAGGCTCCGCGCCGAGGCATGGCCGCCCGCACAAGTTTCCCCCGCTGCCGCGGCTCCGGCGCTCAGCGGGCCCCGGGTGCCCGGGCCGCTCCGCAGCGCCCGGCTGGGGCCGCGAGCCCCCCGCCCATCCGGGCCGACCCGGCTGTGCTCGCTGCTAAGCCCACGGATCCGGGCAAGAGCTGCTCGTTAGGCTCTCCTCGTCCTCCCGCCGCGCTCCTGGCCGGATCTTGAGCCGCCGGCGGCGGCGGCCGAGGGCAGTGCTGCAGCCTCGGCTGCACAGAAGGCGCTCAGCCTTGCAGCCTGAGCTGTGCGCCCGTATGCATCTTCCCCTCGGCTCGGAGCGGCCGGCAGCAGGCTCGGAGCTGGACGGCGCGGTCAGCCCCCACACTACTCCCGAGGGCCCCGTGCGCCCGGCTGTCCCAGCGCCGCAGGCAGAGCGCGCGCGCGCGCAGTTCCGGGCCGTACACGGCTCCTCAGCGGGCCGAGAGCTTAGCCGACCTCGCGGCGGAACAATCAGCCGCTGGGCTCTCGCCTCCCCGCGGCCCAGCCCCGACGGGTCCCCGAGGCCCCGCCCCCGGCCGCTCGCCCTCACACACCCCCTGGGCTCCGCGCCCCGCGGCCTCCTGCCGGCCCACGTTGGACGCTTTGCAACAGCGCCCCTCCACGCCCCCTTCCTGCTGCTCATTGGCTGCCGGAGACCAGGACGACCAGCCTGGAGAGCCATTGGGCCGCTCACCATGATCCCGCCCCTCCGACCACCCCGCCCCACTCTCTTTTCCCACCCTAGGTGTGAAGGGCGGGGGACTGGGAGGAGAAAGGGAACGGCGGCCTCCGACTCTTAAAGGGGACGTGCAGTCTGGTAGTGGAAGAGCGGGATGCAGACTGGAGAGAAGAGGAAAGACAAGCCCTCTGGGTCTAGGGGAGGAGAGAAAGTTGATTAAGAGGGTTACGCCTCCGCTTTGCAGTAGTCTGGCCAAAAAGTTTCTTCTCGTCTTCCCTGGCTGTAAATAGGGCCAAGGGTATAGAGCAGATCTGCACTCATTTCCCAGGTGCCCTCTAGGAGCAAAGACGCAGATTTAAAACTCGGCAAATGTCCTACCAATTGGGGCATCTTTAGTTATTTCATTAGGGGTAGCCACCTTCCTCGTCGCTCAACTCGAAGCTCCTTTCTGCTCCTGACTTGTTCTTGACCTCTTAAATCCAGCAAGATGTCCTGAATTACCAAAATGAATGTGTGCTGCAGAAACCAAGTCTCAAAGGTGTACACTCCCACCCCCCAGCCCCACCCTAGTTAAAGGGTACTTTCTGAAAATGACGCAGCCTCCCTTGAAGGGGTTGCTTTGTTTGCTCCTTTGTTTAAATCAGAGTCCTTTTAAGACAGTTTTCAAGAAGACCTAGAGTACTCCTAAGAGACCGAGAGAAAAATAGTAATTGTTACAAATCTTCTAACTTTAGCCCTTACAAGTCCGAACATAGTAGCCATGTGTTACGACAGCGCATCCAAAATTTAAGGGAGGGAGGGCGGGGATGTGTGCGGGCGCGCGGGCGCGCACGCGCGCGCGCGCGCACGCACACACACACACACACACACACACAGGGAAAAGATTAGCACAGTAATATATAGCTGCCCTTCTGGGCGTTTTGGTTTGCTGGTGTCTCATGTCCCTTGCCAAACGTATGCAAGTTTCTAACTTAACTGCACACACTGTCAGGAAAATTAAGCAAGTCAAGTCTGTTGAAAAACATTTGCTCTAGCAAATGAAATCTGACTTGTGTTTTATGGAAACGGAGGAGAAAAGACATTTTTCAGGGGGAAAAAAGCAAAACATTTTTAAAGGGTCTTGTTCCATGTTTGATGTATTCTAAGGGGGATGTTTGAATTGAGATGTTAAACTTTCCCTCAAGGAGAAGAGCATTTCTTTTCTTTAACTGAAACTGGGTTTGGGCTTGGTTGTCTGCTGGTTACTGGTTTCCTTCTTATTCCCTCTTCCCCCTCTTTTTTCTCCTCTCCTTTCCTCTAAGTATGCTATCAGATAATGGTGCCTCACCTCTCTCTCTCTCTCTCTCTCTCTCTCTCTCTCTTTCTCTCTCGCATGATCTCAGCAATGAGGCCCAAAGCAGTGCTCAAATATGTGTGTAAATCAATCCAAATATGATTCCCAAGAAACATTATCAGAAATAGGCTGCACCTGACCCTTCTACCCAGGGCTTTCAACAGCTTTTATGTTTCATTTGTAATCCACATAAACATACACCTTCCATTTAGACAAGAAGAAATCTATCTCTTTGTTTATTATAATGCCTTTCAGAAAGATAGTAATAAACCAAGGAATAGAATTTGAAAGACCCCCTAAATATATGAGGTCCTCTGTCAATGTTTCTTAATCTTTTCAAGACCAAGAAACACAAAACAGTTATTTAATGCAGAATACCCATAAACATTTCCTTCAGCAAAACTGTCAGATCCTCCTGGCCTCACCCATACCTCCAAATGAAACCATATATGCAGCAAAAAACAAAAACAAGAACAACAAAACCCTGAACTCATAAGCCTCTTTAGCTGCTGACCTAAACTTATCTTTCAGGTCTGTTCATTAGAAGCACTGTAAACTGGATATTTATTATCAGATGTTTTCCAAATGCTTGCGGGTATACCTATGCGATGCTCTTTTGGGACACTGAAGTTCTGAAGGTTGGGCTTGAGAATCTACATGGGAAGGGTGTGCCCACAAATTTAAAGCATCCCCTGTGGTCTAGTTACCACACAGCCAGAGAGAAGGATTCCAAAACCAGGGAACACTTGGGGGGACTGGGCGCCTGAGCCTTGGCAGTTCCTTTCGTCTACAGCAGAGCATGAAGTCATGTCTGCTCCCCATACCATGTATGGAAGTTTGCCCACATACTAGCAACCTGCTTGTGATTGAAAGGAGAGTGTGGGCTCGGAGAGCAGTGATGTCGGGCTCAGGAAGAGAATTCATCTGTGGCTGCAACCTAGGATCAGGGACACCTGAACAGCAACAACAATGGCAAGTTTCTAAGGAAGTCCATGTCCCTCCTCATCAAGGAGCAGTTTTAGCACACTCAGCACGGAGCAACAGTTGGTTTGGGTCCTCTGGGCCCTCATTTTCCTCCACTGCCCTTTTCACAAGTTTAAATAATCATTTCTTCCTTGAAGGGGACATCCAGGGCTTTTAGGTTTTCTGGTTCATTTTTATTTACCAAAGACCAAACTCCAGGGATAAATCCCCATCGAGAATCACTGCAGGTCTCTCTTAAATACAGAAGCCCTAGTAGTTTAACCATCTTCAACCCACTGAAAAAGAGGAACCAAAATTTAGCCTGAAACCACCAAGTGGGGAGAGAAGCAAATGATAAAATAAGAAGAAAGCAAGTTAATCATGGGGATTTTTTTAAAAACACAAATTCCGTAGGACCGAACCATGGCAGTGAGTTACAGCCCTAGGTGGTGATAATTGGTGGTTTTATGGAATGCCGAGAGTCAGAAGTGCTTTCTCATTGTTAGAAGAGGCTTTACATCGTGTTCAGTACTTTAGAAGAACACAGGGCAGCAGTCAGAAGACCTGGACTCTCGCCAGGCCTCATTACCTATGAAACCTTTCCCTAAACCTCAGTTTTCTCAAATGGAAAACAAGGATAATGGTACTTCTGAGCTGAGTGCTAAGACAGTTAAGGGAGGGTCCGTTTTGAAAGCGGACACAAGGCCTGTATAAACGGTTTCAGGCTACATCCATCTAAGGCTGGTTGAATAAGCCTTTCAAAGGCTATTGAATTTTAACAGTGAAGAAATTGAGACTCCATTTACATTCTATAGGTGGACATTTTCAGTAGGTGTTTTTAGTATAGAGGGTTTTTTTCTTTTCCCCAGGAATACAACAAAGGGTTAATAATTACCTATAAAACCCCTGAAGACTTGCAGGGTGATGACAGCCCTGCTCTGAGCCTGTTTTGTATCTCTCTCCCAAGGAAAATAAAGCTGTGTACTCATTAACTCCTTCCTCGCAATAATCTTGTCAAGGAGATGGATCAGCCAAAGAAGAGAGGAAGCTAGTGAGTCCAGGAATGGAATATAAGAAGAGTCAATTTTGAGATTTCTCCATCCCCCATTCCAGCATTTTCCTTTGGTAGAGGTGGGAAGAGGCATGTTTTGTTGAGCAGCCTCTAACTACTGGAATACTGGTTCATGCCCAAATGGTGCCCAGCTTTCATTTTCATAGAAAGAATGCTCAACTTGGGGTTCCTGGGTGGCTCAGTCAGTTGAGCATCTGACTTTTGGTTTCAGCTCTGGTCATGATCTTGTGGTTTGTGGGATCGAGCCCTACACGGGGCTCTGAACTGACAGTCAGGAGCCTGTTTGTGATTTTGTCTCTCTCTTTCTCTTTGCCCGTCCACATTCACACTCACTCACTCTCTTTCAAAATAAATAAACTAAGAAAGAAAGAAAGAAAGAAAGAAAGAAAGAAAGAAAGAAAGCTCTACTCCCTGCCCTCTTCTATAGAGCAACAGACCCAAACCAGTAGAGTCCACCTTCTCCCACAAACAAACCTACACCCACAGCCTTGCCTTGTGGATGTGTGATTTTAACTGGTTTGCTGAATGGATAAAGAAACATTTTATGAAAGCTAACAGCATTTCAAAATCCTGAGAGTCTGTAATGAAAGTCGGTATAAGAAGTAGCCTCATAGGGACACCTGGGTGGCTTAGTCCCTGAAGCGCCTAACTCTTAGTTTCTACTCAGGTCATGATCTCACAGTTCATGAGACAGAGCCCCGTGTTGGTCTCCAGGTTGGCAATGTGGAGTCTGCTTGGGATTCTCTCTCTCTGTATCTCTCACTGCCCCTCCACCCCCCAAAATAAATAAATGAACATTAAAAAAAAAAAAAAGAAGCATGCTCTTAGCTTCAGTGATGAAGAGATGTGCTAATTACATCATCAACAGGGACTAGACCCCTCACCCTCCATTGGCTGCCTTTCTAACTGTCACTTGGAACAGCACATGAAAGGGGAGGGATTGGAAAATCACAGTTTATACCTCACTGCCAACAACTTAGAAGCAACACTATGATGTATATAAAGAACAGCACATTTATCATAACTTATAATAATAATCTCCATGAAGTCATATACCTTATATTTTATAAAGTAATTCATATCATAACAACAGCTATCACTTACTGAGCACATATTATGTGTCTGTCACTTGGCTGAGTGTTTTACACACTTTTGTCATTGAGGTCGATGTCGAGAAAAATGCTCAAGGCCACCCAAGCTAGTAAGTGACAAGGCCGAGATTCTAAACCAGGTCTGTGGACACCAAATATCCACCATGACATTTGAGCCTCATAAATTTTGAATATGACAGTTGTTATTATTCCCATCGTATAGATGAGAAGGCTGAGGTTAAGTGATTGTGTCAAAGTCACACAGGATCAAGAATAAATAGAATCTTAAATCAAAGTTCCATCTCAACCATCACCACACATGCTTCATATTCAATAATACACATCTTAAGAGATGCATCATGATGCTTGTTTCTCAAGGGTTTTGTGGACATAATTTCTTTTCTTTTCTCTTGCTATGAGCTTTCCAGAAATTCCTCTATGATTAATAAGTTAAAATTTTTACGATACATTTATTGGCCTTTGCCCCCACAGACACAGCAACACTGTAGTAATAATGGTTAATATTTACTAAGCACTTCCTATACACTAAACCTTATTTCACAGGAAGGCTTAACTTCAGTAGAGTCGCATAAGGATCCTAAGAGATAGGCACCATAAAGTCCAGCTCATGATGAAGATACTGTGACTCTGGTCAACCCAATTACCCAAGCCACATCCTAGTTAGGGCTTGAGTCGACCCTCAAGCCTACGCTAGAAGTCAGCCAGCCACTTTATCACTTTCTATTGAATTATTTTTTTGTGTGTTTATTTTTCTGTCTAGACGGACAGCTCTTTAAGGTCAGAGCCTGAGTCTTAGCCCTGTTCTGGTATTCCTGTTGTCCAGCACAATTTCAGGCACATGCTAGGCATAGAGGTAACATTTGCTGTATGAACCCCACCTGGTCTGCAAGGAAGGACCCTCATCAGGCACCCCTCCCCTTCACATCTTAAGCAAGCTTGTTGTTCAAATGCATGCACCAGCAGCAACAACATCACCTAAAGCTCATCAGAGATGTGAATCTCAGCTCCCATCCCAGACCCATGGGATCGGCATCTGCCTTTAAACAGGCCCCTGGAGAATCCATTTGCCCCCTCAAAACTAAGAAGCAGAGGTCACCATATGTACCCCAAATGCACATCTTTCTGTGACTGACTGCCACAAAGATAGACTCTCTGCACTTGATGTATTTTTTAAAAAAATTTTTTTTAAGTATTTATTTTTGAGAGAGAGACAGAGCATGAGTGGGGGAGGGGCAGAGAGAGAGGGAGACCTACGTTCCAAAGCAGGCTTCAGGCAGCTCTGAGCGCTCAGCACAGAGCCTGATGTGGGACTCGAACTCACCAACTATGAGATCATGACCTGAGCCAAAGTCAGACACGTAACTTGACTGAATCACCCAGGCACCCCTGAAGTTTATGTATTTTTATGTGCATGTGTGCATGCTTACATTTTCCACATTTTCACAAAGCCCTTAATAAAATAATTTCAAAAATATAAGCAAGCATGTGGTTGGCATTACTGTCCCTTCGCTGAGAGCATTTGAAACATCTGCTGCCCGTGAGACTTCGGTAAAGTCCTCTCATGCCATTCAACTTGCTTGTTCTTTGCGATACATTCACACTGATGAGAAGCATTTGAGAATTTTATGGACTGTTATTTTTGTTTCCAAAAGGATAGTTTTGACACTTTTCAAATTTATCATAAACATATAGACTGACACATATTATGTGTTTTTCACTGTCATTTTTATCCATGAGCTACATTCTTTACGTAATCATTTAAATATCCTTGTTCCCCTGGGGGAGTTCTGACGCTCTTCTTGAATTCAGATGCTATAAATCAAGAAAAATCTTTGTCTTGTCACTAGAGACCCTTGCCCTCACCACCCCCACCTAAAAACCATGATTCTTTCTTATTTGAAGCAGTGCATTAGGATGTAGAGAAGACTTGAGTGTGGATTGCTCACTTCCAGAGAGGGCCACCAATAATTTCTCCCATCAAGAGGTGGAGTATTTGTCAGCTCTCTCCTTGAATCCAGGAAAGGCCTATGACTTGTTTGACTAGTAGAATGTGGCAGAAGGGGCATGGCCAGTTCTGAGCCCAGCAGCTACCATTCCTGCCTTCTTCCTACCCTGAGCTGCCATGTGAAGAAATCCACGTCATCTTACTAAAACATAAGGGCCCTGAAGGAAAAGAGGCCATGAGGAGGGAAAGGCTGTGAGGGAGAAAACAAAACCAGGCAGCTCAGCCAATAGGCAGCACCATAACCCTAACCCCAGAGGAAAGCCATTTTGGACCTGTCAGCCCAGGGCAGCCTCCAGCTAAATGTATCGGCGTGGGTGAACCACAGAGCAGATACCAGCCATCCAAAATCGCTGAGCCCTGCCCAGATTCCAGACCTCCAAAATGGAGACCAATAAAAATGGACCTTGTTTTAAGCCACTACATTTTGAGATGATTTGTTCTGCAGCCACAGAAAACTGAGGCAACAAGTGTGGCTAAGTGGACATGCAGTAAAACATGAGTAGATTCTTTAGGGGAATGAAGCCTAAGCATATAAACCTGTCATTAGGAGTGTCAAAAAAATTAGTGTTATCAGTTGACCTTCCTGACATGTTTGTCAGGATCCTTGATGGAATGCAACACGCCAGCCAGCCCATGCAGTTTAACAAAGCTTCGTGGATAATAAATATTCTGGTTCTTCAGCAGGCTGCAAAATGAGCTGCCTTCCTTTCCTCCCCTCCTGGAAACAGGCATGAGAGAAACATGGAGCATTAACTTATTAAAAAGGTAGGTTCTCCCATGTATACAGCTGGCAGCAAGGTGAATAACGGGTTGAAAGGATGAAATAAGTGAAGTCCTATTATCTTCTTCTTAAAACTATCAGATAAGGTTTAAAGTGTTTACCCTATTTTTCATAAGAGACACAGGGATGAATCTCAAGAAATGGAATCCCAGTCTTAAAACAGACATTGAAATATGGATGGGAGGGGGGTGTGATTGGTAGAGGGTGAGGGTGGTTAGAATTGTATGTCTTGGACACAGGCCAGCTCACTCACCCAACAGCTGTGTGCTCACCTTTAAGGTCCACAGGGCATAGCTTCCTGCTTCCCTATGTATTATCTTGCACTCTTCACCAACTCTCACTTCTCAGGAGCCTTCACTGTGCGTGGCATTGGGCAGGACAGGGCAATGCAGGGGCACAAAGTAAGTTAGCTGCGTCCTGCCATCAAGTAGTTTACAATCTTATGATTCTGTAAACTGCTAGATCCCTAACATCTAGAATAGTGCCTGACCCATAGGAGGTGTTGAATAAACACTGTTGAATGAATAAATGATTGAATGAATGAATGCTTTTCTGAACATGAACCTCATTGTCCCATAAAGCAGCTCACAGGAAGCAGTCATAGTATCACAGTCGAGAAGAAGACAATGGGACTTTGTGGTCTTCTAGAGCAGTGGGTCCACAACACCTCAGACCTGCTGGATTAGAAACTCCGGGGTGGAGTCCAGCATTCCATGTTCTACAGCAGAGGGTTTTCCCGCACAATGAAGCTTGGGAACCACCCATCTAATTATACTCTTCATTTTATGGACCCAGAGGAGGGATAAGGTGGCCTCCAAGTAACAAAGCTAGTTAGTAGCTGGAAGTTGAACAAACCTGACCACAAACTGAGGGGGTTGCCCAGGTCACAAGACTTCCATTGCTAATACAGAGTAAGTTCTGGGCAAACCAGGACAAGCTGGTCACCTTAATTAGAACCTAATAACCAAATTCACATCTAGAATCCTTTGCCTGACACAGAGCTAACCTATGTAAGAACCAACTATGTGCCAGGGAATGACTTCGGTCCTTCAAATGCATCAACTCACATAATCCTCTCAATAGCCCTATGCGGTAGGAGCTATTACTATCTTTATTTTAAAAACAGAACACTGAGGCACAGAAAGGTTCAGTAGGGTAGCCCCCCTTATCCATGGGAGATACCTTCCAAGACCCCCAGGGAATGCCTGAAACCATAGATAGTACCAAGCCCTCTATATACCATGTTTTTTCGTATGTATACCTACCTATAATAAGTTTTAATTTATAAATTAGGCAAAGTAAGAGATTACCAACAATAATAAAAATAAAAATTATAACAATATACCATAACAAAGGTTTTGTGAATGTGGTCTCTTCCTCTCTCTCTCTCTCTCAAAATATATTTAATTTTTAAAAAAATTTTCTTAATGTTTTTGTTTATTTTTGAGACAGAGCATGAACTGGGGAGGGACAGAGAGAGAGGAAGACACAGAATCTGACACGGGCTCCAGGCTCTGAGCTGTCAGCACAGAGCCCAAAGTGGGGCTCGAACCCATGGACTGTGAGATCATGACCTGAGCCGAAGTCGGATGCTTAACTGACTGAGCCACCCAGGCACCCCAAAATATATATTTTTAAATCTTTATTTATTTTTGATAGAGAGAGAGACAGAGTGCAAGGGGGAGAGGAACAGAGAAAGGGAGGGAGACGCAGAATCTGAAGCAGGCTCCTGGTTCTGAGCTGTCAGCACAGAGCCCAACACAGGGCTCGAACCCACAAACCTTGAGATCATGACCTGAGCCGAAGTCAGACGGCCAACCGATGGAGTCACCCAGGCACTGCTCAAAATATTTTATGGTACTCACCCATCTTCATGTGATGATGTGAGGTAACAAAATGCCCATGTGATGAAATGGAGATGAATGATGTTAGGCTACTACTGACCTTCTGATGGTGCATCAGAAGGAGGATCATCTGCTTCCAGACCAAAGTTGATTGCGGGGGGGGGGGGGGAGATATTACTCAAACCCCAAAAAAAACAAAAACCCAAAACTGTGGATAAAGGAAGACCACTATAACTTGCCTAAGATCATCCATCCAGGAAATTAGACCTCAGAACCTGAGCTCTTAACCATCACTCTTAACATACTTTGTATTTATTACAGTGGATTCCCAGCTCCTCTTCTACCTTTTTTTATAACACTTTTCATCATTTGCAGTCACCTCCACAATGTGTCAGCCTGCACCCTGCTCTCTCTAACAGTAGAACCAGAGCCGGAGGGAAGGGGCCACCCCCCTGTCTGGCATAGCACCTGCCAGAGAATGGGCTGAGGACAGATGTGTGGAATGAATGTTGTGAGCATCCAAGTAGCAGCTGAATGATTGACTGAGGTGAGTTTTCAAAAGGAAGGGAATCCAATATGAAAGACGTACCTGCCATGTTTCAGCCACTATCCAGGTGAAAAAGAGCGTCAAACTTGGCTTTCAGGGGGGACTTATTTGGCCTGGTGTGTTAATTTTCAAAATTTGAATCTGACCTACCTTTAGGAAGTAAGCATCTGCTCACTGGCTTAATTTATAATTTCTGCCAGCCTACCTTGGCAGGCATTTGTTTTTGACTGTGATACTGGGCTTTCCCTAACATTAATTTATTTATTCTTTACAACAAACCTATGTAGTAGGTATTCTCATCCACACCTCATAAAGGAAAAAACCTGAGGCTTTGGAAAGTCTAGGTAACCTGGCCAAGTTGCAAGCTCATAAGTGGCAGAACAGGGTTCAACGCAGGCTAACTCTTCCCTCTATCCACCCCTCCACTCCACTGCCCCCTTAGCCCCTGTTTTCTCTAGGCATGATGAAAACAAGAGGGCCAGCTTGTCTCAACTTGTCTCAGACACAGGGTCTGTTTTACAAGGGTGAGGCTTCCACCAAAGGAGCCCTATGTTCAATATAATCAATCCAAATGAATTCTGGAAGTCTTCTAGGTGGTTCATTCCCACAACTCAGAAGCCTCTCTCCTCCTGAAGAACATCGTGGTCTGGGAGCTACATGGAAAGAACAGTCACCTGTAGCAAGTACTTTTGGAAGGTCAAGGGGAGAATGGCAAACTCATCACTGGATTTTGCAAAAATAGGTTTCATTTTTTGACCTGGATGAGAGCATTTTTTGTGGAATAAAGGTAGAAAAAAAGCGTGATTTGAGTGTTCAAGGGAGAGCCAAAGTTTTGAGGAGCTGAGCTCTAAAGAGGAACAGAGAAATGAGTGGTAGCTGGAGAGGGAAGTGGAGTCAGAGAATGTGTTTCATTTTGTTTACTTTGAGATGGGAGAAATGACATGATATTTGTAATGATGGAGACGTTCTTGTATAAAATTGAAGGTCCAGTAATGCACTAAGGGAAGGGGAGAAATGTGAGAGCAATATTCTTGAACAGGCAAGAGGCAATAGAGTCCAGGGGATAGGTGAAGAGGTGGATCTTAGGGAGAAGCACAGAAGCTTAAATCTGGAAGGCAGGGAAGGCAGAGTGTATGGCAAAGAAGCAGGTGGCTATGGGTGTGTGTGTGGATATTCTCTTCCAGTCACTTCCTCTCCTGAGTGACAGAAGAGGCAAGGTCACTGAGAGAATAAGGGTGAAGGTGTTGGAGGTTTCATGAGCTGTGAGAAGGGATGAAATCATCATCTCTGAGAGTGGGAGTAAGGGAACTAGAGTGTGATTATCAAGGAGCATAAATTTCCACAGGAAGCAAGAGGGCATGAATTAAAGTGAAATCGATCAGCTGGGTTGTAGGTTTCTCTTCAGGCACGGGCTTGTGCTCAGGTGCAAGTAATCAAACTGGACATAAGCAGGGCTGAAGTTTTGCCAGAAGAGCATGATGAAGCGATGAAGGTGCAGGAGGGCTTGATGACACATGCTGGGGAGTCATGCCAGCACAAGGCCATAGAGCAAGAAAGGGGCAAAGGACCGTGAAAAGGTAGGGGCAGCAACGGAATAGGTCCCAGGGGAGTTGGAAGTGACTGCAGTCAGATTGCTACATGAAGCCAGCTGGGAGGCTCGATGGGGCCGGGGTTGCCCTAGCTGACAAAGCCAAGGTTGGGGTGGACCATGGGAGTCAGTATGAACCAGCTTGAGGTTCAAAAAGAGAGTATGCAAGAGGGAGGTCTGGCATTTCATACATAGTCATTGACTGTTGAATGAAAACGAAATCACTGAAGATAATCATACTCAAGACCTGATATAATGGAAAGATCATGTATACATATGGTTATGAAAAGTACTACAAATTATGATGGGAAGGTTATTGACAGAGTGGCCATGAGCCAGCACCCAAAAGTTTCCCAGATCTGTTGATGACTGCCATAAGTGGGGGGAGGGGGGGAATGGTGGTGGATGGGAACATAAAAAATCATGGATTTCAGGGTTGTGGGAGTTTGGGGAGGGAGAAAGGAGAAGAGTCTAGAAGTGGCAACAAGGAATCAGGAAAAACTTCAGTAATCTAAAAGGTGTGAGAGAAGATAAACAATAAGAACAGTCATCAGCCATGAACTTTCCCTGGAATTAATATAAACAGATATTTGGCATTTGGCTAGACAGTCATTAACATCACAGGTCAACACGCTTCCTCGATAAAGGGCCACATAGCAAATATCTTCAGTTTTGTGGGCCACAACGTCATTGTTGCAACTACTCTACTCTGCCCCCATAGCTCAAAAGTGGCTGAAGAGAATATGTAAATGAACAGGTGTAACTGCATTCCAAACAAATTTTATTTACAAAAACAGGCTGCAGGCCAGATTGTGTCTGCTGACTCCTGATAAATGTTGCTGAATAAAACCCAACTAGGAAAAGGTCTAATGAACAAAAATATGACCTGTTTATCTGAGGACCAAAGGCTTAAAGGGTGTAAATTTATTATGTCAGTTGCAAGCAGAGCAGCCAGGTATAGTTGTGAAGGTTGTCCACCGGACAAACTCAAGGAGCACTATTCACATAGACTTCAATGTCACTGACTGCCCTAGAAATGCTGCAGGCCGTAATCTTTTGGGCCCCATATAATAATTCTAGTTGCAAGAACAGTAACTGCAAAGATTTTCCTATAATGAAATAGTTGAGGGGAGAGCCCAGCTTCAGAGTATATCCTACTATTTCTAGAAGAGCAATAATTACATTTTTAAAAAAAATTTTAAATGTTTTATTTATTTCTAGGAGAGAGAGAGAGAGAGAGAGACAGCGTGAGCCAGAGAGAGAGGGAGTCACAGACTGAAACAGGCTCCAGGCTCTGAGCTGGCAGTCAGCACAGAGCCCGACGCGGGGCCCGAACCCACGAACTGCAACATCATGACCCAAGTGAAAGTCGGATGCTTAACCGACTGAGCCACCCAGGCGCCCCAATAATTACATATTTTAAAAAGTGTATTTATTTTTGAGAGAGAGAGAGCACAGGAGGGGCGGGGGGGGGGGAGGGGGGACAGAGGATCTGAAGCTGAGTCCACACTGACAGTAGAGAGCCCGATGTGGGGCTTGAACTCACAAATGATGAAATCGTGACCTGAGCCGAAGTCAGAGGCTTAACCAACTAAGCCACCCAGGCGTCCCTAGAGGAACAATAATTACTTTTATTGAGCATTTGCTATGCATCCTTCACAACATTTGGGAATACATAAATATTACTTCATAGAAACCTCCTGCTGACCCTGAAGGTATATATTTTCCCCATTTTACTTTGAGGTTCAGAAAGGCTAAGTAATTTGTCCAAAGTATCCAGCTAGTAAATATCTGAACTAAGGTTTGCTTGGCTTCCAAGTCTGTATTCGTTCTATTCCCCTCTTCTTTCTTATTGGTTACAAAGTTCTTTAATGATGACCTAGTAAAACACGTATTAAGAAAATTTCTTCAGGAGACCTAATTAAAAATAATTACGTACCTTAAAAGACACTAAAAACATGGCACGCAAGCCAACAAGAAGACAGTTCTTATTTTATCAATGTCTTTATGGATTTGGATTCTGTTCAGAAAAGCTCAGACTCAAAAAGTCATTGCTGGCAGCATGCAAAATCCATCAACCCACAATTAACATATGACAATTATTCTAATTGCCTCAAACAACATTGCTGTTCTTAATTGTAGAGCAATTTGCCAATCGCATCATTAATTGGCAATTCATATTTTAAACGTGTAAAAGACAAGGAGGCTTTATTTCCCGAGGCAACTGAATGCATTAATTGAATTTTTAAAATACATTTTCTTCTCTTCTCTGACCACAGGACCCCCTTCAGATGGTTCTGACTGCAGTTTCTTCGGGCCAAAGTGTATTTTCTCTGGGTAACTTAATCTTACTTTAGCACTTTAATACATTTTCCTAACAATTCACTTCGACCAGATCCTCATTTCTCTCTAGACACCCTGAGCAAGGCTGCTGTTGACTTCAAAGAGAAAAGAGGGGGTGCAGGGAAAACCAGGAATCTGGTTCCTTGCTTCAAAAACTCTTCACACACTATAAAAACTCGCTGGTGTCTTCCTGTGTGTTAAGGGCCAATTAATACATGTGAGTGAAGCCTTTGTATGAAACCACCCTGGCAACTCGTGAACTCGCTGGGAAGCCCGGCAGCTAATGGAAAACAAAATTTAGTGGACCCAATTCCCCTACGGACCACCACCCCCCATTTGCTCACAAGGAGGGAGTAAGAAGAGTAAGAATTGCCTCAAAAAGCAAAAGGGCAGTAAACACAGCTACTGACTCCTTCATTCTCTCTCTCTCCATTCCTTCGAAATGCACTGACAGCCCACGTTGGGCCAAAGCAGGCGACAGGTATCAAAAATTAGAAAAGAATTCTTCAGGGACGCCTAGGTGGCTCAGTCAGTTAAGCGTCTGACTTTGGCTCAGGTCATGATGTCACAGTTCGTGGGTTCAGGCCCCGCATCGGGCTCTGTGCTGAAAGCTCCAAGGCTAGAGCCTACTTCAGATTCTGTGTCTCCCCCTCTCTCTGCCCCTCCCCCGCTGGTGCTCTGTCTCTCAAAAATAAATAAATGTTAACAAAAATTTGTTTAAAGAATTCTTCACTCAGGCATCACCTCCCCCCACCCTCCCCAACTTTGAGAATCGCTTTCCTCTGGAATGTTTGGGGAAGAGGTGGCATGCCTCGACTCTGCCGCTAAGGCAGCCTGACCCACCTCCGTGTTGCAGAATCTTCCCTCTGGGCCTCTGACCTGCTTCTCTGTGTGGGCTTTAGTGGAGGAGAGCGGGAGAAGCAGCAAACCTTTTCCTGGTCGCTTATTTCCTGGACCGAACCCACCACCACCACCACCTCATAAAGCTATGCTAGGCTTCGAGAATGTAGCGAACACCTGCGCCCCGCTGATACAAGCTGGAAGCCAAAACTTAATAATGTCAAACTTTTCACAACTGTCCACATGACTGTCCCCTGTAGACCAAGGGTGGGGAGGGGGAAGTGCAGAAAGTCAACACCATGATAGGGGGTTCTGGCCTGGCTTCGTTTTTCAACTTCTAGGCACCCTGTTCCCAGTACTTCTTTCTCCAAATACGCCCCTTTGGTCTTGCGTTGCACAGTGGAGCTCGACTCCGACTACACATTCTCTGGGGACCCCCCCACCCGACCCATTAAATCAGGATAAGGAGCCGGAGCATAGCTATACACTTTTTCTCTCTTCAGGTGATTTTAATGTGTAGCTAAGGTTGAGAATCGCTGCCCTGGGATGCAGATCCTGTCCCTACACCAGGCCACAGGGTGGTGGGGGGAGGGGGGAGTGGGGGTACAGGTCCCAAAGCTTGAATTAGTCAGTCTAGACCAGAGTTTGCAAACTGGAGGCCCACCCACAGGCTGGATCCAGCCAGAGGATTTGTTTTGTTTGGCCCATATGGGGTTTAAAAAAAATTTTTTTTTTGAATTACTTGCCAATGTTTATTAATGGGAATATATTGCATAAAAATCTGGATATCTGGCTTCTTTTAGAAGAGAAGGAATTTCTGGCCATGCTCAGCCTGAATTCCTGCATGACCACAACTGGCTGGAGGAAGCGGAGCAGCTAGCCTCTTAGGGGCTCTCTGGTTGACCACAGTCCACACTGCTCTCTATTGCCTCACACCAGTCCCCCTTCCCTCATTTACCTTTCCGAACCCCTGGCCCTGATAGGAGAGGGGAAAAGTAGGAAGCCTATCTCCCTCTGTAGTACCTCCTCCAGGAAGTGGGGGACTCTAACCGTCATCCCTGGGACGAGAATGGAAATAAACACACAGAGATTCCTGGATTCACAGAACTTGCTATACACAATCAGCACAGGCCCCTGCCTGCAATGGGAGAGTATTTAATGTGATTCACACAGTGGGGTTCGTGTGAGGCCTACCCCATCCTCATCCTTACCTCCACCTCCACTTCTTTGTTCACACTCAGGCTTGGGCTTGCATAGGAAAAAAAAAAATCCCACCCCCAAACTCACTACCCATTCATGGATACATAGTTACGGTTTATCAGTGCCTTAGGCCAGGTCACGTTGCCAGGCCAGATGGCCGCACACCTGTCCTCCTGGGGCAGTATTTCTCAATGTGCAGTTCACACTCCTGTGCCCCACCCTAGACTAACTGAATCTGGATCTCTGGGGGTGGGGCCAGCCAGCCACATCTGCCAAGTGACACCTATGCTCAATAACAGTAGCAGCAGTTAATCACAGCACTTACTATGTGCATTGTATGTGCTATCTCATTTAATTTAAACTTCACAGAAATCCTTAAGTTAGGTAGTAGTAGCCTCACTTTCCAAAAGAGGAATTGGCAGCCCAGAGAAGTCAGTTAGTTTATTCAAGGTCACACAGCCAGTAAGTAGCAGAGCTGAGATTTGAAACACCTGTTCTTGTTGGTAAACCGCTGCTCTGAGCCAAAGGGAGGCAAGAAGGTTTAGGAGTTCCCAGGTCACACTGGTCAAAGAGGGTGGGGTAGAATTTTGTCCATTATAATTATAAAACTTGGGCCTTGCTCTCAGTAAGTTGAAACTGCTTGGCGTGGTGACTAGACAAAAGCATATTGGCTATGACATAGGTTGCATACGATCAGAGGACAAAATTACCTTGTGTCCCCCAGACCTGGGCTCTGTGTGTCTATCAGCCATCATCTCGGCCCCTGATTCCAGCCTTCCTGCTGTCCGCCAGGTCTCTGTACTGGGACTTAACCTGTGTGCTTCCCTGTGTCGGAATGATCCTCTCCTAGATTAGGGCTCAGCACACTTTCTCCTAAGCAGATAGATGGCTTTGGGGGCCATGCGGTCTCTGTTACAACCACTCAGCTCTGTCACTGTACCACCAAAGCAGTCGTAGATGGCATGTAAACAAATGGCCTTGGCTTTGTTCCAAAAAACCTTGACTCACCCTGAAATTAGAATTTTATATCATTTTATGGGTCACAAAATATTTTCTACTTTATATTAGAAAAATATTTTAATGTTTATTTATTTTTGAGAAAGAGACAGACAAACAGGGGAGGGTCAGAGAGAGGGAGACAGAATCCAAAGCAGGCTCCAGGCTCTGAGGTGTCAACACAGAGCCCGACGCGGGGCTTGAACTCACGAAGCACGAGATCATGACCTGAGCTGAAGCTGGATGCCCAACCGACTGAGCCAACAGACTCCCCCATAATATTTTCTGCTTTAAATTTGTTTTCAGCCACTTAAAAATGTAAAACGTTATCTTGGCTTGCAAGGCACACCAAAAACTAGGGTCGGCTGGCATTTGGGAACAGGCCTCTCTGCCACCCTCTGCCTTTAGTCTCCTCATGGGGACTGCTTTCTTGTGCCCCAGGCCCAACTCAACTCTTGGCTTCTCAGAGAGCCTTTTCCAGATGTCTGTAGCTGAAGTTGCTTCCTCCCGCGTCTTTTTCATTTCTCTCCCATCGCCTTTTAGAATGACCCAGTCACACTTCTTGTTATTCTAAGATTTGTGTGTTTATGTGTTAGCTTACGTGTGTATTATAGGCTTTCCTCTGGTCAAGTCCCAAGTTCCATGAGAGCAGCGAGCTTCTCTCTGTTCTTTGCTGTTTCCTTGGTGTCTAAACAGCAACTGCCACATCGTAGGGTCAATACTTGGATAAATGAACAGACAAAACTCTGCAGTGCTACAGCTCACATTTCCTTAGGCTAGTGTCTTGCAAACTTTTCATTATTTCAGCTCAGGGGCCACAGAGATAAAATATTACCCGGCCACAGCCCATAGGAGCTCTGAGTCCTAGAAAGCAAACAAACAAACAAACAAAAAAACAAGCCAACAACTAACCTGATTTCTCTTATCTAGAATAGAACAGTGTTTCTGAAATAGCCAGGACTTGAATGGGATATGAATTAGGAGGGTTCTAAGCGAATAATGCACATAATTCTTGGAGTTAGGCATGCTTAGTATTCAAAGAACAAAAACATCATCTTGGGCTAAACGCAGGGTTTTTATATTTCCTAATGAAAAGCTGAAGCAACCGGGCTCATTAGTTTCTCTTCTGTAAATAAATAAGACATTGAAGCGGCTCTTAAATGCCGGGCCTTGTCAGGGTGTGAAGAAAGCAGACTCCTTACAGACGGGCCCTGGCACAGACAGGAGAGAACAAACGTGGGCTGTTTAAACTTTTGGGAGCAGTGGCCCCCCGCTGGGCGGTAACAGGAGAAGGTTTCCCTAAGGCCCTCGGGGTCAGCCGAGCAGCGTGGATGAGGCAAACACGGATGCTCGGATGCTCATCTACGTGAGGGAAGCCTCCCCTGAGCCACACTGTAGAAAGGAGCTGTCTTTTCTGTTCCTCAATTCCATTGCCACTGAGCCCTGCGGGAGGGCTTCTGTCCCCCTCGGTGAGAGCAGATTTCGCGTCTCAGGGTGTGCAGCCCTGCAGACACGAAGGCCCGGTGGAGTCCCTGAATGGTCTCCAGATGCAAGTAATATCAGTCCCACCACGCCGACCACCCAGGCTGGAGTGAGTCTTACCAGGAGAAGAGACAGCCTTGACCCTCCCTTAGAGGCCTGAGGCAGATGCTGTGTCCACTGCGTGTCTGTGAGGGCAAAAAGGCAGCCACGTCTAAAATGCCAGATTCCACAGTTAAGATCTGCTGCCTCTCTGACAGCGAGCCCCGCTTTCCTCAAGGCATGAACTGTATTTCACGCATCACATTAATTAGCAGTCATTAAAATGACCCAAGGATCCCTGTCTTGCTCCTTAGGGCCTGGAGCTTTAACTGAGCTAGTGAGCAGGTACTCCATACCAGGCCTTAGGCTGGTGGGTGAGGGGACTGGGTGGGAATGAGGTACAAAGGTGAGCACAGGGTGTGTTACCATGTCCAAGGTCCCTCTATGGGCTGGACACTCTATTCAGATATTTTGATACTTAGAATTGGGAATTGTATGTATGTATGTATGTATGTATGTATGTATGTAAAGTTTATTTTGAGAGAGAGAGAGAGTGCGCGTGTGCATGTGTGTGAGTGGGGGAGGGGCCGAGAAGCCCCAGCAGGCTCCAGGCTGTCAGTGTGCAGCCAGAGGAGGCGCTCAAACTCACGAACTGCAAGATCACAGCCTGAGCTGGAACCAGGAGTTGGATGCTTAACCAGCTAAGCCACCCAGGCGCCCCAAGAATTGGGGATTTTGAAACTTAAGTCACAGGGCGCCTAGGTGGCTCAGTTGGTTAAGCGTCCGACTTCATTTCAGGTTATGATCTCACAGATCGTGGGTTCAAGCCCCCTCGCAGCTGAGAGCCTGGATCCTGCTGCAGATTCTGTCTCTCCCTCTGTGTTTGCCCCTTCCCTGCTCACACACTGTCTCTCTCAAAAATAAATAAACATTTAAAAATTTAAAGTAAATAAATAAAACTTGCGTTTCTTCATCACTGGAAAAAACAGATCAACTAAGCTACGCTTACTGGCTGTCAGAGGCTATCACTTATGGACTACATAATATATGTCTTAGCTCATTTGATTCTCAGAGGCAACCAGTGAAGAAGATTCTCTTTTTGCCCCATTTTAGAGATGAGGCAACCACGGATCAGCGTTGCTAAAGGAACATGCAAGTTCACACAGCTGGCATATGGCTAAGCTAGGGATCTACCTGAAGTCCAAATATCTGCCTGCTAAGCCTCTTCTGACAGTGCTTTCCTGGTTGGTCTAACCCTTAGGTAAGAATGAAGGTCATTACTGACTAAAGGGCCCTCCCTGAAGCATCTTCTTCCCTAACTCCATCTGGCAGTCTTCTAAGAGCTGCAATTTTACCATTAGAGATCCATTCCTTTGGAGGGAAATCTAGATCTCTTACTAAATTGCAAATGTTCCCTCAGAGGAATAACACATTATGGCTTTATCCTTTATGAACTTCTCAATGTCATATTGAAAGGGGGAGGCATGGAAAGGGTGGTCCAGGAGGTACCAGAAATGTCCACTGTCCACTGAACCTTTTCAACAACCCTATGAGTTTGATGCTATTAGATCTGGTTTGTGGATGAGAAGAAAAAACCTCTGAGCAATTAGGCAATCGGCATGCTTTCTTTCAAGCCCATGTTTTCTTATTCTTCATATTGCCTTCTATTAATTTTCTCTTCATAGAATGGATTGCCTTATTATGATGATTAGTATTACTACTATTACATTTTTAAAAATTTTCTGCAAAACCTTTTCAATGCTCTTCTTAGAAAAAAAGGAAGGTAGTGGTTTTTCATGATACAATGGTTAAAGTTGGAAGGGATGATACTAAATTCATTTTGGCGGGAAAACTGTATGTTTAAGATTTAAAAAAATTTAATGATTGTATATTTTATTTTATTATTATTATTATTATTTTGTATTTTAGAGAGAGAGAGAGTGGGGTGATGGGCAGAGGAAGAAAGAGAAAAAGTCTTAAGCAGGTTCCACACTCACTGAAGACCCCAATGCAGGGGCTTGATCCCACGACCTTGGCATCATGACCTGAGCTGAAATCAAGAGCTGGACACTCAACCGAGCCACCCAGGTGCCCCAATTTTTTAAGTAATCTCTACCCTCACACTGGGGCTCAAACTCACAACCTTGAGATTAAGACTTGCACACCCTATGGACTGAGCTAGATGCTCTATGGACACCCTA
This sequence comes from Proteles cristata cristata, assembly GCA_017311185.1. Lineage (NCBI taxonomy): Eukaryota > Metazoa > Chordata > Mammalia > Carnivora > Hyaenidae > Proteles > Proteles cristata. Next base: position 151,574 of record JAESUZ010005602.1, on the reverse strand, counting down.
TGGACTGAGCTAGATAGGTGCCCTGAAAATTGTATACTTAGACAAAAAGTTTTTAATTTCTAAAAGTGAATATCATCAAATCTCAAGCAGAGAGCTGATAAAAACAATTTTATGGCAAGCACTTTAACTATTTGATTATTACAGATTTAAATCTTGATTGAATCAGCAAAACAAACTATTAACAGCATTGAAAATCGATGTGAAATGGGTTTCTGTGTGACTTGTCCACTCACAAGCTGGGGTGGGACAGAAAGCAGGTGCTTCATTGGAATTCAATTAGAAAGACTCGTTCATACAACCCTGAATTGATTACCCATAATTCATGTCATAAATACTATACCTCACACCCAGTGTCTGCCCTTCAAAGAATATGGTCATCTATTTTATATATGAACTTTTTCTTTTTTTAATGTTTTTTGTTTTATTTTTTTAAATTTCTGAGAGAGAGAGACAGCGTGAGCAGAAAAGGGTCAGAGAGAGAGGGAGACACAGAATCTGAAGCAGGCTCCAGGCTCTGAGGCAGCTGTCAGCACAGAGCCCAATGCAGGGCTCAAACCCACGAACCGTGAGCTCATGACCTGAGCCGAAGTCAGACGCTTAACCGACTGAGCCACCCAGGCGCCCCAATATATGAACTTTTTCAAAATCCTTTAGGTGGCCTTATAAAAAAGAAATTGTAGTTCCCCACCCCCATCTTTTTTCACTCTATAGAATGTAAAATTAGGTGTAGTTATATTCAGCAAGAACCTGCTAAATACATTTATTCATGAATACAGCAAAATTTACTGAGTTCCTGTTACAGACAAAGCACTGCACCAGGCCATGGCAGCTACTAAATGAATCACACTTGGAACTCATAGTCTTAGAGAAAAGATCAGGCATGTATCAAACTACCTGCAAAATGATTTGTGTTGTTTAAAAGAGGTTGTCAAATTCTTTGATACTGTACCCATAGGATAGAGGAGGTTCACTTCTCCTTCCTTTGAATTTGAAGTGTGATGGCTTTGGGTGATGAAGTAGGGCAAAGTGACGCTATGCCAGGTCCGGGCCTGCCTTTGCAGGAACTGGAATCTTCCATTTTGGTCTACTGGAGCCCTGAGCTGCCTCGTAAACATTCCAAATACCTGAGCCACCATGCTGTGAGGAAGGCCAAGCTACACATGTGGAAAAGCTCTGTGGAGGCAGTGAGCAAGAGAAACACCTATGTGAACTCAGCCAGGTTCCAGAAATCATGAAATGAAGATATGCCACACCTGTTATGCTCTGATGAAACTTCTGACCCAGAGATTCATGAAATATAATAATAATAGATGGTAGATTCAAGCCACATGGCATGGTTTGTCGTGTAGCAACAGATAACTAGAACCTTCTTAGTGGCAATAAAAAGGGGGACATGAAAGCTATGAGGAATCAGAAGAAAAATTTATTACCAGCCTTAACGATGGTGGGAAGAAACAGGGAAGGCTTCCAGGAAGTGGTGACATTTGAGTTGAGTTTGGAAAACTTCAGGATCAGGAAATTCAGAGATGAAGATTCAAATAAGGACAGTCCAGGCAAAGAAAATAATGCAGGTAAAGGCACAGAGGTAAGAGACTGTCTGATGCATGTGGGGAAGACAGAAGGGTCCATTTTGGCAGAAAAAAATGGGTTGCAGGAGAGATATGTGGCGAGATGAACAAAAGAGAGGCTTGAATGCTGGAGTGAGGACTTCAGTTAAATGCACAAGGAAAAGCCATCCACTATTTTGAATAGAGAAGGGGTGTTCACCTTTTGCCTTGGGGGGATATTAGTCCAGTGGCATTAAAAAGGGGAGTTAACAGAAGGCACGACCCGTTTATGAAAGACCAGCAATTGGAGAGCTGGAGATTCACCCTGATTTCTTTTCTGGGTAGGAGTGGGCGCAGAGAAGCACTGGCCTGGCTGGCAGTATAATGACTCCCAGAAATACCCAGGTCCTAATCCCTGGAATCTGTGAATATGCTAGTTTATGTGACAAAGGGGACTTTGCAGATGTGATTAATGGGAAGGAATCCGAGATGGAAAGATTATTCAGTATTATCTAGATGGGCCCAATTTAATCATATGCATCCTTAAAATGGAGGATCATTTCCCAGGTGTGGTCAGAAAGGGATGTGAACATGGAAGAAGAGTCAGGGAGATGGACGTAACCAGGACTTGAGTGGCCATTGCTGTGGAGATAGAGGAAGGGGTCTAGGAGCCTGAGAGGCTGGACAGCACCCTCCATTTACAGGCAGCAAAAAATCCGGAGCCTTCATCCTATACCTGCAAAGATCTCTATTTTGCCAACGACCCAGAAAAGTAAGCAAATGGATCATCCCGTAGAACCTCCAGAAAGGAACACGGCCCTGCCAGTGCCTTGATTCTAGCCTGCTGAGACTGGTGTCAGACCTCTGACCCTCAGAATTATAGGGTAACAAATGTGTGCTCTTTAAGCTGCTAAATGTGCGGCAATTAAAAAAGTTTTATTTTCTTAATGTTTATTTTTTTGAGAGAGTGAGAGAGACAGAGATGGAGTGCCAGTGGTGGGGGTGGGGGGGGTCGTGGTGCAGAGAGAGACAGGACACAGATTCTGAAGCAGGCTCCAGGCTCCCAGCTACTGGCACAGAGCCCTATGCGGGGCTCGAACTCACAAACCTCAAAGTCGTGACCTGAGCCGAAGTTGGACACTTAACTGACTGAGCCCCCCAGATGCTCCTGTGTGGCAATTTGTTACAGCAATAATAGAAAATGAGTACAGATTTCCATTAGTGAATGATATATTTTTTTGAGCACCACTGCACAATACATTGGAAATTAGGAGTTGGAGGGATTCTCACGTGCTTCATCTCCCCTTAGGCTGTGGTTCTATTTTCCTGCTACAGGAAAACACTGACTTTTTTGTTTCAGAATGGTCTCTACCCACCTGGAGAGCTTGAACAACTCACCGAACCCTCCTGAGCTTTAGTTTCCCGTCTGTTAAATAAGGGGACTGAATAAGAATGGTGGCTCCAAACATTGTATTTTCCACCATGACATGCTTGATGGAGCATGTTCCCATGTGCAAAGCATCAGCGAGTATCATCTAGGCTTGTAGAAATTTCTATGGTTCTCCTGATAGCATTCTTTCCTCTCCTCATCAGGAAAGTCATCTCTGAATAAAAGTGATGTTTTGACAAGGATCACTTTCCATGTATTCCAATTTATTGGGTTTAGATGCAAGGCTTGAGAATTTATGTATTTGTGTTCTAATTTTATACAGGAGCCACAGAATTTTGTTATTATAAAGCCTGATGAGAAATATATCACATATTATAAATGTCAGCAGTAAATTGTTACTGTTAGCACCACAATACTAACTATAGTAGGGAATGTTGATTCAGATGTTGGTCATGTTCTTCCTAGTACTGAAATTAAACAATTTTAGGAACTGAAGACTGGCCTGACCTAGTTGAGGGTGAATCACTTGCAGCTAAGAATGTGGAAAGAAGGTGAAGGGGAAAAAAACATTTTCTAAACCTTAAAAGAAATCAATCTCTTCCCTGTTGCCTGGTCTACACTGTTGGACCAAACCACCAGCATCAAATCTTAATGTGGTAATATATTATTATTCTTGTAATTATTTCATTATGAAATAACACACAAAACTCCATCCTAACTTTGTGCAGAGAACAAGGGTCGAGGATCGCCTAGTAATTCTTAATAACCTTCATATTGAATAAAAGCAAAAAAAAAAAAAGTCAACAAGGAGACCGATCAATATTGGCAACAGGCTGGCCTAAGTCATCTATTTCATGACCAAAGAGCTGTTTTGCGTTAAATAACTGTACCAGGAAAATAGTTCTATATCTGCACATTTCAATATCTTCAAGGCAGTACGGTTTGAGTTAGACATCCTGGCACAAAGCACGTGAATTTCTAGAAAATGATACAAGCCTGTCATTGAGAGAGAAATCCTTACACAGGGGCAATGGCGCAGCATGGCTGGGGTGGGGGTTGGGGGATCAGACTTCCCTGGGCATACGTCCCAGCTCTGCCACTTACTGTGGGTCTGACCCCAGGCAAGGTACCTACCCTCTCCCAACATCAGTAACCTGTTGTATAAAATGAGAACCACAATGCCTTCTTCCCATTCCCTGGGTTTATGCCGATAGAAGTAAGGATGCCATGTCAGCTCTCACTATTGTTAATAAAACCACAGACACCTCGAGGAAAAACCTGACACATGAACCAGAGTTTCCTGCCATGCATCATTTTAATCAAATTCCTTGCTTACTTTGTAAAATAATAGTACATTTCTGCACAAAATTTCAAACCCTACATCTAGACTTTGAATTACCTTTTTGTAACGGTTTGACTTTCAGGTCATTTCCTTCTTTAAATTCTGATCTTTGGAATATTTTAAATCGAATCAGACTTTTTGAGGACAGGTTTAGACTAGGCCCTCCTGGCCCAGGTTTCAAAGCAAGGGATGTGTCCTTCATTGGGACTCTGAGCTGTCTAGGTTTCCCTCCACTTCTGCAGTGACCTGAGAGGACTAAAAATGCATAAGTTTACAAAAAAAGAAGAAAAATACATGTTCTATCAGGTACTGGTTCAATTTCCTAAGATGTGTATCCCAGCTGATGAGATCGAAATAAGTGTCTTTGTCATGTTATTTCCTACATTTTGATTTGCTTTGACATTTAGGGGCCTTGCAGAGCCAGGAAGGCACTGCCTCTCCCCAGGTTAGCTAATTATCAGAGAGAGCAAACACCTTGCCTGAATGCATACCTTTGATATGCAAACTAACTCATTCTGAGTCCAAAAGCCCATTCACTTCCTCTGATTAGTCTCCTGCAGTTCCAGAAATCACTCCAACTAGCCAATCCTAAACCTGGTCAGCTGGACCACCCTAACTTACCCATTCTTTCTCAACAAAATAACAATAAGGCTCTGGCCCATGCTTTCCCCTCATTCTCTGCCTCCTGCCTACCCTGGTGGTTACCCATATAGCCTTGCATGGTGTGGCATGTCCCCTCGCCTTGGGAACTGTAACAATCTTTTCCTTCTTTCTTTTTTTTTAAAAAAATGTTTTATTTATTTTTGAAAGAGCACAAGTAGGGGAGGGCAGAGAGAGGACAGAGGATCCAAAGCAGGCTCTACTCCGACAGCAGAGAGCCTGATGTGGGGCTCAAACTCACGAACTGGGAGATCATGACCTGAGCCTAAGTCGGACGCTCAACCAACTAAGCTGCTCAGGTGCCCCCAAACTGTCTTTTCAATGACAGTTGTCTCTGATCTGGTGGCCTCACCATATTAAAATAAAAACAAAATCCCAGCACACTCTAAAATATGGTGAAAGAACACTTCTGGTGGTTTACTGTTAACTAGTTTTGAAGAACTTTTAGTTCATCATCTTGTGGGTTGGCTTCTCTTCTGCCTTAAAAATTATCCTGCTACAGAAAGTAGATTGCAGAGGAGGGGGGAAGGAGGGAATGGGCATGAAGCCTATTGGGTACTGGAATTCTTTTTGGGGTGATTGAATATCATGGTATGAGAGAGTAGTGTTGTTTGCACCACTTCGTAAATGTATAGTAAATCCTTTGGTTGCAAATAACTTGTTCTGTAAACGTTCAGCAAGATGGGCAAACATTTCCAATACATTTTAACGTGATACATGAGCGATGTCTCACAAAACGAGTAGTACGTGCCGCAAATGTCACATGATCACAACTGAGTCAATGGTTCCTGAAATTCGCTTTGATATACAAGTGCTTTGGATTACAAGCATGTTTCCGGAATGAACTATACTCACAAATCAAGGTTTAACTGTACTAAGAAACTGTACACCTTTAAAGGGTTACTTTTGTGGTATGTGAACTACAGCTCAATTTTTTTAGCTCTACTTCATATTTTGTTCAAGTGTAAATTAACATACAGTCTTATATTAGTTTCAAGTGTTCAACACACTGATCTGACAATTCTATACATTGGAGCTGACCACAATAAGTGTAGTCACCATCTAGTGTTATTTCAATATTATGGACTATATTCCCTATGCTGTACTTTCCATTTCTGTGACTTATTTGTTTTATAACTGGCAGTTTGTACCTCTTAATCCCTTTTATCTATTTTGCCCATCCCCACCCCTCTGGCAACCACTAATTTGTTCTGTGTAATAAGAGTCTGGTGTTTTGTTTCATTTTGCTTAATTACAGCTCAATTTTGAAAAATTGGCCTCTTGACTGCATTTCTTCTCCTTCTGTCTAACATGTATGTGTCCTGCAAAATTCAGTTTCAATGGGGAGTCACCCCAAAGCCTTCACATACCTTGCCTTTAGTTACTACAGCTCGTACCGCTGTGTTTTCATTATCCGGCTATACGGGGGAGAGGGTTAAGAAAACGAAACATGGGAAGGGTGCCTGGTGGCTCAGTTGGTTGAGTGTCCGACTTTGGCTCAGGTCATGATCTCACGGTCTATGGGTTCGAGCCCTTTGTTGAGCTCTGTGCTGACAGCTAGCTCAGAGCCTGGAGCCTGCTTCAGATTCTGTTTGTCTCTCTCTCTCTGACCCTCCCCTGCTCGTGCTCCGTGTACCTCTCAAAAATAAACATTTTTTAAAATCTCTTTAAAAAAACATGTGAGGACATTCTGCTTGTGGGCCTCACTTTTTAACATTCGCTCCCTCCCACTCTCTTCCTCCCCACTCTTGATCTGAAAAGTTCTGAGCAAATCCTAGTTTAATTTCAGCAAAATGCAATCCCAAATGTGTGATTTTCTGGTATGACTTTTCCCACACTTTTCTCTGGGTCCTCTAAATAAAAAGAGAGAGAGAGAGAGAGAGAGAGAGAAGGGAACTTTTTTTTCCCTGCTGGAGGCACTGCTTTTTAAAGATTTCAGGGACAGATGAGTCTGGCAGTGAAGGTCTGACTCTTATCATTTCTATTAATTTATACTGGAAAAGATGACTTTTTCTTATAAAGGGTCCATGACTTTGGAAAGAGCCCCAATCCACAAATATCCATCTGAAAGGGCACACTTCACATGTAAACAGTTTAGGCAGATGTTGACTCTTGAAAAGATTAACTGAGAGTTTTGATAGCTGGTTTCGGCAGCCTGTTAATTCGTTCCTGAGGAGAGGAAAGCCAACCCACCTCTACTTATCTGTCCATATCTTGTCTATGCTAATTGTTTGTTATCTTTTCCTTTGAAAGGGTACAGCAAACCCCCTAGTGACAGAAATCCTGATTAACTGTAATGGTGCCCCTAAGATAAGACAAGACTCTCTCAACCCTCCTTTACTGAGGTGTGTGTGTGTGTGTGTGTGTGTGTGTGTGTGTGTGAGAGAGAGAGAGAGAGAGAGAGAGAGAGAGAGACAGAGACAGAGACAGAGACAGACAGACAGAGACAAACCATGATCTCCCTGAAAAGCACCTGTTAAATGAAGACAGGCTTGTTTTGCAGCCTAGTGGGTGGGTAGAGTCCCAAGGAGGTGAAGGGGAGCTCCAGGTGTTCACTCTTCCCCCCAAGCTGGGAAGATTCTAGTACTTCCCAAACTGTGAAGTGTCCGCACATCACCTGACACCTTGTTAAAATGCAGATTCCAATTAGGCAGATCTGGATAGAACCTGAGATTCTGCATTTCTCTCTCTTTTTTTAAGTTTATTTATTCATTTTAAGAGAGAGAGAGAAAGAGTATGCACAAGTGTGTGAGCCAGTGGGGAAGGGGCAGGGAGAAAAAGAAAGAGAGAGAATTGCAAGCAGGCTCTGCACTGTCAGCACAGAGTCAGATGCGGTGCTTGATCTCCTGAACCTCAAGATCATGACCAAAACTGAAACCAAGATTCAGGTGCTTAACCAACTGAGCCACTCAGGAGTCCCAGAGATTCTGTATTTCTAACAAGTGTCCAGGTGACCTTGATGCTGCCGGTCCAGGGGCCACACTGAGTAGCAAGGAGTATCTCTGATTTCCTAAGTATTGTTAAAACCTACATTCAGGGGCGCCTGGGTGACTCAGTTGGTTAAGTGTCCAACTTCAGCCTAGGTCATGGATCTCGGGGTTCATGAGTTTGAGCCCTACATGGGGCTCTGTGCTGACAGCTCAGAGCCTGGAGCCTGCTTCGAAATCTGTGTGTCCCTCCCTCTCTCTCTGCCCCTCCCCTGCTTGCCCTCTGTCTCCCAATACTAAATAAACATTAAAAATAAAATTTAAAAAAAAAACCTAGATTCAAAAGAAGCTTCTGAAAGTTGACCCTCTAGGGTTCTTTCTTTCTTGATGATAGCAATAGTAATTACCAAACGAACAATGACTGACATTTATGGAGCGCTTAGTAGGTGTAGGCAAGCCTTGTCTAACTCTGACTGTTATCATCTTATAAAAGGACTGTCTGTGGTTTAAAGAAACTAAAGAATTTGTTCAGGTTCTCATTGCTCCTAAGTTATACAGCAGTAGCTCAAACACTATCTGGCTCTATAGATGGGCTCTTATATATGACTATCTCTCATTTTCTGATGTCTTATTGTAGGTTCAGTGGGGCTGAGCATGTAAAGTTTGACCTTCACTTTCAAAAGGGGCATTTTCCTGGTGCTACAGAACTGAGCCAATGGTGCAAAGCTACCCATGAAATCAGATGGAAGGTCAGGTAATGAGAGATACGTAGGCAAAAACTCACTCGATAATCACCTGCAGGCTTAGTCTGCACTGATAACAAAATGTTTTCCCCCATGACTATTGTTTTACCTTGCAAAGCAGATGCTAGATTAGCAGAATGTTACCACCATGCTCTAAGTTTATTCAAAATTGGTGAAGAGGTTTTAAAAAAAATGTATCTATTCTATATTTTTAAGTCAAAAGTATGTTGTTTTCTTTGAGCACAAATCAAAATGGTTGCATGGGACACCCAAAGAACAGTTGATAAAAGAACTGGTAAACTGAACTTCCTCAGAAATTAAGTTTCTACACTTTAAATGGCACAGTTAAGAAGGAAACAGATGAGCCACATACTGAAAGAAAACATTTGTAAATCACCTATCTGATAAAGGACTCACATTCTTACAAGTCAATAATAACCCAATTAAATAATGACCAAAACATCTGACTAGACATTTTACCGAAGTAGATCCACTGATGACCACTAGGTACATGAAAGGTGTTAATATCAGGAAGCATAGGGAAATGCAAATTAAAACCACAGTGAGATACTAATTCACACTCATTAGAGTGGCTGTAATAAAAAATGTAAAACAGTAGTGACAAGAGTGTGGAGAAACTCTGATACATTGCTGTTGTAAATGTGAAATGGATCAATTACTTTGGAAAAACAGTTTCAGTCATGCAAGGGATTTTGTTTCCTTGTAATTTCCTTATACATTGAAATGCCATTTTGGTGGTAAATTTCACATGCTGTGTCTTTTTTTTTTTTTTAACAGAGTCCTCTACAGAGCTCATTGTGTTTTGTTTTGTTGTAGTTTTCAAAACTTTTAAAAAATGTTTATTTATTTTTGAGGTGGGGGTGGAGGGGCAGGGAGAGAGGGAGACACAGAATCTGAAGCAGGCTCCAGGCTCTGAGCTGTCAGCACAGAGAGGCGCAAACTCACAGACTGGGAAATCATGACCTGAGGCGAAGTTGGACACTTCCCCAACTGAGTCACCCAGGTGCCCCTGTTGTTTTTTAACGTTTATTTACTTATTTAGAGAGAGAGAGTGAGAGCATGCACTCTAACGTTCACTGGGGGGTGGAGGGGAAGTGGCAGAGAGAGAAGGAGAGAGAGGATCCCAAGCAGGCTTCTCTCTGTCAGTGCCGAGCCCAAGGCAGGGCTTGAACTCACCAACCGTGAGATCATGACTTGAGCTGAAATCAAGAGTCAGACGCTCACTCAACTGAGCCACCCAGATGCCCTTGGGTCTTTTGATGTAAAAACATTTTTTATTCCAAAATATTTAAAATCCTCTAATTTATAACAGCCAAATTATGAAAGCAGCCCAAGCGTCTATCAATAGATGAATGGATAAAGATGTGGTATCTATATACAATGGGATATTACTCAGCCATAAAAAAGAATGAAATCTTGCCATTTGTAATGACATAAATGGATCTAAAGGGTATAATGTATAATGAATCAGCCAGAGAAAGACAAATACTATATGTGGAATTTAAGAAACAACGCAAAGAAAAAAAAGAGACAAACCAAAAAACAGAATCTTAACTAGAGAGAACAAACTGATGGTTACCAGAAGGGTGGGGGATGGAGGGGTGGGTGAAACAGGTGATGGGGATTAAGGAGTGCATGTGTTATGATGGGGTTTGGGTGATGTATGAAGTGTTGTATCACTATATTGTACACCTGAAACGAATATAACACTATGTTAACGATACTGGGATTAAAATTTAAAGAAATATTTTAAATCCTTTAAAAAGTGAGATAACTAAACTTTCATCTTTGTTGTTATTGCTGCAACTTCTGTTCATCTTATTTATCACAAGCATTGGTTCCTACCCCCGAACATTGAGTAGTTAATTTTAAAAATGAGCTTTTAAAATTGTTTTCACCTTTTGATATTTGTTTAACTTGTACTTTGTCTTTAAAATTTTTTTTTAATGTTTTATTTATTTCTAGGAGAGAGAGAGAGAGGGAGACAGTGTGAGCAGGGGAGGTTCAGAGAGAGAGGGAGTCACAGACTGAAACGGGCTCCAGGCTCTGAGCTGGCAGTCAGCACAGAGCCCGATGCGGGGCTCGAACCCACAAACCGCGAGATCATGACCCAAGCGAAAGTCGGATGCTTAACCGACTAAGCCACCCAGGCGCCCCTTAAAAAATTATTATTTTTTTTAAATTTTTATTTCTAGGAGAGAGAGAGAGAGAGAGAGAGAGAGGGAGACAGCGTGAGCAGGGGAGGGTCAGAATGAGAGGGAGACACAGACTCCGAAATAGGCTCCAGGCTCTGAGCTGGCAGTCAGCACAGAGCCCGACGCGGGGCTCAAACCCACGAACCGCGAGATCATGACCCAAGTGAAAGTCGGACGCTTAACCGACTAAGCCACCCAGGCGCCCCTTAAAAAATTATTTTTAATGTTTATTTATTTTTGAGAGAGTGTGTGTGCCAGCAGGGGAGGGGCAGAGAGAGAGGGAGACACAGAATCCAAAGCAGGCTCCAGGCTCTGAGCTGTCAGCACAGAGCCCAACACGAGGCTCAAACTCATGAACTGTGAGATCATGACCTGAGCTGAAGTCCGACCCTTAACTGACTGAGCCGCCCAGGAGCCCCTATTATAAGCATCTTATTATACAGATCGGGATTTATTTGTTACCACTTCACATAAAAAAGCAGACACACAATTTTTTAAAGACTACTCAAAACAGTCCCTGGGGTAAGAATCAAAAGGCTACCACTTGCTAGTTATGCAATTTTGTTAAATCCCTCTTGGAGCCTCACGTTGCTCAGCTCCCACTGCCAAAAGGGGCATGATCTTATCAAGCTCTTAATGGTAGGATTCTGGAGAGGATTAATAGAGATATTGTATGGGAAAATGTTTATGGTAATTTTCCATAGCAGTTCAGGAAGCCAAAGGCCTAAAGGAGTCAGGCAGCTAATGTAAAGGAGGGGAGAAGGCCAGAATGAGGCAGTAGGGGTTGGTGGGGACTACTGTGCTTGGGGGCAAGTACCCTCTGCACAGACAGGTGTTGCTCAGCTGTGGCCAATTACAGTTATGTAGGAATGAGGACCCAGTACTGCTGGAGTTTAATTTTCCAAGAGAAATCAGAAATAAAGGCTTTTGGGTGGCTCAGTTGGTTAAGCATCAGACTTTTGATTTCAGCTCAGGTCATGAGATCTTGGTTCATGAGATCGAGCCCCGAGTTAGCTCTCTGTTGACAGCGAGGGAACCTGCTTGGGATTCTCTCTCTCCCTCTCTGCTCCTCCCCCACGTGTGTGTGTGTGTGTGTGTGTGTGTGTGTGTGTGTGTGTGTGTTTGTGTGTGTCTGTGAGAGAGAGAGAGAGAGAGAGACAGAGTCAGAGAGAGAAAGAGAGAGCAAGAGCACATTCTCTCTTTCTCTCTCTCAAAATAAACAAACATTAGGGAAAAAAAGAAAAAGAAATCTGGGCACCTGGGTGGCTCAGTCGGTTAAGCCTCCGATTTCAGCTCAGGTCATGATCTCATAGCCGGTGAGTTTGAGCCCCACTTCCGGCTCTGTGCTGACCGTTCAGAGCCTGGAGCCTCCTTTGGATTCTGTGTCTCCCTCTCTCTCTGACTCTCTCCCGCTTCTGCTCTGCCTCTCTCTCTCTCTCTCGCATAAATAAACATAAAAAAAGAAGAAATAAAGACTTTTTATAATATTTCTTAAGGTTTGAAACATTGTGTTTGCCAAATACAGCCCAGAGTCTTTCTTATAGAAAGCCAATTTGCAACTCTGCTCTATGTACATGTATATTGTTTTAAACTAGAGCAGACATCTGGATTGGGTCCCTCAGTTATTTTCTCTTCAGTGTTTTCTTCACTGTGTGCTCTGTGGGTCTAAGGTGTTTATCCTCACCCCTCCTCAATAAGATTGTAATGTTCCTGTGGGCAGTTAACATTTTCTGTACTCAAGTGTCATTCAAAGCAGTTTAATCATCTTGGTAAATGGCACTGCTTGTTAGTCTCTTCATATGGCTCTTAAATTTCAGCATGAGTCAGCAAATGGCTGAGCTGCTTTGTTAATAATGCCGATTTGCCTTATCAATTCTCTCCAAAGTATACCCCCAGCAGAAATGTGTACATCTATCCATCATAAGACATGTACTAGAATGTTCCAAGCAGCTCAGTTCATAATAGCTGCCTACAGAAGTCTATCCAATTGTCCATCAGTATCAGAATAAATAAAAAATACATATTCACAGTAAAAATTGATACAATGAAAATGAATAAATCGCAACCACATGCAAAAACGTGGATGAATCTCACAAATATAATGTTGAACAAAGGGGGCCGACAACCTAAGAATACGCAGTGTGTGTTTTCATTTTATAGAAGTACAGAAATTGGCAGAACTCACTCTATGGGGTAGAAGTCAGGATAATAGCAGGATAACTCTTGGAGAGAGGCGGGGACACAAGGGGATTCCAGACACTTCTGGGGTGCCGGCAGTATTCGTGGTTGCACAGGCATGTGACAATTCACTGGGCTGAATATCATTTATGCTTTTCTGTACATCAGCGTCTCAATGGAAAGCTAACGCGCTAACGCCCGGGCTCCACCCCCACGCTGACAGAATCGCATCTTGCGTGGGGGTGGCTGGGAGTCACCAGGCTCTACTGGTGAGGTCATGACACGACTTCCTTTTCGAGAAACACGCTGCATTTGAACGAGCACACATTTATTCCTCCAAGGGGCTTCTACAGGCACGCTGGGCTAACCCATCCTGCAAGAGCATTTCCCAGTCTCTCTTGTTGTGTATGACTACATTTTACTGAATGCAAAAAGTGACATAAAATTAAGAGGCACTATATGTACATTCACAGGCACTTGAGGGCATAAAGAGAGACAGCTCTGATAATATGCCAGCTTATAAAATATGGCTAAATACAATTAAAAATTTATAGGGTGACTAAGAAGCCATATCCGCAGGGAAAAAGTCAAGCATTCACTGCTACCGAAATCCAGCTGAATCCTGGTTTCCCTGGGGAAGGAGATGTGGGTGGAGGCCAAGAAGCTCCGGAGCTTTCCTGGAAGGAAAAAGGGAGGTTCTGTGACTGAGGGAGGGACAGGGTAGGACCAGCATGGTAGGTGTTTTGGGAGCTGCACTCTTGAGCTTTGTTTTTGTCAAACAAAGCTGAAGCTCAGAGATTTATCCAGGTCACATTTATTTCCAGTTTGTGCTCTTGCATTTAAGATTCCAGAAATAAATTGGATGCCAGAGGGAAACCAAAAAGGAATCTTTTAATAAGCTCCAGGAAGGCTGAGACTGCATATATGAGCTTCATTTTTGGATCCCCTGCACCTGACACCATGCCTGGCAGATAAGAATACTCATTAACTTCATTCATTCATTCATTCAGCATCTATTTATGGAGTACTTCGTTTAGGTTAGGCACCATTCTTAAGCAGTTGAGACAAATAGAAGTCTCTCACCTCAAGGAGCTTATAGTCTAAATGATGGGAGATCAGCCAATTCATCAGACAGATTCATCACTATGTTCCATAGTGGTCAGTTCTTTGGGAAAAAATAAATCAGAGAAAAAGAATAGAGAATAGGAGGGTTGAGAAATGATGCAGTTATACCTGGGGAGGTTGAGGAGTCTTACTGAAAATTTGAGCCAAGACCCAAGGACGATGAGAGAGTAAGCCATGTGGACATGTGAGGGAAAAGCCTTGAAGGTAGAGGGAACAGCAAATGCAAAGGCCCTGAGGCAGGTATAGGCCTTGTGTGTTTGCAGATATCAAAGAGGCTGGAGTGGTTGCTCAAGAGTGAAGGAGAAAAGGTAATCACCAACAGGTGATAGGGCTGCTGGAACATTTGCTGTGAGGACTCTGGCTTTAACTCTGAGAGAGTCAAAAGCCATTGGAAGATTTTAGATACAGGAATTACATGATCAGACCAAATACTGATTAAATAATTAAGCATGGCACTGTATACACCACAAATGACTTTAACATACGTTACTATATTTGATCTTCATAATGACTGTAAGATATAAGAAGAAAAAGAATTCTTAGTCACATTTTCAAAGGCTTACATTATGGAAATTAACAGAACAGTCTTTGGAGATAAACAGATCTAGGCTTGAATCCTAACTCAGCCACATAAAGAGCCAGGACTTTGTGCAAGAGTCAGCCTCAGTTTCCCCATCTCTGCAGTGGAGGAAACAACACTATTGGGAGAGAGGATTGGATAGACCTAATAGACATGCCTAGACACTGACTAGACATTGACTAGACACCAACTAGAGACTGACTAGACATTGACTAGACATGTCTAATTCAGTGTCCAGCACACTTTTTGCTCAATAGGTGACATCTGTTGCTACCCTGTCCAGCTGGAAGTGGTTGTAGGCATCATCCAACTTTGAGGATCTAAAAGACAGTCTCCAGAAAGCTGCGTCAGCACCTGCCGGGGTAAATACACAGATTCCTGGGCCAATGCCAGATCTACTGAGTCCTAATTCCATGGCTTTGGAGCCTCATCTCACCAAATAAGAACTTAAAGTAAACATATCACCACAGCAGAGGAGGTTAAGGCAGCTCCAATACAATAACTGAATACATCTCACTTCTGTCACATGCAAAGTGAAAATCAAGTTCTACTACTGAAGTAGTAGCAGCGATGCCTGTAATGCCCTGTTGGCTCTGCCTGGAATGCTCTGAACACTCCATCGTCAGCTCTTGGCTAACTACTAAAGAAGGTTCTTAAAATTACATTATACTTAAAATTAACTCACCATGAAAAAAATCCATTTGGAATACTTTGATTCTTTTTTCACTTGAAACAATCAAAACTTAGTATAAAAGAAACTCTATATCCTAGAGTACACTGTGCTCACATCAGCATCATGTACACTAAAACTAGAATGATACAGAGAAGATTAGCATGGCCCCTGTTCGAAAAGATGATCTGTGTACCACCCACGTCAACCTGCGGGTTCCCCAAGGCTACAAGCACAGCTTACTTGGAGAATCACTGGAAGGGCAGTAGGATGTAAAGGAAGAATTTTAGGATCCTGTCCCCTGCTGACGCTTTTGTCTCAAGTTTAGGGCAGGTGCGTAACCTATTGGCCAAGGGCACAGAGGGGGCAGATGAAGACAGGGTCTGGCTCCTTCCAGGAAGGCTTTAAATAGACACGTTGGTGCCATGCTCTGGAACATTTACACAAGGCAGGAAAGCTCGTTGCGCACAGGACTACGTTTGCCTACGGAGACCCGGCAACCAGTTCAAGTGGTTGTCAGGCTGTAGAGCTTGGAGTCTACAAAACAGAACAGGCCTGCAGAGATTAAGATTTATGCTCTAGGACTGCAGGAGTGCTACTTCGAACACACAGTTCACGTGGATTCTTGGCGGACTCCTCCTGGGACCTCTTGCTTTTCCTTTGCCTTCTTGGGTTAAAGTTACTCAAGTATTTATGAAAAGGGAGCCTCATGTGTGGCTGAGGTCCAGCATAGTTCAGTGCAATCAACTTGCACTGAGTCCTCAAATATGCTACAATACTGATTTTGTTATTAAATAATTGAGCAGGGATTGCAGAGAACCAAACAGAATTACTACCACTCGCAATCTACCTTATCCCATGAGCCATACTAGAGACTTACTGTTAACTTATGCATGGTGATTCTATAAAAGGGGGTCTCATTAGCCCCATAATAAAAAAAATTTTAATGTTTACATTTATTTTTGAGACAGAGAGAGAGCATGAGTGGGGGAGAGTCAGAGAGAGAGGGAGACACAGAATCTGAAGCAGGCTCCAGGCTCTGAGCTGTCAGCACAGAGCCCGACATGGGGCTCGAACTCGTCAACTGTGAGATCATGATCTGAGCTGATGGCAGATGCTCAACTGACTGAGCCACTCAGTTAGAATATTACCTCCTCTGCCAGCAGGTGACATAGCCACGGTGGGTCACTAGCATGAGGCTACAGTTGTCCTGGGGAGAATTTGCACAAACCACCTGGTACAACTGGATAGAGTGTTGCTAATCCACTTCCCTATCAGTAGCCTGTAGTTAATGCCCAGTCGGTTGTCAATTTCAACTTTGAAGAATAGTCACTTAATCAGGTAAGCTGCAGATGTAAAAATGGTTTAGCAGACCCTTGAAACCCTTGAAAGGGTCTCAGATGTAACATTTAGTAACACTGATATGAACATAGTGCTTATATATGCCAGACACCACTGTAAGTGATTTTTACATGAGATAACTCATTTAACCTCTGAGGAAGAGCATCCCCATTTTACAGACAAAGAAACAGAAAAGTAAACTAACCCAGGATCATGCATCGACTCGGTGGCAGAGCTTGAATTTAAAGTAGGACAGGATGGGGATGCCTGGGTGACTCAGTTGGTTGAGCATCCAACTTTGGCTCAGGTCATGATCTCGTGGCTTGTGGGTTCGAGCCCCATGTCAGGCTCTGTGCTGACAGCTCAGAGCCTGAAGCCTGCTTCAGATTCTGCCTCTATCTCTCTCTGCTCCTCCTCCACTCATGTACCATCTCTCTCAAATATAAATAAACATTAAAAAAAATAAAGTAGGACAGGATGGCTTCACAATTTTCAGTCTCCATGAGTTAGTTCTAAGATACACAGCATGGAGTCATGCATCATTCTTCAGAGCCATGCGATGAAATTCCTTTGCTATGACAGGCTCTGTGCACAAGGCGAGACATTTAGCTAGTGACTGAGTCCCATTCACTGAGCAATATCTGAATCTTAGAAAAGTTTTGCTGCTTTCTAGTTAACCTAATGTGGACCTTTTAGGGAAAAATTATATGCCATTGAATGTGTAATAACTATGATGTTTTTGAAGACAAGGAACAAAAATGCCAACTAATAGTAGCTTTAAAACTGAAGGCAATTAAGCCTTTTCTCATACAAGAAGAAGTCTGAAGATAGTGGCTCATAGATCCTCAACATGTTGGTGATATATCTCCTCATGGTCCCAACATAGTTGCAGCAGTCCCAGGCATCACATCTCCACACCCCCTCATTCCAAAAAGAAAAGAAGGTGAAGGGGGCAAAAAAATTTCCTCCTTTTCTGCAGGAAAATTATTTCCTAGATGTTCCCTTCCTTCCTTCCTGTCACATTTCATTATCAGAACTGTGCCATCTGTCAACTCCTAGACCAGTATTTCTGAAACATATTGGGCCAGATTAATTCTCTGTTGTGAGGGGACCATCCTGGGCATTGAAGGATGCTTATCAGCATCCCTGACCTCTACCCACTAGATGCCAGTAATGTATTTCCAGGTATGACAACCCAAAAATGTCTCCAGAAACTGCCAATGTCCTATGGGTATATGAATATGTGCTTGTAAACTTGACCAGGTTGAGAACCATTGCCTTAGATGAATGAGTGGCAAAGGGAAATGGGATAGTCATGACTGGCTTAGACCAGTCATAGGTCATCCCCCAAGGCTAAGCACCCTGCTGCCTGAGAAAAGTTCTACCTCAAGGAAAAAGTGTAACGGCCCGTGGATTTGGCAATCATTCCCCATGTTGCTTTTTCGTTGTTAAAATAAATGTTCTTTACTGGAAAGTCCAAACAGAGGGCTGAGAAGGACATTTTGTCTTCTTACAACCAAGAAAGCATTCATGAGGCATATCAGGAAGAATCAGGCCACAGATATGGGAGTTTTGGGGTGTCTGGGTGGCTTAGTCGGTTAAGCTTTCAACTCTTGATCTCAGCTCAGATCATAATCTTGCAGTTTGTGGGTTCAAGCCCTATGTCAGGCTCTGCACCGACAGTGTGGAGCCTGCTTGAGATTTTCTGTCTGTCTGTCTGTCTCTCTCTCTCTCCCCCTCGCTCTCTCTGTCTCTCTCCCTGCCCCTCCCCCACTTGCTTGTGCATGCACACTCTCTTTCTCTCTCAAAATAAATAAAGTTGAAAAAAAAGAAATGGGAGTTTCATTGATATCTACTCTGTAGGTTTGGTGGCCACAGGAAAACAATCAGAAGTGAGAGCAGCCATTCTTCTTTTTATTCAGAACACTTACATCAAACTCCCTTTCTTTGAGGGCATTCCTCATTTTTAAAAAAAAAGCCAGGGGCACCTGAGTGGCTCAGTTGGCTGAGCATCTAACTTTGGCTCATGGAGCCTAAGTGTGAGTCCTGCATGGGACAGTCTGCTGTCAGCACAGAGCCTGCTTCAGACCCTCTGCTCCCCTCTCTCTCTGCCCCTCCCTACTCTCAGTATCTCTCTGAAAAATAAATGAACATTAAAAAAAAAGACGGGCTTCTGGGTGGCTCAGTTGGTTAAGCATCTGACTCTTGGTTTCAGCTCAGGTCATGATCTCACAGTTAGTGAGTCCGGGCTGACAGTGGAAAGCCTGCTTGGGATTCTCTCTCTCTCTCCCTCTCTCTCTGCTCCCCCACTTACGCTCTCTGAAAACAAACAAACAAACAAACAGAAAGACAAACATGTATTTGTCCAGGGATAGTTGGTAAACAAGGACTTCAGGTAGAAAATTCCTGTATTTGTTCCTCAGTTACATGCCTGGGACATTTAAAAATACATGCTGGTTAGAGTATAACTGGCCATTTCATTCCTAATGTGAGAAGAGCCTCCCTGTAGTAAACGCTGGAGGGTGCAAGTCTTAGTGACAACAGCCAACCTGTACTGAGCACTACCTTCTGGTGCTCTGGGAAACAGCTGGACGTGGATGAAGCCTTTATGGTAGGAGTCCTGGGCTCCATTCTGTGGAAGAGCCACAGAAGCCCAGAGACGTGCCCAAGGTGCACAGCCGGTAAGACAAGGGGCTAAGCCCTGGACTCGGGTGGCTAGATCCATCCCCTTTCTTGTTTTCAGATCAGTTTCAAAAGCAATGATTATGGACGCACCTGGGTGGCTCAGTCGGCCGAGTGTCCGACTTCGGCTCAGGTCACGATCTCCCAGCTCATGGGTTCGAGCCCCGCATCAGGCTCTGTGGCGACAGCTCAGAGCCTGGAGTTTGCTTCAGATTCTATGTCTCCCTCTCTCTCTAACCCTTCTTGTTCTCTCTCTCTCTCAAAAATAAATAAACATTAAAAAAAAAAAACCCCGAAGATTATGGTTGTGTTAAGCCAATGTAAAACCAAAAGAAAACCTATCTTCTTCCATTCTTAGTGCTAAAAGCTAGTGAAAAAAATTTTTTTTAGAAAGCAGTAAAGAAATGTCTCCCTACCCTAAGATACACAGTGTGGACTTTTTAATTAGTGTTTTCATAAGTGAGAGCCTTTAAAACATAACACTCATCCCAATGTTTCCATATTTAGAGCAATCTTTTATATTGTTGTTGCTATCTAAATTTTTTCTTATTAAACATGTTTACAAAAATGTAGAGAGGGACTTTGATGAAAACCACAGTCTGAAGAACAGTTCTTTAAAACCCAGGGAAGTCACACCTGCAATCCTTTAAGTCCAGACAATGTTTTCTAACTGAAAGTTCTGCCTCTCATCTTCCACATACAACTCAAAGTTTAAAAATAGATAGTGTGAGGTTGAAATGACCGTGGGCAGTCAACTTGACAGAATTTACTGATGGTTTTCAAACAAGCAATTTGAAAAGTTTGGGGTGGTTTTTGTTTGGGGTGTGTGTGTGTGTGTGTGTAATCATAAAATAGATTTTTTTCATTTCATCTCTTTTCACTTCATTTCTTTCACTCTCCTTTAGCCATAAAAAAACAAAGAACCTTGAAAATTCTCAAATGGAACCCAAAGTGCATTTTTACAGAGAAAACTCAGGATCAATATAAAATTACTGACATTAAGGGGTATAGACTCTGATCAAGACTGAAAACTAATCATAATAAAATTAAATTCTGCTAGTTTAATCTCCTCCCCAGCCCCAAACCGTGGAGGCATAAAAGCTTCAGCAATTGATTCATTTTCTTTTACTCAGATACTTTATAATGATTCAGCAAAACAAAGTTATAAATACTTCAGCACTGAGAAACATTAAATTGGGAGCAGATTTGAACCTATTCCCCAAAGCCAGCTTGCCTCAGAAGTCAGCAATATCAGGATACACTTCAGTGGGAAAGTTTATCCTGAATTGATTGGAGCAGAAAAAAGAAAATCTGATCCATATATTTTTAAACTCCTACTCTTTATCAGGTGCTCAGTGCATTCCCCCCACACCCCCCCACCCCACCCGGCCCTCACTGTAGTTTTTCAAAAAATCTTTTTCAAAATATTTAACTTGAAAACACAGTTAATCAGATTTTGTAGAACTAAAAAAATAATAACCTTAAGGTGAGTATATATGTATATAGAGCCAATTCTCACTAGTTGGGGTCGTCTTGTTCTATAAAGTCACAGCAAACACCGAATTAGTGAACGGTGAATCAATGCCCCAAGGGAAATACAGGACTATGTTCCTGTGAGCCTTGGCTGTAACAATCTGTTAAGTGATCAACAAATAACTTTGTTTTTCTTTAATGTTTTATTTATTTCTGAGAGAGAGAGAAAGACAGCGTGAGCAGGGGAGGGTCAGAGAGAGAGGGAGATACAGAATCTGAAACAGGCTCCAGGCTCTGAGCTGGCAGTCATCACAGAGCCCGATGCGGGGCTTGAACCCACAAACCGGGAGACCATGACCTGAGCCAAAGTTGGACGCTTAACCGACTGAGCCACCCAGGCGCCCCAACATATAACTTTGTTTTATGTGTGTTGCTGTTTAAAGACATCTTATTTAATATACATTGTTGATTCATTAAATTGAACTTGTGGCCAAAAACGCTGTCACTCATGTCTGAACGACGTTTGTCTAACACACATATTTTCTTCTAAGGCACATCAGGAATCTCAGAGAGCACTCTAGCACTATGCTTCGGGGCCATTGTGATGAGCAAAATCATCACCAAAAAGCACAAAAATGTGGAAAACGTGGTGCTAAGTAGGCTGTGAAAAGGACACTTGTTTAGAGTATGAGAGCTGAAACAAAAAGTAGAGTGTCACCTTTCTTGATGTCAGCTGGGAACATTCAATGTGCACTGTGGAGACTCAAATTTTTCGCTGCTGTGCATGTGTTTGTCACAAAAGTGCTGCCTCGTATTGAATTTGTGGTACCAAATAAATTTTAGCAAGCAGGTGAAATCATAAATACAGAACACATGAATAATGAGGACTCACTGTATGTATATACATATTCATCTATAGGTGTATCCCTACATACACATATATCTTGTTTGATGGAGCACAGTGTCTGTTCTCTGTTAACTGCAGCTAAAGGAAGAGAAGTATTCTCTCCACCAGGTGTTTGTATAAAACCCCCTCATCAGGAGGAAGTGGACTCGGGCTTGGGAATGTTTACCAGTGAGGCTGTGGAAGAGAGAGAAGGAGGGATCTCTGCCTAAGACACGGAGTCCGCAGAGTGGCAGATGGAAACTACTGACTTGGCTGTTTTTAAGGCACGTCAAAGGCTTCCAGGTCTGAGACCTAATTACTAGGTGTGTGTACTTGGGCAAAGCCTGTAATTGCTTGGTACCTCAGTTTTCTCAACTGTCACAGGGACTGTTATGAAACACACCTCTTTGAGTGGTTGTAAAGATCGAGATACCCCATGTAATGATGAAAAAGCACTGATCTTTCTTAACAACATCATGTGATAACTCCCGGGGAGGTCCAGTGTGTGAAACACAACAATCCAGGTAAGCCATAATATTACCGAAAAAGACTGATCAATGGCCCCCCCACCGCCCCAGAGCTGACCAACGGGGACAGAGGCACAAGTTCAAATGCTCTAGGCTTTGAAGGCAATCAGTGAATGCCAGGAGGGTAGGACAGGTGACTTTGTTTTATTCCTGTTTGTTTGATTTTGTTTCGGCAATAAGTCAAGGGCATGAAAAAAAGAGAGCCAATAAGGGATCTATTCCAGACTATGAGATGGAAGGGACATAATAATCTAGTGCATTTGTGGATGAACCAATTATAAAAAGACACTTTTGAGATGACTGGGGATAGCTGAATTCCGACTGGCTAGTAAGTAGTATTAAACAATTATTGTTAATCTATTAAGTGTGATAATAGTACTGTGTTTTGTAGGAAAGTGCCCTTATACTGCAGAGACTCGGACACAGGTGTTAAAGGGTGCGTGACATGTTGTCAGAGATTTACTTTAAAATATTTCAGAAAGAAAGGCACCTGGGTGGCTCAGTTAATGAAACATTTGACTCTTTTTTTTTTTTTTACAAATAGTTTATTGTCAAATTAGTTTCCACATAACACCCAGTGCTCATCCCCACAAGTGTCCTCCTCCATGCCCATCCCCCCTCCCCCCACATCCATCAGTCCTCAGTTTTTGTCAGCATTCAAGAGTCTCTCATGGTTTGCCTCTCTCCCTTTCCTCCACCATTTCCGCCCTTCTTCTCCCCCTTGGTCCTCTGTTAAGTTACTCCTAATCCTCCTATACGTGCACACATATGATATTTGTCCTTCTCTGCCTGACTTATTTCGCTCAGCATAACACCCTCAAGGTCCATCCATGTTGCTACACATGGCCAGATTTCATTGTTTCTCATTGCCATGAAACATTTGACTCTTAATCTCAGTTCAGGTCATGATCTCATGGTTTGTAAGTTTGAGTCCCAAGTTGGGCTTTTGGCTGACAGCTCAGAGCCTACTTGGGATTCTATCTCTCCCTCTTTCCAGCCCTCCCCTGATGGCTCTCTCTCTACCTCTCTCTCTCAAAATAAGTAAATAAACTTAAAAAAAAATTTCACTAAGAAAAAAGAAAATTTAGTCAAAATTTTATTTGACTAAAAATTAGTAGTACATTTTTTTAGAGCAATTGCTATCTAAAATACTTTTGGATCTGGGGCACCTGCATGGTTCAGTCAGTTAAGCATCTGACTTCTGTTCAGGTCTTGATGTCAGAGTTCAAGGGTTCAAGCCCTGAATTGGGCTCTGTGCTGACAGCTCAAAGTCTGGAGCCTGCTTCAGATTCTGTGTCTCCCTCTATCTCTGCCCCTGCCCAACTCATGCTTGTGTGCTTTCTCTTTCTCCCAAAAATAAATGAACGTTAAAAAAATTTTAAAGTCCTTCTGGGTCTAAGAAGAAAGTGCAGCTCAGTTATCCTAAATGGTTGTTACTACTTTGAGTGAACATTTAAGTTTGAGAGAGAAGGAGACAAAGATAGAAAGATGTGTAAGTAAGCAACATTTGCTAAGGAATAGATCAGTCAGCAGCGGTTTCACACCTCTCGGGTCCCTGAGGTATTAAAAAAATGTTTATTTCTGAGACAGAGAGCATGAAGTGG
Organism: Proteles cristata cristata; assembly: GCA_017311185.1. Classification (NCBI taxonomy): domain Eukaryota; kingdom Metazoa; phylum Chordata; class Mammalia; order Carnivora; family Hyaenidae; genus Proteles; species Proteles cristata. Next base: position 127,683 of record JAESUZ010005602.1, on the reverse strand, counting down.
GGGGCAGACGATCCAAAGTGGGCTCCACACTGACAGCACAGGTCCTGATGTGGGGCTTGAACCCATGGACCATGCATGAGATCATGACCCGAAATGAAGTCAGTCACTCAACTGACCAAGACACACAGGCACCCTCCTGAGATCTCTGGAATGATATGTAGGTTCAACACTCTTTTTCATAACAATACTAGCCAGCTGACATTAGTGGAGGCATAAAAGTTAGGAAAGGAGAGTTCCGGCAGAGGAACAGCATGTGCAAAGGCCCTACAGAGCAGTGTGCACGTGCAGGTCTGGCTCAGAGTGTTTCTATGTGACAGGAATGTACAATTCACAGCATATACGTTGAGAGCAAGAAGTGATGGAGTGGTCTGTGGGGGAGGATACTTTTGCCTTACAGGTGCTTGTTGGCATAGGGTTGAGACTAGGCTCCAAAACTCTTGCAAAAAGGTGGGGACCTGTCAAGGTTTGGAAGGCCCACATCAAAGGTATCAGATGCTATATATACCTTCTCTCTCTGGTTTTTCCATATACCTAAATTTGTTGTTCTAAGGAAAGCCAGGTTTGGCAAAGTAATGGTAATCATCCCAGCCTACGCTATAGAGCACTTGCGAGTCTATAAAGCTTTTCCCTACAAACATTTCTGTGTTACGATTTTGAGCCTACAAGTTAGATACAGTTGGTATTATTACCCCCGATTTATAGAGCAAGAGACTAAGGAACACCAAGAGTCTTGACCAGAGCTGTCTGGTTAATAGTTTGCCAAGCCAGACCCCAGAGCTCATTACCGTATCATCATTAGTAAATTAGTCAATTCATTAAAATGCTCATCGCTTCCATATGATTCTGTTGTAGGTGAAGGCTGAGGTTGTTAGATGAGTAAGATGCTGTCTTTGCCCTCACATACTTAACCCCACTGGTTCTCCTCATATTTAAGCACACAGTAGGCATGCACAGACCAGCAGAGTCCTCTGTCCTACTACCCAGCCCCTATTCTTTGCCCTCATGATGCTGAGTTTGATACTGAAAACCACTGGGGTGGTAACAATTGCCTATTGGGTATTTCCCGGTAACCCATTCTTAGAATGGGTTGAAGTACTTTAAGTAACATGTTCCAGGCTTCTGGTCTTGCCCTTTCTTTTTTTTTTTTTTAATTTTTTTAAATGTTTTATTTATTTCTAGGAGAGAGAGAGAGACAGCGTGAGCAGGGGAGGGTCAGAGAGAGAGGGAGCCACAGACCGAAACAGGCTCCAGGATCCGAGCTGGCAGTCAGCACAGAGCCCGACGCGGGGCTCGAACCTACGAACCGCGAGACCATGACCTAAGTGAAAGTCGGACGCCTAACTGACTAAGCCACCCCGGCGCCCCTTGTCTTGCCCTTTCTAACCAACATTTCATAGAATTGCACATGCGCTCAAAAAACTTAAATCTTCTTGTTGCCCCCCTACCTCAGAGCTGTTAATGACGCCCCACTTTTTAAGACAGAAGTGGTGGGGCACCTGGGTGGCTCAGTCGGTTAAGTGTCTGACTTTGGCTCAGGTCATGATCTCGCGATGGGTGGGTTCAAGCCCCACTCTGTGCTGACAGCTTGGAGCCTGAAGGCTGCTTTGGATTCTGTATCTCTCCCTCTCTCTGCCCCTCCCCTGCTCATGCTCTGTCTCTCTGTCTCTGTCTTTGTTTCTCTCTCAGAAATAAATATTAAACAAATGTAGGACAGAAGTAGCAACACGGTGGGTTTACAGGCCAATGCTCACTGATACAATATGAAGGCCCCCATGCCTTGACGGTATTCACTGTGTTCTAACTTTGAATGAGTCACCAACATAGAGATCTAGATTTGTCACCATAACAACTGGCTCCAGTATTGACTGGCCTCCTTCAGTGATTCAAGAGCACTCCTATTTGCTACACTTTCCACTGCTTTCTGTTGCCCCGTGGCCAAAGCACTGATTCACATCACCTGCCTGGTCTTCACATTCGTACACAAAACAGACTTGGTGCTACAGCCATGCCCTGCCCTGCCCTGGCTTCCCCTGCCTTGTCTCCATCCCATCCTGAACTTTATACCCTGGAGATAGGAGATGATGGGAATCTCCCAGAAGACGGTGTGCCTTTTTTTCCCCCTTGGAATGCCCCTTACCTTTTTCTCAGTCCTACAAAGCCGCACTGATGCTTCAAGTCCTAGTTCAGATATCACCTCTGCCAGGAGGCCTTCCCTGATGCTTAGGAGTGGATAAGGATCTCTTTATATCCCCTAGTTGCTTCTGCCCTCTCTAACCTATGATACTGAGATGATCGGCCTGCCCAGTTCCGACGCCTTCTCACCTGTGCACCTTAGCACCTAGCACTGTGCCAGGCACCTTTACGGGTGGGTGTCATAAACAGTCAAAGACCTGGAGCCCAAATGCCTCCAATGGAGAAGGCCTTGGGATCCCAGACTGGGGAACTTTCTTGGACTCCATACCTCCTTCTGTGGCCTTTCTCTCCTTTTCTCCACATATCTATTCCAAGAGCTCTGGCTATGAAGAAAAATGGCCCTTCGTTTGGTCTTATTGGATATTTTGGGCTTTAGATAGAAGATAATTTCTTAACAATGAAGTCTTTCTGGTTTCTTGCCTCCACACCCCTGGATGAGCTCAAGGTGGGAGTGAAGGTGAGTCACTGAGTCACCTGTTGGCTGTGTTGCAGTGCACTATGGTAGAGGCCAGTCCTCTGGAAAGGTGCTGTTGGACATTTGGTGGCGGGAGGGGGGGGGCGGGGGGATGGTGCTAATTCAGAGAAGCCAGCTGGAGGCTAGGATGGATTAATAATTTTTGTTCATCGTGGCTATTAATAACCACCAGTTATTTAGATCTGCAGTAATTAATCACCACTAGTAAGCAGAGATACTCAGTGAGGAATTAAATACCTTGCCCCAAGGCCATCCTTGGAATAGGGGCAGGGAACTGTGGTAATCTAATTTAGAGACATCTCTACTGTAGGCCAACTCTAGGAAACTCTGGATGATCGGATGTTATTCATTACAATGCACAGCCCCCCCTGAGGGCTTCAAAGCAGAAGCTGATAGATATGCATGTAATGAGGAAGAGCGTCGTTTTACCCCCTTGGACAATGGGAGTTATGCAGCTGATCTCGTTTCTCTTTTTATGGGAATTGTTCAAAAGCTCAGAGCCAAACTTGTGACTGACTTGTCTGTTTGAGCTTTTACGGATTCATTTTTTGAATAAGCCTCACTCTTAGCTCCTTGCTCTTATTTTTCTTTCTTTTGGGTTACCTGCTTAAAACAAAACAAAATTCTTACCCTGCCCTTTTACGAAAGTAGTATGAATTCATTTTTAGAAAATGTAGAAAACACATGGAACAAACAAAATAGTAAAAATCACTTAGTCACATCTGGAGAGGACCACATTCATGTTCTGGTGGATTTTCTTCCTCCTCCTGGCCCCATTCATATACACGTGTATTTTACATAATGAAATCAATACCATATATAGTGTTTTAGCTCAGTCCTCCTCTATATCCTTAGATTATATCATACATATCTTTGATCTAATAGATGTCCCATAATTTATTCAGCCAATGTAAGATTGTTGAACTTTGGTCCATTCCTAAAATTTTTTTTTCTCTTTTTATTAAAAACACCATGTTTTGGTAAACACTCATAATTGAATCTTTATGCATACATTGATCTTTCAGTTAAAATTCTTAGAAGTTCTCACTGGCTTCTAATCTATGTAATCCTGCTTTATTTAATATATCCTGTTGAGCACCCTTACTTTCTGGAACAGGCTGAGAGATAACTAAAGACAGAAAGCCAGACATGCCTGATCTCCTGTCCTCTGCTCAACAGAACCTTCCATCCATTGACTGGGATTAACAGTCACACGCCTTTACATTCAGTTTTCTCTGAGGACTCAGGATACAAAGAATAAGAGATGATCTCTGTCCTCAAGGGGTTTAAATTCTACTAAGAGAAACAGATGAACTATAAAAATTGTACCCAAAGTTACCAAACACAAGGCTGGGGAAGAGTTTCAATGCACGGTGACATAGGGTACCTTGAAAGGTGCCAAAGGCAAGTCAAGGGGGCACATTGGGACATTCAGCAAATATTTACTGTGCCAATGCCGAGTGTGAACACTGGGGGTGCAGTGGAGATGAAGACATAGTCTTTGCCCTCAAAGAGCTCAAGGTCTATAAAGGGTGGATGGGCGAAGGAGGAGGGGCCCTGGAGTACTTACATCCCTGCAAGACCAAACTGGCAAGTGTGGTTAGAGACACTTGCAGGATCTTCTGGGAGCTTGGTGCCCAGTCTCTTAAAGGGGAAGAGGGGGCCAAACTAGGTTTCCAGGAGACAAAAGAATGAAAAGAGGAAAGTGTTTCAGTAACAAAGCTGACGTTTTGTGGAGAGGCATGGAATCAAATCTTTGGACTTTTCTCCCCATTTAAATTCATTTACTACTTGGATCCACTAGAGGCATGTCTTTGGATACAAGGGAAACAAAAGTTCCCTGTATCAATTCTTTCTTCAATACGTGCAAGTACTCCTTTATTTTCCACTTTAAGCCACTAAATCTTTGTTGTGACCCACTAGGGTACTGATGGGCAGACTGACATTAGAGGCCCAAACTGGAGGTGGGTTTAGTGCTTGACAAAACAAAAATTAAACGGTAGTGGTTCCAGCTCAGTCTCTGAAGCAGGTCAACGGGGTCAGGATAAAGGCCCTTGAAAAGCCCCTCTGAATGTGCAAATGAAAAGCATCAATAGGCTTGCATTGTCTTGGGAAAGGGAATAATGAACACCTTTTTGTTCTTTTGAGTGCTTTACCAATAGTGGCTTCACTCCTTTGTTATGTAAAGCTGGTGCCTGGAGAGGATTGGCCAGTTTTGTGGAAATGGCTCTCAATCTCTTTTAGAGATCTCGGCCGTTCATGAGGGCCCTACCAAGGATGGGACAGGACAGGGCAATGGAGTCCCTAAAATAGTTCCCTTGAGGAGACTCATACGAAGGATTAAGTTCAACTCAAGGGTTGAGAATTTACAGAGGTGAGCTGGTTTTGCAGTGTGGTTCATTGATGGTCTGAACTCCCTTGGACCCTGCCATCTTAGCACAGTGGTTGTGTTTTGGTGAAAGGTGGCTGGGTATGTGCACGTGAATGGAAAAAAGCTGTAACATTAAAGCCCAAAACAAGGATTCAAGTGAGCTTCAGCGGGCACATGGAGCAGTCAGAACCAGTTATTAAGGGCCAACCAGTGGTGGTGTGGCACCGGTCTTCAACAGTGTCCCTGCGTGTTCATGAGAAGCAATGCCAATGGTATGCTGGTGAGCACAGAGTTGCTCTGGCCTGTGGAAGAGTAACTCCCTCCTTGCTTAGTATAATTCTCGAGTTCTTGGTGTATGTGGGGTGATGTTTTAAAACAATGATACAGAATATCCTGCTATTAAAACAGAGATTAACTTAAAAAAAAAGTGACTGGATTTGAATCCTGAGTTTGTAAAGCAGTTAGCATGTGGCAACACTGTCAGCCCAGGGCCATCTAACTCTCAAGTACTTCACCAAGGTTCTCCAAGTGTGTTCCACAAGCATCAGCAACACCCAGGACCTTGCTACAGATGCAAATTCTCAATCCTCCCTTCTCACCCAACACCTACTAAATCAAAACCTCTGAGGGCGGGGCCTGGTAATGCAAGGTTTCACAAGCCCTCTGGTGATTCTGATGATCCACTAACACCTTCTGCCCGTCACAGGTCTCCTTCTCTGCCTTTCTCTTCTGTAACCACCCTGCCCTGTGCCTTGGCTGGCTCTTGAACTTAAAACAACAGTTGAGACCAGTGAGTTGATTAAGACATTGGGAAAGAGATCCCTGAAGACTACGCCCGAGAGTGGGGGCTTGGTTTGGTGTTGAAAGCTACTAGCCTTTGAGCAGGTAGAGAGCAGACAAGAGGAGAATTCAGGTGGAGTTCTCGAGGAGGACAGTGTTACACAGAGAGAAATGGACAAGGCTCAGTACAGGTGAGGCAGGGGGCTCACGAGGCTGAAAGGCGAGCCTTTCCTTGTACACAGGCAACAAAGCTGCAGAGGTCATTTAGGGTCAGACTGACATGGGTGTGAATTCTAGGTTGAGATGCTAATGCTTTACCTCGCAGACAGTAAGGAGGCATGGGAGGTTTGGAGCAAGGGAGTCCTAACCACACTTAATTAATTAATTAATTTTTGTGGGGGGAAAGCAATTTGTAGCTTTGTGTGTCAGCCATCAGGGGAAGAGCAGAGAGACAAAGGGAGAGATAAGATCCGCAGGCCACTTGCTTTTAGAGCAAAGCCCCATGTGGGGCTCGAACTCATGAACCGTGAGATCATGCCCTGAGCTGAAGTCAGACGCTTCACCTACTGAGCCACCGAGACACCCCTACATACATTCTTGTATGCATCTCTCATTTCATCCTTCCGACAGCCACATGAGGCATGACTATAATCCTTGCTCTCCTCTTGCCCCCACATGTTTAACTATTTTTAATTCCAATATGAAATTTCAGTGTAAGCCATTTGTAGAGCCTGGGGCTTGTTCTTTTATTTTATTTTATTTTATTTTTAAAATTTTTTTTAATGTTTTATTTATTTCTAGGAGAGAGAGAGAGACAGCATGAGCAGGGGAGGGTCAGAGAGAGAGGGAGTCACAGACTGAAACAGGCTCCAGGCTCTGAGCTGGCAGTCAGCACAGAGCCCTACGCGGGGCTCGAACCCACGAACCGCGAGATCATGACCTAAGCGAAAGTCGGACGCTTAACTGACTAAGCCACCCAGGCGCCCCATTGTTCTTTTAAAAATAAGAATGGTCTTCCCACTTTTCTTCAAAAAATTTCAAAAAAAGGATAAATCATGGGACCATGAAAGAACCATTTAGTCATAACCACCCTCTCTCCCTACCAATCATCTTATATCCATTTTGTAACCCTCGCGTACATTCCTAAAATGAATACTTAGTGCATCTTTGCTCATATAACCATTCAAAAATACTAAGTGCCAGCTTGCTTTTTATAATGCCAAACAAATCACATCAGGAAACTAGTTCAGTATGCATGTCTGGTGATAGAACTGAACTCAAACTCAGGCAGCCCAGCTCTGGAACCCACGCCCATGACCACGCACACAGTGTTTCTCAAAGTTTTCTGGATTGAGCTGTAAAGTCAGAAATATAAATTATACTGCGACCCAGGACACGCGTACCAGGGAACAATAATTTACTGTGTCACGTACACTGATTTTTCCCCCCTGTTCTGGTTTCTTCTATGCTCTTCCATTTCATTCTTTGAAAGTTTTGTTATGGCTCACTAAACTGATTTCATATCCCACCAATGACTGGATTACAACCCATCGCTTGAAAAAAAATAAGAACATACTATTCGCAAAGAAAAAGCCAACCAATGTTTAATAATAAGAATACAGGACAGGGCAGCTGGCATTTAAACACCTAATTATGAGGAATAGGCAAGAAGTGTTATGTCAGACATTTGGAAGAGAGAGAGAGAAAGAAGAGAGAGAGAGAAGAGACAACTGTTAGGAGTCCAATCACCCTTGAAGACTTCCACGGAGGAGGAAGACATAGTTCTAAGCCTTGAGAATAAACAGAAGTTAGTGAGAAAAGCCAGGGAAGGACAATATCTACAAAACACTCCAACAATCTCCAGGACATGAAGGACTAAAGTCAGAATTATTCCATCTCAAAACTGTCATTTGTGAAATGACTGTAATAACTGTCGTTACCTGAATAAGTTACTTTGGAGCTGGAAGGAAATAATGCATGTATCGTGCTTCTCCCCTGGAGGGTTCTTCACTAGAGAGAAAATGAGAGCCGTGTAAATAAGATTTTCTAGGGGCGCCTGGGTGGCTTAGTCGGTTAAGCGTCTGACTTTCGCTTAGGTCATGATCTCACGGTTCACGGGTTCGAGCCCCGCGTAGGGCTCTGTGCTGACTGCCAGCTCAGAGCCTGGAGCCTGTTTCAGTCTGTGACTCCCTCTCTCTCTGACCCTCCCCTGCTCACGCTGTCTCTCTCTCTCCTAGAAATAAATAAAACATTAAAAAAAAATTAAATAATTTAAGATTTTCTAGTAGCCACATTTTAAAAAGTAAAAGCAGGTGAAATTAATTTTAATAATACATTTTATCCAATCCAATATATGTAAAATAATATTGTTTCAATACATGATCCATATAAAAATTATTAATGGGGTCTTTTACTTTTTTTTCATCCTATATCTTTGAAGTCTGGCATCTAGTATTTATGCTTGCAGTACAGCTCAGTTTTGATTAGTTACATTTCTGGTGTTGAAATGCCACATGAGGCGCGGTTGGCCGAGTGGACAGCACATAAGAAGTGCTTCAGAAATATTATTATTATTATTTCAAAGTTTATTTATTTTGAGAGAGAGAGCACGTGCGCATGTGCATGTGAGTGGGGGAGGGGCAGGCAGGCAGAGAGAGAGAGAGAGAGAGAGAAAGAATCCCGAGCAGGCTCCATATGGTTAGCTACAGAGCCTGACATGGGGCTTGAAATCGGGAAACTGTGAGATCATGACCTGAGCAGAAACCAAGAGTTGGACGCTCAACCAACCAAGCCCCACAGGCACCCCTAGAAATATTATTGTTGATATGATTATCATCGTTATTCAGAATTGACTAAAAGGATCAAGGATTTTCTTTGTAGGATAGGATGGTTGTGTAGAGTAGCACAGAGGAATAGCCTACCTTCCAGAACACTTGCTTGCAGGGATTTCAGTGTAGCTAAGGAGGCCTCAAGCCAGTTAAGCCCATGGGTCCTAGAATATGGCCAAAAGGGGCCCTTAGTGTGCTGTGTAGACTATGTGATTATCGATGTTTATAATACAACCGTGTTTATACTTTTGTTTCTGGTATGAATTAATTATTTACTTATGATATTTAATAAAAACCAGACATCACATTATTGGTGTTTAAACAAAAACAGTGCTATTCCTTTTGTTAATTCTGCTGAGGTCATCTGCTGTTGGGTTCACAGGGTAGTGGGGCGGGGGTGGGGGGCAGGCAGCCTATGGGGCCTTGTGCCAAACGGTCCTTGGGCCCCAGGGGATTAGCTCCTCATTCAGGTGTGCCTCCACTGGGCACCACTGAGAAAGGATAATGGAACGGGGCTGGAATCAGGGCCCTGGCTGGGAAAGCCAGTTGGTGAGCGAACCTAAGAAAGCCGATGCAAGTGTGAGGCTCAGAGCAAGGGTTTGATAGGTGCTAAGCTCTTTATGATCAGATTCCCATCTATTCCTTCCAACTCCATGGTGAGGTACCCATTTTACAGAGGAGAAAACTAGTACAGCTCAGAGAAGTTAGGCAACTTGCCCAGTCCCATAACACTTGAGTCTGTCTCTTTGCAAGGGTGTCTGACTAGAGTCTGTTCTTTCCCACTTTGTTATGCTGCAACCCCCGATCCAGACCTTTCTCACCGAAGCCATATTCCCCTTATATGGCTTTCTCCTGATTTTGGCGGCTGAATGTTAAGTCTGGCATTAAGTCTGGTCCAACTCTTTTCTCCTTGGTGAACGGAAACAGTTTTCATAAGCGATGTGAACAGGTGACAGTGATAGCGGATCCAGGTGTGCCAGCTCTCAGGGAGGGGGGGTTAGAGGTTGGGTTCCAGCCCCTCCTTATTCTGCCAAAGGCCAGCGGCATCTCTGGTGCTAAGAGCACGAGGGCTATTCTATTCCATTTTCAGGATGTGGACATCCTATCGCTCACTGTGCCCCAGCCATACTCTTCTCCCTTTGTTTTCTTGAATTTGCCAAGCTCTTCGCTGTCTCGATATCTTTGAGCTCACTCTTCCCAGCTGAGAATGTCCCCTCTTCCAACCCAGTCACTTCAGATAACTGGCTCTCAACCACCACACTCTGTTTGGTTCTGGCCATCTCTCACATCCTATTTGTTGGTTTACTTGTTGACTGACTGCCTCCACGGTAGATGGTAAGCTGTGTTGGGGCAGAGAGCACATCACTTTGGCTTATCCATGAACTCCCCATGCCTCGCCCAATGTCTGGCCCCGAAGAGGCTCTCTCTCAGTAAATATTTTTCACACAAATGAAGAAATCAGGATAGAGATGCTTTAAGCAAGAATCACACCCACTCTGTGAAGTTGGGTAAATTCCTTCCCTTCCTGGGTCTCAGTTACCTCATCTGTGAAATGGCCTCGAGATGACCTCTGAGCCTCCCTTCCAGCTCTGAAATTCCACAGCTCTGATCTGACACTGGAAACTGCCCAACCCTACCCCATTCAGTTATTTTGCCTTTATCGCTGGAGTACTTCCTTAGAAAAGGAGGTGGGGATGTTCTTATAAAAAACCTTAATTCCTTTTTGAGCATTTGGGCAATTTTCCAGTTCTTACAATTGTGTTAGAAACCAGCAAAGTTGACTGAGTTACTGATTCTTGAGTTTTGAGTCTCTGCTTGGTGAGACCAAACCCATAAGCTGGCAGCTTGGTACTCTATTTTCTTTTCTTTCTTTCAGGCCCCCCACCCCCCACTTCTTTTTCTCTCTCTCCCTTTTTTTTCTGTAATGTTGTGAGATTACAGGATAGTCCCTGAATCAACAGTTCTTTCAGTCTATAATAAAGTTGTATTTTCAAATTTTGCTTTTGACTTTAATTGCAGCCAGGCATGAAACAAGAGAATGAGGGTGCTGTTCCAGATGAGTGCACATTCAAAATCATTCAAACTCTACTTGGAAGAGGGGAGGAAAATTAATAATGAGAACAAACAGGCCTTTGGAAACCGGCTCCCCCCTCCTCCCTTCTTTGTAAAATGGAATCCTTCTCCTAACAGAGTAAATGGTAAAAACACAGAGCAAACAAACGGGGGGAAGTGCAAGCACAATTGGTTTTATGGTCGACGCAGACCCAAATAAAATGCAGACTGAACCACGCACGTGATAAACCAGATAATTCAATGCTCATTCATTCGTTCCTTCATCCGACATGGTTCGCGGACCACCTATTCTGTGCCCAACGTTGGGCTGGCTATGTGAACAACGCAGTGAATAAGACTGATCAAATCTCTCTCCTAACACAATAACTTATTCAGGATTATAATTATTGTTATTCATACTGTGTGTTTGCCACAGTATAAGTTCTTTGGATGAAATTTCAAATTTAGTCCTCACAAAACCTCTATGAAGCAGGCACGATTATGAGTCCTGTTTTACAGATGAGGAAACTGAGGCACAGGGGCATGAAATGACTTGTTCAGGATTCACACGACTGCGAAGTGGACAAAGTCGGATGGCTCTGGGGCTGTGCTTGTGAATCATGATGCGGAGAGTCCAGTAGATCAAGCAGGTGAGTAAATGGGTGATTCCAAGGTGGTTTGAGAAGCAAGAACAGATACAGAGAGAGGGTTGTCTTGGCGGGCTGAGGAAGAATGTAGGCAAGAGAGGGTGGTGAGGTTGGGATCTGAAGGCTGAGAAAGAATCAGCAGGCAAAGACTGTGGGGCATCTGGAAGAGCTCAGCATGTTCTAGAAGAGAGAGAAGTAGAAGGGGACAGGAGGAAGGGAGATGAACCTGGCAGCTCAGACAGAAGGCCAGATCACGGAAGGTCTGGAAGGCCAGGCTGGCACCTTCATGTCCTGGTGGTGGTGGGAAGGCCCTGAAGAGGCAATGTCAGATTCACACCTTGGAAAGGTTGCAATGGTTGGGAAGGTTGGAGACAAATCGGTTCCAGGGAGAGCTGAACATGAGGCTGGGGACAATGGTGAAAAAGGGGAACGCACTGGTGTGAGAGCATTATGGATGCAGAAATGACATCCATTATCACCAAGTGATAATTCAAATCTCTACACGTCAATTCAGGCAGGAGACTTAAATGAACAACTTTGTTCGCCTACGGTAACTGGTGATTTTCCATGTCACTCATGCTGTACAGACAGGATTACGTGAGAGAACTAGGGAGCCCTATGCCCTGTGAGGTTACCTTTTCTCAAAGACCCAAAGAAAGTTGATGTGAGGACCACACCTGCATCCATGTAACCAGCAGTCTTAGCCATTGTTTGTACTATTTCTAAAGTCCTTCATATGAGTCCCTCTGCTAATTTGAACCAGGATCTAATGTTTTTCCTTTTAACTGGTGGAATATGATTTGCTCCACCATGTTTTACTCTTGCCTTGGCTCTCAAGAAGTTCAGAGTGAATTTTTATACTCCTAATAAATATCTTAGTCTAGAGGTTTGACCTGTATGTTTTCCCTTCTTTAATTTATTTTACACCTGTGTTCTTGTTTGTTTGTTTGCTTGTTTGTTTATTTCTGAGAGAGAAAGAGACAGAATAAGCAGGAGGGAGTAAAAGAGAGAGGGAGACAGAGAATCTGAAGCAGGCTCCAAGCTCTGAGCTAGCTGTCAGCACAGAGCCCGACACAGGGCTGGAACCCATGAACCACGAGATCATGACCTGAGCCAAAGTCGGACGCTTAACTGACTGAGCCACCCAGGTGCCCCACATCTGTCTTCTTTATAGTCCTAAGTGGACTCCAATATTGTTTGGAAGACGTGATGTACAAAATCATAAATATGAATTGCCTGAGAATGAGCACACGTGGTCTAGCATCTATGCCAACTCCCTTGTCCCCTGTCACGGGTCCTGGCTTCCCCCACTGGACTCACTCTTTTGTGTTAGGGCATCATCTTCACAAGACTCTTGAGAAGCAAGCATACATTGTTTTGGAGGGTAACTTACGTGTAGGGCAGAAGTGAATGGTATATTGAATGTAGTGTCTGCCACTGAGCAAGGTGTACGGCTTGAACGGGATGGGAACTAGGGTAGTGAAATCTTGGTGGAGCTTTGGACAGTAGGGACACTTTGGAGGCTGGAGCTTTGTGAAGTAGCTCCGGGACAAACCCCCGTGGGAGGCCCCAGAAGGACTGTTCCAAAGGAGGACAAGAGTCATTGGCAAGAGAAGTGAAAGGCCACAGATCTGGTCAGAGGAAAGTGGGCTAGAGTATGCTTTGTTCATTGAGCCTCGTTTTCCACCACTCTGTTGACACAAGTCAACTATGTCACACTTTCCACTGCCTTGAACAGCAAATTCAAAACACAGTAGTCCTCCCTTATCTGTGGGACCTATGTGCCAGGTCCCCCAGTGGGTGCCTGAAATCACAGACCGACCTGAACCCTATCTATACTAAGTTTTTCCTATACATATACACCTGAGATAGTTTAATATGTAAATTAGGCACAGGAAGATGAACAATAACTAATAATAAAACAGAAAAATTAAAACAAAATACTGTAATAAAAGTTATGTGGCTGGAGTCTTTATCCAAATATGTTACTGTACCATACTCTTCCCTCTTTTTATTTTGTTTTTTTAAATTGTTTTTTTAAAAAAATTATTTCTGAGAGAGGGAGAGACAGCATGAACGGGGAGGGTCAGAAAGAGAGGGAGACACAGAATCCAAAACAGGGTCCAGGCTCTGAGCTGGCAGTCAGCACAGAGCCCGATGTGGGGCTTGAACCCACGAACTGTGAGATCATGACCTGAGCTGAAGTTGGACGCTTAACCAACTGAGCTACCCAGGACCCCCCCGTACTCTCTCTTCTCATGATGACATGAAATGATAAAATGCCCATGTGAGGAGATGAAGTACAAAGGATGACGTAGGCATTGTGATCTAGTGTTATGCTACTACTGACCTTCGGTAATTTATCAGGAGGATCATTTGCTTTCAGACTGTGGCTGACCGTGGGTAACTGAAACTGTGGAATGCAAAACCGTGGCTAAGGGAGGCTTCTCTACCATGATTAGGTGCCTGCCCATGTGGAATGATGCTCAGGAGGCTTGGAGAGAGGTTCCTGCTTTGTCTTGTCCAAAGGTCTTTATTAACATTTCGTTCATTGTGTCAAATCATCGCCATTTCAGGAAGTCTCTGCTAAAATGTGAATGTGACAAAGATGAAATCGTAGAAACACAGTCCTCTGAGTTGGAAGGGGTCTGGGAGATAACTGACTTCAACTCTCATGTACGTGATAGCTGGGGAAACTTCATAGGAAGGCCAAACTAATCAGACTGAAGTCACTAAGCCATGTAGTGGCAAAACCTGGATTAGAATGCTGATCTCTGGCTTCTGGTAGAAGCTCTTTCCATAACACAGGACTGGAGGCCAATCTATATCCAATTCTTTTACAAAGTGACAGCCAAATAAAAGGGAACAAGGTCCAGGATGAACAGATTTTGATAGGAAAAGAAGTAAGAGAGACCAATAGTAATGACATGGACCTGCTTAGGGAGATTAGAACCATTTCTGTGAGCAGATGTTGCGTCCGTAGAGAATTGTTCTTTTTTTTTTTTTTTTACAAATAGTTTATTGTCAAATTAGTTTCCACATAACACCCAGTGCTCATCCCCACAAGTGTCCTCCTCCATGCCCGTCCCTCCTCCCCCCCACATCCATCAGTCCTCAGTTTTTGTCAGCATTCAAGAGTCTCTCATGGTTTGCCTCTCTCCCTTTCCCCCACCATTTCCGCCCTTCTTCTCCCCCTTGGTCCTCTGTTAAGTTCCTCCTAATCCTCCTATACGTGCACACATATGATATTTGTCCTTCTCTGCCTGACTTAGTTCACTCAGCATCACACCCTCAAGGTCCATCCATGTTGCTCCACATGGCCAGATTTCATTGTTTCTCATGGCCATGTAGTATTCCATGGTATAGATAAACCACATCTTCTTGATCCATTCATCTGTTGACGGACACTTAGGCTCTTTCCATGTTTTAGCTATTGTTGAGAGTGCTGCTATGAACATTGGGGTACATGTGCTCCTATGCATCAGCATTTCTGTATCCCTTCGGTAAATTCCTAGCAGTGCTATTGCTGGGTCCTAGGGGAGTTCTATTGTCAGTTTCCTGAGGAACCTCCACACTGTTTTCCAGAGGGACTGTACCAGTTTACATTCCCACCAACAGTGTAGGAGGGTGCCCGTTTCTCCACATCCTCGCCAGCATCTAGAGTTCTCTGATTGGCTCATTTTAGCCACTCTGACTGGCGTGAGGTGGTAGAGAATTGTTCTTTATCCAACCTACATGATTCTGGTGAACCCATCTGTAAAAAAAAAAAAAAAAAAAAAAAAAAAGCCTAAAGTTGCCCCTTCCTCATTATCTCTGTAAAGGAGAGAGCACATGACTAAGCCTGACCAATCAGAATTTTCTACGCCCATTTTGTAACTACTGGGACAAGCAAGGGGCAAATTCCAGATCCAACCAGAGTCCCTCCATGAAATAGGATGTATGGAAGTCTCACTTCCTCTGTATAGACTATTTTGTCTGCAACTGCGAGGGGCTCTTTCTCATGGCATTTGAAAGACACTGCCTGAGTAACAAAGCCAACACTGAAGAAAGCAAAGCCCCAAATGAGATACAAGAGTGAGAAGAAAGTAGGAAGAGGAGTAGGGAGAAACAGATTGAGAGAGAGATGAAGAGATTGAGACAGAGAATATAAGAGCAAACGAACATCTGGAAGAAATAATATGAGTAACTGGATCCAGCCACGCCTGAAGCCAGATGCACTCCAGAATTTTATAGTTTATGGAAGCCAGTAAGCATGTTTTCTTTTTGTCCTTTTCAAACTAGTTAGAGTTGAGGTTCTCCTATTTAGCTGTAAAGTTGTTACACTATAAGCTTCTTAAATAAAAATAGTCCCACTTGATTTTCTCAACCACCCTGTGAGATAGATATTACTAGGATCACCATTTTGTAAATGTGGCAGCTGAAGCTCAGAGATGTTTAGTCATTGGCCTGAGGTTATAGAGCTTTATGAAAGCAGCCTGTAATACTCTTTATTAGAACCTTTCTTTTTATTTGCTAAACCGTCGCTGTTCACGGGTTTAGGCTGAGCCGCCTGGATACCAGCTCTGTCCTTTTGTGGAGTGGTGAGGAGCTGGCTGTCCTCTCGGATTACCGCTCCTCCTGACGCGGTGTGTTCCCGCATCACGAGCTGCTCAGATAATGTCAAGTGGATAAGAGAACTACACTTGGCCACACAAACCTGGGCCTGGAACATTCACTCAGCACTCAGAGGTAGGCTTGTCTCCAGTTTTGTGTGGGTGGATGTGCCAGCCTCCTCCCCGGGCACAGCAAGGCTCGGTGGGAAGTACAACCACGAGCCATTCTCCCTGTGGCTCAAGTGGTGCAGCCGGAAGTCTGTGGTCAGCATGTGGCAACTCAGATAACACACTTCACCAGCGTGAGAAAGCCACAACATGGCATGGAGGAAGCAATTCGCCAGAATGTTCCACCTCACCTCTGTTGGCCAAGGAGGCCACCGATGGGGTTGGAGCATTGCCTCTGCGGTTCCCAGGACATCCTCCCTGGAGAACTGTGTTACGAGACAGGTGTGTTGTGACAAAGGGGCGCTCCTGTAAACACAGGCTTGAAAGGCCTGGCTCTGCTCGTCTGGTTTATTTCCTCCAGCTCCGAGCTGGACAAGAACATACAGACACGTCCTTACACTTCTGGGGCTTCTCTCCATCCCCTCTGAGATCAGGCCAAGTTCTGCACCTCCCTAGTGAGGACACCCAGCCATCTGGGGTATGACAGGGTTATGCTTTTGGGTCCGTGCCTTGGATACCTTGGTGCGTCCACCTCGGTTTTTCTTCCATGTTCCTGGAGAAGGAGCGATCCTGTGAGCCATATGGTCCTGCACCACAGGAAGGAAAGTCTGGGAGTTACCGTTCCTCCGATATTCTGATGTCTTCTTCCTGAATGCATTTCAGCTTTACTCTTCTGATTCTTTCTCTCCCATCTGGTTTCTATCTGACCCAAGCAGCTGTTTTTTCCATTTAAAAGAACACACTTACCTCTTTCTTCTTTACATGCCATGTTTTCAGTTTGAAAATGCTTTTTCATATGGACTGCAACAGATTGTTTTCTTTTTCTTCTTCTTCTTCAAGTAAAGAAGTACCTGTATTTTGACTTGGTTATGTGCAGATTCCTTAAGCAGACCCGCAGGAAAACTGCAATGAGCGTCTTTGCCCCGTTGGTCAGGGTGCCATTCCACATATCCACACTCACCGTGCCCCGTGCGCAGGAAGACTTTAAGCCATGACTAATATTAGCAGAGCACAGTATATATAACGTGGCCAGCCGTGTATCATAAATATTTACAAAGACCATAGGAACCTCTCTCATAATGCAGAGAAGTGCTCAATAAGAGTTAAGCAGTATGTGTTGGATGTTTTTGGAAAATGATGAATAGATGACCTTTTTTCCAAATGACAAAATGCTCCCCCCCTATCCCCCCCAAACCTCTTGAATTTTAAAGATAGCTGGGAAAGCAAAGCCCTGGAATTTTCTCTACTGATTGAAGAGTGGGGTGGAATACTTTGCCATCAGCGATGGAAGAATTTATTCCCATTTTAAGTAATGTTTACACTATCCAGCCACACCATAGGGAATGGAATACAGGGAGAATGTGAAAAAGAGTGAGGTTCCCTATTCAAGACAGTGGCCGTTTAGATGAGAGACAAGGCGCTGGGCTCAGAAGGAGAATCAACTCCTGACTCTGCTCTCTGCCAGCTGGGTGATCTTTGTGTTCCTAGATTTCCCTTCTTCCTCAGGGTCTTTGCACATGCAGTTCCGTCTGTGTAACACTCTTCCCTTTGTTTTGCAAGGTAGTACCTTCAGCTCTCTGCTTCAATGCTACCTCCTCAGAGAGGGCTTCCCTGACCACCCAACCAGCACAGGCCTACCCACTTGCCTTGTTTGTTTCCTTCCTTCATTGCGCAGAGCTCCAGCTCCTCCATGGCCTGGTTTCCTTGCTGTATATCTGTCTTGCCCTTCTTGAAGACTTCATCATGGCAGAAGCTATGGTCTTTCTTGTAAAGAACAAACAAATGAACAAAAAACAACCTAAAACAACAGACTTTATTTATTTATCTATGTATTTATGTATTTAGAGCAGCTTTGGCTTTGCAAAAAAATTAGGTGGAAAGTACAGACTTCCCACATATCCCATCATGCCCTCCTTTCCCTAAATTCCTCTGTTATTAACATCCTCTTTGGTGTGGCACATTTGTCACAACTGGTGAGCCAGTGTTGATACATTATTAACTAAAGTTTAGAGCTTGCATGAGGGTTCACCCTGGGGTTTAGATATTCTGTGTCAAGTGTTTAGTGCCACGTATCCATCATGTTAATATCATGCAGAATAGTTTCACTGCCCAAAAACTCCCATCCTCTACCTATTCATCCCTCCCTCCCTGCAACACCAGGCACCCACTGGTCTTTTCACAATCTCCACAGGTTTGCCTTTTGCAAGATGTCGTATGGTTGGAATAATACAATATGTACCCTTTTCAGATTAGCTTCTTGCATTTAGCCTTTCTATCCCTGTCATTTTCAATCCCCTGTGTTCCAGCATCCCTGAGGTAGGAAGAGCCCAGTGAATATTTATGGGACAAACAAATAAATGAGCCTTAAGCTGTCCTCATCATAAAATGGTCTACTTTATAGATAGTTGTGAGGATTCACAAAGGTAACCTGTAGGCAGGTTTGCTCGGTATCTGGCTGCTGGGAAGCGCTTAAATGTGGTGGTTGCTATCTTTCATATTCTAAGGACATCCTGCAGATGTTAGCGATGCTGGTGTGCATATGGGGAATGTGTGGGGGCTGAGCATGTGTTTATGAAACTCAGGGTCTTTTCAAAGCTCTGGCAGGTGACACTACAATTTGTCCATCAGCCCCTCTGTGTCCAGACATCCGCCCCTTAAAATTACAGAGCCTTTGGGCAGTCTTGGTGAGCTGCTGATAGGATGACTCTGGTCATTGTTTTCAGTGCAAAATATTTCCACTGCTTGCAATTCTTTTGAGAGATGCTTCTTTTCAAAGTGGTTCTGGGGCTCTGGACATGAAATGTCCTTATTCTCTCCTACCTGCTGTTTAGTAACCCTAGCTTTTCTGGAAGGAAATCCTCATATAGTGTTTCTAGCTCTTACTTCCTTTTGTCACAAAGTGGAAATTCTGATGGCTTTCCCAGCTAGGACTTGATGAGTATGGCCTCATTGGAAAAGTGTGGCCTGCATGTGTTAGGTCTCTGTATTCTTAAACTCTTCGGCCTTCTGAAGATTTCAGGTTGCGGAAGCAACTTCTGAAATGGGAAACTTGTAAAGCTTCTCACAAGAGCTCCTATTCCTGCATTGTTTAAAATGCTTTGAGCAATGGAACATTTCTGTGGCCCTTTGAGGACAAGATAGAAGCTGTGTCTTCAACTCCAATGTTTTGCTTATCTAATGCCATATATTTGGATACTGGGAAGGGCTAGGTGACTTTTGAATGAAGGCTCTGGCATTTTCTGGACTGTCAGAATTCCCATCTTATCAAAATAACGTGCAACTTTTTAGATTTTTTAAAAGGCTGTGCCAGAACTGGTTACAAAGATGTAAAAGTCTTGTCATTTTGATTGGAAGGGGGAAGAAATCACTCTTTTTGCTCCAGAAAGAAGAAACTATGACATTCAAATTAACAGGCTGCAAAATTTTAAAACATATTTCCTTCATGGAATAATCTCATAACCTTTACAGGCTATTAGTTCCCATAATTTAAAATTCTACTTGTAGTTTTCCAACTTGAGACATAAATTGGGTCTCTTCTTGGGACTCAGCTTGCCTGAAAGTCGGATAAAAGCTGAAGGTGACACCAGTTGGCTATGAGTTAGAACAGGGGTTGCCAGACATGATTGCCTATGGGGATCACTGGGGCAGGGGTGCTCATTAAAAATACAGATGTCTCCCCACCTCCCAACTAAGATTCTGACTTAACTGCCTGGGTTATGAGATGAAGCCCAAAAGTTTTCATGCATATTTGAACCAGGAACTTAGTGAATTAACGTTATTTAAACTTCTATGTACAGAGCACCGTTCTAAGAGCTTTGCGTGTATCCATTTACCTAATTCTCACGACACCCCTAGGAAGTGGGTATCTTTCTTAACCTTATGTCACAGAGAAAGAAAGTGATGCAGTGGCGTTCAGCAGCTGCCTCAAGTTCACAGCTAGCCAGAGCAGAGCCACCTGCAAGCCAGACTACCAGAGTCCAAGCTTTTAGCCATGGGTTATCACTGCTTCCTTATTTTGAATCTTGGTAGATTTTTTTTTCACTTTGTGCATGAATGAAAATGTACATCTATTTGTGCAAGTAGTTCACCCATGTTAAATAGAGTGATCTACTGATTTTGTCAAGATGATAGGCATACAGACATAGGATCACTTAAAAAGAAAGGTACACAGCCATCAAGACGGCTAAT
The DNA here is from genome assembly GCA_017311185.1 of Proteles cristata cristata. NCBI lineage: Eukaryota > Metazoa > Chordata > Mammalia > Carnivora > Hyaenidae > Proteles > Proteles cristata. The sequence goes on along the minus strand of JAESUZ010005602.1, from coordinate 107,389 downwards.
AGTAAGTGTTGGGGAAGATGTGGACAAACCAGAACTCTGGTGCATCAAGGTGCAGCCAATGGCGGGAAGCTATTTGGCAGGTCCTCAAAAAGTTAAACACAATTGCTCTATGATCCTGCAATCCATCCCGAGGTATATATCCAAAAGAAATGAAAGCAAGGACTCAAACAGATTCTTAAAGGTTCACAGGTGCATCATTTACAATAGTTAATAAGTAAACTCCAAATAACTACCAACGGATGAATAGATAAATGAAATGTGGTATATCTATACAATGGACTATTATTTAGTCCCCCCAAAGGACATTCTGACACATGCTGCAATAAGGATGAACCTTGAAAACATAAGCTAAGTGAAACACACCAGACACTAAAGGAGAAGACATAATTCCACTTAAACGGGCATAGCTGGGAGACTTGGCAGTTTTGGCTCCAGATCATTTGGAAGAAAGCAAATATGACAATAAAGTGAATCAGATGAACTGTTTGGTTTCCCTGTACATATAAAAGTTATGTTTACACTATACTGTAGTCTATTTAAAAAATTTTTAATGTTTATTTTTAAAGGAAAGAAAGACAGAGTGTGAGTGGGGGAGGGGCAGAGAGAGAGGGAGACACAGAATCTGAAGCAGGCTCCGGGCTCTGAGCTATCAGCACAGAGCCCAAAGTGGGGCTCAAACCCACCAACTGCAAGATCATGACCTGAGCTGAAGTTGGACATCAACTGACTGAGCCACCCAGGCACCCCTATACTGTAGTCTGTTAAATGTGCAATGACATTATGTCTAAAAAACAATGTAATTGTAATTAAAAATACTGTGTTGCTCTATGTCAACTATACTTCAATAATAAAAAATACTTTATAGCTAAAAAAAAAATGCTAGCTATTAACTCAACTTTCAGCAAGTCATAATCGTTTTACTCTTGGAGGAGGGTCTTGCCTTGATATTGATGGTGCTGACTGATCAGAGTGATGGTTGCTGAAGGTTGGGGCAGCTGGGGCAATTTCTTATAAGTTTTTTTTTTTTTAATGTTTTATTTATTTCTAGAGGAGAGAGGAGACAGCGTGAGCAGGGGAGGGCCAGAGAGAGGGGAAGTCACAGACTGAAACAGGCTCCAGGCTCTGAGCTGGCAGTCAGCACGGAGCCCGATGCGGGGCTTGAACCCACAAACCGCGAGATCATGACCTAAGCGAAAGTCGGACGCTTAACCGACTAAGCCACCCAGGCGCCCCAACTGGGGCAATTTCTTAAAGTGAGACAATAGTGAAGTCGGCCACATGGATTGACTCCTCCTTTCACAAACTATTTCTCTGCAGCATGCCATGCTGTTTGATAGCATTTTACCCCCAGTAGAACTTCTTTCAAAACTGGAGTCTGTCCTTTCAAATTCTACTGCTGCTTTACCAACTAGGTTGATGTAATATTCTAAATCCTTTGCTGTCATGTCAACAATCTTCACCAGGCGTAGATGTCATCTCAAGAAACCACTTTCTTTGCTTATTTGTAAAGAGCACCTCCTTATCCACTCAGTGTTTTTATGTGATTGTAGCAATTCAGTCCCATCTTCAGGCTCCGCTTCTCATTCTAGTTCTCTTGTTACCTCCATGGAAGTCTTGGACGCCCTCAAAGTCATCCATAAAAGTTGCAATCAACTACTTCCAACCCCCATTAATGTTGATATGGTGACCTCTTCCCATGAATCGCCAGCAGTTCTTTTTCAAATTTATTTTTATTTAGTTTGAGAGAGAGATAGAAAGCAGGGGAGGGGGAGAGAAAGAGAGAGAGAGAGAGAGAGAGAGAGAGAGAAAGAGAGGTAGACAGAATCCCAAGCAGGCTCTTTACTGTAAACACAGAGCCCAGTGTAGGGCTTGAACTCATGAACCATGAGATCATAACGTGAGCTCAAACCAAGAGACACTCAACTGACAGAGCCACTCAGGCACCCCAAGTCATGAACATTTTTAATAGTATTTAGAATGGTGAATCTTTTCCAGATGGTTTTTTTTTAATGTTTTATTTATTTCTAGGAGAGAGAGACAGCGTGAGCAGGGGAGGGTCAGAGAGAGAGGGAGTGACAGACCGAAACAGGCTCCAGGCTCTGAGCTGGCAGTCAGCACAGAGCCCGACGTGGGGTTCGAACCCACGAACCGTGAGATCATGACCTGAGAGAAAGTCGGACGCTTAACCGACTAAGCCACCCAGGCACCCCCAGATGGTTTTGAATGTACTTTTTCCAGAACCATCAGAAGCACCATCATCAGAATCATCAGAATCATCAGAACCATCAGAATCACTATCTGTGGAAGCTATAGCCTTCTGAAATGTATTTCTTTTTTTTTTTTTTTCATTTATTTTGAGAGAGAAACAGAGCAAGTGAGCAGGGGAGGGGCAGAGAATGGGAGAGGCAGAATCTGAAGCAGGATCTGTGCTGTCAACGCAGAGCATGACGTGGGGATCGAAACCACAAACCATGAGAATCATGACCTAAGCTGTGACCAAAAGTTGGATGTTTAACCACACAGGTGCCCCATGAAATGTATTTCTTAAATAATAATACTGGAAACTCAAAATGACTCCTTGACCCATGGGCTGCAGAAAGGACGTGGTATTAGCAGGCATGAAAACAACATTAATCTCACTGTCCATTTCCATCAGAACTCTTGGGTGACCCAGTGTGTTGTCAACAAGCAGTAATATTTTGGAAAGAATTGTTTTTCTGAGCAGTAGGTCTCAATGGTGGGCTTAAAATATTCAGTAAGCCACACTGTAAACAGAGGTGCTATCATCTAGGCTTTGTTGCTCCACTGGAAAAATATAGGCAAAGGAGATGGCTATCTTCTAGGATTTTCAGAATAGTCAATCAACACTGACTTCCACTTAAAGTCACTAGCTGTAATAGCCCTTAATAGGAGAGCCAGCCTGTCCTTTGAAGCCCTGAACGCAGGCACTGACTTCTCCTCTCTAGCTATGAAAGTCCTAGATGGCATTTCCTTCCAGCAGAAGGTTGTTTGCTGTGGCGACTTCATTATATTATCCTAGTTAGGTTTTCTGGAGAACTTGCTGCAGCTTGTACATTGGGACCTGCTGCTTCATCTTGCACTTTTAAGTTACAGAGATGTAGTCTTTCCTTGAATGTCACGAAACTACCTCTGCTAGCTTCAGATTTCTCTTCTGCAGCTTCCTCATCTCTCTCAGCCTTCACAGAATTGAAGAGTCAGGGCCCTTGCTCTGGATTAGGCTTCAGCTTAAGGGAATGTTATGGCTGGTTTGATCTTCTGTCTAGATCATCACTCAAACTTTCACCATATGAGCATGGAGGCTGCCTCACTTTCTTGTCATTCATATTTTCACTGGGGTAGTACCCTTAATTTCCTTCAAGAAGTTTTCTTTTATATTCGCAACTTGGCTAACTGTTCAGCACAACAGACTTAGGTTTCTGTCTGCCATGGCTTTAGACATGCCTTCATTGCTAAGCTTAATCACTTCTAGCTTTTGATGTAAAGTGAGAAACATGCAATTCTTCCTGTCATTTGAATACTTAGGGGCTGTTGTGGTGTTATTAATGGCCTAATTTCAATATTGTTGTGTTTCTGGGAATAGGGAGGCCCAAGAGAGGGAGCTGGTCAGTAGAGAAGTCAGAACACACACATTTATTAGGTTCACTGTCTTATATGAGCATGGTTCACAGCATCCCCCTAAAATTACAATAGTAACATCAAAGATCATGGATTGCAGCTCACCAAAACAAATATTATAATAATAAAAAGTCTGAAATATTCTAAGAATTACCAAAATGTGCCACAGAGACATGAAGTGAGCAAATGCTGTTGGAAAATGGCACCGACTAGGATGCCTGGCTGGCTGAGATGGTGGAGGGTGTGACTCTTGATCTCTTTGAGCCCCACATTGTGTGTGAGAATATTTAAAAATAAAATCTTAAAAAAAAAAAAGAAACTGGCACTGATAGATTTGCTTGACCGCAGGTTTCCACAGATCTCCAATTTGTAAAATACCCAGTGTCTGTGAAATGCAATTAAGCAACATGCCATAAAATGGAGCTCAATAGAATGAGGTTTGTCCATATCACTGTCTGGAATGGGCAAATTCATAGAGACAAAAAGTAGAACAGGGGTTCTCAGAAGCTTGGGGGAAAGAGGAAAATGGAATGCAGCACTTCTGTTTGTGGTAATGGGAAAGTTTTGGAAATGCAGACAGTGATGATGGCTGAACACACCGTGAATATACCTGATGCCACTGAACTGTATACTTCAAAATGGTTAAAATGGTAAACTTCATGTTATGTTTTTCTTACTGCAATAAAAAAAAAAGAGGAAGGAAGAAATGGAAAAGGAAGACCACCAGCCAAATGAGAAGATGCAGTGAGGCAAAGGGACTTTGGATTTGATTCAGATTCTTATCTCAGCTCTTGGCACTTCATCCAGAAAATCGTCCTCATTGTTATCCATTTCGACGTGTGCATGGACACAGCTGGGATAACTTTAGAGAGACATCATTGAAATCCATCAAATATTTACCTTCCCTTTTGGAATAAAAGCGTTATTACTGTTAAAAAAAAACATTAAAACTATTTTAAAACATGAAACTTCTAACACAGGCTAAGCAACAAAATACATGAAAATAAGGAAAATCCCCCTGGTTCTTGTAGGGGAGGTTTACCACACTATGGCTATGATTGGTGGGTGTTGTAATGACCCGTTCACAAAGACAGGCACCCCAGTTATTGGCTCATCCCAAGCATATGTTCTTGGAAACAGAATATGCAATCTTCACCTCCAATGTGATGAGCCCTTGCCAACTCAACTGAAAGAGCAACTTGTAGACTGTATCCAGCTAAGGGCTGTGGTTGAGCAAAGACAAACATCACATACAGCAGAGTTTGTTGTTCAACCCTGCAGAGGATGAGTAAAGTTCACAAGAGCCTGGTTCAACATGTGCAACCAGATACGGACACCAAAGAATTAATACAGACCAGGCAACAGTAGGTTACTGTGCATGGGGATGTAATTCATCAATGAGCCATGATGTTCAGAAGACAGACTTTATGGCTCAGGAATGAAGGAGTGGCCTCTGGTTGATAAGGAAATGATGGCACTTGAGAAAAATCAAAACTGCATGCTGGTAAGGCTACGAGGAGGGAGACTAAAGCTTACAGGGGCCTCTAGTAAGTGCTTTCTATAACATGGTAGATAAATAACACAGGATCTCTATCCTCTTATACAGGGCACTCGTAGAATCTTCAGCAAGTCCACTGAAGGAGCAATGTGCTAATCACTGAATCAGTTTATAACTTAAGGCCAGTGTCAATCGCTAGGCAACTAGCATCTACCACTTAACAGCGTGTTGAGAACAGCTAATCAGAATAATTTAGGAAAGTGGGGGTGCCTGGGAAGTTCAGCTTGTTAAGTGTCTGACTCTTGATTTTGGCTCAGGCCACGAGCTCACAGTTCGCAGGATAGAGCCCCAGTGTGTGATAGGACAGTGTGGAGTCTGCTGGGGATTTTCTCTCTCCGCCCTCCACTGCTCAAGCTCACTCTCTCAAAATAAATAAACTTAAAAAAAAAAAAAGAATCATTTAGGAAACTTTTCCCCCTAAAAAAGTACTCCACAGATATGAATTCCTTCATGTGGTTAATGAAGTGGACAACCCCAAAGCCGTTGCCTACTTCTGTTGGTGATTGTGCCCGTGGTCATGTTCAGGATACAAGGATCGTGGAATGATTTTTGTTTCAACCCCTGCAGACTCGTCATATCTCTCTAACCTCTACCGTCATCCAAGCTGCCCTTCAACGCTCACCTGGGCTACTGTAGTCGCCTCCTACCTGGTCTCCCTGAGCTCACACTTGCTGCCCTCAATCCATCTCCAGTCCCTCAACTGAGATTGCTCATCATTTCACTTAAAACCATCGAACAGCATCCTATTCATTGTTCCTATAAAGTTTTAAATATTGACTAGGCCTGCTGGATTTAGTCCCTCCCTGGCATTCAGTGCGTGGTACCCGGTCTTGACCTTGGCCATGCAGCTTATCGCCATCCCTCTACCCCATCCTGCTAGCCACAGTCCCCGTGGCCTTCTTCCAGTTATCTGAGCTCACTCAACAATTTCAAGCCTCAGAGCCTTTGCAGTGTGAATCCCTCTACCTGGAATATCCTTGCCGTTAGCTTTGAATTGGCCACCTCTTCCTTTACAAGCCTACTGGTATGTCACTTTCTCAGACAGGCTTTTCTAGGGCACTCCATCAACATTAGATCCTTTGTGTGCTCTCTTTCTCTCAGAGCCCTTTCCTACCACCTGTTACATTTGGTAACTTGATTTTTATCTGAGTGTTTCTATATTATATATTTAATATCAGCCACCCATTGCACTATAAACATGAAGGGGGGCACTGTGTATCTTATATATTAACAAATTTTCAGAATCTAGCAGGTAGATAACCTGGCACATAGCAGTTTTTTTTGATAAATACTGTTGAATGAAAAGGAAGACGTAGGTGGAGATGAATTATAAACAAACCACAAGCATTTTATTGGACTCTGGGTCAGTTTTATTAATGTCCAGATATCTAGTTAAATTTAAAACTCATAACAGTTGGGGGGGAAATCGGATTAATCATTTAACGCTCGTTTATGTTTAACAGGACTTTCCCAAACAGATGGGGAGCTATGCCTGTCTTCTAAATAGATTTATAAAATGTGCATGGTCAAAATGCATACAAAGCAATTCCATTATCTCCCCGCCCCCAGCCCCTTTCTGCTTTTATTACTCTTCCACTCATGATGACCAAGAATCAGGCCAATACTTGGCAACAGGAGGTGTGGAAATGAAGTGCGGACATGAGCAGCAATTGATATGGACCCCCTCAGAGCTCCCCTTAGACCCACATTGTCAGGAAAAGCCAATGCAAGATGTGTAGCAAAGAAAGAGGAAAAGAAATGTCTTTCCTAAGCGTTGCTTAATGTTTTTAGATCCACCTTGAGCAAGGCAGCCAGAACCATTTTAAAAAATGACCCACTTTTTTCTTAAAGCTCTCTGAGAGAAAGAAATGCCACAATCTCCAAAGGGATGAGGCAAAGATTAAATCAGATAATCCACAGAAAGGATTTAGCAAAGTGGTGGCCACACAGCCAGTTTTCAATCACACTGTCGGCGAGGATTATTAGTATTCAGCAATGCTGGGAGAGCCTCTTTCAAATCTTTGCAGTTGGAGCCCATACTGATTACCTTAAAACTCTTGTAGTCAAAAGGTTTTTGATAAATCAAATCAAGATTCCTCTCCCCACCATTCAATAGTCCTTTGCACCACGTACTATTTCCTATACCTCAAATATGAAATTTAGAAAGAGATCAGTAACTACTTCATGATGACAATGTCTGAGGGGGTTGTGGTGAATCGCAGGATCCTAGCAGTTAGCCAAAGAGCTAAGCCTAGATTTCCCCCCTTTCCATCGTAAGCCTTGTTGTTTGGATAACTGCATCAATTCTACACTTCGTTTTGCGTGTATCTCCAGAGTCTCAGCTGTGCAAAAAAGGGACGTCCTTTAATGATTTCCTTTGAATAGCTTTCCATCCAGGGAGGAAGAGGGCCCCTCTTGTTCAAATACAAAGGAACCATCCATTCACCAAGACCTTTCTTCTCTGTTAAGTGTCTCTTGAATTTCAAAGGACGTCTTGGAATTTCTCAGTCTCAAACAGAAACTGCAGCTCCAGAAAGGCAGTTTATTTTCTTTGTCCCTTTAAGACCAGAAAACACTACAGGGCGGTGAAATAACTGTTCTTATTTTTCTTGGGTTCAAAACAGGACCAGATTCCAACCTGCTAATGCTTACCATTCACAGTAACCGAGCAGTTTAGGATAACCAGCTCGAGAATACACTTTCCGTCCAAACAAGGCTACGGCGACCAACGGCAACAGCTGTATTTTGCTAGTCAATCCTCATGTTAAAGATTTACAGTTTTAAATTCTGTCACTTGGTTTGCCAACTGTTCCTCTTCCTGGGGCTGCCCAGTTGTTTCTGAGGAGCCTTGAAGTGGTTTCTTAGCTATTTCAACTCCCCCTGAATGACAATGCGCTCTTAGAGTCCCACCAAAGAATGAATTCCCTGTTTATATCCACAAGGCTTCTCTGGCTCTCCTTCTTTTAAACATATGCAGAGTCATCGCAGAAACTGGAACCAGATTAAAAGAAACACAGGCTTTTAAGGCTGAGTTTGAAGAACGTAAAGCTGGAAGCCGGCTTCGCGCTCTTGCTCCCTGGTTCCCTCTCCGTGTTATGTGATTCATCTGCTCTAATCCATCCCGATTCATCATGCTCGTCCATCAGCGTCTTCAAAGCAAACCCCGGCAGCTGCTTTTGCCATTTATCAGTGGGAAATAAAAGAGAAAGGGGGGGAGGGACGTAAGGAAAAGCCATCACCACATCCCGGGGGGGCCGGGGGGGGGGCGGGAGGGGATGATGGGTGTGAAAAAAGGGTGGAGGGTAAAAGCTTATCTAATGAAACCCAGAGCCTTCCTGGGATGTGAGTTCTCCAACAAAGGACTGTAACCGAGCAAGTCCAGCAGCTGGTGGAAACAAAAGTTTAGTGCAGGAACTAGAAGAATGGGTCCAGAACGCTCTCCACTCCAGAGGAGTTCACAACCTCACAATATTTGTGGAAATCTGCTGTTCTCTGTGACCAGTCTCTGAGCTTTCTGCCCCGCACTATAACACACATAACACACGAGGTGGAGGTGGGAAGCCAGCATTTGACCTGACTGACCTTCCTGGCAGGAATGGCTGATGTGGTCACTCACAGCTCTTATTCTCTTAAGATGCCTTGCAAATCACCTGCCATTTAAACATGGCTGACAGGTGTCTCAGTCGCGAATTTGTGAAGCACCGAAGTTTGCTCTCAGGTTTGGGAGTCAAAAAACCAAGGACGATGACTCGGTGATTTCCATTCTTGGAATTCAGCCTGTATATTTGTAATCCACGTGAGATGTCGTCAGGAGAGGTTAATCTCTGTGATAGGAGAAGGTAGAAACAGCTGAAGTGTTCATCAGTAATGATATACTATGCACATAATAGGAAGAATACGGAGGGGGAAATAAACTGTGGAAATGCTGTGGAATATATTCCAGGATGTATATCGTGAGTATGGATTACGTGCTGAGTATATTAATACTCAGTGATAAAAAGGAACAGATTGCCGATTCGTGCAATGACATACATGAAGCTAAAAAAACAAAAGAGTACCTACTATACGATTCCATTTATAGGGAACTCCAGACAGGCAAGCCTATGTTACTTCAGGAAAAGAACAAGAGCTGTATCTGAGGATAAAACAGTGGGAATTGTCTGATTAAGGATGTGAGGATAGTTTCTGGGGGTGATGCTTATATTCTGCATCTTGACAGGAGTTTGGGGTAGGCAAATGTATTCATTTGCATAAGTCAGTGTGGTGGACCCAAGGGTTGTGCCTTTGTCAAAACTCAGAATATTCACCTAAGATTTGCATGTTTTCTCATATACGTATATTTTACATAAAAAGGAAAAACTGTGAACAAATGTTAAACTGTAGCTAATTATACACTGGCTAAAGTATTTATGTGAATGTGTATGAAAGTCTGTGATTTACTTTGAAATGAATCAAGAAATAGTATAGTTTGATGGATGAACAGAAGGATGGCACAATGGGGGGCGCCTGGGTGGCTTAGTCGGTTAAGCGTTCGACTTTCGCTTAGGTCATGATCTCGCGGTTCGCGGGTTCGAGCCCCGCGTCGGGCTCTGTGCTGACTGCCAGCTCAGAGCCTGGAGCCTATTTCAGAGTCTGTGCCTCCCTCTCTCTCTGACCCTTCCCTGCTCAAGCTGTCTCTCTCCCTACCTCCTAGAAATAAATAAAAATATTTAAAAAAAAAAAAAAAAGAAGGATGGCACAATGGGTGGATATTTTATAGGATGAGCACAGGAAATTAATTAATGGTAAAACCTACCTCACAGGCATTTACAGTCAAACTATTTACTCTTTGCTTTATTGGTTGAGTGTCCGACTTCGGCTCAGGTCATGATTTCATAGTTTGTCGGTTTGAGCCCTGTGTCAGGCTCTGTGCAGACAGCTCAGGGCCTGGAGCCTGCTTTGGATTCTGTCTCTCTTTCTCTCTCTCTCTCTCTGCCCTTTCCCCTCTCATGCTCTGTCCCTGTCTCTCAAATAAATAAACATAAAAAAATAAAATGTTCAGAAAGTTGTCAGGGAAAAGAAGGAGCAAGCTTTTAACACCCTGAAAAAGACTTACTCCAGCTTTATTAAGTGAAAAAAGTAACAGTATTTGTGGAATGCCATCAGTTGTAGAAAAAAAAAAAATAGAATGGCTGCATAGGAGTATTTGTTACTAGGTGCATATACAGGGAGACCCTAGAAATGAGCTGTCGCAGAGGCAAGTTCCATCAGAGGAGGGGAGGTGGAGATGAGAGAGCACATTTTTTACACCCATAAGGTAAATAATTTTATACCTTTGGTTTTTGTACATGTGACTACAGTACTTATTCAAAGAAAACCAGAACAAGGATGTATGTCTGAGCCATCATAAATATCTGCAACTGATTTTGCATGGCTGACACTTGGGATTTTTTTTTTTTTTTAATAACCATTCATTTACCCAATATTAGCTAATCTCTGTGCCAGACTTTGTGCCAGACCCTGAGGAGGTAGAAGAAGGAACAAAAGCCAGAGGTGGTCCTGGCCCTCATTAGGACTGGTGGACCTAATTAAGGGCCAGGTAGGCATCCAAAGGTGACCGAACCTAGGCTGGGGGTGAGGATGGACCTTGGGGGTTCTACAGTGGGGGAAGCACGGTGGTTCAAGTCTCTGAAAGAAGCCCAGGACTGATGATCACAGAGGACACAGAAGACTGAGGTAAGAGACAACGGGATACCAGTGGGGACCAGACACTCAGGATATGGATCTTTATCCTGGTTTTTAACACCATCACTTACTTTCTGACCATCCATTTCTGTTTTTGCCAGTTAAAAATAATAATAAGTTCTGGGGCGCCTGGGTGGTGTAGTCAGTTAAACGTCTGACGCTGACTCAGGTCATGATCTCGTGGTCCGTGGGTTTGAACCCCGTGTAGGGCTATGCACTGATAGTTCGGAGCCTGGAGCCTGCTTCAGAGTCTGTGTCTCCCTCTCTCTCTGCCTCTTCCCCACCCTCTTGTGCTCTCTTTCTCTCAAAAATAAGTAATAAATTTTAAGAAAAGTTCTAAGAGGACATTAGAGCAGAACTTGTTATAGCTCTTCCCCAGAGAAAAAAAGCACCTCATTAAACCTCCTGGCATATCAGAGGTTCACATTGGCATGTCCTTTCCACCTCACACAAGGTGTCCTGATTGCCAGGAGCTGGGGCCTGCATTTCTCTGCCTGAGGGCTTTCGTAGCTGCAGGCTGCTGGAGAGTCCTCCCTGCCAGTGAGTCAGGCAGGCGGGTCTCCTGGGGAGTCAAACCCCTGAGGAGTTGGTATATTCATATTCCAACTTATCTACATTTGGCTCTCACAGGCCTCTCTCCCCTTCCTCAATGGGAACTGTGAACAGAAGGGGATTTGATGATCTCAGTTGCAGAATTTAGACTTGGTTAAGATCCCAGGTCTTTTGACCTCTAAGCCCTGATACCATCAGAGGGCTTGTCATATTTTCTTCTCCAGAACACAAGTAGCATTTCTTTGATCTTTATCTTCACTAAATACAATCACAGAAGATACATTTACTTAGAAACCATACCGGCTTCCATTTTCTATTAAGGTGTCTGATACTTCCCATACTTCTGGTATACCTTCCCATGGTTCTCCTAATGCACTGACACCAATATTCTTGAAATTATCAAGAACCAAGTAAACAGATGCCAAGTGGTCGGTTGGAACAAAGATACTACTTTATTTGACTATTTCTGAGGGACTTTTACCTTTAAACCTTTCAACTAACATACGTGCTTGGGACAGCTAATTCTCTACATCCTGTCTTTTTGCATTCTTGACCTGTTATTTTTGAAAAATTGAGTGGAATATTTTGGAGAGATCAGATGTGAAGAAATCAACGGCAAGGTGAAGTTTTCTGGTCCGGATGCTGCCTTTCTATTAAGGTGTCACTTCCTTTCCTTCAGAAGAATGAGGCTGTTTTAGGGTGGGTCTCTCTGAATGACTCAAACCAAAACCCTTTTAATTTGGGAAGTCCAAGTACCCAGATAATTTTCACGCTGGGATTAGTTGTCCAGATGGTTTGAGTGCAATTTTCTTGGCACGCTTGTAAGAACACAGGAATTTTCAGGGGAAACCAGAGAACATAGTAGGGAGGAGAGAAGGTGGGGAGTGCAAGCGGTGCCTGAGAAGTCAGAGAAAAGTTTTGGATTCCACAAAATGGCACTGGCCAGCTGAACTGGACTCAGTCCTGGGTACACTTGGCAATGGTATCCTTCGCCCTTCTCCAAAAGCACAGACTTCCCCTCTTGACAGTGGGAATTACCTGGCTCTCCAAGCAAAGACTGGAGGAAGAAAGGACCAAATGGGAATTCACAGAGCTGACAGAGACAGTAAGAGACACAGCACAAAGTGTCCACACCAGGACACATGTGGTCAACTCCTGTATACCTGCATGGGGCGCACAGCTGGGGGACAGTGGGTCAGGAGGCCTGTCAAGGGAGGTGTGGCTGCAAAGAGCTGTGTTAGACCTGGATAACAGCAGGGCAGGTGGCTCCCTTTGACAGCCTCAGCAGCTACCGTTTCAAAACAGGAATAGGTGTGGTAGACCGAATGCTGAGATGGCCCCCAAGACTCCCCTGGTGTTTGTATACTTTCTCCAGTTTTTCAACCAATCACTGTCCTAGGTACTGCTGGGATAGCATCTTGCAGATGTAATTAAGGTCTCACACGAGTTGACCTTAAGATAGGGTGTTGATCCAGGTGGATCACAGGAGTCCCTTAAGAACAGAGATGGGAGAGGAGGGAAGGGGGCACAGGGATGTGTTTCTGCTGACCCGGAAGAAAGCAGACGTGTCTACAGAGGCCGTGTGGCAAGGACCTGTCTAGAGGAGCCGAGAGTGGTTCCTGGCTGAAAGCTAGCAGAAAAAACACGCACCTTAGTGCCACAACTTCAAAGAAGTGGATTCTGCCAACAACCAGTCAGCTTGGAAGATGACACGCAGCCCCAAATGGCAAGTGCCGTCCTGGCTGACATCTTGATATCAACCCAATGAGCAGACAATCCAGCCACACTGTGAGCAGACAGCTCACCTACAAAAACTGTGACATAATAAACTGGTGTAGTGTGAAGCAGCTACATGTGTGGTGGTTTGTTAACCAAAGGGAGAGCAGGAATACATAAGATGACTGTTAGGACTACCATGGTGATCAAGAGGATGTATTCTTCCTTTGAACTTCTCTGGTAAAATCCTGGCTCTACCACTTACTAGTTGTGTGATTTTGAACAGATTACCCAATCTCTCACAGCAGTTTCCTCATGTGTGAAACCAGATTACAATACTGGATAACATGAATATTAAGTGAACTAATGTGTATCAGGTTCTAAACATGACGCATCGTGGTCAAAAAGTAAGAGTCGGCAGCAGTCATGATTCATGCAACACACAGCACACGCTCTCACAGAACTGATGTTCACAGAAACCCTGTAAGGTTGGAATTACAACACCCATTTTATAGATGGGGAAACTGATAGAGAGGTCCAATAGCTTGCTAAGGTTATACAACTAGTGAGTGGAAGAGGCAGGATTAAATTACAGGGCTCTTGGAAGCTGAATCCCATCTGCCGAAACTCTCAATCTTAAGCTCTCTCCATGGTGAAGAAGTCCTAACTCTTGATTTTTCTTTGGAGGAGAACCGGGGTGACAGGTTGAGGTTCTGGCCTTCCAATTCTCTCAAAATGGAGCCCGAATGATCCCCAGTGCTCTGGCCATTGGCCTCTGATCCATAGATGCTCTCCCAGGGGTTCCTCTTGTTTATGTACCTGTTACCCTCTGGACACCAGCTGCAATACCGCTTATGTAAGAAGGCCTTTGCTGACCCCACACACTGGACCAGATGGACTCAACACATTCTCACAAAGTCCTCTCCTCTGCAATAGCTCTCACGTTTTATCATCACGTACAGTGGTTCTCATCTGGGGGCAATTTTGTCTCCCAGGGAACATATGTCTGTGTCTAGAGACATTCGTGGCCGTTGCAGCTGTAGCGGGGCAGGGGTGGGGGGGTGCTAATACCATGAATCTATCAGGCTGCTAAACACCCTACAATGCACAGAACAGCCCCTGTAAGCAACAAAACTTGTCTGGGGCCAAATGTCAATTGCGCCAAGGTTGAGAAACCCCATCCTGTATCTACTTACATTTTTAGGATAGAAATAAGGTCACATATGTACATATACTTTGTATCACTTGTGTTTTCAAGTTACGAGATAATTTCTGTACTTTACCTAATATTACTAGTTACCTTCTGGTGTGTTGGTACAAACAGGAAGGAAGACTAATTTCATGCTAGCACGTATCTTTCTACAGCAGCATTTTTTCATGACTGCATGTCATTAACATCAAATGGCTGTACAAAAATTTGTTTAAACAATACTCTATTGTTGGACGTTTAGATTGCTCCTTATCTCCCTTTTCTTTTCCTTTCCTTTCTTCTTTTCCTTTCCTTTCTTTTCCCTTCCTCCCACCTCCCCCCTTCCTTTTCTCTCCCTTCTTCCCTCCCTTTTCCTTCCTTCCTTCCTTCCTTCCTTCCTTCCTTCCTTCCTCTCTTCCTCTTCTACCATAGACATCACTGTCATGAACATCTCTGTGGCTTACTCTTTACACACCTCCCTGATGACTTCTTCAAAATCAGTTTGGCTCTAACTGCTTTGGAAATCACTTTGTGTCACTGAAAGCAACCAAGCTTACATGGCCAACAGCAAACCCACAAACACTTCAAGCAAAAAATTCAAGTGTCTGCTCTCTCCTAATAACCCTGACGGGAGAGCCAAGGTTGTAAGAGAAGCAAGGCAGCATAGCCAATTCTCACTAGAGACACGGTTTTCACATTGTCTAAACCTGCTGGGGCAGGCCAGCCTTTGGCAGGGAGGAACTTTATAATTTCTTCTGCCAGAGACTTCCAAAAATCCTCAACTTCTTTTTGAGGTTCCAGTGAAGAATCTTGACATTCACAGAAAGTTAAAGAAGAAAAAGATGTGCTCGTGAAGAAATTAAAACAGCAAATGCTTACTGTCTGGAAGTCTTCTTTTCTGTGTGTGGGGGGGGCGGGGGGGGCGGGGCGGGGGGAGGCAGTCAAAGCCCTAAGTAAACAGCTTACAGAGACAAAAGACAAGGTGTTTTCTTTTCTGAGCACTGGAAATTCAGGAACAACTTGCATCAGATTTTGCAACCTTCAGAAGAGTTTGGGTATCATAACATAATAACCTTACTCCTGGAACGGATGCAGAACCAATTACCAGGTTCCTTGGGCTGAACGCCCAAACTGGCCATGGAACCAGCCCACACCAGGTTAGATCTGGGGGACTGGTAGGGGGTGAACCAGGGTTGGAATGAAGGTGTTGGAGACAACATGGTATATTTGTAAAGATACCAACATCCTTTCCACTCTCAACTCAGACAATAGCTTGGCTCTCTGGTAACACATTGACCTTGAACCATTCTCCAGGTGAGCACAGGACAAAGGCAAAAAGGGAGGAACGATGTGTTCTGGTCAAACCAGGAACATACCATGCAAATGTGGGAGGTGATTTCTGGCATCAGGTTCTCAGGACATAAGGAGAGAAGCCACTCAACCCAAAGGTATTTAAAGTCGTGTGGTTTTCCTGGCATAAAGCACAGGAAAGAGTCCAGGGGATGGGAAGAATGTTTTGTTCATAAAATATAAAGCTAAGCAAACAGTGCAGGTTGGAAAGGAATTGTAGTTTTTTCACATTAGGCAAAAGAATAGATGATAAATCCACTTAGAATTGACAGGAGCAGCGTGTGAATAATCCAGAAAGCATCACTTCAAGTGCTGGGAAGGAATAAGGTGATGTCTTGCCCCAGCATATTTCATTCTAAGTGAGTTTCCTGAAACTGACTGTTAAAATGAATGAATATTCCCTGAGTGCCTGGAAAAAGGTGACTTGTGTGCTGGGCAGCAAACACAGAAAAGCTTCCTGCGGTCAAAATGTTCTTGTGGAGAGCTCAGGCAAGCATCAGTGAGTACTGACTGCATGTGCTCTCGTCTGGGACTTTTTTCGACTTAAAAATCCCGTGAATCCACTACTGTCTATGGATGCTTTTGGTGTGGTTATCCCATGCCCTGCGCCGTGCTAACTACTGGGGTTGTATTCTCTGAGCTAGAGTACATTCACTGTCCCTTGTCACCTGATTTTATTTCCTTATTTTATTACCTTTAGCTGGAATTTTATTATTTAATTGTAATTTAAAAAAATTTAAAGCAGCAGAGCAGCAGTGATGCTCAGGAGCTCCTCTGTTCTGTTCACTGTAGTATTTTCTAGGCCTATACAGGCATATCTCATTTTACTGTTGTGGGCTTTATTGCACCCTGGGGATACTGCCTTTTTTTTTTTTTTTTTTTTTGACAAATTAAGGGTGTGTGATAACCCTGTGTCGGGCAAGTCTATCAGCACCATTTTTTTTTTCCAGGTTCTTTGGACTGAAAGCCAAAAATGGCCATAGCCAACATCATTTGCTCACTTTGTTATCTCTGTGTCTCAGGGTATTTCAGACCTTTTCATTATTATTGTATTTGTTATGATGCCCAAGATCAGTGATGACTACTTTCCCTGAAAGCTCAGATGAAGGCTCGCAATTTTTAGCAATGAACTATTTTTTAATCAAGGCATTTACAGTGTTTTTTTAAAGACAGAATGCTACCGTACGTTTAATAGACCCGTATGGTGGAAACATAACTTTTATACGCACGGGGAAACCAAATAATTCATCTGACTTGCCTTACTGCAATATTCACTTCATTGTAATAGCTGCTTGCCTGTGGGGATGGGAACCAAACCTTGCAATCTCTGTGAGCTAGGTCTCTAGTATTTGACACATCATAGGAGCTCATTGTAAAACCTCTGCTGACTAAACACTGTTGCAGGTGACACACTTTCTAAGGAAGAATTCAGGCCTCTCTCAAGACTCAAGGCTAGCTGAGCTCCTCTGACTGATCTGCCTGCCTCCCCTCCTCTTTCTTTTTTTGCCTTTCTGAAAAATTAAGATATCAGTTACAAACAGTAATATCCATCTAAGTGTACAGATGTGCAAGTTGTGACAAATGCCTACAGTCACGTAACCACCATAATCAAGATATGGAAAAGTTCCATCACCCCTAAATTCCCCGTGCTACTGAGTAATTAACCCCTCCCTGCCAGCTGCTTCCAGCAACCATTGAACTGATTTTTGCCCCCTAGAGTCGCAAGCCTTTGAATCTGGCTTCCTTCACTTAGCATAATGCCTTTGAGATTCATAGTGTTGTGACATTAATTCCTTCCTTCCAAGAGCTGAGCGGTGTTCCACAGTATGGACATACCACACTTTGTTACCCATCCTCCACTTTAGGGTCATGCCCTGATCTCTTCTTACATGGGGAAAGTCGTGCTCTCATAGTGGCTAAGAGCACAGGCTTTGGAGCAGCTGGACACGGGACTGAATTCTAGGCCTGACACTTCCTAGTGAGCAAGTTAGTGAAATATTATGACTCATTTTCCTTACGAAGTAGTAGCGGAGATCATTTAGATAACATGTTTAGTATAAGGGCTGATGAATAACAAATGCACAATAAACAACAGCTCTAATCTCCAGGGGAGTGGGGAGAGGTCCGGGTCATATCTCCCTTCCTCTGATCACCTCACCAAGTTTTAGTCGGTCAATCAGTATTTAACTGGTCTGAACCTCAGTGTCTTGAACTGAAAAATAGGGGTAATAACAGTAACTTCCTAGAGGCGCTCTGTGGACTCAGTGGGCTAATCTATGTAACTATCACTGCACGTTGGTGCCTGGCCCAGAGGAGGTGCTGAATAAATGTCGGATAGGACACAAATCTGAGAGCACTAGCGTCATGTGAATCTCACGCCATCTTCAGGGCCCGCATGAATCAGAAGGAAGCGACCAGCGCTGTTCAGGTGGGAGGGGAGGGCATGCTCTGGAATCAGAGTGCCTGCGTTTGACTCACTGTTCTGCTCTCTCCTCGCTGAGTGACACTGGACAAGTTACTTGACCTCCTTGTGTCAGTTTCCCAGTATGAAGTAAAGGCATAATAATACTCACCTGCAGGGTTGTTTTGGGGATTACGTGAGATAACACGTGTCAAAAGCTTAGAACAGCGCCCAGGGCATAGAGTTCAAGAAATGTGAGCTGTGAAAATGCACATGTCTGACTCTGCAAGATAACCTGAGCTTTAGCTGTTCTCATGGAATAGCCTGGCTCCAGGCACCATGTGGGAATTCAGTGCATGTTTGTTGGACTGAATTAACGTGGATTTCCCTCAGGATCGCACGGTGATCTCAAATATTATCTATTGAGATGCAATGCAAAGTGATTTCTCAAAGAACATGTTCTCCAGAAGTATCAGTGAGAAAATTTGGAAATGCAGTTAAGGATGTATATGTCCCTTATAAGAGGCCTTTTGTTAAGATGATCATGGAAAGATTTTTATACTGGCACTTCTTTTGGAGAATTTCTTCTTTGATTCTTCTGGAAGAGTTCTTCAACAGTACACTTGTATTTTCCTCCAGGGAAGAACAAATTGAGTTTTTGCAATGGCTTGGTAGCCTCTGCAAACCAGATTTTTCTGTTTTCTGACTCCAGGACTAGCCTTCTGTGTGACTCCAGATAAAGTGATTGTCTCCTCTGTGTCCCAGGTGCTCCATCAGCCACCTCGGTGCATTGCAGAGTTAAATCCGCAGTTCTTGCAAAGCTGCTTGATATCCACAAGCGTGGTAGGTGTGTGTTGGGTGCAGGGAAAAGCACTATAAAAGTCACCATCATTTATTATTTTATACTCATCAAGTGCCTACTGTATGGCTTAGTTATCAGACAGTCGGCCTCCTGGGTGGGCCTTAAGGCAGGTTTCACATCACGTTCTGCTGCCCACTGAGAATGGTCAGGGGATGGTTGGGATCAAAACCTGTCCAGTTGGGGCAAATCTCTAGCCTTTGGTGGGAACTACCAGAAAAGGGCTCACTGTTTCCTCCTGGACCTGACACTGCAAGCATTTGCTTCTGGCCATCCTGCTACCCCAAGAGACACTGTCCAAGAATGGTGCCAACACAGAGGAAGATCCCTTAGGAACAGGGGGAGAGAAACGAGAGCTGGTGTCAGAGCTGGAGGTCTGGCTCCAAGTATATGTGAAAGCCATACTATCTATCAATGTGTCTTTCTACTAACGTTGTCTGTTGATGACCTTTTCAATTTTGTAAGCCATTCAGTCTCCTTCTCCTACCTTTTCTAGGTGTGTGCAGGGTTTTATTTTATTTATTTTATTTTACATTGGAGAGAGAGAGCACTAGAGCAGAGGCAGAGAGAGAGAGAGAGAGAAAGAATCCCAAGCAGGCTCCACTCTCAGTGCAGCAGGGCCGGACACAGGGCTTGATCCCATGACCCTGGGATCATGACCTGTGCCAAAATCAAGGGTTGGACACTCAACCGACTGAGCCACCCAGGTGCCCCCGGGGTGGCTTTTCCAAGGCTTGTGATAGGAAAAGCCCTATTTAATATTATAACCACTTGTTTGTCATGAGATCTTGGGATTACTTAACCATTCACTTTGAGCTTCAATTTCTCCATTTGTAAAATGGGGACTATAATTTATAATGTGTGATTTGTTGTGAGAATTAGAAATAATTTTAGTATATAGTGATACACGAAGAGACAAGTCTTGCTCCAATGTCACCCAATCCTCCCCTTAGAAACTCCTAGGCCCTCACACTATCCATCTCACAAGGCTTGCCTCATTTCTGCAGTTTTCTTTCCTGTCTATGGCAAAGTGGTTTATGTAAGTGTCCCAGCAAATGGACTCTGTGTATCTGCATCTTTTGCTCTGCAGTTTTGTAGCTCCTTAGTCACTCTGAGTTTAGGCTCTGTCGTGTGACTTTCTCTGATCAATGGGATATTAATAGCTATGATGCAAACAGAGACTTGAGAAGCAGGTGTGCATTGCCATTTTCCATCCCATGGGACTGGGCTGTTCACCTTTGCATGTCTGCCTTGCCATGAGAACGTGCCTGGGCCAGCCTGTTGGATGGATGTGAAAGACACTTGAGCCAGAATGGCCTGGTTTGCTCCAGCTGGCCTTGAATGACCAAGTTCTCAGCGACAGCCAGTAAGCCAGCTGTCTCCCAGAACTGTGAGTGGCCTTGGCTGAGATGAGAAGAACCACTCAGCCTGAATAGCTGTTCCACAGAATCAGGAGATAAAGAAATGATTATAGTTTTAGGCCCCTGAGATTTGGGGTGGTTTGTTATACAGCAAAAGCTACCTGATACACTGACATAATGTCCTTAGCTGCTATGTGTACTATCCCTTTTCCCCAACTAGTCTGTTTCCCCCACCCCCAGGGCCACATCCTATGTCTAGAACAGAGGCTGGAGGACAGTAGGTACTTGATAAATATTTGTCAAAATGAAATAACATCCTAAGTACCCTGTGAAGTGGCACTTGAATTGATGTTTAACAAATGGTAGCTATTACAATGATAATGTTAAATATTTTCAGGCTAGAGTCAACAAGGTTTTCTCCCTCAGGGTCTTCTGTTACTTTTCCTGCAGATATTGTTCAAAAATCCAGAAAAGCACAGATGAGCCCCCTATGGGCATATGATGGAGAGAGGAAGGTTGGCAATAATGACATATAACAAGTTTAATTTCTTTTCTTACCAAATTGACTTGGGGGTTGTGGGTGTGATGGAGACACAGCCTCAGGCATGTCATTTGTTAGCTGTGTGTCCCCCACATCAGCAGGCCCTGTGGGGGGTTGGTACTATGCGTATAAGGGGAGCAAAACAGACTTTTGCTGCCAGAAGTCCAGAAAGTAGACTTGCAGCATAGATCAATTTCTTTCAAAATCATCATCACATTTCAAGTAGCTAATTAGTTACTAGAGAACTTCTGTTTAATTTATCTCTTCTCTACCCGGCTGTGGGTCCCATGAAAGGAGGGTCCCCTTCTACTTTATTTGC
This sequence comes from Proteles cristata cristata, assembly GCA_017311185.1. Lineage (NCBI taxonomy): Eukaryota > Metazoa > Chordata > Mammalia > Carnivora > Hyaenidae > Proteles > Proteles cristata. The sequence continues at coordinate 86,183 of JAESUZ010005602.1, read as the reverse complement.
CATTATACCTAATTCGCCATTATACCTACACCAACAATCTGGGCGCAGGTGTTCAAGTCTATTTGCTGAGGGAATGAACCACGGCCTTGTTCATTTTAAGAGCATCAGCTTTTCAAACCAAAGGACTTCATCTTTCCACAAATACGGTGTGAGCATGATGCAAGGATAGCATTTTCTAAGTGTGCAGTCAGTTTTATTATGGAGCAAATAGTAAAAAGTAAATTTTACTGAGATATTACTATGTGCCAGGCACTGTTGTAAGCGTGTGATACATGGATTCACCGTGCAAGGAGGTACTACAGTAAACCCCATTTTACTGAGGAGGAATGAGAACCGCGGGGAGCCTCTCTGGGAACCCTGAGACCTACCTTGAGCAAATCACACCTCCTCTGAATCTCTGCCCCTCCCTTGAAATTTCAGGCATTCAGCTGAGAGCAAAGTTTCCGATGTCTTCCAAGGAGAACTATAAATCAGATGTTCTAGGAGAAAAAGAAAGACGTTTATGGTAAGCAAACTTGTGTGCCAATCCTCATCCCCCTGGCCCACTTCACTGCAGTGGAGCCGTGTGGAAACTTCCATGCACGCTGCCAAGGTTCATGTCAAGTGTTTCCCTCGGTGTGTCTTTGCTTTGCTGCCTCAGAGCATTCCTGAGAGCCATGGTGGGCTGCTCTTCCAGCTTGCAGGTGCAACCTGGGGGTGCAGGACAACTAACCTCCCCCTCACCCCCCACCCCGGCCAGGGGGAACCTTCAAGCAGTGAGGAATGGAGCTCATGTATCTTTGACCTTTAGGGGAATGATTTTAAGGCCTATTTTTTATTATTCCGCAGAGGTTCTCCGGCAACACTGAGTTCCAATTGGTCATGTTTCTACTCAGCTCATTAACACATCTTTATTGCTTTTGGTTCTTTCTCTGTCTTATTTGGCTCACTACTTCATGTATGATCACTGGAATCAACTCCTAATTAAGCTGTACTTGAAACCGAGTCTTTGTCTCTGCATTTGGGAGAATTCACACTGAGACATATGGTCAAATAATTTGAGGAAACACTGCAAACTATGCTCCTCTCTCAGACACTTAAAGTGCACATTAGCATATTCAAGGTTCTGACAAGTCCTGCTGCAAAGAGAGCCATACAGCTTTCTTTCACTCAAGGTTTCCCAATTCAGTTCTGCAGAACTTTTTTATCTTAAGATCTTTTAAGGGTTCCCCAGTATAAGTGTTCCATGGAAGATGCTTTGGAGACCTGCTGGTCTGTAGAATCTCTGGGATCCTCTTCCTCACCGGTATTTGTCAAATTCGTGGGTAGATCTAGTGGCCTCAGTTGCCATTCCTGGGCATGGGGGCAACAGCCAAACAGAATTCCCAGGATGGGAGATTTCTCTCAATGCCAGGGAGCAGAACCTTCAGACGACGGGCCTCTCCAGAAATCGCCTCTTCCTTCTTTTTCCTTATAAATGGGAGAGTCAGCCTGCGGGCGAGGCCAGGAATGTTTGGCTGACTGGGCTGGGAATGCAGCTGTGGGCATCCTGAGAAAAAACTTCACTTGCTGATGAAGCAGGAGCCCAGATGAGACGAACAGGAAATGGATGCCAACAAGCCCGCCTCCCCATACTCTTTCGATAACAAGCAGCCATGGGAGAATTTAATTGGCATGAGTCCAGAGGGGATAATTATTTCCTACGGTGGTGCACAGAAGGGCACTCAGGAGACCCAGCAATTGCGGGGTCAGGAAGATGTGTTTAGCCTCCCTGGAGGGTGGGGGGCACTCCTGGGGGGGTGGGTGGGAACAGATCATCCATGTTCCTTCACCCCTCAAAGGCTGGCATTCAAGTCACAACATGTGGGTTCTTAGATTTGGGGGGTCAGGTTACAGTTATCTGAGAGAAACATTCAAAAATTTTATCATTCTCTTGTTTAATAAAAATGAAACCAATGAAAATAATAACAACATCAGTTTCTGAATTCTCTGTTGAAGGATGTATACATTTAGTCTTTTATCAGATCCTTTACATTCAATGACTAGTCTTTGAGTCTCTCAGTCTCAGACTTCTGGCATTTGGGGCTGGGGATTTTCTTCGGGGGGGACTGTCCTATGCACTGTGGGAGGTCCACCCACAACCCAGGTCTCTACTCATAAGAGGCCAGCGCACCTTTCTCCTCCCAAACTGTGACAACCACAGATATTTCTAAACATTGCCAAATGCTCCTGCGGAGGCGAAATCAGTCACACATGGAAACTACTGGCCTATGTTAAAAGTGTAGTAGAATATAATTGTTAAAATATCAGTTTCCAGCCAGGAGGTCTTGGTTTGAATTCTAGATCGACCATTTATTAGCTTTGTGACTTGAGGCACATTACTTAACCTCTGTCTGCCTTGGTTTCCTCTTCCTTACACTGGGGATATAATAACATCTGACAGGGTTATTGTTATTTAAATAGTAAATATATATACACACATATAAGTACTTATAAAGTATTTAGGATAGACTGGCACATAAAATCTCTCAGTAAATGCAAGCTGTTATTACTATAATCATTATTATTATTATCATTTTTTTTGGTCTTTCCGTCCTAGACTATAAACCTTTTAAGCATGGACATCAAGCCTTTTTATTTTTAAATTCATGATGTCTAGCATAGGTGCACAATTAGTATAAAGAAGAAAGAAGGGAAGGAGGGGAGAAAGGAAAGGAGAAACCGAGCAGTGGAACATCCAACTTGAAGACAGGAGAGGGAAAGATCTAGAATCTTCCCCACATACCTGTCCTGTGCACCAGAGCCTGGGGCTAGAGCTCTTGGTCTCAGAACAGATCCTCTAGTGGAAGAGGGAGCAGGTGAGAGAATACACACAAAACACCAGGGAACTGTGTAAGGGGATCTAAATGTACAACTTAAGTGGCTAAACAGATGTATGGGGACTTGGTTGAAACTTCTTGGGGCTCTGTGCTAAGTAGAAGGAATTGCAACCACGTGGAAGAAAAGTAGGAATGTATGTTGTCCACTCATGCTTCAAGAAGGACTGAAGCAAGGCTAACCACTTATTATTTATTTGTCTATTCACAAGCCTTGTGAAGTTCATTCCTGGTAGACATCTGACACAGAGGGTTAAAACACTACAGCAGAAAGGGAGAAGGCTTCCCCTGGTCACCCAGAACACTGTCCGCAGCTAAGTGCAGGGGTGGGGGTGGGAGAATAGCATTGTACAGCTGTGTTCTGTATCTGTGGTGTCCAATATGGTAGCCACGAGCCACGTGTAGCTACGGAGACTTGAATTACGGCCAGCATGACTGAGGAACTGAAATTTAAGTTAAATGTAATTTAGATTTAAGGAGCCACAAGTGGCTAGTGCCAACCATAATGAAGAGTACAGGTCTGGAAGAAACCACATGTCTCCAGGCACCTGGGTGGCTCAGTCAGTTAAGCTTCCAACCTTGGCTCAGGTCATGATCTCCTGGTTTGTGGGTTTGAGCCCCGCATGGGGCTCTGTGCTGATAGTGTGGAGCCTGCTTGAGATGTTCTCTCTCTCTCTCTCTCTCTCTCCCTCTCTCTCTCCCTGCCCTACTCGTGGTTTCTCTCTCTCAAAAACAAACAAACAAACAAACAAACTTAAAAAAAAAAGAGAGAGAAAGAAACCACATGTCTCTGGAAATCAGTCCAGGCTCTTCAAGGACATACTGAGAGAGGGTGGGCTCACGACTTTCAAAGGAGAAGGATGAGGCATAAATCCCTATGACTCCCCATCCATATCCACCTGCCAGACATGAGAAATACTGTCCTGTTCTGGACCATTCCACATTCCTGGGCCACAAGGAATCTGGTGTGTGTGAGGGAAGAGAAAGACAGACAGAGGCCACAGTGACAACCATTATTCTCCTATTACTGCTGTGATTATGAACCACGCTCATGGGGGTACTCAGGTGTTCTGAATACCTTCCTAGCATTTCATGTGGACCATCTCTCACTGGGTAGATCTATTCAATACCCTGGTCTTACAGACACAGAAACTGGGGTACCACGAAGTTACCCACAGTCAATATCAGTGGACTGTGGTTAGACTTTAGAATTAGGCAAAGTCAATATGGAACTCACTCAGAATCTTTTTGGGGAAGGGATCTATAAGCGAGTGTGAATGTTGGCTACTCTTGCAAAGGATGTCTGGGGTTGAGGAGATTTTCCCCCCTTTTCTGCATTTATGTCTTTATGGATCATATGAAATAAATTTACCAGTACATGCACGGCTTTCAGTTAAGTAAAAATATGTCAATGGGGCTTATCTGACATTGGGATTTTGGATCTTTCGAGTTTTGTATTTTCTGCACTAAAGCAAATTATTTTAAGATGGAGAGAGATCGCTTTGTGCATGAGGGCCACTGTGGGTAAAGCTCAGTGCCCCTGATTGCTTTGCGGGTTTGCATTTCTCTCTCTAAAGCTGGGGCCTGATGGGGAACCTCTAGCCGACTATCCCACTGATGCCACAGCAGGTGCCTGGGTTGTTGACCTTGGAAGTGGGCTGGCAAATTATCCTAACTTGTACAGGACTGAGGGCTTCCTGAGTCATGGGATGTTCAGTGCTAATAAGAGAAGTCCCAGGAAAACCAGGTCAGGCTGATGACTATACTTGGAAGTGGGAGAAAGATGAGCCTCTTAGGAGACTTTGATCCACGCAGCTCCTGCAGGGAGAAAACAGCTTCCCAGCAGGCCACTATTCGGTGGAAGAAGGGATTGCCAAACCAAGGATATGACTTATGTCCCTTGCATTGGTTGTCTTATACTTACAAGTTCAAAGACACAGCCTCCCGAGGAAATACCATCAGTTTCAGGAAGGTCTGCATTTTGATTTCCATGGGTACTGGGCATTTTTGCCTTTCTGGGTCCCTTCCTCTTCAAATATTAAAAATTATTATTCAAGGTTGCATTTGTATAAGGATAAATATATCTGGGCTGGATTCATTATTATACATCTATTATTATTACATACTTTGTTTTCTACTGATTTTATTTTCATTTATTTTTATTTATTTAAAAGCTTTTTTAACGTTTACTTATTTCTGAGAGAGAGAGAGAGACAGAATACAAGTGGGGGATGGGCAGAGAGAGGGAGACACAGAGTTGAAGCAGGCTGTCAGCACAAAGCCCGATACGGGACTTGAAATCACAAACCATGAGATCATGACCTGAGATGAAGTTGGATGTTTAACTGACTGAGCTACCCAGGCGCCCCTGTGATTTTAAAAGAAATTAAAATGAAAACATTTTTATGAACCCTTCTAAGTATCAATGGGCCCTCAGCTTTGCGTCTGCTGTGCCATGGTTCTAGAGCTTGAAAGAGAAGATGGGGAAAGAGGAAGATTTGGACACATCTTGCTCAGGGCTTGCTAACTTAGATAAACTTGGATGGGAAAAAATGGCATCTCAATTTTCAACCACGTCTAGCTGAAATTTAACATTTCCTTGTGTTATGACAGGAACACATGCCCTCAGCATGGCAGCACCTGGATCCGTGCCACAGGGTTATCAGATCATATCCCAGTTGTGGTGAGTGCACTGAAGTAGCATTTTCCCTCATCTCTTCTTCAAAATCACGGAGGTTGTGAGACAGGCTGCTAGATCATGGGATTTAACGTGTTGCTATAGAAGCTCACATATTATTGGCACACAACTTTTAAATTTCAACACCATGTCTTAGCATCATTTTTTCTTTCATAATCCAATGTATTTTGTTTTCTGCATTTTAACAGATGAGCATAGGAAACGGTAGGAAAAATAAGACAAAAACAGAGAGGGGGGCAAACCATAAGAAGCTTTTTTTTTTTGAGCCTTCTTTTTTTTTTAATGTTTTTTATTTATTTCTAGGAGAGAGAGAGAGACAGCATGAGTAGGGGAGGGCCAGAGAGAGAGGGAGTCACAGACTGAAACAGGCTCCAGGCTCTGAGCTGGCAGTCAGCACAGAGCTCGATGCGGGGCCTGAACCCACGAACTGCGAGATCATGACGTAAGCAAAAGTAGGATGCTTAACCGACTAAGCCACCCAGGTGCCCCATAAGAGACTCTTAAATACAGAGAACAAACTGGTGGTTGCTGAAGGGTTCTGGGGGAGAAGTGGGGGAAATGGATGACGGGCATTGAGGAGGGCAGGTGTTGGGATGAGCACTGGGTATTGTATGTAAGTGATGAATCCCTGGAATCAGCTCCTGAAGCCAAGGCTACATTGTATCTTAACTAACCTGAGAATAAATAGAACAAAAAAATTTTTTTTTAATTTTATTTGAGAGAGTGCACATGAGTGTGAGTCGGGGAGGGGCAGAGAGAGATAGAGAGAGAAGAGAATCCCAAGCAGCCTCTGTGTCATCAGCAGAGAGCCCGACATGGAGCTCCATCTCACATACCGTTAGACCATGACCTGAGCCAAAATCAAGACTAGAACACTCGACTGACTAAGCCACCCAGGCGCCTCATGTTTTAAAACCTTATTCTGAGAAGGGGTCCTTTGGCTTCACCAGATTGCAAAAGGTCCATGTCAAGGAGTAGATAAAGAGCTCGATGCTAAGTGCTCTATAGTTCATGAGTCTACTAGCCCTTTCCTTGGCTTTATCTCTCCAGTGAAGACACTCTTACTCAGCTCTGCCTTCTCATAGAGAAGTCCAGGACAGGGTTAAGTACTGGCTGGCAGAAGGTAAAGTCACCCCCCAGGTGTGCAGCCTAATAAGGTGTTAATTGGGAACCAACCGAGCTAGAAGAGGAAGCTCAGACAGGTTGCATGGGGTGTTTTGTTCTTGTGGTTTGGTTGTTGACAGAACATCACCAGCCCCTCCTAGGTGGAAACAGGTTGAGTGCCTCCCTCTGGAAGGCTTCCTTTGCAGAAAATCACACTGTTGTGGTTGTGGGGTAGACCCCAAATTTTCTTCACTTCATATGTCCCATTTAGTTATTTGTTTTCAACCTCCACCGAGCCCTTCCTGTGTGCCATGCAATTTGCTCAGTGCTTTGCATGCATTATCTCATCCGGGTGTCACAACAGGTCCATGGGGAAGGTACTCTTATTATTTCTATTTTTACATATGAGGCAATAGGGGAAGGCTCAAAAGAGCCGGGAACTTGCCTAAATCCACACAGGTGGCAAAATGGTAGGCTGGGATCTGAACTTGGACTGGCTCCTCTGAAAGTCTCTTCCCTTTGAAGCTTTGGGTTATTCACTTTTTGTTTAGACTCGATAGAACTTTTTTTTTTTTTTTTACAGAGAGAGAAAGACAGAGAGTGAGCAAGCTGGGAAGAGGCGTAAGACAGAGAGAGAGAGAATCCCAAGCAGCATACAGACCCATGGGGAGCTCAATCCCACCACCCTGGCATCATGCCTGGAGCTGAAATCAAGAGTCAGATGCTAGACTGAGCCGCCCAGGTGCCCCAGCATTTCCTTAATTTTAAGGACACAGCACACCTCAGACACATTAGCTGATAGGCAGTGAGCCCAGGAACAGCTTGAGAGGCCAACAATAAGGTAGAATGTGGTCATGCACCCACGGGACTTTCTTGGAACTCCAAGACCCCTGGAGTGAAGTACAATTTGTGTCACACCCAAACTTTATTGCTCTGTGATAATCACAGAGGCTGAAAGCAGACAGATCTTGTGTGTGTGTGTGCATGTGTGTGCGTGCACACACAGGGTAGGAGTGCTGAGGCTCAGAAAAAGCTATCCTTTTTCTCTTTCCAAACTTTTTTTTAATGTTTATTTTTGAGATAGCGAGAGAGAGAGAGCAAGAGAGACAGCTTGAGCAAGGGAGGGGCAGAGAGGGAGACACAGAATCCCAAGCAGGCTGCAGACTCTGAGCTGTCAGCACAGAGCCCGACGCAGGACTCAGACTCACAAACCATGAGATTATGATCTGAGCTAAAGTCAGACACTTAACCAACTGAGCCACCCAGGCGCCCTGGAGAAAGCTATCCTCTTATGTTGAGATAAAGTGGGCCTCAGGCCTAGAGCAGAGCCCAGCAAGGGGCTTGAACTTGCGGCCCTGAGATCAAGACCTGAGCTGAGATTGACGGCCGGATACTTAACTTACTGAGCCAGCCAGGCGTGCCCATATCCTTGATTTTTAATTAAAAAGTCAAGGGGAGTCACAAGGTACAAACTCCCAGATATAAAATAAACAGGTCACATAATGGGGCATAATGTACAGTATGGTGGCGATAGTTAATAACACTGTTTGTATTTCTGGAAGTTGCCAAAAGAGTGGACCTTAAAAGTTCTCATCCCACGAAGAAACCTTCTATAACTATGTATAATGACAGATGCCAAGAAGACCTGCTGTGGGGATCCCTTTGCAGGATATACAAACATTGAAGCCTTATGTTGCATACCTAGAATGAATAGAATGTGGTATGCCAGTTCAACTTCAATGGAAAAAAAAAAAAGGAAAAGAAAGGAAGTCAGCTCTCTGTTCCCTTTACTCAGTCAAGTTCAAGTCTTCCACTGCTGGGACTTTGAGAGAAGGGGCTGGTTTTCTCTGGCCACTGTAGGTTGGGTGGATTTGCCATTAGAGTGGCTCTATCCCGGCTCTGGGGTCGGCCTCTCTCTGCCTTCAGGCACCCAGCAATGCCAGTACTCAGATGCAATGACTCCACAAGCCACCTACTCTTTGTCACCGTCTGTTTATATCCCAAAGAAAGATCTGATATTGCAAAACACTAAAACTTAGAGTAAGCGGAGTGGGGAACAATCCATTCCTTTTTAATCAAGTTGTCATAATCCAAAGCCAAGCTCCAACTTTAATAACAAACACCCAGTGTTATGACATTTTACCTTTTCCAAATATTTATGTAGGCACAAATATTGTGTTTAAATTTTAAACGACACGGTTAACATAAAACAGTCCACTTACTTGAATACAGTAAAAATAAAACCAGTTGGGCCAATTTCGCTTCTCATTTAGGCTTCATTCTTTATAGCCGTCCACTGAGCGCTCACTGGCAGACACCGTGCTCGGCACTGCAGTTCCTAAGATGAGCCAGAAACAGTCTTCTGCGCAGGGAAGCAGGAAGAGAAAGAAGGGAGTTCCTTTTACATGGATGTGTGCTTTTCCATCTCTCACATCTCGAAAAAGAGACACCGGACATGATTTGCTTTCCCTTTTCATTCTCTACCAAGCTCTGATCTCTGAAATCAAGCTGTATCCGGGCCCTAAAAGCTTTCACTTAGGGGACAGGTTTTCAGTGGTTTTATGATGTTAATCTGCGAAACACATGCATGAAAGCGATGGCGAAAGCAGTATTTTGCGGTCGCCCAAAGAAAGATAAAATGTGTGATGCTTAGGAATTGACATCCTGACTCTTCATCCCACACTCCGACGCAATTGGATTTTAACAAGGAGTGGGGTTTGTGGTTTGGGAAATACGGCATTTTTACTGCCTTGGGTCATATTTGAAATATTTGCAGGCGTTTAAAATAGCGTAATGTTATTTTTTCCCTTGTCTTCAAAACAAACCCAGAAAGCATTTATAAGTCATAACAACAAGCATAAAATTGGGACATTGGAAAACCCATGGGCGGGGCTTTGGAAAATCCACTCACCCTCAGGACAAGTATTTGGATTTGGGTGCAGAGGACTATGAGCTTCTTGGGGACCCACCTGACCTTGAATGACTTTGCGATCCTGAAGGAAGGGGGAAGGGCTCCCCAGGCAATACCGCTGGGAGGTCCCACCCAGCCATTCTTCAGTGCAATGAGAGAAGTATGCATGGGGGCTTTGGGACCTTCCTTCCAGCCAACATGTCCTGGTTTTTACTCTGGAAATTTCTTGAAAGAAAAAATAAAAATAATCCAGAGACTCATATTTATTTAAGCGACCAATTCCCCAAACCCTAGAATTCTGTCCTGTGAGCTATGCTGTCTAGGGCCGAATCTTGCCAGAGGGCCTCAGGTTGGGGGCAAATATTAAAACCAAGAAGTGACTTCATCCCAAATGCAAGGGGACCCAGATTTCTGTTTTAGAACAACGAAGGGTAACCAGTTTTTGCTCAGAAGGAAATATCTAGGTTAATATATACGTATATATTAATGTAGAGAAAATGTATAGTTATATAGTAAACATATAAGTTAGTATGCCCTGAGCACCTAGTAGGCCATGCTGCAATTAATCACCATAACAATTCAATAGTAATGTGTGTTATTTTGGGGGGCAGGCACCTGGGTGGCTGAGTTAATCCTCCAACCCTTGATTTCAGCTCAGGTCATGATCTCAGGATTTGTGAGTTTAAGCCTCACATTGGGCTCTGTGCTGACATTGTGGAGCCTGCTTGGAATTCTCTTTTTCTCCCTCTCTCTCTGTCCCCTTCATTCTCTCACAGGCGCGCTCTCTCTCAAAATAAATAAACCTGGGGCACCTGGGTGGCTCAGTCGGTTAAGCGTCTGACTTCGGCTCAGGTCATGATCTCATGGTTCATGGGTTCAATCCCCACATTGGGCTCTGTGCTGTTGGCTTGGAGCCTGCAGCCTGCAGCCTACTTCAGATTCTGGGTCTCCCCCTCCCTCTCTGCCCCTCCCCTGCTTGCTCACGCTCTCTCTCTGTCTCAAAAATAAACATTCAAAATAAATAAACCTTTAAAAAAAATGTGTGCTGGGACGTCTGGGTGGCTCTGTTGGTTGGGTGGCCAACTTCGGCTCAGGTCATGATCTCACAGTTCGTCGGTTTGAGCCCCACGTCAGGCTCTGTGCTGACTGCCAGCTCAGAGCCTGGAGCCTGTCTTTGGATTCTGTGTCTCCCTCTCTCTCTGACCTTCCCCTTCTCACACTTTCTCTGTCTCTCTGTCTCTCTCTCAGAAATAAATAAAACAGTAAAATCATTTTTTTAAATGTGTGCTATTCTTAATTTTATTCATCCAGAAAGCTGAGGTCCAGTGAGGTTAAGTGACGTGCTCAAGGTCACAGAGTCAGGAGGCAGGAGAACCGGGAGGTGGACCGGTTGTGAAGGGACTGAGCATGACGTAATCCATGTTTCCGGTGTTCCCCTGGGGCTCATCTGACGAGGCCAAATTTAAATAAATCCCTATCAGGGCACCTGGGTGGCTCAGTTGGTTAAGTGTCCAACTCTTGGTTTCTGCTCAGGTCATGATCTCACAGTTGGTGAGTTTGAGTCCCTCACTGGGCTCTGCACTGACAGTGCGGAGCCCGGTTAGGATTCCCTCTCTCCCTGTCTCTCTGCATCTTTCTCTCAAACAAACAAACAAACAAACAAACAAACAAACATAAAAAACAAACAAACAAATAAATCCCCACCTCAGGTGTCTGAAAATGTGAAAACCTGGTGGCAAAGGAAAGTGTTTGATGGTTTTCCTTTTAAGTATTAAAAAAAAGTAAGTACAATTCTCAGGTTATTTGGAAGATGTAAGAAGAGCAAACAAATCAGGAGTGAATTCAACTAGCTTCCCCTCTCACCCCCAAACCACTATCCTCTCCCGTGAGCAACCCCTGCTCCGGGGATTGTCTCTTCGGAGCGTTAAATTCCCGGCCTTGGGAACGTAAGAGGAGGAGGAGGAGGAGCAGGAGGAAGGGGAGGAAGAGGAGGAGGAGGAGGAAGAAGGGGAGGAGGAGGAAGAAGGGGAGGAGGAAGAGGAGGAGGAAGAAGAAGACAAGGAGGATGAAGAGGAGGAGGAGGACAAGGATGAAGATCAGGATGAGGAGGAGGAGGAGGAGGAGGAGGAGGAGGAAGACCAGGAGGAGACCAGGGAGGAGGAGGAGGACCAGGGAGAGGAAGAGGAGGGAGGACGGGAGGGGGAGGAAGACCAGGAGGAGGAGGAGGAGGAGGACCAGGAAGAGAAAGAGGAGGAGGGAGGAGAAGGAAGACCAGGAGGAGGACTAGGAGGAGGAGGAGGACCAGGGAGAGGGAAGAGGAGGAGGAGGAGGAGGAGGAGGACCCAGAGGGGAGGGACCAGGGAGGGAAGAGGAGGAGGAGGAGGGAGGAGGGAGGACGGAAGGAGGAGGAGGAGGACCAGGGAGAGGGAGAGGAGGAGGAGGAGGAGGAAGACCAGGAGGAGGACCAGGAGGAGGAGGAGGACCAGGAGAGGAAGAGAGGAGGAGGGGGAGGGGAGGAAGACCAGGAGGAGGAGGAGGAGGAGGAGGGACCAGGGAGAGGAAGAGGAGGAGGAGGAGGAGGAGGGAAGACCAGGAAGGAGGACCAGGAGGAGGAGGAGGACCAGGAGAGGAAGAGGAGGAGGAGGGGAGGAAGACTATGATGAGGACTAGGAGGAGGAGGAGGACCAGGGAGAGGAAGAGGAGGAGGAGGGGGAGGGGAGGGAAGACCAGAGGAGGAAGGAGGAGAGGAGGACCAGGGAGAGGAAGAGGAAGGGGAGGGGAGGAAGACCAGGAGGAGGACCAGGAGGAGGAGGAGGACCAGGGAGAGGAAGGAGGAGGAGGGGGAGGAAGACCAGGAAGAGGAGGGGGAGGGAGAAGACCAGGAGGAGGAAGAGGAGGAGGGAGGACCAGGGAGAGAAGAGGAGGGAGGGGGAGGAAGACCAGGAGGAGGAAGGAGGAGGAGGAGACCAGGAGAGGAGAGAGGAGGAGGGGGAGGAAGACCAGGAGGAGGAAGAGGAGGAGGAGGAGGACCACGGAGAGGAAGAGGAGGAGGAGGGGGAGGACACAGCATGAAACCGCCTTCAGAGCCGAGTAGGCAGCAGCAGCAGCAGCAGCGGCGGCGGCCGCTGGGCCCTGGGCTGGGGGCTGCCCGGGGCAGGGGGGGGAGGGCCCTCTCTGGAAGGACTCAGGAATGCGCGCAGGCCTGGGCTAAAAGCCTTGAGAAGAAAGGCGCCCCCAATGAATGGTGCTCCCAACTGGGGACCGGCGGACAACAGGGAAACGGCCCTCTCAGTGAAAAGCTGAGAAAGTACCCTTTGTGTTGATCCCCTCACTGTGAAGCGCGGCTCCCCTTCCTCCTCGACCCCTTCCGCAGCTCATCTCTCTGGGCACAGAGAAAAGGCTTCTTGTTGTAATCCCATCTGCCTGCTGCTCATCGACATTCTTTTATCTCTGCCCAGGGCCTGGCAGATGGGCTGGGGCTTCAGCTGCCAGAAATTTCGGGTTTCCCATTGAATATTCCCAAGATGGGCATCTGAGAAATGTCAGTTTACATCAAAATTGCCTTCGCTAACGAATAGCCAGAAAGCTTTCTTTCCCGAGCAAGGTCAGGAAATAATTCTCTTTTCAAGATCATGCCAATACAAACTCCAATCCACATTTGGGATATTTGATTTAAAGGGACAGGGAACACTTTGGGTTTACACTAAAGAAAGAAAAAAAGAAGTCAATTTGAAGATGGAATTAAAGATGGAAAATCGGTCCTGTTTCCTCCATAGTGTTTGCTGGGACAATGAAGAGTGCCCTGTAACGAATTCCTAAGAACAGGGTTTGTGTCTATGGTTGGAGGAGTTTGCAGGGACGTGAAACAAGCACCAACAGATAACAGCTTGTGTGGTTGGCACATAAAAAGATCGGGGGAGTAAGAATGGAGTTAAGAGGATCAAGGAGAGAGAGAAATTGCACTGCCCTCACTTCGTGTTAGAATGCACAAAATAGATTGGGAGAGAGTTTGATTTTTCGACCCTGCAGGAAATCTCTGCTCCAAACGGTAACGAAGCACGGTGCGTATAACCCAAAGATACCACTAGACGTGTACTGTCTTGCAGGGCAAAATTTAGGCACGGGGCCGGGGCAGAACATTCTCGACGCTGCAGTAAGGGTGTCCACACTGAACAGTGCTGCTCATTAGTGTCAGCCTGTGTCCCAAGCAAGGCATGGAAGGCAATAAAAGAGGTGGCCCTGCCCTGCAAACCCTGTTTGCTGCCTGCCCCCTTTCATGCTCTCCTTTGTTAGCTGCATTTTTATCTAGGGGTGGGTCTGGGAGGCAGAAGGGCAAGGTGAGGAGGACTGTAGAGAGGGCTGGGGGTTGGAGGGTGTGTGTGTGTGTGTGTGTGTGTGTGTGTGTGTGTGTGTGTGTGTGAACAACTGCATGACGGCTGGCTGAGGCTGGGTGCGGTCATCCTAAGAGCAATTGGGAAGGTGATGGCCTGGAGTTTAACCACAAAGATTCTGTTAGGTTTTGAAGCCCTTGGCAGTCTTCTCTCCATTCCCATTTTTTTCCCCCTCCCTTTCGTAGAGAATAAGCAAATACTTTCAGGTCAGCTTATTTTCCCTTTCAACAAGAGCTCTGATCTGTGAAGCTAGGGTAGATCCTTCTAGAATAAAAATGAGACACTAAGAGTCCAGGTAAAATTCCTGCAAAGGATTGATCATCTGTTGTTCTCAGGAGAAGGGGCTGTCCTCTCCAGGGCTCAGATACAGGGGGATTATTTAAACGGTCATCCAAACAAGGACATTTCTGAAAGTGACGGTGAGTGCCTTGAGAAGGCCAGGACACAGGCTAAAAGTGGAGGCTGTCCCAGGCACAGAAGGACATGTCATCACTAACTCGGCCCAGACCCTGTCTGCCTCCTCAGCCTTCTCCCCACCACGCTACTAACACTGTGCTGGATTCCCTGGATTCCTGGCTGGTCCACCTGCCCTGTCTCACTCCAGAGCCTTGATGCCTCCTGCCTGGCATGCCCTTCCGTGACCATTTCACTGCCTGCTGTCTGTTCATCTCTCCCTCAGAGTCTGTCTCTGCCCAGGGTGGCTCTCTGTGGCTATCCTGACCATACTGGGTTTCACTCACAGATCCCCAAAGACCAGGGGGTACAACCAAAATATATAATCATTGCAGGGTGCCATGAATGGTTGGATGAATGAGTAACAATCTCTTTTTCTTAGCTAAGGCTGCCGTGACAAAACAGCATACTAGGTGGCTTGGGCAACAGAAATGTATTCTCTCACAGTTCTGGAACCTGGACAGCTGAGATGTCAGGGTGCCAGAATGGGTTCTGGTGAGAGGGTCCTCTTCCTGGCTTACAGATGGCTGGCTTCTCTCTGTGTCCCCACATGCTGAGAAAGGGAAAGCAAGCTCTCTTGTGTCTTCTTATAAGGGCACTAATCCTATCATGCAGGTCCATCCTCATGACCACACCTAAACCTTCTTCCCTTCTAGAGGTACCATTTCCAAAGACCTCACACTGGGGACTTGGGGCTTCAACATGTGAATTTTGATGGGGACACAATTCAGTCCATAGCTTTTTTTTTTTTTTTTTTTTTGAGAGACAAAGAAACAGAGTGTGAGCAGAGGAGGGGGGGAGAGAGAGGGAGAGGGAGACACAGAACCCAAAGCAGCTGTCAACACAGAGTGTATATGGAGCTTGAACCCACAAATGGTGAGATCATGACTTGAGCCAAAGTCAGATGCTTAACTGACTGAGTCAACCAGGTGCCTGTTTTTTTTTTTTGTTTGTTTATTTATTTATTTTGAGAAAGGGGAGATGTAGAGAAAGAGGGAGACAGAATCCCAAGTAGGCTCCAGACTCTCAGCTGTCTGTGCAGAGCCTGATGTGGGGCTCAAACCCATAAACTATGAGATGATGACCCAAACCGAAGTCCAACACTCACCCGACTGACTGAGCCAACCAGGCGTCCCAAGTGGGAATTTCTTTTGTGGCTAGCTTGTTAAATCTAAACTGATTTCTGTTAGGAAATTATTCATTTATTTCCCAGAGGATGTTTTCCTCTCCAATTCCACTAGAAATTTTTTTTTAATCAAGAAAGAAGGGAATGTGTCAGCAGCCGCTAGTGTGAATGGCTCAGTTAATGGTGTCCACAGCATCTCTTGACCTTGTGACTATTTAGAAATAAGCACAGGAAATGACGTAAATTGGCAGCAAGAGTCCAATAGTTGGGACTGGGAGGTATGCATATCTGCTCCCCTACCTAGAAAACACGTGGCGCTTTGAGCCTCCATATGTTTTCAATGCACGTCAGAGATAAGTGTTCCAACAAGCTGGAAGTAACAGGTTGAGTGTGTTTCCCCTGTATCTCATCTGAAGTGGCTTCAAGCAGGCTGAGGACCCGAGGGAGAGACAAAACAAACCCCCACAGCGCTAGACCTTCTCAGAAAGCTGGGGACTCCTGCCCTCTTTAGTCATTTGTTACTAACTTGCGGAGCTGGATTAGGTGAGCCCCCTCGCCCCCAGCACCCTGAGCTGACCTCCCATGGCACTGACTACACTCTACTGGAATTGACTGTTTTCTGGTCTGTCACCCACATCAGACCATAGGCCAAAAGAGGCTAGAGACGTATTTGTTTTCTTCCCTACCTTGTCCCAGCATCTGGCTTTGTATCTGACTCAGAAAAGGGGCTCAATATTGATTTGTGCAATGAATGAATGCATGAAAAGGGAAACAAGAGTGTTAACCAGAGTTCTGTGACAGTCACAAATCATTGGGACATTTGACACCCATAATATATTCTGGTTCTGATTGTAACAATAACCAGAGACTTGTGAATCCTATAATTCAGTAGTTCTCAACTTCATTAACATTAGAATCACCTGGAGGATTAAAGTACAGATGGATGGGCCCTCTGCCCAGTTTCTGATTCGGTTTGTCAGGGGTATGGCTCAAGAGCTGCATTTCTAGCAATTTCCAGGGGATGCTGATGTTGCTGTGCCATGACCCCAGTTTCAGAACCACTTTGATAATAAATAGAGGAATTGCATTATGAGTGCATTTCTCTAACACAGATTTATTGGGGGCTTTACAAAATAGCAGTGTTACTATTCATGATGTAAAATCAGCATTATTATTTCTTAAAGTTTATTTATTTATTTTGAGAGAGGGAGAGAGTGCACATGTGCATGAGTGGGAGTGGGGGAGGGGTAGAGAAAGAGGGAGAGAGAATCCTAAGCAGTCTCTGCAGAGCCTGACACTGGGCTCAAACTCATAACCATGAGATCATGACTTGAGCTGATATCAACAGTCAGACAGTTCACTGAGCCACCCAGGTGCCCCAAGATCATCATTATTAATTAAAGTGTGATTTAAGGAACTTAGGAATCTACAGCTTTGACATTGTAGGAGAAAAATAGATGGGGTTTTCATCAATGTGAATTCCATATTTGAAAGGCACATGGAAGAAAGATCATGGACTATGGAGCCAGTGACACTTGAATTTCACTTTACTGCTGAGGGGCAAGGGGGCCGTGGGCAAGTTACTAGCTCTCTTAGGTTCTCAGAGGGGACAGTAAAAGACTTTTCACTGTTGCTAGCAGAAACAGTAAAATACCAAAAGTATCCCTTCCTAGTCAAAGATGAATTGGTTTATGAGACCAAAAGTAGTGAATATGGTGTTTTCTGAAACTATTCAGCACCTGAATTTTAGGTAACAAAGATTTTATAGGAAAATTCACTTCAATGTATTTCTTTACTGAGCTTAGCTAGTAAGAGCTTGAACAGAGAGGGAAATTTGTAAATGTGAAGTGACTTGTTACAGACTAGATGCTCAAGAGAAAAACTGAATGCAAGAGAACAACGTGTGCATAAGAAAGGTGGATAAACCATATGGAGAAGATCGTCATTACCTGAGTATTTGTTATTTGAGGACCTGCAGGTAGCAGCTGTGAAGGGGAGCTGAGATTGTGGCAACATGGAAAATATACAGCAATGACAAGCCTACTTCAAAGTTCTTACTCAAATCCTTCCTTATTTTAGTATCTGGATTGCTCATTAGGTCACAGTCTTAGCTGGGTCTCCTGTTTTGCTGTGCACTGAATGCCCACTCAGCAAACAAGCAACCCCCATGAAACCGACTTGAAAGTTAACAATAAATATGACAAATGCCACCAGATTTCATACAGTTGATGACAAGATGGAGAACTATTTCAGTTACATGGAAATAGAGATCTAGCAGGGGTAGATAAATTTACACCTGAAGAAGAGAAAATCCAGAAGGATGATGTTGTAACAGTTTCCAAAGAAAAATATTTGGCTATCAAAGGACAGTGGGAGACCCTGAGACAAGTGATGGAGACTAGTGTTGCACAGTTGACTCTTTTTTATAAAATGTTAACACCAAACAGGGAGGGGTGGTATTGTATTGTGGTAGCACACATTTTGTCAGAAATACTATGTTAAAAACCCACATGATTCTTGTTTTTTCTGACAATTGGCATCCCTTACAATTAGGACTCAATTAAGAGTGGCCAACTACATCCTAATGGCCAAATCTAGCCAGCCACCCGATTTTGTAAATAAATCTCTACTGGAACTAGCTCCGCTCATTCATTTACTCCCTGTCAATTACTTCCTGTCCTGTCCAGCGCTTCCTGTCCATGGCAGCTTCTACACCACACTCGGGGTCTTTGGTACTTACAACACAGATTTTAGTGTCCACAAAGCCAAAATTATTGACTATCTGGCACTTATAGAAAAATTGGTTGAGAGGTGCCTGGGTGGCTCAGTTGGTTAAGCGTCCGACTTCGGCTCAGGTCATGATCTCAGGTTTGTGGGTTCGAGCCCCGTGTTGGGCTCTGTGCTGACAGTTCAAAGCCTAGAGCCTGTTTCATATTCTGTGTCTCCCTCTCTCTCTAACCCTTCCCTGCTCATGCTGTCTCTCTCTCTCAGAAATAAAAAAAAACAATAAAAATTTTTAAAAAATTGGTTGATTCCTGACCTAAGTAAAAAAAAAATAAACTTTTCTTCTTTATTAAAGCATTTTTAAAACAAGATTTTGTTCTAGTAAAAGCATTTTTTCCCCCATTATTTACATGTGTATTGTGATTTCCCTTTTAAGTTGATATATTCTAGGTGATACCTGTCCTGCTCTCTTCCTCCCCAAATTATCCTTAGCTGATGAGGCCTTCCTGTAATTCAGGACAAAACATGACTATTCATAATGATGAATTCTTGCTGGTTCCCAATTTAAGAATGCAGGAATACTGACAGTATTTGAATCCTGGTATTGTTACTTCTTCGCTATGACTGCCAGCCAATGGCTTAAACTCTCTGGGTCTCAGTTTCCCCCTCTGTTGAATGGGGATAACAGTACTGACCTCGCCCAGTTAGTGAACTAAAACAAGATAATGAAGGTGAGGTCCTTACCCCAGTCACTGGTACACAGTACACACAGACAATGGTAGCCATTGTAATTTCTCTTTCCTTGTTTCTATTTGGTTTGGAATGGTAGCTTACACTGCCCAAATTCTGGGCTCTAAGCTCTCCTGAGCTTTCCCTGAGTTTCTCACTCTAAGGCTCTTCTCTACCACTATGGTTTATAAAGCCCTACTTTACCAAACTAACCAGCCAGCTCTGTTTGACAAGTCAGGGATGCATTAAGAATTGATCTGCACTGTTAAAGGTGTTTCCTTTAGTGAGTTGATGTCATAAGTATCTGGAGCACCAGCAGTGAGGAAACTCACAACTGTCAGACTCCAGCAAGGAGATGCAGCCCAATCCAGCTTGCATATAAGTGTTCCCAGATGCTCCAACTTCCAAAAGGGTGGGGTGTTGTCATCAGAGGCAGTGGACAAACATGATGGTGGCCAGGCGGTGATTGTAATGAGGGTAGTAATCAGCGGGCCAGGGGAGAGCAAGATGATTTCCTGACTAGATCGTGGATGAGGAACAATACTGGCTTTATGCCCCCAGACCTTGTCCTAGTTCCCAACACTCACAGGAACAATTCCCATTAAACACCTCTGATAGGCTGCTTCTAAATTGGCCCCAATGATCCTGCCTCTTTGAATTCATGCCTTGTGTAATCCCCTGCCCTCAATCAAGTATGGATTGGACCTAGTGACTTGACTTCTAGTCAACAGAAATGGCAGAAGTGATGGGATGTCACTTCTGAGATTACATTACAAACATGTCTAAGTTGCTAGCAGATTCTGTTACTGCTTTCTTGACTTCCTAGTTTTCATGAAACAGGCTGCCATTGGGAGAGACCCAAATGTCAAGGGACTAAGCCCCAACAATCCTCAGTGAACCTGCCAACAACATGGCCAACTGCCTTCCCCAGTCAAGATTTCAGATGAAACCTGTTTCCCCAACTGATGTCTTGATTCTAGCTGGTGAGTGACTTTGAAGAGAGGACCCAAGTGACTGATGCTCACATTCCTAACCCATACCAACTGTGATACAACTAATGTGGGCCATTTTAAGCCATTAAGTTTTGAGGTAATTGGTTATGCAGCAATAGGTAACTAATACAGATTTCTTCCTTAAAGTTAAAAAGTAGAGGAAAGGTCCATATTTCTGCTGGGAGTTGGTGTGTTCAGTCAGTCACTTATTTGGTTTTCTCTCAGTTCTTCTTCATCTAACGCTCTGCTATATTTAAGGACAGCACACTGTTGATAGATCTGCCTAACACAACTTCTGATATTGCCAGACACTGATTTAAAAACCTTTCCTGACTCACACTGGCTGAAGGAAAGATGCTCAACTTTTCCATTTGGTTTCCAGCAAGGCTCTTGTGGATGTCAATATTCTACCAGCTGCTACAATGATCTTCCTAAAATACAAATTAGCACATGTTACTGTTGTACTTAGAAGTCCTTGCTGGAGTCCTGCTACCAACTAAATGAAACCTGTGCCCTGCAGCATGGCAATCAGATCTTGCCCTGATCTGGCTCCTCTGTCTTTCTGCCTCATACTTAATGTTTCTGCAACATAAAAGAGCTTGTCCTATACACCTAATCTATGTCTTTAAGACATATGCTTTCTCTTGGCCTCCAATGTTTTCTTCTTCCTGTTACTGTCCAAATTCCCTTCTCCGGAAAATTAATACTTTAAGAGTCACCTTAGATCATCGTGTAATAAAAAGGAAAAACAAAGAATCCAAACGCACCCGTGCATTTGGATCAGCATAGACCATCTCTAGAAGGATCCAGAAGAAACCAGCAACACTGGTTATCTCTGGGGAGGAGTACTGGGTGGGCACAAGGGACAGAGGTTGAGAGAGAGAATTTTCACCATAAACCTGTTTACTTTTGTAATTTTCTAACATATGAACGCATTTACCTATTTAAGCACTAAATGAAACAATTACAATGAAGGGAAAAAGCTAATCTTTTGACTCACCTTCTCTAGGAAGACTTCTCTGACTCTCATATACTGAGTGGATTGGGTGATCACTTAGATACCTATCTGCCAGCCCCTCTAGTGTCTTAGGTCATAGAGATCAGGGCTCATCCCTTATTCACCCCTCATTCTGACCCCACTGTTCAGCACAGTGATTGCTACTACACGGGCCCTCAAAATATGTGAGGAATAAAAAGTTACAGTTCCTTGGTGCCCCTCAGGCAGACTCACTCTCTTACTTATTTTCTGGGTCCTTATTTAGACAGGTATTCCCTGACCACCTAATCTTGTTAGGCACCACTGGCGGTCTCTCTTGCAACACAGTGCGTTCCTGTGTGGCATATACTGCAAACTGTCATTGTTGTTATTTGCTAAATTGTCTCTCTCTCCTCCTGAACCATGAACTCCTTGAGAGCAGGGACTGTAGCTATCCAGTTTTCCATCGTTTCTGCAATGTCTTCAGCAATGTCTGTCGCACACTGGGTAAATACTGTAGAAAATATGATTTACTGACTGACTAAACAGATGAATGAATGACGACCACAGTGTCTCCACCAGAGTAACTATCCGAGTGTCTAACAGGCACTCAAAACTATTTGTTGAATGAATGAATAATGTAAGAGAGGACATTTAATCATGATAATACTGATAAATGAAACTAACTCATTATATGGTTCTCTCAACCCTTTAATATCAGCTCATGGAAAAGAATAGCTTCCTTCAGCTCCGTTTAAATTATTCAGAATAAAGGAAAGGAAGTAGGCTCTCAAGGGACATGCTAGAATATCTTTCTCCAATTGTGTGTGTATATGTGTATGTGTGTGTGGCGGGGAGAGGAGAGAGAGAGAGAGAGAGAGAGAGAGAGACATGTATCAGCTGCTGTCCTTAGACTTATGGGACAGAGGAATAGACTAGTTCTATGGTACTCAGTGTAAATATGCGGCCAGTGGACCATGAAATGTATTTTTTTCTCAAAAGCAGCAGTTTAGAAGTTGGAATCCTTACTTAATATGGTTTTTAAAGCAATACTGTTTTGAATTATAAAATTGATGCATACATTGCAAAGAATTTCAAAGCTAAAGAAAATGTAAATAAGAAAATAAAAGTTACCCTTAATCTCACCATTATGGCTGCCTATGTTTTTTCTTACTTATATGTGT
This sequence comes from Proteles cristata cristata, assembly GCA_017311185.1. Classification (NCBI taxonomy): domain Eukaryota; kingdom Metazoa; phylum Chordata; class Mammalia; order Carnivora; family Hyaenidae; genus Proteles; species Proteles cristata. Next base: position 64,040 of record JAESUZ010005602.1, on the reverse strand, counting down.
TTTAAATTCATTCTTTCTCAAAAAAATTAATACAGTAAATACATTCTTTCTCTCTCACCCATTTCCTCCCTCCCTTCCTTCTCTATAACATTTGTGATTCCTTTATATTCTGTCCTGAACATTATTCCTTAATATTAAATGTGTTTTGACAATCACATTTTCAAGAACTGTATATAATTCCAGTGAATTTGCCCCAATCTCTTATATCAGCTTTTTTCTGTTTATTGCTACTATCATTCTACCATTAATTAATATATAGTTCGACCGTGAACAAATTTGACTTTAACTTTGCATTTCCTTTAACTTGATTAATAGAGGTGGCATTATTGGCTAAAAGAGTATAGAATTTTAAATTACTGTTGACAATGGGTAAATTAACTGCATGGGAATGATGTAGATTACACAGATCTATATATAAGATATACAGTCCTACAGATCCATGGTCCCTATCCATACTGTTTGTTTGACATTATCCTCACCAAGATTTTCATCAATATTGTTACATTGTTCTCATGTAATATCATTTATATCTCTTCTTCTGTAAATCTATTTTCCCTATTCATGTATCTCTTCTGGAGCCTAAATATTTAAAGATTCAGGGGCACCTGGGTGGCTTAGTGGGTTAAGTGTCTGACTTCAGCTCAGGTCATGATCTTAGGGTTTGTGAGTTGGAGCCCCGTGACAGGGAGCCTGTGGAGTGTGGAGGCTGTCTGGGATTCTTTCTCTTTCCTTCTCTCTGCCTTTTCCCTATACTCACTATCTCTCGCTCGCTCTCTCTCGCTCTCAAGATAAATAAACTTAAAGAGGGAATAAACATTCAATTAAACTTACATAATTATTAATGCTGTCTTTGTGCTTGATTAGACTACCAATTAAAATTAATATTGCAAGTATAATATACAGAGTCATTTGACGTAAATAATCAGTCTGGAATAAGCTACAAAAAAAAGTTGTACATTCACAGCTCACCTTCAGCTGATTTATGATTCCACTTGAAACCTTTGGAATTTCGAATACCTGAATAGAAACAAAAGAAAGGGTTTGAGAAGCTTGAATTGGGATAAAAGATCACATCCTAAGGCAGTGATGCTCAAGGTAAGGTCCAAGGACAAAACCCAACACAGTCACTTGGCGAGGAATGTACCTGGTGTTGGGCTTTCTCCCACAGTCACCAAATTAGATTATCCTCTTGGCCAGGGCCAGGAATTTGCAGGTAAACAAGGACCCTGCAACTCAGGGATTGCTACTGACTTCCTTCTCTCCAAGGACTCCACTGTGCTTTACTCACAATGCAGCCGGCCTGATAGGGTGCCCATGCCCCGAGTAAGATGGCCCTCGCTCTAACAGAACTGTGACTGGGGGCACCTGCCACAGGGCAAGTTTCTCCTCTTTGGATATGAGATCTTGAGTACCTCAGACAGGGGCCATGTGTTCTAGGGATCTACGTATAAGAAACGCAATACTCAGAATCCGATCTTAATTTGAGTATCAATGGAGATGGTCTAGGAGCCTTTCCCACCAAGGTTTGAGCTCATCTTTGACTTGGGGGTGAGGCTCCGGGGGACGAGGGTAGGGTGAGTGTGATGCATGAGTGGGGCTCCCAAAGCAAGGTGGAGATGGACTCTGGATGGGAAGCAAAAGGTTTGCCCTAGAAAACAGGAGGCAAACTTCAGAGAGATACCATGAATAATACATGTGGAGGGAGTGCCTTCCTTAGCAATGTTCTTCCAATACCATTGCTCTTGTGGCTCCCAAAATGTTTTCGAAAACTTATTTATTTTTACATTTTAAAATGGAAGGCTAAACTATTTTATCGTAAGGTTATATAGCTGTGTAATTTCTAACACACTTGAATGTTGACGCTATAAAATAAAATCAGTTTTATTCGCTCTTTTAAATTCACACGGGAGAAGCTAAATATTATGTAGATTTGACACACTGCTCTTTTTTCTGTTTCCATTCCAGTCCTTGCACAGAATTTTCTACAATGTAATGTATTTTAATGCTTGAATTGTATTTTAATGCTTGAAAGATTTTTTTTTTATTGATCCCTCTGTTACAGTTTTCTGGATCAGGTTTCTGTACAAAGTTAAACTCTGAAACCTTTAATATTTTCTGTGAATTTGACGTTCTAAGTGTTAAACAAGTATCATTACAATTATTTTTATTTGTACTTAATTGCTCAAAACAACAAATACCTTATACATTCTGATAAATAATTATGAAACATGGAAAGTACAATTTTATTGGAAGTATATAGCTGAAATGAGATGAAGGGGACTCTTCCCTTCTATTAACTCCTGAATACTTATTATTGTCCAAAAGAGATAGGGTCGGTCCAGGATCAGTTTTAATCATTTTTCCACCTTTGAATCATACTTGCAAGCACTGAAAAACTTTGTTCACATAAGTAGTGGGAAAGGCAAGAGTTTCCTTACAGCATCATCACTCAATTCTTTAAACTCTTCCGGGGTACGTGCCAAAAATCGTATGGTGATCTATCATCAAAAATTATTTTTAATGATCTACTAACTGACAACTCCATCAGATCCTTCTTCAATTTTGTTGAAAGCAAAGAATTGAAAAGGATTTGTAACCCAATCATTAGAATCATTCACTTTCTCAACACTAACAGCTAGATCCTGAATCACTCCTTTGTTTGGAGTCCCAGATTGTCTGTAGCCTGGGGGACTGCTTCACAGTAAGATTCAAGGACTGGGTGAGAGGCAGGCCTTTCTTTTGTAAAAGGAGGCAAGAGGCAGCTCTGAAAAGGAAGTTGGAAGGGGACCCCCCCCCCCATCCCTCCGCCCCAACCCCAAAGGAGGGGAGAGGACAATCTGGAAATCATTCCTGTAAAGCCATTCATGCCAAAGTCACCCTTAACAAAATTTTTCTGGCAAAACTATCAGAGTGATCACAGATTCAGACAAGAATCATCAATGGAGGTGAGAAGTGGTGGAGGATAGGCATAGCGATGAGGAACGGGGCTGTTGCAAGATCTTGAAATGCTTCTCCATAAAACATGAACTAATGACTCATTAATTCCTAAGTACAAAATACTTTAAATAAATTAACTTTACAATGGGGAAGCTAGCAGACACGATGAATGGACAGATGCTATCTATGGGTGGGCACCCACAGACAGGATGCACTGTGAAAAACAGACTAGCAGTTTCTGATGGCTCTGCCTAAAAAGCAAAACCTGCATCTAATCTTGGGGAAACAAGTTTAGGTAGCTACACCCAAATTGAGGAATGTTCGGCAAAGTAATTGGCCTCTGCAAAGCAATTGGCCTGTATTCTTCAAATATGTCCAGTCACGGAAGGTGAGAGAATACTGAGGAACTGTTCCAGAAGGAAGGGGCCTAAAGACATTTGACAGCTAAATGCCACATGTGGCTGGGGTTGGATCTGACCTGTAAAGCACCTTATTGGGATAAATCATGAAATGCTAGGAAATCTGGAGAGGAGAAGCTATTATTGTTTCATGGCTGTACTCTGGTTATGTAAGTAAATATACACTGGAATATTAGGGGGTAATGGGGCATCATTTCTGCAAGTTACTCTAACATTTTTTCTTTTAATGTTTATTTATTTTTGAGAGAGAGAGAGACAGAGCGTGAGTGGGGGATGGGCAGAAAGAGAAAGACACACACAGAATCCAAAGCAGGCTCCAGGCTCAGAGCTGTCAGCACAGAGCTGGATGTGGGGCTTGAATTCACAAATGGTGAGATCATGACCTGAGCCCAAGTGGGACACTCAACGGATGGAGCCACTCAGGTGCCCCTGCAAGTTACTTTTAAATGGCTCAGGAAAACAAATGTAAGTATACATATTAAGAGGAAAGTAAGGGAGGGGCTCATGGGTGGCTTAGTTGGTTAAGCGTCCATCTTTGGCTCACGTCATGATCTCACGGTTTGTGAGTCTCGGTCCTGCATCAGGCTTTGGGCTGACAGCTCAGAGCCTGGACCCTGCTCTGGATTCTGTGTCTCCCTCTCTCTTTGCCCCTCCCCTGCTCACATTCTGTCTCTGTCTCAGTCTCTCTCAAAAATAAACATTAAAAAAATTCTTTTAATGTAAAAAGAGGGTAATAAGGGAAATGTGAAGCATCGGATTGAAGAATACACAGAACTCATGCTGTTACTGAAGTTTTTCTGAATGTGGCTCTGTCTGTTAAGCATTTGACTTTTGATTTCTGCTCAGGTCGTAATCTCATGGTTCTGCACTGATATCACAGAGCCTCTCTGGGATTTTCTCTCTCCCTCTCTCTATGACTCTCCCCTCTCTTGTACTCCATCTCTCTCTCCCCTAAATAAATAAACAAACATTAAATAAAAGAGAATGAGAAGGTCCTCACTTTGTAATAGGAATGAAAACATGGAGAGATGTGTGAGTAACTGTCAAAGAAGGGAATGGAGAAGTTCCTTGGCAGCTGGATAATGAGTTGTTTTTTTTTTTATGTTTATGCAAAGGTAGGGTGGATTATGAAAGGTTGGGTAAAGATAGAGAGGGAAACTCCAATGTAAGATAGGCATAAGAAGACACATAAGGATAGGCCATGGCGTCCGAGGTTCATCTTCGGTATTTTTCATTGAGAAAAATGATGATGCCTCTTGTTTAGTGTAGCCAAGGGGATAACCTCTGTACTGGATAAGACTGCATTCTTCTTGTGTGTGTCCTACCATAATATGATCCAATTTCATTTGGGCTCTTGCAGGCTGGGATACCTATTTCTCAATGCAAGGTCTTTGAAATATTTGTCTTCAAGTCTCTATCAGCTGATTTTGGCTACAGGCTTTGCTTCCTTCCCATCGACTCGGCAAATGATGCCCATTGTTGTATCATGTTGTAGATCTGCTTCCAACTGGTGACCCCATCTCTGTCCAGATTCTTGACCTCAATTTTCCCTGCATAAGTACTGGGAATGGTTCTTGTTTAAGTAAGAGAAGGCAAACTGGCCTTACCTCACCAACTGATTGGTAAGGGGCCTCTTGAAGTCCTCCATTAAGTAGGATTTGGAAGCCATTTTGGGGCTCAGCGGTTGAGAGTGCCATGATGGATTAGTGAGGGTGGCTACAGCCCTGGGCACAATGATGATAACATGCTTGGCATATGGGGGTGAGAAGCCTCTGTGGTCGGTCCTAGGGATCCCCTCTCTGGTATTCTTCCCCTTGATGGTAGGCAGGACCTAGTGACTTGATTGGAATCAACAGAATACAGAAAACATGAAGGAATATCACTTCTGCTGATTAGGTTTCAAAAGATTGTGACTTCCATCTTGCTAGCACTTTCTCTCTTTCTCTCCATGGCTTTCAAGAAGCAAGCTGCCTTTTTGGAGAGGCTCATGTAACAAGGAACTGAGAGTGGCCTTCAGACAATAGATGGCAAGAAACTGATGTTTTCAGTCCAACATTCCTTGAGGAATGGAGTCCTGTCTTCAGATGAGACCCCAGGCTGGCTGGATGCCTTGACGGTATGTGGCCCTGTCAGAGATCCTGTAGTAGAGGGTCCAGTTAAGCATGCTGGACTCTTGACCCCCCAACACACTGTACAATAATTTGTTATGCAGTAATAGATAGATACATACTATGTATTTGCCATCACTGGTTTAACCACCTTATATGCACATTACCGCGGTCCAAAAAATAGTAGGAGCAGCACCACACATTTAGCAAGCAGCAAGAAACTATAGGTGAATTTTAAAGAAGATAAAATTACCAGGATCAATCACAAGAACTCAAGACACAGAAATCAGATGCCATTTAGTGGCAAACAGTCCTAGAGAACTTAGCTAAGTTTGAGTTCAACCGTTTTGCTGTTCAGTCCAGTGTAGTTCTTAAGTATTTATTTTGTTTTATTTTATTTTATTTTATTTTTTATTTTTTGGGGGAAGAGTGTAAGCTGAGGAGGGGTGCAGAGAGGGGGACAGAGGATCTGATGTGAGCTCTGCACTGACAGGGTGTCAGCAGAGAGCCTGATGTGAGGCTTGAACTCACAAACCATAAGATCATGACCTGACTCAAAGTCGAAAGCTCAACTGACTGAGCCACCCACATGGCCCCTTAAGTCTTTATTGCTCCTGCCCTAGCACTCCAGCATGATTCCTTTTTATCTTGTTTCTCCCCTCTTCTTTCATAAGAAGAGGGACTCTGTCTCTTCAATTCATTTTATATTACCCACACCTGGCATAGTGCCTGGCACATATCAGACTTCACTAAGTATTGACTGAATGAATAAATGTTTATATTTCAGATAATGTCAGTAAGTCACCAAATTTTGCCACACATTTAAAAAACAAAAGAACCAGAAATAGTTACAATAAAGATATGTGTGTGTGTGTGTGTGTGGTGTGTGTGTGTGTGTGTGTGTGTGTAAAAAGGGGGCAAGTCTTCCTATCTGGTCAATTCACTCATTTCGGGCATCTAATTCCCTGATAATGTCAGTTAAGTGGGACATTACTGTAATAAGTACCATTAATTATTCATTGTTAACACAGTGTTCAAGGTCAAATGAAATCTGATGGAAAAATCTCTTCACTGTGGGAAAAAAAATCACTTGCTGATTGTTATCACAACTTCTGCTGCTGCTGTACAGAACTTACCTCCTTCCAGCATGTTCACGAGAGACAAGAGTCATTAAATTCATATTACACAAAAGAAGACAATTTCATTTACCTGAATGCACATTTCTCTACCGTTAGGCACTTCCTTAATTTGTTAATAATGTTATTTTTGTTTTGAACTATTTATTTTTTATAAGACTTTTTTTCTTAAGTTTGATTTATTTTGAGGGAGAGAGAGAGTACAAGCCAGGGGAAAGGGTAGAGAGAGAGGATGCCAAGCACGTTCTATGTTTGCAGCACAGAGCCTGATGCAGGACTTGAACCCACAACCTGTGAGATCACGACCTGAGCTAAAATCAAGAGTCAGACACTTAGCCAACTGAGCCACCCAGTTGGTCCTGTTTTGAACTATTATAAAATGAGACAAGAAAATACGTTATGGTAGGTGAGAGGCAGAATAAATGAAAAAAAAAAAAGATGCTTGATTTGAAAGAGAGACATGGAAAGCAAGCATCACCAAACTTCGGAGATCAATCCTTGAGATGCCAAGTATTAAGTTAACCAGAAACAAATCTAGAACTTACACTAAAGTGATTACTTTAGCATCTGCTTAGCTGGCAGAATGGCAAAAGGTGTTGATGCTTTTATTCATCAAGAATTCCAAGTGCCACTTAGACTTCTCCTGTTGTTCTGTGTTAAGAAAAATTCCGAGGACTAGTGGAGGGACACTACAATTTACTAACGATGGTAGAGTGTAGAGTGGGTGTATTAATCAGTGAGTTTATGAGCCTTAGATTTCTCTAATGTAATACAGTGAGTCAATTTCAGGGTCATCTGTAACTCGATGAAATCCAATTATGATTTATTTTTTGTATTGCAATAATATGACCAGACATGTTTCTAGATTCAAGGGAACTTTCAGAAAAGAAAAAAAAATCTCTGCTCTTCTAGCCTAGACTTGGTTTACACTTACCTTCAACAGGTTATTTTAGCTTAAGGAAGGATTTCAGGCTCTGAAATGTTATCAGGTTACCCATGAGTGAAAAACAAAGCCCAGGAAAAAAATAAATCATTTTTCAAAGGTGACAGAATCTACTGACGCCTCTGGCTTATGTGTTTGTATTTCACCATAAAGCAATAACTATATGTCCACTGGTGATTTGCTTTGCTTTAATCTTAAGATAAATAAAACCTGTCAGAGCAGAAACTGGGAATAGGGTGGTCAAAGGGTAAACAGTATTGCTAGCACTTTGTTCTCACATTGCACATGATTTCCTTGGGGCATCTAGTCCTGTCCTAACCTAAGTAAGTGCACTGAGCCTTTACAAAAATGTGTATTAAGACCCAAGGAGGGGCGCCTGGGTGGCTCAGTCAGTTGAGCATCTGACTTCAGCTCAGGTCATGATCTCATAGTTTGTGGGTTCAAGTCCCATGTCTGGCTTGAGGCTGTCAGCGCAGAGCCCTCTTCAGATTCTCTGTACCCCTCTCTCTGCCCTTCCCCACTTGCACTCTCTCAAAAATAAACGTCTTAAAAAAAAAGACAAAAGGAGCTGAAAACACTTTACAACATGGTCATCGAACTTGTAATATGTAGCTCTCATAAAAACAGAGAATGTTTTTAGACAACCTCAGCCTGTAAAACCCTTTTTTCTCACTCACTATGAGACCTGAGGTGCCTGACACCCTGATAGCAGGACTACAGATTCCTTCTGTTTGGCAGCTGCATAGACGGTCTCAATGTAGTTTCCTGCACAGTGTCCACTAGATACACCAGCTGCGTGCAGCTGCCTTCTCCTTCCCCTTCAAATGTAAGGTGTGGACTAAGTAGCTTCTCCAAGGACCAACCTTCCCTTTACCACCAGATACTAGTTCCCCATCACGCTGGGTTTGCATCCATCCATCCATTCATTCACTCACATCTAAGTCTAATAAAAATGTACTGAGAGCCTCATCATGCTAGCTGGGTGCTGAAGTGAGAAAGGTAAAGAAGGCTGCACCCCTCATGCATAATATGCTATAGTGAGAAAGACCCAACATACACAGGTAAACACATAATGATAAACTGTGTGTTACAAAGGAAATAAATAAGGGACTGAGAAAGAGAAGTGCAGGGAGAGATTTCTGGTTTTTGTTAAAAAATAGTAAGACATGAAAAAATGAACAAACAAAAACATAGTTGCTTGGGCAGGAGAGGGCGAGAGTTCCGTGGAGGCCTGAAATGATCAGAAAACAAAAATCATCAGGAGAGAGGTAACTCTGAAATTGGCATTCCCCCTGAGCAGGGGATAAGATTGGATTGATGAACCTTTACATAAATATGGGAAACAAAGAGTCAACAGTCCTAGTGAGTGAAATTTTAAAAAAAAATTACACCAAACCCTGGCCATAAGGGGACACTTGGGGGTATAGTGCCTGCTTCAACCTTTGGGTGAAGAAAGAAGATAAGAGAATTCCTTATCATAAACCCATGATGAAGGCAACCGCAGGTTTGGGAATGGACCTACACTATCAACAAACAAAAGACCTCATACAAAAAATGGAACTTTAGGTGTGAGGTGGCTGGTGAAAGGAAAATCTCAAATCCTCTGAGTAGAAACACAATCTCCTTTCAACCCAAATTTCAGAAAATATCTGGAAATAACATTCACAATCAAAACCACTACAAACATTAGTAAACAAAGATACCACGAATGAGAAGGAAAACAATATAAAATTTCCAAGCTGGTAGAGAGGACAGAATGTGATTAGGAAAGTTTCTTCCAAGATGAAGTGGAATATAGTCAACCGAAAATATAAAAGAAGGTCCTAGAAATAAGTCCAAATATATATATCAATAGTCACAATTAAATGAATAAAAAAGAAACTAAGCATTTCCATAAGAAATCAGACCTTATAAGGTAACATCAAAAAAGTCCAGCACTACAAAAAGATTGAAAATGAAAGGGTGACTAACCTAAAGAAATATGGGTACTGTATTTGTACAAACAATGCTTCCAGGGATAAAGAGTGTCACTATATTTTGACAAAAGTTTCAATTCATAAGAAAGAATGAACAATTCTAAACTTATGTTTCAAATAATGTAACTTCAAAATATCTAAAGCAAGAGCTTCAAGACCACAAAGATAAATGAACAAATCCCCTACTGTAGTAAGTAAAAACTTTTAAAAAGATTTTTTAAAAGTTTATTGATTTTGAGACAGATAGTGCAAGTGGAGGAGGGGCCGAGAGGGAGGGTAAGAAAGAACAGCCTCCATGCTGCCAGTGCAGAGCCTGATGTGGGGCCTGAACTCACAAAAGCACAAGATCATAACCTGAGTGGAAACTAAGAGTTGACGCTTAACCATCTGAGCCACCCAGGTGGCCCAGTGAGTAAAAACTTCTTATTGAATAATTGGTAAAGATAGAAGAAATAAAAAAATATAATAGATTTAATAGAATCTATATAATAGAATTAAAAAATAGAGGACTTAAATAAGTCTATTATATTTTTTAGGAGAAATAAAAAATATAATAGATAAAGGAATTAAAAAATATATAGAAGACTTAAATAACACAATTAGTGAGACTAATCTGGTGAACACATAGAGTATTATTAACAATAGGTTTGCAAAATTCCTGAATCTCTACCAATCACATCTTGTGAGTCAGTACAAGTTGGCTGCAGTACTATAAAAAAAGCTAGGGGGCACCTAGGTGGCTCAGTTAGTTATGTGTCCAAGAAAAAGTGAAAATATGAGACTTCTACAAATAATTTCATGTCAATAAATTATAAAAGTTCAGGTGAGATGGGTATGTTCTTAGGAAAGTATAAATTACCCACATGGATTCAAGAAACAAAAAATGCGCATGGTGCCACATATTAGTTATCTACGAACCACCTTAACACTCCATGACTTAAATAAGTACTCAGTACTCCATCTAGGTTGTTTCTATGGTCTTGGCTAGGCTTACTCATATGTCTTTGGCCAGCTGCAGATTGGGTAGGTACCTCTACTAATTGAGGTTAAACTCTCTCACACACATGTTTTAAGGGCAGCTGGCTGGAGAATGGTATGGTGTGGCATCAAGCTGAGACAATGGAATTGCCCTCCACATGGTCCCTCATCCTCTGATAGGCGAGGCTGAGCTTGTTCATGGGGAGGGGCAGGGTTCTAAGAGAGTGAGCAGAAGTGCAAACGGCTTCTAAGACCTATGTTTGAAAATATTACAGTAGAAGAACTGTATTCTATTGGCTAAGAAATTCACAAAGGCTAGCCCAGATTCCAAAGAAGAGGATATAGATACTTTCTGTTTGGTGACAAGTCATAGATACAGAGAAGAATGAAGGATTGTGGTTATTTTTGTAATCTATCGTATCCTAACATCATCAAAAATGATGATTCAGTTACAATGTCTCTTCCCTGGGACACTTGGGTGGCTCAGTTGGGTAAGTGTCTGACTCTTGATTTTGGTTCAGGTAATGATTTCATGGTCATGGAATCAAGCCTCACATTGGGCTCTGTGCTGAACGTGAAGTCTGCTTAAGATTCTCTCTCAATCTCCCTCTGCCCCTCCCCCACTTGCATGTGCATGTATGTGCATGTTTCTCTTTCTTTCTCTCAAAAAAAAGGTCTTCTCTCCAACAAATCTAATCATACTAGATCTCTTCAAAAACAGGAAAAGAGAGAACACACCACAACTCATTTTTATGAGGCTTATAAAATCCAGACACCAAAATTCTACAAAAACAGTATGAGAAGAAAAGTAATAGCCCAAATGCACTGAGGATCATAAACACTCAATTCTAAGTGGAATCTAAGGAAACAAAATCTGTCAACGTATAAAAAAAGATAATGTATCACAATTAAGAAGGAGAGCAAGTGTGGTTCACGCCTGGAAAGTGTACTAAATCACTACTTCATTAAAACATAGGAAATAAATTAACTCTGTTAAAAAGCATTAAATAAAATTCAGCAAGCATTTATGGTAAAAATTCATGATAAATTTTAAGACTAGAAGGCAGCTTTCTTAAAAGAAAAAGAACACACACACCCCCAAAACCCCCGCAATATGTATATAAACCTTTAACTGAACATCATACTCAAAATTGAAATGTTAAAAAAAAAAACATTTCTTTTAGGGATGCCTGAGTGGCTCAGTCAGTTGAGTGTCCAACTCGATTTTGGATCAGGTCATGACCCCAGGGTTGTGGAAGTGAGCCCTGTGTCAGGTACTGTGCTGAGCGTGGAGCCTGCTAAGATTTTTCTCTCCCTCTCCTTTTCTCTCTGTCCCTTTCCCTTGATTGTGCACACTTTCTCTCAAAACAAAACAAAACACATTTCTATTAAAACCAAAATCAAGAAAAGAAAGTTATTTTTTTCAACAGTGTTTTGGAGGTTCTAGCTATGCAATAACACAAGAAAAATAAATAGGGGCACCTGGGTGGCTCAGCTGATTGAGTGTTAGACTTCAGCTCAGGTCATGATCTCACAATTCGAGGGTTCAAGCTCTGCATCGGGCTCTGTGCTGACTGCTCAGAGCCTGGAGCTTGCTTTGGATTTTGTGTTTCCCTCTCTTTCTGCCCGTCCTTTGCTCACACTCTGTCTCTGTCTCTCAAAAAATGAATAAACATTAAAAAAATTTTTTAAAAGAAACATAAATATATAAGTATTAGAAAGAAACCAAACTTTTGTTGTCTACTGATGATATATATGTCTATATAGAAAGAAAACACATAAAATGGTCCACAAGTAATTTGATATGAGAATTTAACAAGTTTTTAGAATATATTTATATAAAATTAATGGCATTTTTCCGCACTAGCAATAAACAGGAAATACAACTAAGATTCTATTTATAATAATGATATTATCTAACTTAGAAACAAATGTAATGAAAAATGTATAAGATCTGACAGAGATATATCAAAAGCATTTAAATGAGTGACCCAAGTAAAAGCATTGAATAACTTAAGTAAATGCAGAGTTAATTCCCATTTATGGATAAAAAGACTCAATAGTTAAAAAATATCAATTCTTCTCAAATTAATGTATACACATAAAGTAATTTCAATGAAAATATCAAAAGAAGTTCTTTGTTTTTTAAGTTGAACCTGCCAGGCTGTTTCAAATATTTATATAGAAAAGCAAAAATTGTCAAGACACTCCTTAAGAAATAAGTTAGTAAAGGCGATTCACCATAATACATGTAAAGACTACATGAAATAGGGTGCCTGGTGGCAAAGGAAGCAACCCACAAAACTAACAGGCAACCAACGGAATGGGAAAAGATAGTTACAAATGGCATATCAGATAAAGGGTTGATATCCAGAATCTATAAGGAACTCACCAAACTCCACATCCGAAAAACAAACAACCCAGAAAAGAAATGGGCAGAAGATATGAACAGACACTTCTCCAACGAGGACATCCAGATGTCCAGCAAACACATAAAACGATGCTCAGCATCCCTCCTCATCAGGGAAATACAAATCAAAACCACACTGAGATACCACCTCATACCAGTCAGAGTGGCTAAAATGAGCCAATCAGAGAACTCTAGATGCTGGCAAGGATGTGAAGAAACGGGCACCCTTCTACACTATTGGTGGGAATGTAAACTGGTACAGCCTCTCTGGAAAACAGTGTGGAGGTTCCTCAGGAAACTAACAATAGAACTCCCCTATGACCCAGCAATAGCACTGCTAGGAATTTACCCAAGGGATACAGAAATGCTGATGCATAGGGGCACATGGACCCCAATGTTCACAGCAGCACTCTCCACAATAGCTAAAACATGGAAAGAGCCTAAGTGTCCATCCACGGAAGAATGGATCAAGAAGATGTGGTTTATCTATACCATGGAATACTACATGGCAATGAGAAACAATGAAATCTGGCCATGGGTAGCAACATGGATGGACCTTGAGGGTGTTATGCTGAGTGAACTAAGTCAGGCAGAGAAGGACAAATATCATATGTGTGCACGTATAGGAGGATTAGGAGGAACTTAACAGAGGAACATGGGGGAGAAGAAGGGGGGAAATAGTGGGGGAAATGGGAAGAGGCAAACCATGAGAGACTCTTGAATGCTGACAAAAACTGAGGACTGATGGATGTGGGGGGGGGGGATGGGCACCGAGAGGGGCACTTATGGGGATGAGCACTGGGTGTTATATGGAGACCAACTTGACAATAAACTATTTGTAAAAAAAAAAAAAAAAAGAAAGAAAGAAAGAAAAAAAGAAATAGGGTAACTGGGTGGCTCAGTCAGTTGAGTGTCCAACTACTGGCTTTAGCTTAGGTCATGGTCTCATGCTTTGTGAGATCAAGTCCCAAGTGGGCCTCCAGGCTGACAGTATGGAGCCTACTTGGGATTCTCTCCCTCCCTCCCTCCCTCCTTCTCTCTCCCCCTCCCTCTCCCTCTCCTTCTCTCTCCTTCCCCTTTTTGGGCTCTCTGTCTAAACAACAACAACAAAAATGACAGTAAAAACTATACAAACTAAAGCAGGATAGTACTGGCTCACAGACCACAGAAACACGAGTTCCACATGGATCTAGTGGGAGAAAACGGAATAATTCGATAATTAATGTTAGAACACCTAGTTATCCATACAGGAAAAAAAAAAATCAAACCCCTTTTTTACAACTTTCAAAGTAAATTCTGGATGCGTCAAGGGCTTCAACGTAAGACACAAAGCTTTAAAACTTTTAGGAAGAAATATAAAAGTTTAACTCCATGCTGTTGGATGTAGAGAATGATTTATTAAACAAGAAACAAAAAGCACAAACTATCAAGGAATAGATTGAACAATCTAACTCATTAAATTTAAGAATTTTGCTCGCTAAATGGTTCTATAAAGAAGGTGAAAAGATAAACCAAAAACTGAGAGAAGATATTTGCAAAACCCAGACAGAAAAAAAGGATAAACATATAAAATGCATAAAGAAAAATAGAACTTAGTTTGATACGTTAATCATGGAAGGCGTCTGTGAGGGGGTAAATAGGAAGCAAAAATCACAGAATGAGAAGGAAGTTAGGGAGAAAAAGTATTCCAGCCAGAGGAAAGACTTAGGTCACAGGCTGGGAAGTGGAGGAAGGAGACCAGTGTGGCTGGAAAGCAGAGGAGAGAGGGGAATATGGTTCAGAAGCGTAGGCAAAGGTCAGAGCAAACTGCATGGTACAATGGGAGGGCATGAAAGGTTTCATTGAACACACCTGGCTGCTTTGTGAATCGTGGATAAAGATCTATTTTACTTGTGGGGAGAACACTGGGCCTCTGGAATCTCATAGAGGATCTGACACAGCCTCAGAGAGGCAGCCATGGGGTCTGGGTGAAGAGTATGTATGTGGAGTCATATTACCTGGGTTCCTATCCTCAATCTGTTTCTTCTATGCCCTCTGACCTTGGGTAAATTACTTAGGATTTCTGTGCCTCAGTCTCTCAGTCTGTGAAAATGGGTAATACTAGTGCTCCTTAGCCCTTTTTAATCTCTTCCATGCTTTGAACCCCTTGGCGATCTGGGGTAACCTGTGGATTCTTTTCCAAATGTTTTAAAATGTTTTATTTATTTTTGAGAGAGAGAGAGAGAGAGAGAATATGAGCTGAGGAGGGGCAGAGAGAGGAAGACAGAATCCACAAAGCAGGATTAGCACAGAGCCTGACACAGGGCTCAAATCCATGAACCACGAGATTATGGCCCAAGCCGAAGTTGGACACTTAAGCAACTGAGCCACCCAGGCGTCCCTGGATCCCTCCTCAAAAAAAAAAAAAAAAAAAAATTTCTAAAAGCATAAAATAAAATACACAGGTTCCAAAGGAAACCAAAGATACCAAAATATTGTTATCAAAACATTTAAGCAGATATTTTAAAAATTTAAAAAATTAAATCCAATTAATCCAAGTAGAAGACAGAGAATTCTAACCACTAAGCCTTTGGACATCTGTGAATCCTTGTGTTAGTCTGTTTAGGCTGCTAGAATGGAATATTAGGGGCCAGTTGGCTTCCCAACAACCATGTATTCCTCACAATTCTGGAGCCAGAAGTCCAAGATTAAGGTGCCAGTAGATTTGGCGTCTGGTGAGGACCTGCTTTCTGGATCACAGAGAGCTGTCTTCTCCACATCTTCACAGGGAGGAAGGAGAGTAGGATCTCTGTGAGGTCTCTTTCATAAGGACACCAATCCCATTCATGAAGGCTCCACCCTCATGACCCTCTCCTCTCCTAAAGCTCTCACCTCCTAACACCATCAAATTGGGCATTCGGTTTCAACAAGTGAACTTTAGGGGGGACACAAATATTTAGTCTCCAGCACCACTGCTCTCAGAAAAGCACTTCCGCTAATACCTTGCACAGAGCAAATTTAGTTATCGATATGGTCACTGCCATTATTTTGAGAGGTGGAATTGGTAACAGTGTGGATTTTCTAGGACACCAGGGCAGACAGCCCTGTGACCTGGGCCTCCCTGAGACTTGAACCGCCTCATGGCACCTCTTCTAGAAACCTTGCTTGACAGGAGGGCTATGGGAGGGAAGGGAGGCAGAGCAGCAAACAGCTTCAGGACAGGTTCTGCCCATTAGTGCTTCAGCCTAACAATAATCATTATTCATAAACTATAAGAGCTCATTCTCTGGGTTTTATTGTTCATTCACAGCCGAGTATCACGTCTTTAATTAGAGTCAGGAGTTGGATGCCCAAGGAAGAGGCATGGAAAACATCTGAAATTCTGAACCTAAAATAAAACTCTTCAAACAGATTATTTTTGTAAGAATAAAGCTTTATGTACTCATTGGGGGGGGGGGGAAATAGCTTCCTTTTTAAGGACATTTTGAGCCAGTGAAGTTTCTTTTGAACCCAATGGTCTCACAATTCAGAAGTTACCTGCAACCTTGCTAAAAGCAGGCTTCTTGGGTTCTGCTAGATATTTGCATTCATACTGTGAAATACTGTATCATTATACTATGAAATATTTTCATTCCTGCTATCTCATTACCATGCTTCATCCCATAGGGCTTTTGAGCATGTATGGTCACCTTGTGCCCAAGTTAGCTGGCCAAGGGTAAATCTGCATGTGATCTACATTTCTCTGCTGCAAGACTTCTCAGAGCTTCTACATGTGAATGTGCACCAGGAACCCCAGGAAGGAGATGTCAGCATTTCTCGGACTTGTGTGACCCACTTTCTATCAGCATCATGAAATTAGGGGTGGATCTACAGTGGGGACTGAGCTGCCTTAGAAAGACCCCATGACTTTTAAAAAGACCATCTTGTCTGTCTTACTCATCTTGTACTGTTATGAAGACTGAAACATCATTCCCAGGCAGTGTGTGTGGGTTTTGGATCCATTTGCTAGGTCCTGGGTCTTCTCAAACAACTCAGGACACATTTCTCCCCTCCAAGGTCTGCCTCTATGGCTGTTAGCTCTTTCTTCTTCCCTCCCGGCTCATCTTCGACCCCACTCTGCCCCGCTCCCACAGAAGTGCTGTTTGCTGGGATTGTTTGTCTAAGCCAGGTGGTCTGAAGGAAAAGCTGACCCATCCGCCCTGTGGAACAGGGCATGTGGGTGTTAACGTGAGTCACGAGGAGCTGCAGAACATCTGGGCTGTCAGCAACCCAAGGCTCTATCTCTGTGGAACATGAAAGGAAGCAGCCGCTGAACATTTCCCAGATGGGGAGTTGGCCGGGCATATCACACAGCAGATGAAGAGAATTCTTACTTGGTTTTCCTGCAGAGGATCAGCTTGCTGACCACCTGCTCAAAGCATGAAGTCAGGATTTTGAGAGGCATCTCTTCATCCATCTGACAGACCTTAACTATCTAGAGCAGTGGGTTTCAACCAGGGAAGGGGTTGTCCCCGGGGGACATTTGGCAGTCTGGAGACATTTCTGGTTGTGGCAACTGTGATGGTGGGGGGTGGGGTGGGGAGAGGAGTGGTGGCGAGTGGGGAACACTAGTGGCATCTAGCAGGTAGAGGCCAGGAAGCTGCTAAACATCTCACAATGTGCAGGCAGTTCCCACAACAAGGAATGATGTGACCTCAAACAGTCAGGAGTATCACTAGGGCATGAAGTTGAGGAGTTCTGCTCCAGAACACCATGACATGGGTGCTGGGGTCAGAAATGCCAGGGTTCAATTCCTGACTTGTTCCCCTAATGCCTGTGTCACCTAGCAGATGACTTAGTTCTTTCATGTGTAAAACAAAGCTACTAATACCTGCCTGGTAGAGTGCTTAGTGTGGTGTAAGGCACTTGAGATGATAAGATTCTACCATTATTGCTCTGTAAAAGATACTGAATTGTCCCCATGAAAGCTAGGAAGTTGACAGACACAGAGAGAACCTCATGTGCCCAGCACCATTGCATGTGAAACAGATGGTGAAGAGAGTTTGCAGAGATGTGGTCCTAAATCCTGCAGCATCTACAACTGTGTTGTCCAGTAGGACATGCTGCAATAATGGAAATGTGCCAGGTCTGTTCTGTCCGATATGCTAGTTACTAGCCCCGTGTGGCTGTAAAGCACTTGAAATGGTTCTACTACAATCAGGGAACTGAATTTTAATTTTTTTAATGTTTATTTTTGAGAGAGAGAGAGGGTGTGTGTATGTGCATGAGAAGGGGAGGGGCAGAAAGAAGGAAACAGAGGATCTGAAGTAGGCTCTGCACTGACAGCAAAGATCCTGATGTGGGACTCGAACTCACAAACTGTGAGATCATGACCTGAGCTGAAGTTGGATGCTTATCCAACTGAGCCACCCAGGCACCCCTGAATTTTAAATTTTATTTAATTACTTAAAACTAAGATGCTACACACGGTGAGTAGCTTCCATATTGGTCAGAGTGGGTTAGAAACCAAGATGAGATTGACATAGACCAAATATTGACATTCACGATACAGAGTGTGTGTGTGTGGGGGGGTGCATAGTTGCGGAGCAGGAGCTAATGGGATGAAGGTATGACTTCTGACCAGGCCCTTTTTATGGAAGAGACTCATGAAACGTGGTCCTGCAGGATGGAGAGGTTCTTGACCACAATAATGGGCACCACCAAGGGGGAGCAAATTCCAGGCAAGGAAGCATGTGTGCAAAGACTAGGTAGGGAGGTGAACTCAGTATGTCAGTATGAATGGAGGTCTAGCTGTAAGACAAGAATACAGCATCTCTTCTAAAGGTAATCAATGTGACATTCGAATGTACAGCACCCTAAATAGACAACATCAAAGGAATTTAATTTGACAACACACCTTGCATTAAGCCCAGGACACTCAAACACAAAATGGGAAAGGAGCAACTTGGAACATAAAGAAATGCCATGGTATGTGGGGGCAAATTCTTACTGAATTTAACAGCAAGTGGTAACTGTAGGTCTTGAACTCAGGTCTGGATGACTTTCAACACAATGTCTTCCATTCTACCTCAATGAGAGCACTGGTCTGTGTGTGGGCACAGAAGCTGGAGAACTAACATAAGAAGCTGGAAGACTGCCGAGGACAAATTTTGACAATATGACGATTTGCCCCAGGCTGCTCTGGTTTCTGGAACCCAGTTAAGGATGGGATGAAATGAATGGGCAGAGGATAATTGGTACTTCAAAACTCTGTCTCAATCCAATTTTCCTGCAGACACCCAGACACTGCCTAAACCGTTTCCTAGAAATCCATTAAGTATCATGACTCTACCAAGTGGTACTTATTTAGTAGCTAGTGGGGCGGGACTAAGATCTGAAATTGCTTTGGGGATTTCACTATCAGGGCAGGAGAAAAGAATCTCATTATGTGAGAACTAAGGTTTGCAACTGGGTTGGCTGCTCAAGTAGGGAAATTGATCTTTTAACAAAAGGAATACATACAAAATATGCTGAACTGTAATGTGTTTCCTCAAGACAAAGAAAGAACTGTCAATAAGGCAAAAGTTTCTTTTGGCACAAGAGAAAATTATCTTGTACAAACCAAAACTTTACCAGTTTCAGTCACTGGTTAGAAACAAGGATTCTCAGGGCACCTGGGTGACTCAGTCAGTTAAACATCTGACTTCTGATTTAGGTTTGGGTCATGATCTCAAGGATTGTTGAGATCAAGCCCTGTGTTGGGCTCCACACTGTCAGTGAAGAGCCTGCTTGAGATTCTCTCTCTTCTCTCTGCCCCTTTCCTGCTCATGTACACTCTCTGTCTCTGTCTCTCTCTCTCAAAATAAATAAATAAGCATTAAAAAACCCAAACAAACAGGGGTGCCTGGGTGGCTCAGTTGGTTGAGCATCTGACTCCAGCTCAGGTCATGATCTCATGGTTTGTGGGTTCGGGCTGACAGCTCAGAGCCTGAAGCCTGCTTTGAATTCTGTGTCTCTTTCTCTTTCTGCCCCTCTCTGCTCGTGCTCGGTCTCTCCCCAACTCTCAACAATAAATAAATGTTAAAAAAAAAATTTTTTTTATTAAAAAGAAAACAACAAAAAAAGAAACAAGGATTCTTATATGATTGATAAACAACTATGGTTTCCTAAAGCAGGTGGATTTTTAAAGTTGCAGGTCTTGAAATATCTGGCTCAGTGAACAATCAAAAATATTGACAAATAAAATGGAAATAAAAATTTCATAGTTTATTGACTGCCTATTAATATTGGAAGGAAAAAAAATAACAGAGATACCTCCAAATAAATATGTGGAGGTTGAAAAAAGAAAGAGGAAGAGATAGAAATCTCAAAAACATCTTTGAAAATTGAGCATGCTGCTCCAAAGAGCCATTCCCACAGAAGAGGTAAAATGCTGGAAATACAGAAGCTTGATGACATTATCAATCTGTGGATAGCTTAATTCATGATTTTAGTCATCTGGTATTAATACCACAGTTTCATAACTTAAAGGGAAATTTCAAAATAGCTTTCAGGTCTCCTTGTGTGTAGCAGTTAAGGTCTGTAGAGTTTTACTCCATGTAGAGCCCAGGACAAGAATTCCAGGTAACAAGATTGTCATTTTTCACCTCCCTGATTTACAAAGCCCTAGTCCCTTTCTGTGCTCAGACACTTTGGATTAAGTCAGATGTGTTTTCAAACTACTTTGCCTCTTAATTTTTAAACCCTTGTTTATTTTAAATAAAATTTAATCCATATGTTTCTGATTCATTTACACTTAACTCATCAAAATGCTGTTTCATAAAAAGCTCTTTTGATGTTCAAATTGCCTTTGGAGCTATTTTTAATAAGTTTTTTTCTTTTAAGCTTCCCTACTTAGAAACAGAAAGTTCCATTTCATTGCTATTTAACAACTAGGGGTCCAAATGGTTGGGTTCAGTTCATTATTTAAATGAAATAATGTATGTAAAAGGCTTCATAAATTTGAAAGCAATCCATGCCTGTTAGTCATTACGGTTGCTATTGTGGTTATTACGACCACGCAGAGGACATAAGGTTTGAGGTTTCTCCTTCCTGCAGTTGGCTATCATCTCATAGCTCCCTCTTATTTATAACATTTTCTTATTCTATGAATTTCTCATTCTTAACAACACGTACAATAAACATGTCAAATGACCAGTGAAGTAATAAGGAAGTGTGTCAGACGGAGAGCCACCCACACAAACTGGACCCCTTTTAGTTGACGTTTTGCTTGGACCTACTGTGTGGAACATAATCTTCACTGGGGTTCAGGGTCTTGTTGGCTTTCACTGACTGAGGGGTCAGGGTCTACTTGGTGTGTTATATGTATGAACTGATACACTCTGACAGAAAAACAGTTCACCAAGAAGGAAGTTTTGTGAGCAGGCACCTGGGGAGAGGCAGGGTCTGTTCCCCAATTCCATGGATGCATTGAAAGGCTTTAAGGGGAATTCCATGAAAAGCTGCAGTTGTTTTCAAAGGGGGGCTCTGGAAATATGGGCATATCCAGTGTTGCATAGGATCCTTTGGCAAAATGTGAGGCAGAGCACTCTCCCACTTCTGGGTGGAGCCCAGCTCTGTCTTGGGCTCGCGGGATTCTTTACACACTGATGGTAGTGTCTCTTGGAACAGTGGGACAGTGGTGGCTGAGATTTTATTGCCTAGTGGGAGACAGGAGAGAAGTTTTGGCAATACCCAGCAGTTGCCTGGAGCAGCATCATGCAGTTAAAGTTGGCTTAAGTGCAAGTGAGTCTCTCCTGGGGTTTCTAGAAACACCTTGAGTTTGTGTGTGGGGGTGTCCCAAGGGAGTCTTCATGATGTCATTTTGAGAGTCTGATGAGGCTCGGGGCCATTTGGCTTCCATGTGAAAATAGCAAAATGGCCATTTTACTTCCCCTGTCTTGACAAATGCGTAGAATGTCTGGACCACTCTAACAAAAGTGAACAGGAAAGTCAAGCAGAGAAGGACAGACGCCATATGTTTGCACATATAAGTGGATTAGGAGGAACTTAACGGAGGACCATGGGGGAGAAGAAGGGGAAAAATAGTTGGGGAGAGGGAGGGAGGCAGGCAAACCATGAGAGACTCTTGAATGCTGAGAACAAACTGAGGGCTGATGGGGGTGGCGGAGAGGGGAAGGGGGGTGATGGGCACTGAGGAGGGCACTTGTTGGGATGAGCACTGGGTGTTATATGAAAACCAACTTGAAAATAAACTATTTAGAAAAAAAGTGAACAGGAAACCTTTGTCTCCCGGAAGTTGACCCCATCTTGTGTGTGAAGCATATACTTTGAGCTTTCGCATGCTCCCCTATGGCTTGGTCGATTGCACACCAGGCTGCCTTTAGGAATTTGGAACCAAACATGAAACTCTTTATCACACAATGGAGGGAACACTGCTCTGCCCTTTCGCACATCAGTCTTTCCTGGTGAATGGCTTCCTAGCCTTCTGATTCCTGCCGTATGGAACAATTGGCCCCTTCAGTTAACTTGCCAGCAGTAATCAGTTATTTCTCCTAGCCATAAATTTTAACCATTCTTTTTTGAGGGGAAGAAATTAAAGTAACAAAGGGAGGTAGCTATAAAGAACAGAGCTGTCAAAACAGCAAATGTTTGAGTAATTTGTTGAGACCTTGGTTGAGGGTTTGACTGATTTTAGCACTAATTTTTGGTTTGGAGTATTTCTTGGGACAAATAATCCTTATTTTAATCCACATCTCCAGCAAAGACTGTGACTGCAAGTGTGGAAAAGCTCGTAATTTTTTTTTAGGGGAGAACTCGGGTATCTGCCTGGCTATCTCCTTTTTCATGAAACAAACCAGATTTTTGACAACACTGTCTGAACTTGGTCCATTATAGATATTGCCCGAGAAACCACCTGGCCCAGCTAAATTGCAATAACTTCTCTGAGCATCTAATTCCACCAGGTCTTGTTTGAAAAAGAGAAATTCCCCAAATGACTAATGCTTTTAGGTCCGGCGGCAGTTTTTCATTGTCCTCAAAGCACCTGGTGTAACCTACTTGCTTTCAATTCTTCTGAGAGCCTGCGGATTTGAAATGAAAAAAGAAAATAGGATCCCCTGAGTCCACAGGGCAAGGCAATCTGCTTTCATTAAAGAAATCTCCGCATGTTTCTGAACATTGGCCCACTAAGCTCCCCTGTCAGGCTCAGATTTATGTATTTGCTCTGGAACCAAGATTTTTGTACACCAGGCACAATACTTGGGAGTATTTACAGCGTAAGCTATTTTCCTAAAGCAAACAGCTGCACCCGCGGGCTCAGTAAACCCCTCTGTCCCCAGACACAGGAGCCAGAACCTTTGTGGGGAGCAGGTGTGCCTTAACTGGAAGAAGGCCTTCCTTGGGCCTGATTCCCTGAATGTCTGAACATTTCACCCCTTCTAGAGATCCAATCTGATGACTTCTGAGAGCCTATGAAAGGCACCACCCCCCCTTATTTTCCCCTTGATAAGAAAAACTTAAAAAAGGGTCCAGTTGTTACAATCTAAAGGGAAGGGCTGGGCAGAGGAAGGTGTAGATAAAATTTGAGCTGTTACAAAGGCACTTTCTTTTCTTTTCTTCCTCTTCTTCTTCTTTTTTTTTTTTTTAATTTTCCTTCCCTCTTTTCTGGCAGAGAGGGCAGAGGCCTTGATCAAGAGCAGGAATTTGAAAAGGAAACTAAAGGGAAAACAGGGAGCTGCTGTCTGGAATCTCAGTGATTCTATTTGCTTGGGAGTCTCCTAGCTGGCCTCCATAGGTGGAGATGCAAAACTGTCCACATTCCTGCAAACAAAGCTTTAAGAAACCACAGAGAGGTAGAATGAGGGGAGGGAGTGATTCTTTCACTGACACATCCCGTAAATATTTAGTAAGTACCCACTTGGTACCGGGGACTGGGGTTGCCAGGCAGTTGGATATCATGCCTGCGAGGGATCAAGTAAAGATGCCTTCTTCGTTAGCTGACCCCAAACCCTGGAAAATCTCAACCTTTCTGGAGAATAGACATGATGGGCAGCTGTGAAAGTGGAAACGCTATATAAGGATAGTTGCAATTATTCTAATATTTAATAATCTTAGTTTGAATTATGGGATCCAATGTAATATGGTATCTGAGGGAAACACACCTGAACAGCCAGGAGCGTGGAGTTCTTTTCCTGGCTCCCTTAATAACTAGCTGTGTTATCTGATCATGTGCTGGTGACTTCGCTCCTCCAGGCCTCAGTTTTTCCAAAGGTCCAATGAAGGGGAAAGGATTTTGAACTGTCTTCCAGCTTTGTGATTCTACAACTCTTTAAAGTTTTAAAAGCAGTTATCTAGACAAAATGTGATGGGTGGGCTTGGCAGGTGGTCTAATCTAGAAGAAAGAAAGGCAGAAATGAGGGAGTCCTATGCACACAGAGGAGTGATGCCCATTAACAACCAATCAAGATACCTGGGGAGAGTGGAACATGGGAGAATCATCGTGGGATGTGGAGTTAGGCTAACTGGGTTTGAATTTTGGCTCCACCAGTATGTAGTCTGAGACCAATTATTTACCTTATTCAAATCTCAACATCCTCATCTCTATAATGGGTTAATATTTGCACCTACCATATCAAATTGTTGTGGGGACACACAGTTCTCTACATAAGGGATCCTCCCATTGTGATCTGGAAACCCTTGGGAGTCTTGAAGTCAAAATGGTTCTCATGATAATATGAAGATATTTGCCCTTTCACTCACTGGAGTTTTCCAGAGGCTTCCTGATGTGTGATATCATGACAGATTGAATACAGAAGCAGTTATTAGAATCCAGATGTCTTCTATTAAGCTAACCAATAAAAAAATGAGTAAATATACAGAATAATAGTACTCTTATTTTTTTGTTTTTGAAAATACAGTCATTTCTTATAAAAGTATGCATTTTTTTTGGATAACATGCAGTGAGCTTACTGTTGCTATTTTAAATCCATTAATTACTTAATACATTCTTAGTTTGAATTTCTAATATGGCAAACAGCAGTAGCTCTAACTCCTATAAACAAAAGCTATTTGGAATTATTTAAAAGTGTGGTTTTAAAAATAAAGAAAAAATATCTTCTGCATTAGTTTCCAATTGCTGCATAATTGCTATAGCAAAACACCTCCAACTTAGTGGCTTAAAATGATCACAGATTTATTATCTGAAGGTGTGGGAATTTAGAAGTTTAAAATAGGTCCTCAGGACTATGATTCTTCTGGAGGTGCCAGGTGGGTGACAGGGGGTGGAGGGGAATCAGCTTCCTTGTCCTTCCCAGCTCCTGAGTCTGCCTACATCCCCTGGCTTGTGGCAGCCTTTCTCCACCTTCAAAGCCAGCAGCAGAGCCTCTTCAAAGGTTTCCCTGCTTTTGTGGACACATTATCTGTTGTGTCTCCAATTTCCTGCCTCCTTCTTATAAGGACCCTTGCTGACTGCTGAGATCACGTGAAAAATCCAGCACCTTCTCTCCATGTCAAAACCCTTAATTTAATCACACCTGTAAAGTCTCTTGTGTCATATAACTTATTCACAGGTTCTGGAAATCAGGACGAGGCCATTTGGGGACCATTATTTAGCCACCACAAGTCCAATTTTGAGCTATTTACAAATTGGATGCTTAACACACAAACAAAACTAAACTATTAAAATTTATCATGATAGTACATATAAAGTTGAATGCAGATATATCTTTTTAACTAATTATGTCAACAAATATTTTTCAAGATCTATATATAAGTCTTTACCCATTCTTTCACTGGCCAGCCTAACGGTCCTCTCTTCTTTAAAATTTATTTTTTGAAAGAAAGACAGAGGGACAGAGAGAGAACGAGCAGGGGAGGGAAAAGAGAAGGGGACAGAGGATCTTAAGCAGGCTCTGTGCTGACAGCAGAGAGCCCTATGCAGGGCTTGAACTCATGAACCATGACATCATGACCGGAGCTGAAGTTGAGTGTTCAACTGACTGAGCCACCCAGGGCCCCCAAAAGTCCCCTCCTTGATGACGTCTTCTTTACTGCCTTCAAGAAGCTTTCCTTTTCTCAGCATCTATGCAGAGCCTGACATAGAGTAAGAACTCCATAACTGTTATCTGGCATTACTGTAATTACTTCTCCATGTATCTCTTCTCTACTGGCCTCTAACCTACCATTTCATAAAGCATGTTCCATAAAACACTTGTCCCATGAGACTGTATGACATAAAACAGTTGTATGGTCAAAACATTTCAGGAAACACTATATAGCTTATTTTTCTTTTTGAAGATTCATGGTACACATCAGCAATGTTAAAGTTTCTGAGAAGTCCTGCAGTGTTGATGGGTGGAGAGGAGGTTAATTTAAACCAACATTTTTCAAGGAATCTTTTTTTCCTATAAAATTGATGCACAACCCATTGTCAGAAATACTGCTCTCTCTACATTTTTTGGAGTAAGGGCCAAATTGTGTTCTTCTTTGTATTTTTGGTGGGTCTGTTTCTGGGATATTATAGGCACTTGTTAAATATATGTTGAGTGAATGCAAGGCCAAGGGGAAAAAAAATTGATAAGATCTCTTCTAAGTTGCTGAAAAGATGCATTCTAAGATGCATAAATAATTATTTATATAGTAGTAGGTAAATGAAATGTAGTCTAACCTAGGATTGTAAATAAGAAGGAGGAAATCAAATCCAAATGCTGAAGACCAACCTAAGAGTTAAACAGAACTAAACCAGGTAATTCAAGCAGTCCTTTGAACTTTGTGGATTGCCCTTTCTCAAAAAGGAAACAAGAAAATTAGATCTGTGTGGCACAGAGCAGAATAGAAAGAAATAGCTGTCTTCAGATAAAGAATGAAAATTATTATAGAAAAGATTAAGCTAGGATTAAAACCCCTAAGTCACGGCTCTATTGCATCCCAAATGATGGCTGGGAACCCAGGACTCACATCCAATTGTGCCTATGAATGTGCAGGCAGTCAGTTTGAGGGAATGAGCCTGTAGCTTGCTGCCAAAGGTTGTGCACAAGTTTTCCAATCCTAGTTGCCATCATTTATCAGAAATGAAGGTCCTTCTGACGTGGGCAGCAGTGACAGCCCCACTCAGAATGGCAGGAAAGGCCAGGGCAATCTCTGGTTGAAGCAGGCATCCCAACAGCTGCTCTGTGGCTATGCCGAATTCCTCTGCTGGTTGACTCTGAGAGCCAATTCAACCAAGGTCACAAAGGGGCAGTAGGAGGTTTTTTCTAAAACACAAACAAAACTAGTTTACGCAAGAAGAGAAAGAAGTTAGTATGGCTCAGTGTAAAGGGGCAAATGGTTTTGGGGCCACCAGAACAATTTGGGTTTGAATCCAGATTCTGATACCCTTGACCATGTGCAAGTTACTTAACCTCTATGGGCTTGTGTCTTCAGTTGATAAATTTGCATATAACTTCTGTGTTGGGTTGTTCTAAGTTCCAGAAACAGGTTTTATAATGTGTAGAGTAGGCACATAGTAAATAATAGTAGGATAGCATTATATAATAAATAATGTTTACTTATATCAATATTTCTATTAATGTAATAAAATATACCATAATAAAACAACAAATTATAAATTTATAATAAGCCATAAATAATTTATTAATAAATGATGGTGGGATAGCATCTGTGAATTGCTAATCTTCATTCCCTCCATCCCTCTCCAAAATTTCTTTTATCCAATAACTATGTTGCTCATTTGGGAAATTGTCCATTCTGGGTTCACTGCCTCAGGGAATAGATGAAGTAGCAGAAAGGCAGATAAATAGGAGACTCTTCTGGATTTTGTGTTTAAAAAATTAGGCAATGAAGGAATAGAAAGGAAGACTCATGGCATACACTTGTGCTGACCAATATGGTAGCCACTGGCCACATATGGCTACCAACTGCCTGAAATGTGGTTGCTCTGATGTTGTAAGTATACAATACAAATTGGGTTTCAAAGACTTAATACAAAAAAGGAATGTCAAATACTTCATTACTTATTTTAAAAATTGATTGTGTGTCAAAATGACAGCATTTTACTGTATTTAGTAAAATATATGATTAAAATCAATTTCATCTGTTTCCTTTTTTAAAAAACAAAATAAATTGAACAACTAGAAAGTGACATATATAGCTCACCATCATGGCTCACATTCTATTTCTATTGGACAGCATCAACCAAGACAATGAAGGACAGAAAAGACTTGTGATGTGGTGAATAGACCTGGGAGAAAATCTATTCAGTCAGAGCAGGGTTTGGTTTTGTTTCTGTTTTTGTTTTGTCCCTGGAATTAGAAAAGAATCTCTGGCCTGGGTAAGGAGGGTCAAAGGCTTGCCATGAGAGCTAAGATACAGGTTCATTCCTTTGCCCGGCATGACCTGTAACTCTCTACCCTAAGACTTGAAGAGGGGTTGTCACTGTCCCCAGATAGGGTTTGGGGAGCACAGAGCAAGGATTCCAAATGTTGCCAGGAAGAATTCTGATGTGGCAGCGGGATTCTAGAAAAGAGATGACCATAGATGGTCTCAGCCAAAAGGGTCTTAGTGGCCTCATTAGGTTTACCCTACTCCAGAATAAGAATTCCCACGAACCTGAGAATGTGCCCACTGGCACAGTAAAGCAATTGATGGATCTGAAAAAGCTTCATGGTAAGAATGGGGCTAATGCAGCAGTGACCTGGACAGACGGTTAGCCTATTAGACTTGGATGTGCTCAGCACAGGCTCTTCTACCTGGCTGATGATCTGGACTCCTGGCTGCTGAAGGGGTTTATTGTGAACACCTCACACTTACATCCCTTTAAAGGGGACTGCCCTGCATTGACTGGACCCATTCCTCCCAGAGATGCCTGAACAGTCATGGAGGGCACACCTGGAGCATCGGCTACATGGAGAAGTACCTACGGGGAGAACGTGGACTTCCTTTCATTGCCTTGGGACAGTATGAGTCTCATCTTTAGAGCTTAGCAGCAACCTTGGGGAAGAAAGAAAGGTCATAAATCAGCAGGGATTGAGTTTCTCCCATCTCTGTTGGAAAAGGACTCGAAATAGTAATTAAGACAAAGTATAGAAAAATAAAGTTTTATTCCTTGTATCCTTGAATCAGAATTGAGATTCACTCTTTGTTGTCAGATTACTAAGGCACAGCAAGCTAACATAAAGGTGGGACAAGGTGTTATGTGACAGAAAAAGTACATCTGGTGACAAATACATATGACTTTTTATAAAGAGAGAAAAAAAAAGAATTATATGGTATTGGTCCAGTATGAGCTATTGGTAATGCTGGCGAAAATATTTATATATTCCAGTGGTTACATGATTCAATGTCCAGGTGGGTGTTAAATGTCCTGGGACAAGTCTGGAATGATTGTATCAATACCATAAATATCTCATTAACACAGTACCACAATCTATAAAAAGACAGTGCTTACTGACTTTATTCACGTGGTCGCCATATTTTCTCAAGAATTTTACAAACATTTAGATTTGTTTATTTCAAGGGAAAAACAATATGGCATTATTGTATTTAAAACATTTTTTTTTCCAAGTAAGCTCTGTGCCCAAAGTGGGTCTCAAGCTCACAACCCTGAGATCAAGAGTCATATGCTCTACCAACTGAGTCAGCCAGGTGCCCCAAGAGGAAACACAGTCTGGACCAGTGGAAGTTGCTAATAGCTCCCTGGACTGTGATTTCTTCATGGGTATCATTTAATGCAACAGGTTTCTCTGCTTATATTTGCCTGATTAATTAAATCAACTCCAGTTTACATTTTTATCCCATTCAAATTTATAAACGATCAAATAAGAACTTAAAAACCCCAAATTCAGGCTGGGGCACCTGGGTGGCTTAGTCGGTTAATCGTCCGACTTTCACTTAGGTCACAGTCTCGCAGTTCATGGGTTCGAGCCCTGCGTCAGGCTCTGTGCTGACTGCCAGTTCAGAGCCTGGAGCCTGTTTCAGAGTCTGTGACTCCCTCTCTCTCTGACCCTCCCCTGCTCATGCTGTCTCTCTCTGTCCTAGAAGTAAAATATTAAAAAAAAACCCAAATTCAGAAGTAAATAAAAAGGTCAAACTCTCAAGGTTGTGGAAAAAGGACTCATTGTTCTGCCAAATATTTGCCAGCGTCAAATGTGCTAGTCAACTCTTCCCTTTCTTTCACCTGCCTTCAACAACTCTTCTGTGTTCACTACACTACTTTCCCCTTAATTTGATTTGGAAGTTGCATGCAGTCTCCACTATGTCATCCTTAATCATTTTCTGTACGCTTTACCTTATTCTTTTGGGTCACTTACTCATTTAATTCAAGGAATGCTTCCTGAGTGCCTGTCATGTGCCAACTACTGTGCTGGGCACCAAGGGTCCAATGGTGAATAAAATAGGTCTTGCTCTCTCTTTCTTGGAGTTAACAACAAGCAAACTGCCATCCACTGTGCTAAAAGACAACTCAGATCTACATTTTGAATTTGGTTTCTGGCAGCTTTTGTTCCACCTAATATTGTAGTTGGTTGTAGAGCATGATTAATGCCTACTGCCCAACAGGGCAAAGTACTTGCGACTTTAAAACATGTTCATTCTTTTCTCATCACAATAACTCAGTTATTCCCATTTTATAGGAGGAAAATTGACTCCAAGTTCACACAGCAAATCATGATTGGTTCTAACATCTGTTTTATTCTTCACTCCCACCTCTGAAATTATTAAGTAGACTGTGTGTATTTGATATCTCGCTCCTTCTGGTTTTAGAACTCCTCTGTCCCTTGGTGTTAACCTTCTCTCCTTTATCTTGATGTCACACTGGAAGGAAACTGATGCATCAATGCCTGTTGAAGAATCATGGGGGTACCTTATAAAGAGAGTTGGGTCTCACTGAAAATCTTTCAGACTAAAGGTATGCATCCTCAACAAAAGGATTTGTGTGTTCTGCAACAAGGGTTGATAGTTTTTCCATAGCTGAATTTTCCCCTTCTGCCTTAATAATGGAACACCCATTCTTTAGCTGAGACCATGACCATCCAAAAGAAAGATCACATTTCTCAGGCTCTCTTGCAGCTATGGTGACCAGGACATTGAGTTTTAGTCAATGGTATACAAAGGGACTGGTCTGTGCAACTTCCAAGAGGTGTCCTTAATGGAAGGAAGTGTGATCTCATATGCCAATTCCTATTGACTGAACACAGATTTGAAGGCTGGGGCTCAAGCAGTCAGTTTGACACATGAAGTTAAAGTAGTGTATTGATGCGAATGAAGCAGGAAGCTGGAAGATTAGGGAGCAATGCAGCAGACCTGAGCAGCTTACCTTTGGATTTTGCTTATATAGGAGAGAATTAAACTTCCATCGAGGTATCTATTTCCTTGGGTTTGATGTCCCTTGAAACCTTATTTAACCTTATGAGGCAGGCACTATGGCAGGCTAGCAGAGAAATGAAAATATAGACTGACTTTCCTGGTGTCCTTGGGTCAGATGACTACAGATTCTCCTTACTTAGAATATTTTTCATATACTGTCCTTAAACCAGAATGAAACTTGATAAGACAACAGGTTATTAATGATTGGAATGTATTCTGGTAACCATATTTCAGGTGACAGAATCCTGTTCCCAGAAGATCCTGGGAAAGTCACCCACCTCTGAGTTTAGTCTTTATACAGCTGTCCCTCGGGAAGCCTGTTTGTGACAAGGAGCCATCACTTCTATCACCTCAGCCCTGATGTCACCTGGCTCTGGGGAGTCACAAACTACCCTGACTGCCTTGTACTCAAGATGACTTTGTTGAAAGAAGTCCAGAGGACAGAGAACATACAACAACAGGATCAAATGTATGATTTGGTAATAGTGGTACAGAATGGATTGAAGAGGCAGGGAAGTCACACGGGGAGCAAGGAGAAAAATTGAGAGGACACTGAAATCATCCAGAGGACAAGTGACAAGAACTGGAGCTAAGGCATTGCCAACAAGAATGTAAAGGAAGCAACAGTTTCATTATAATTGCTGTGGGCATGGGATTTCATAGTGATTATTCACAGAGGTAGAAGAGTGGAATGCTTCAAGTGGGCAGAGGAGTGAGAGCCAGAAGTATAAATGGGGAAGATATAACCATCAAGATAGGAAGAAGACCAAGAGAGACAGGCATCACAGAATAGAGTGTGTGTGTGTGTTTTTCTAATGTTTGTTTATTTTTGAGAGAGTGCAGGTGGGGGAGGGGCAGAGAGAGGAGAACTGAGGACAGCACTGATCAGCTGTGATCCCAATATAGGAATCAAATTCACGAACTGAAAGATCATGACCTGAGCCGAAGTGGGACACTCAACCGATCGAGCCACCCAGGTGACCCCAGAGTATGTTTATAAAGAGAGGGTGGTAAACAGTGTACAAAGGACTAAAGAGATGAAGAAGGATAAGGTAGGAAACATATCTCCTGGCCTCAGCAACATGGTGTGGTCATGGGGAACTCTATCCTAAGCACATCTGGTAGACTGACAGATGCAGAACGCAGATTGCAGTTGACTGAGGAGCTAAGCTTCTCCTCCATCTTAAAGTAATGGAAGGTATGTGGTAAAGAGCTATTTCTAAATGGTTTCTAAATATAGAAACTGTTGGAACACAAACATAAGATGAAGGTAATTCTTACAAGAAGCATGATTTGATAGCATGGAACATTCCAAGGCATGCTTATGTTATCTTTGGCACACTGGCAATGTGTGCCAAATACAAAATACAAAAACTTCAGCATCATGACTGCCCTTAACTGTTTTGGACATCTTAACTACTGCCCAGTTGGGCCAAAATCAATGAAGTTATTATGCACATGGGTGTGACAGCAATATACCAAATGTTCATTGTCCACACCAAGAGATAGTAATGAAAAGTTCTGTTAATTAGGTCATATTTATATTTCTATTATCATAGCTAATTACCTGTTTTATTTGATGATATGCCTTATTAAATATCACTGAGCCACTTGATTCTCAGCATATTTTAAACATCTCACAATGCTTTCTCTATCTTTTGGGTGTCCTTAACAGCCAAGGTTTTGCTTGTATTAGAAAGCAACAGGTAAGTGGAACATGACATGCCAATTATCAAAGGCATATTATCCCTTTGCTCTTTGACTGCAAAATATGGTCATAGGCTGGTCAAATTTTAGTGTCAGAAGCAAAAAAAATTATAAATATTATTTAGGTGAACAGTTTTCACCCCAAGAGTGGGGAGAAGATCTCTTGATGGAATGTGGGAATTTTATTCGAGTTTCAATACAAAACTGAATGTCACTATCTAATGCATTTCTGTAAAACTATTACAATTTTGTTCCTTAAAATTTTCATATGTGGCCACTATGACAACAGAATGCCTACAGAATTGTTTCTCAGAAAAAAAATGTAGACATTTGGTTTCTATCACGGTAAGTTCTAGGTATTTGAAAGAATGATTGGTGGTTTGTAAGATAATTAGGGCAATATCTGCATTTTATAAATGGGAGAGAACAAAGTCTACAGGGACAAGGGACTATCAGAGAATTGCCAAGTGTGGAAATGGCAAAGTGAGAACTAGAATTCTAATCTTCTGCTTCTTCCTACTGACGTCTACCCTATGTAATCCATGTTGGAAAGATAGGTGATAGCTACTTAAAACAATTTTTTTTTAAATTTTTAATGTTTTATTTATTTCTGAGAGAGAGAGAGAGAGCGGCAGCATGAGCAGGGGAGGATCAGAGAGAGAGAGGGAGACACAGAATCTGAAACAGGCTCCAGGCTCTGAGCTGGCAGTCAGCACAGAGCCCAATGGGGGGCTCGAACCCACGAACCGTGAGATCATGACCTGAGCCGAAGTCGGATGCTTAACCAACTGAGCCACCCAGGTGCCCCCCTACCAAAAAAATTTTTAACATTCATTTATTTTTGAGAGACACAGAGACAGAGCGTGAGTAGGGGAAGGACAGAGAGAGGAGACACAGAATCTGAAGCAGGCTCCAGGCTCTAGGCTGTCAGCACAGAGGACGTCATGGGGCTGGAAGTCACAGACCACGAGATCATGACCTGAGCTGAAGTCAGATGCTTAACCAACTGAGCCACCCAGGTACCTCAATGATGGTTACTCTTATGTATGAACTTTCATGGGCTAAGGGATGCCCAGAGGGCTGGTCCAACATTACTCCTGGATGTATCTGTGTGGGTGTCTCAGGAAGAGATAAGCATTTAAATCTGTAGATGGAATAAAGAAGATTGTCCTCACCAATGTGGGTGAGCAGTATCAAATCCCCTGATGGCCTGAATTGAACATAAAGCAGAAAAAGGGTAGATTTGCTCTCTTTTTATGTGAGCTGGGACATTAATCTGTTGCTCTTGGGCAGGATCGTTCCTAGTTCTCAGATCTTGGGACTTAGACAGGAGCTTATACCATTGACTTCTCTGGTTCTTGAACTTTTGAACTCAGACTGAATTACTCTACTGGCTTTCCTGGGTCTCTAGCTTGTAGATGGCAGATCATGGAACTTCTCAGCTTCCATAATTGTGTGAACCAATCCCTATAATAAGTTATATATGTGTCTATATAATCTTAATGGTTCTTTTTCTCTAGACAGCCCTGGCCAAACAGCAGCTCAGCTCTGGGGTCACACAGACCCACTCTGAACGATTCACCCTATACCTCATTTGCCTCATCAGGATAATGGAATCACAGTAGTCACAACTGTACTGAGATTGTTTTTATGGTTAAATGAAAAAATACGTAAGATGCTCCCCCTCCCAGACTTAGCACATGGTGATTATCTACAAAGCATCAGCTATCTTTAATAACACAGACCTAGAGCTGCCTGTAGCTTTGCTGGACATATCCCAATCTTAGGAATAGAAGTCTAGAATCTCTATAAATATACTGAAATGTAATGAGTGTTCACCAGATTCTTATTTGTTGGGTTTTCAGACACTTTGCTGGTAGTCAGTTTCAACTTATTCCAGTTAGCCTATACTTAAACACTAAAGGTATGTGAGAAAAATCACACATGTGTTGTTTTCTACATATGTGTATCTAAGTGAACTGATCAGTGGACCAACAGTATATGGGGTGTTGTGGCTTAACTGAGGCCACACCTCTGAAGCTGAGCAGAGAAATGAGCAATACTTTATTGTGCTTCTGTCCCATTATCTGCAAGGGCACTTGGGTGGTTCAGTTGGTTGAGGGTCTGACTCTTGATTTCGGCTCGGGTCATGATCTCACGGTTCATGGGTTTGAGCCCTGTGTTGAGCTCTGCACTATCATGGAGACTGCTTGGAAGTCTCTTCCTTCCTCTCTCTGCACCTCCTCCGCTTGTTCACTCTCTCTCTCTCACACTCACTCTCTCTATCTCTTTCTCTTAAAATAAATCAACATTTAAAAAAAAAGACACAAAAAGTGCTTAGCCAGGGAGAGTTCATCGTAAGTCCTCAATTATTGGGCCAGTGGCATCATTTCTATCTCCTTTCTTGTCTCCATCATCTCATTGTAGAGCTTGGTTCAAATCAAAAACGGGATATGCAAATGCCACCTGTAATTTGCAGAGCTGTGAATGGGTATTAACAGCATCAGGCAGGCTGAAAGGAGGCCCATTTGTCCTCTGCTGTAGCCTATCTATTTTGTGGCTAAGCAGGTGAGGTGAAATGGTGAGAAGAAACCCTTCATCCCGGGTTCTCTGGTCCAGTGAGTTCATAGCTTAGATTACTTACATAAGAGAAACCTCATGGGAACCGAGCATGACATGGTCTCTCCTCACCATCATTTCCCAACCTCTCTACTCTCAACCTATCCTTGAATGCTAATAAGAGGTTTCCTGATATCTGATTGTACGAAAAGATCTCTTTTCTGGTTTTGGGTGCCTGTGCTAAAGGTGACAGGAAGTCATTTGTGTAAAGCAACAGGACAACCTGTATTGTGCACATGGATCACAAGGTGAACTTGGGGGGGAGTTCAAACCCCCAATCTCTGGACTCAGCCAGTTCAGCACAGTAATCTGCCCCTGTCTAAGCACTAGCCCAGATGATCTGATGAGGAATCATCCCTGAACTGCACAGTGAGAAAAATCATTCTAATGCAAGCTCACATCAATTGTCTCTTACTTTGAAACTTGTTGTGTAGGTAAGAAAATATTGGCTCTGGCAAGCAGGGACTGCTTGTGCTCAGTCCATGTTAGCGTACCACCCATCCTCCATCGCCAAGTCATTTCCTGAGATAGGCTTTAATATCAAGAAGCACTTTTAAAGGCCACTTAAAAAAATAGCATTAACTTTTTAGCCAAAGGAAGAAATAGAAGAAAGCATAGCATTGGAGAAAAAGGATACAATTAAAAAAAATTTTTTTTAAATCACGATCTTAAGATGCCAAACTTACTCATTTGGTCAATGGAAGAAAAGAGAGTATTTATTCAAAACCTACTGGCCAACTGAGGAAGACTTGGTTGGATTTGGAATTGATTTCTGCCATGTGGACCAAACTGCTGAAGGATAGAGGTAGCATGGCGTAACAGTGAGAGCACAGATATTTCTACCGGAAAATTTGGATCTGAATCCAGGTTCCATTAATCCAATCATGGGACCTTAACCTCTTGGTTTCCCAATGGGAATAAGGGTGTGGTAAACATTAGGGATAATGTATATCACTTGCTTAGCCTAGCTATTATTAGTATTCATGATCACTACTATTGTCATTTATCTTCTCTTCCTTTTGAGCAGTAAGATGGGAAACATAATGGTATTATTTTATAACTCTGCTGTGAGGATTATTAAATTAGATTATTGCTAAGCTACACATTTAGTACTTATGATGTGCCAGGTACTGTTCCAAGCACTTTAGATACATTAACTCACTTAATCCTCACAACAACACTATGAAATTCTCCCCATTTTACAGATGAGGAAACTGAGGCTCTGAGCTCCTGAGTTCATTACTCAAGATCACACAGATATAAGGGGTGAAGCTGGACTGCTCTATGTGAAGAGCTCCACTCAGTACCTGGCTCATGGCAGAGTCTCAGTAAAAAACAATATTCATGGTATTGTGTGGAGAGAGTACTTTTCCAATGGGGCTGCCTTGGGAATATGAGAATCATGGCTGGGTAGAAAGTTCACATTGGTCACCAAGTTAGTGCCAATGGAAGTTCATTCTTTCATGGATGATGGGTTTGGTGCTGTCCTGACTAACAAAAAGAGATACCACTAAGTTATGAGCTGCAAACAAGGATGGATATGGATTTAAAAAGGGACTGGGTCAAATTCATCTCAAGTAGTTCCCCAATAAATAATACCTGTCTACAAAGAAACTTCTACACTGAGATTGTTATACTGAAATTCTCTCCTTTAGTTCTGAGAATATGATTACGCTGCAAAGGAGCACTTCTTTAGATGGGCTGGGAAAAAAATCCTCTCTTGCAAGTTATATTTTGATGGGCCAGCATTAGACACAATAAAGGCAGTGATATTTAAGTTGATCAGGGACAGATGTTTAACATATTTTATGTAAGAAATGTAGACACAGTTAACTGCCAAAACAGACTGTTTCCTGAAACACTGGACAGATGGAACCAAGAAGATGTACTCTTGAGGAGTCTAAACTCCTCAAAGTGACCCTAGTTTAAAAAAAAAAATTAGTTTTGATCAAAGTACTTCAGTTATTTCGATTCTTTTGTTTCTGTACTTTGTTCACTTTTTCAGGGCTAAAAAGGTATGTGGGATATAAGATTTCTCTTCCTCCCTCTTTGTGTGCATGTGTGTGTGTGTGTGTGTGTGTGTATGTGTGTGACACATGTGTGAGTATCCCTGGCTTCAAAAGCATACTTTGTTTTCTTTTCTTTCTATCACTCACTGTGGGAAAACTCAATGTGCAGTACACATTGTTGGCTCTCTCCCCAGCATGTGCTCTCCCATGCTCTTTCTGACAGCCCCTGATTTCCATTCGGGGATCTGGGGTCCCAGGGATATTGACTTCATGCCCAGCTCCATATCTTGTCACTGCTCTGACATAAAGCCTCTGATGAACCCCCTTTTTAAAAAAAAATTTTTAATGTTTATTTATTATTGAGACAGAGAGAAACAGAGCTTGAGTATGGGAGGAGCAGAGAGAGAGGGAGACACAGAATCTGAAGCAGGCTCCAGGCTCTGAGTTGTCAACACAGAGCCCAAAGTGGGGCTCGAACCCACAAACTGCGAGATCATGACC
The DNA here is from genome assembly GCA_017311185.1 of Proteles cristata cristata. NCBI lineage: Eukaryota > Metazoa > Chordata > Mammalia > Carnivora > Hyaenidae > Proteles > Proteles cristata. The sequence continues at coordinate 25,979 of JAESUZ010005602.1, read as the reverse complement.
TGAACTGAAGTCGGACACTCCAGTGACAGAGCCACCCAGGCACCCTTTTTTAAAAAACTTTTTGGCCCCTTCTCTTATTCAGAGTAAAAAGTCAAAGTGCTTCCACTGGGCTATAAGTCTATGCAGAGAATGGCTCTGGCTACCCCAACCTCATCTCCTACAGCTCTCCCTGCCGTCTCTCTGCTCCTTGTCACTGCATACCTTCCTCTTCCTTAAATATGGCAGGCATGGTCCCACTCCCATGTCTTCTCTAATTTTCTGATCTGTTGGAGAACATCTCACTGAATTAGAAAAGCAAGACCTTGATGGAGTTTAATAGTTCCCCCCAAATCCCTAATTTTCACTCAAAGAAAAAAAATTTGCCAATAAAATCAGATGAATTTTAAGCATTCACCATTAAATGTTACAAGAAGAGTTTGCACCAACATTCTGCCCTGGTAAGAATTTAAGAGGATGTGTAGGAAGTCTTTTTTGTGTTCATAAAGAACAATGTGCAATTCACTTGTGGAGAGAAGGCTTTGTTGAAAGCAATTGAAAGAGTTATTTTCTGGGTGGAGTTTCAATCTTGCTGCGTTTACATAGCATTGGCTAGTCTGCTGATACTCACTTAATGAAACTTAAAAATAAAAACATCTGGAAAGTGTGCCAACCGATGCTTGCTTCCCCAATTCAGCTTTCTGGCTTGCCTGAAGTCATTTTAATAAAGTATGTTAACTCTACCAGGGTCTTGAAGGAATTCATGTTCTATAATCTGGCCCTCTCCACCACTACAAGATTTTTGGAAATTGGCCCATGAGTTTAATGAAATACTTAAAATAAGACTCTAGGAGACTTAAATCTTGATAATTACGCAAGGAGTTGTACATCAGGTATATTCTAGGTTTCTAAAATGACACATTTTTCCTAGAATTCTGATTGTTGCAACTTAAAGGAGCTGTGGTTACCAGGATCAAAATTAAATAGAGTTTTCAATTCACAAACGATCCAAAGTGAAATTCATGCAACTAACAGTAGAGAGACATGGTGCTACTACTCTCTTGAGTTTGCCTTCTAATGACTCTGTTTAATTTCCTGTTTTAAAGAAAGAACTTGAATGGAATTTCTTCTTAAGGGATTGTTTGGTTTAAACCTGATCCTCCCAAATGCTAAATCCCTCCTAAATCCCTCCTTTGAGGATTTGGACTCAGACTCACCTGAAGGTATCATTTCAGTTCTTGGACGAGAGACACAGTCTTCATCATTCCAGAGCAATCCGAGAAAGTCCTCTACCACAAATGGCACCAGAGACTGTACAAAGCTCACTTTGTTCTGCAGGAAATAAAAATGGATTTTTAACCATGCATCCTTGGACTGAAAGAGGAAGAGCCTCCACTTGGACACTACTGCAAGTCAGAGTCACTACTGTTCCTAACAACAGCCATCATTGCCACTTATGCACGTGGTGTTCAGCATCTTTCTGTCTTGTTTCTTTCAAGTATCACAATATTTGCATTTTGCTGGCAACTCCAATATGGACTTTTTGCTATTAAACTTGGCTAGGAACATGAGTAGTTAGACCAGAGAGTCTAAGATCAAGGCCTTCATACTTCTCTGGCCATGGGCAGTTAGTGGACCAAAAGTCCTCCCAGCCTACCCTACCAAACTCACCTACTTCCCAGTGGAAAGACTGTTTAGTGGTAATATGAAGGGTCAGTGTCTAAGCAAATTATGTTGGGATTATGTATACTGGGTTTAGCAATCCCAGGAGGATGACTCATTTTGAACCACATCATGAAAGATACGTTGAATTAATGGAAAGTTATATGCTAGACATTGCTCATACAAATAGTAACATCTACACATTGTCAAGTTCAGCAAACAAGTCCACAAACTCAATCACTGGGAGGTTTAGCAAAGAGTTATTTAACATCAAGGGGCGCCTGGGTGGCTTAGTCAGTTAAGCGTCCCACTTTCGCTTAGGTCATGATCTCGCTGTTTGTGGGTTCGAGCCCCACATCGGGCTCTGTGCTGACAGCCAACTCAGAGCCTGGAGCCTGTTTCAGAGTCTGTGACTCGCTCTCTCTCTGACCCTCCCCTGCTCACACTGTCTCTCTCTCTCTCTCTCTCCTAGAAATAAATAAAACATTAAAAAAAATAAAGAGCTAAGATTAAAAAAGACACACCATGAGGAGAATTTGAAAATTATAGTCATATAAGATAACACATTATAATATATTCTACTGACAAGGCTTAGGGATTCCAGTGCTCACATGGAGGCTATACACGCAGTAAGAGCTTCATAGTTCTCTGAAACCTTAACAGACAGAAAGCTTTCTTAGCAGAACTCAGAAATGAAAGCCACAGTAATCTTCTAGTTCTAATGAATGAATATCAGGTTTTTAAAAACTCTGAATAATTCACTTCTTAGGTTATTAGGAAGTAGCCCTTAATCATCCATTAAAATAAAAGTCCATGGAATTACAATCATTCACCCGGAAGCCCCGAAAGAAATAACATACATTTAAAAAATTCTGCCTTTTTGGGATAACTGTAGATTTACATTCAGTTGTAAGAAATTATACAGAGTTCCAGTGTGCCCTTTACCCAGTTTGCCCCAATGGTAATATCTTGTAAACTACAGTCAATATCACAACCACAACATCGACACCAATACAATCTAGATACAGAACATTTCCATCAACACGAGAATCTCTCATGTTGTCTTTCTATAGATAGACTCCACTTATCTCCCAATCTCATTCTCACTCTCATTATAATCCCCAGCAACCATAATCTGGTATCCATTTCTGTAATTTTTTCATTTCAAGAATGTTCTATCAATAGGATGATTCAGTATGTAACCTTTTGGAAAACTGCCAAATTGCTTTCCAGAATGATGGAAACATTTTCTCTCCAGAAATGCACGAGTAATCCAGTTTCTTCACATCATCTCCAGCATTTGGTGTGGTCTCTATTTTTTATTTTACCCATTCTGATAGGTGTGGAGTGATATTTTATTGCGGTTTCAGTTTGCATTTCCCTACTGGCTGATGATGTTGACCTCTGATGTGTTTACTTGCCATCAGTATGTTCCCTCTTGAGAGAAATATCTTTTTATTTCTTTGGCTCATTTTCTGTTTGGCTTATTTTTTTACAGGTGAGCTTGAGAATTCTTTTGTAGTCTAGATACCAGTCCTTTGTTGGATATGTGTTTTTCTCAGTCTCTTGCATATCTTTTCATCCCTTTGCAAGACATTTTGCTGAGCACAAGTTTTTAATTTGGATGAAATCCAACATATACAGTTTTTATTCTTTTAAGGATCATACCTTTTGATGTCAAGTCTAATGATGCTTTGTCTACTCCCAGATACCAAAGATTTTCTACTATTTTTAAAAAGTATTTTATGTTTTTACATTTAATTCTGTGGTCCATCTTGCATTTGTTTTTGTTTTTGTTTTTTTTAATAAGGCATGAGGTTTATTTGGAAGTTCAGGTTTTTTGCCTACAGATGTCCACGTCCTTCAGCACCATTTATTGAAAAGACTCTCTTTTCTCCACTGAATTATAGTTTTTTAAATATTTATTTTGTGTGAGAGAGAAAGAGCTTGAGCAGAGGAGGGGTGGAGAGTGAGACACACACAGAATATTCCAACCAGGCTCTGCACTGCCAGCACGGAGCCTGATGCAGGGCTTGAACCCACTAACTGTGGGATCATGACCTGAGCCAAACCCAAAAGTTGGATGCTTAACCAGGTGAACTACGTAGGTGTCCCTTAATTGAATTATTTGTCCACCTTTGTCAAAATCAAAGGGGCATATTTTTATGGATCCATTCTATGTTCTATGTTTGGTTCCATTGATCCATGTGTCTACCTCTTTACCAATATCATGCAGTCTTGATTATTGTAGATATATAACACGTTCTGAAAATGAGTAAACTGATTCCTCCCACTTCCTCTTTTTCAAAATTATTTTGGTGATTTTTAGTTTCTATACCTTTCCATATAAATTTGAGAATAATCTTGCCTATATCTATAAACAATGTTCTGAGATTTTTATAGATTGCATGAAACCTGTATAAAATTGGGGGAAGAGGGAGCCTTAGTGGCTCAGTCTGTTGAACATCTGACTTAAGCTCAGGTCATGATCTCACGATTCTTGAGTTTGAGCCCTGTGTTGGGCTCTGTGCTGACAACTTGGAGCCTGGAGCCTGCTTCAAATTCTGTGCCTCCCTCTCTCTTCCCCTCCCCTGCTCGTACTCTGTCTCTCAAAAATAAATAAAAATGTTTAAAAAAACTAAAAAAAAATAGGGAAGGAATGACAACTTGACTGTTGAGTCTTCCAATCCAGGAACACACTGTGTCTTTCAATTGATTAAGATCCTTTTTGATTTCTTTGATCAGCATTGTGTCCTTATCAGCATAGAAGTTCCATACATACTTTATACAATATTTTTATTTTTTGAGGGATTTTAATGGCATTATATTTTATTTTATTTTTAAAATGTTTATTTATTTATGTTGAGAGAGAGAGTACATGAGCAGAGGAGGAGTTGGGGGGTGAGGGGAGAGAATTCCAAGCAGGCTCCACACTGTCAGCAAAGAGCCTGATGCAGGGCTTGAACTCATGACCCATTAGATCATGACCTGAGCTGAAATCAAGAGTTGGATGTTTAACTGACTGAGCCACCCTGATGCTCTGGCATTGTATTTTAAAATTCAGTGTCCATGTGTTCATTGTTACTAGATAGAAATATAATTAACTTTTATATATTTATTTTGTCTTGTGACGTTGCTGAACTCACTTATTAATCCTAGATTATTTTTTTGGTAGATTCCTTGGGAGTTTCTATGAGACAATCATGTCACCTATAAAGAGAGACAATTCTATTTCCTCTTTCTGATTTGTATTCCTTTTCTTTCATTATTACACTGGCTTGGAACTTACAGCATGATGTTAACTAAAAGTGGTAAAAATGAGAATCCTTCCCTTGTTCCTGACCTTAGGGACAACGTATTCAGTCTTTTGCTATTAAATAAAATGTCAGCTGTAGGTTTTTTTTGTAGATGTCCTTTGCTGAGTTGAAGAGGTTCCATTTCTATTTCTCTGAGCGTTTTTCTCATGGTAGGTATTGAATTTTGTCAATGTCTTTTCTGCATCAATTAATGTGATCATGATTTTCTTCTTTAGCCTGTTAATATCTTGGATTACAAGGAGTGGTTTTTGAAAACTGAACCAACGTTGCATCCTGGGGATTAGCTCCACTTGGTCATGTTGTATGGTTTTGGAAATTTTTACATTACAAATGTGAATGACAATTTTTTTTTTTACAGCCATTCAAATGATCCTTTTTATACTGAGTTGCAGTTTGTGCCTCTTGAAGAAGTGGTCCATTTCATCCAAGTTGTTATACTTGGATGTGGAGCTGTTTATACTATTCACTTGCTATTGTTTTGAGGTCTGCAGAGTATGTAGTGATGCCCTTATTTCATTCCTGATATTGATAATTCATGTCTTCTCTCTTTTTTCTTGTCGCTATTGCTCAAGGTTTGTCAATTCTATTGATCATTTAAGAAAAAAAATTGATCTTTTTTTCATAGATTTTTCTCCAATAATTGTTTTTCTGTTTTTTTTTGTTCAGATAATTACCTTTATTTTTTTTTTACACTTTATTTTTTTTAATTTTTTTTAATTTTTTTTTTTTACAAATAGTTTATTGTCAAATTAGTTTCCACATAACACTCAGTGCTCATCCCCACAAGTGTCCTCCTCCATGCCCATCCCCCCTCCCCCCACATCCATCAGTCCTCAGTTTTTGTCAGCATTCAAGAGTCTCTCATGGTTTGCCTCTCTCCTTTTCCCCCACCATTTCCCCCCTTTTTCTCCCCCTTGTTCCTCCATCAAGTTCCTCCTAATCCTCCTATACGTGCAAACATATGATATTTGTCCTTCTCTGCCTGACTTATTTCACTCAGAAACTATCAAAACCCTAGAGGAGAAAGCAGGAAACAGCCTCCTTGACCTCCACCGCGGCAACTTCTTACTTGACACATCCCCAAAAGCAAGGGAATCAAGAGCAAAAATAAATGATTGGGACCTCATCAAGATTAAAAGCTTCTGCACAGCCAAGGAAACAACCCAGAAAATTAATAGGCAACCAACGGAATGGGAAAAGATAGTTGCAAATGACATATCAGATAAAGGGTTAATATCCAGAATATATAAGGAACTCACCAAACTACATGCCCAAAACACAAACAACCCAGTGAAGAAATGGGCAGAAGATATGAACAGACACTTCTCCAAAGAGGACATTCAGTTGTTTTTCTGTTTTTAATTTCATAGATCCCTGTCCTATCTTTTTCTTTCCTTCTTCTCCCTTTGGGCTTACTTTTTTTTTTTTTTTTTTCTTTTTCTAGGATCTTTAGGTGGTAATTTAGATTCTTTATGTAAGATTTTCCCTCTTTATATATATTCACTACTATAAATTTACCTCTCAGCATTGCCTTAGTTGTGTCTAACAAATTTTGATATGTTGTGTTTTTATTTTCATTCAGTCCTATGTTTTTTCAAATTTCTCTTAAAACTTCCTCTTTGACCTATGGATTATTTAAAAGGATGTTCTGTAGTTTCCAAGTTTTAGTGATTTTCCTGTAACTTTCTTTTAGTGATCTCTAGGTTGATTCCATTGTGGTCTAGATCATGCTTTGCATGATTTCAATTCTTTTAAATTTCTTCGTGTTTGGTTTATGGTCTAAGATACATCACTTCCTGGTACATGTTTTGTGGGCCCTTGAAAAGAATGTGTATTCTGTGGTTATTGGGTAGAGTGTTTTACAACTGTTGATTAGATGCTGCTGGTTGATGGCACTGTTGGATTCTTCCATATCCTTAGGTGAGTTTCTGCTAGGTTGTCTCATTAAATGTTGAGAGATGGATGCTTAAGTCTTGAAATTTAATTTTATATTTGTCTATTTCTCCTTCAGTTCTATCGGTTTTTGACTTTCCATATTTTGTAGCTCTGTTGTTTGGTACATAACAAACCTAGTATTACTCTGACTTCGTGGTGGTTTGACCCTTTTTTCTTGGACTCCAGTAATTTTCTTTGAGGTCCACATCATTCATTGTTCTGATCTCTGCCAAGCTCAGTCTTTTAATGTGTATGTGTATTTGTTATATAATTGTATATAATATACTATATATAATTTTAAAATTGAAATCTATATAATTTATATTTAATGTAATTATTATATATTAGGGCTAAAGTCTGCCATTAAAATATTTTTTTTCTGCCTTTTCTGTTTTTCATGGCTCCATTTTCTATTTCTTAGCTTTCATAAGTTACTTCTAACATTTTCTTAAATTTCCCTTTTAACAGCTATTTTAACTTGTTGCTCTAAATATTCTATTATATACACATGTAACTCCTCCATCTACTGATGCCATCATTGTACCAGTTTAAGTGAAGTGTGGAACATTTATCTTCCTTCATGTCTATTAGCCTTCCTTGTTTAAAATATAATCATTTAAAAATAGTTCTCCTCTATATACTTAGAACTACAGGAAATAGTATTATAATTTTTTGCTTCCATTATCAAACTTAACTTAGGAAACTCAAAAAGAGAAGGGAAGACTATTGTATTTATCCATATTTTTGTTTATAGTCTTCTTTGTTCTTTTCTGATATTCTGAGTTTTTTAATTTATCATTTTCTTTCTGTTGGGAGAACCTTTTTAAGATATTCTTTTAGGGAAAAATCCTCTTTGTTTTCCTGAGAGAATTATCTTGATGTTCCTTTATTACTGAAATATAAAATTCTGGGTTGACCATTTTTTTCCTTTAGTACTTGAAAAATGTTGTTCACTTCTTTCTTGCCTCCATGGTTCCTGATGAGAAATACACTGTCAGCTGGATGGATTTTCCCCCACAGGTGTCATTTCTCTCTTGCTGGTACCATGATTATTTCTTTATGTTTAGTTTGCGGAAGTTTGACCATGAGGTGTGTTGTAGATTTTGGGTTTATCTCATTTGGAGTTTGCTTTGGTTTTTGAGTCTCAAGGTTTATTTGCCAATCTGGGAACTTTTCAATTATTAATTCTTCAGGTATTTCTTAGTCCTGACTTTTTTCTCCTTCCATCTAGGATTTCAAGAGCACAAATGTTAGAGTGACACAGGTTCCTGAGACTTTGTTTATGTTTTTTCAGTCCATTGTTTTCTTTGTTGCTTAGATTGGGTAATTATTATTATTCTTTCAGTTCAATGATTCTTTCCTATGTTCACTCTATTCTGCTATTGAACTCATTCACCAAGTTTTATAATTTTGATTGTTGTATTTTTCAGTTCTAAAACTTTCATTTGGTTCCTCTTTATATTTTCTACTTATTAACTTAGATGTTCTATTTTTTATTTATTTTGATTCTGTTTATGATTGTTCACTGAATCACTTTTATGATGGATACTTTAAATTATTTTCAAGTTTTTTAAAATGTTTATTTATTCTGAGAGACAGAGAGAGAGAGAGAGAGAGAGAGAGTGAGAGTGAGAGAGAGCATGACTGGGAAGGGGCAGAGAGAGAGGGAGAGAGAGAATCCCAAGTAGGCTCCAGGCTCAGTCTCAAACTCAACGTAGGGCTCAATCCCATGACTGCAAGATCATGATCTGATATCAAGAGTCTGATACTTAATTGACAGGGTCACCCAGGCTCTCCATGTTTTTAATATTCATTCTAGTGTCATTAACACACAGTGCTATATTACTTTCAGGTGTACAACAGAGTGATTCAACAATTCTCTACATTACTCAGTGTTCATCATGATAAGTGTACTCTTTAATCCTCTTCATCTATTTCATCCATCCCTCACCCACCTCTCTTCTGGTAACCATCAGTTTGTTCTCAATAGTTAAGAGTCTGTTTCTTGGTTTTATCTCTCTCTCTTTTCCCTTTACTCGTTTGTTTTGCTTCTTAAGTTCCACATGAGTGAGATCATTTGGTATTTGTCTTTCTCTGACTTATTTCACTTACCATTATACTGTCTAGCTCCATCCATATTGTTGCACATGGAAAGATTTCATTCTTTTTCATGGCTGAATAATATTCTACTGTGTGTATAATCTACATCTTTATCCATTTACCTGTCAGTGAACACTTGGGCTGCTTCCATCATCTGGCTATCGTAAATGGTGCAGCAATAAACACAGGGGTGCATGTATCCTTCTAAATTAGGATTTTTATATTTTTGGGGTAAATATCCAGTAGTGTGGTTGCTGGCTGGATCATAAGGTGGTTCCATTTTTAACTTTTTAAGGAAATTCCATACTGTTTTTGCCCAGTGGTTGCATCAGTTTGCATTCCCACCATGCACAAGGGTTTCTTTTTCCCCACATCCTTGCCAACATTATTGTTTCTTGTGTTTTTGATTTTAGCCATTCTGGGGTGATATCTCATTATGGTTTCGATTTGCAGTTTCTTGATCATGATGATGTTGAACATCTTTTCATGTGTCTGTTGGCCATCTGTAGATCTTTTTTTGTACAAATGTCTATTCATATCTTCTGCTCATTTTTAAATTAGATTATTTGCTTTAAATGGTTTATCAGATGATTTTAATATTACTGCCATATTGTTTTTCAGATACATTGCCCTTTTTCATTGTTTGAAATGTTTCTGGTTCTTGGTGTGATGATAGGTTTAAGATTAAAGGTGTATAACTGGTCATTACGAGACTCTGGAACTTATGTAGACTTTCTGTTTTAGCTGACTTCCTCTGATACTACAGCACCTCCCTTCTCCTCACACAAAGCCTTTGAGATTCATCCATACTATGGTTTGTACCAATAGTTCATTCCTTTTTTTTTTTAAGTTTATTTATTTATTTTGAGAGGGACAGAGACAGCATGAGTTGGCGAGGGGCAGAGAGAGAGGGAGACAGAGAGTCCCGTGCAGTCTCCACGCTGTCATCATGTCAGCTTGAACCCATGAAACTGTGAGATCATGACTTGAGCAGAAACCAAGAGTTAGCTGCTTAACTGACTGAGCCATCTAGGCACCCCAGTTCATTCTTTTTTTAAAAAATTATGGAATAACATTCCATTATATGTATATACCACAGTTCGTCTATGTATTCACTGTTGAAGGACACCTAAGTTGCTTCAAGATTTTGGTGATTGTGAACAGAGCTGCTATAAGCATTCATATTCAGATTTTTGTATAAGTATGTTTTCATTTCTTTTAGGTAGGAGTTAGTAAATATTTTTCTATAAAGGACCAGATAATAAATATTTTAGGCTTTGTGCACTATACACAACCTCATGTTTTTTCTCCCTCTGCTTCATATTCATTTTTTAAAGACTCTTCAGATACGGAAATACTTTGCATAGCCATCAAAACAAAAACAGGTTGTAGGCTGGATATGGCCCATAATTTGTTGACTCCTACACTAAGGTAAATATCATTTAATTTACGTACTGTGATTTAGACTATATCTCTTTACATAGGTTTTAAGTTATTGTCCTAATGATTAGAGTACATTCATACTTAATGTCACATAATTTATTTCAAGTAATATTTTACCATTTTGAGTACAATATAGAAGACTTATTACCAGGTAGGTCTCATTACATTCCTTTCTTCACATTCCAGTTGTCGTATGTCATATCTTCATACATTAAAAACTCCATATACAATGTTAAAATTTTAGCTTTCAATCATCGAATATTTTAAAGAACTCAACTAAGTTCTTTATGTTTATCCAGATATTCACTATTTCTGTTGCTTTCCCTCCATTCTTGATGTTCCAATTTTTCCTTTTGGTGCCATTTTCCTTCTGTTGAAGTATTTCTATTGGCAATTTTTTTTAGAGCAGCTCTGCTGACAACGAATTCTTTTAGTTGTTCTTTACTAAGAATATCTTTATTTTACCCTCACTGCTGAAGGATTTTTATGCTGGATATAGAATTCTAGGTTAGCAGTTATTTACTTTCAGGGCTTCAGAAACATTGTGTCACTCTCTTCAAGGATCTGTGGTATTCTGATGAGTAATGTGCAGTCACTTAGCTCATTGTTTCCCTCTAGGTAATGTATTGTTTTCCTCTGGCTGCTTTCTGTAAGTTTCCATTGAAAATTCATTCTCTTTAATGCAGTACTCTGGTAATGTTTGGTTTTGAATTTCTTTGGACTTACCCAGTTTGTGGCTAGCCACACTTCTGGGATTGGTAAATTTTTTTTTAAATAGACATATTTAAAAAAAATTTATATCCAAGTTAGCTGGCATATAGTGCAATAATGATTTCAGGAGTAGAATCCAGTAATTCATCCCCTACGTATAATATCCTGTATTCATCCCAACAAGTGTCTTCCTTAATGGCCCTTACCCATTTTTAGCCCATCTGTCCACCCACATCCCTTCCAGCAACCCTGTGTTTGTTCTCTACATTTAAGAGTCTCTTATGTTTTGCCCCCCTACCTGTTTTTATATTATTTTTGCTTCCCTTCCCTTATGTTCATCTGTTTTGTATCTTAAATTCCTTATAGGAGTGAAATCATTTGATATTTGCCTTTCTCTGACTTATTTCACTTAGCATAATGCACTCTAGTTCCATTCATGTAGTTGCAAATGGCTAGATTTCATTCTTTTTGATCACCGAGTGATATTCCATTGAGCATATATACATCTTTTTAATCTTTTCATCAGTTGGTGGACATTTGGGCTTCTTACAGACTTTGGCTATTGTCAACAGCATTATAATTCTATAAACAATGCTATAAACTTTGGGGTGCATGTGCCCCTTCGAAACAGCATATCTGTATCCTTTGGATAAATACCTAGGAGTGCAATTGCTGGGTTGTAGGGTAGTTCTACTTTTAATTTTTTGAGGAACCCCATACTGTTTTCCAGAGTGGCCAGTTTGCATTCCCACCAGCAATGCAAAAGAGATCTTCTTTCTCTGCATCCTCACCAACATCTGTTATTTCCTATGTTGTTAATTTTAGCCATTCTGACACATGCAAGGTGGTATCTCAATGTGGTTTTGATTTGTATTTCCCTGATGATGAGTAATGTTGAGCATCTTTTCATGTGTCTGTTAGCCATGTGGATGTCTTCTTTGGAGAAGTGTCTATTCATGTTTTTTGCCCATTTCTTCAATGGATTATTTGTTTTCTGGGTGTTGAGTCTAGTAGGTCCTTTATAGATTTTGGGTACTAACACTTTATCTGATGTCATTTTCAAACATCTCCCATTCTGTCAGTTGCCTTTTAGTTTTGTTGACTGTCTTCTTAGCTTTGCAGAAGCTTTCTATCTTGATGAGGTCCCAATAGATCATTTTTGCTTGTTTCCCTTGCCTCTGGAGACATGTCAAATAAGAAGTTGCTGCTGCTGAGGTCAAAGAGGCCGTTGCCTGTTTTTTCCTTTAGGATTTTGATGGCTTCCTGTCTTACATTTAGGTTTTTCATTCATTTTCAGATTATCTTTGTGTATTGCGTAAGGAAGTGGTCTAGGTTCATTCTTCTGCATGTCACTGTCCAGTTTTTCCAACACCGTTTGCTGAAAGACTATCTTTTTTCCTCTGGATATTCTTTCCTGTTTGTCAAAGATTAGTTGGCCATATGGTTTGTGGGTCCATTTCAGGGTTCTATGTTCTGTTCCAATGATCTGTGTGTCCATTTTTGTGCCAGTAACATACTGTCTTAATGATTACAGCTTTGTAATACAGCTTGAATCCTGGAAATGGAATGCTTCCAGCTTTGATTTTCTTTTTCAGGATTGCTTTGGCTATTTCAGGTCTTTTCTGGTGTCGTACAAATGTTAGGATTGTTTGTTCTAGCACTGTGAAAAATACTGGTGTGAAGGATACTGGTGATAGGGATCGCACTGAATATGTAGGATTGCTTTTGGTAGTTGTAGATAAATGTATTTTGCCAAACTTGGGAAGTTTTCAGCCACTGATTCTTCAAGTACTTATTCAGCATTTTATTCCTTCTCCTTTTCCTCTCCTTGGACTCCAATGTCATGAATGTTAGACCTCTTGTTAGTGGTTTACATGTCCTTGGGGGGTTTGTTACCTTTAAAAAAAATATTTTCCCATTGTTCAAATTAGACAATTTCTACTGACCTATTCAAGTATACCACTCTTTCCTGTTATCTCCAATCTGCTTTTGATCCCACACAATGAGTTTTTAATTTTGGTTATTGAGTTTTTTTAGTTCTAAAATTTCTGTTGGGTTCTTCTTAGTAGTTTCTATTTCTTTGCTGAGACATTCTGTTTTTCATTTATTTCAAGTGTGTTTGTGATTACTTGTTGGAACATTTATATAATAGCTGCTGTTAAGTCTTTGTCAGATAATTCCCATATATATGTCATTGTCGTGTTGGTGTCTGCTGATTGCCTTTTCCATGCAGTTTGAGGTTTTTCCTCATTCTTTGTGTACTCAGTAATTTGAAGTGTATTCTGAACATTTTGAATATTATATTATAAAAATATGTGTCTTGTTTAAATCTGATGAAAATTATTGATATTTTTATTCTAGCAGGCAATCAAACTGGTGAGGTTAAGACCATAAATTCCAAAATATGGGCACTATTTCCAGTGTCATTTCAATTTTCAAGGTCTTCATAGTCCTATTAGGATCTGTCCTACTTGTGTGTCACTCAGTGATTTGTTTGGGACCTTGGCCATGGGCTATCTGTTAGCTCAATTCTCACAGTTGCTGGCTGGGTGATAAGAATCAGACTCCAGCATAGAAGGCTCAGAGTGAACAACTTTAAGAGCTGGGGGTTTCTCAGTCTCCCTGCTGGATATCTTCTGTACTTTTCATTTCCCTTGAGCTCCTTTATTTGGTCTTGTGGCCTGATAGGTGGGGCTTTAGTTACCTTTTCTATCATGCATATCTGTGACTGTACCCATGTCTGGGCCTAAATGCCAAGAGGATAGAGAAGGCAGCAAATGCAATGGAGGGGTTGTCCATTCTCTTGGGATGACATCCCCACCTATAGGAGAGGAAGATTCCTTTCCCTCAGAGTTCCGGGTCCTGCCAGCCTCTGGCACTACCACCATGGGATTGCTGAGAGGAAAGGGTAGGAGAGAGGGAGAGAGCCAAGGGAAGGAGAAAAAGAAGGCATGGAGGATTTTCACACTGTTTGTCAGTGTTACAAGTTCCCTATCCCCTCTTCTCAACCAGGACTAGGCTTCTCCTGGAGCTGTGTGTGCACCTCTGTGCTCTCTTTGGGGTTTTAGGCTGCACTGTGTTCAAGCAAGGGCATGTTAAAAGAGAAAAAAAATGATAAACTCACAATACTTTGAATTCTAATCTTCCCCAATTCACCTGCTACTAATTATGTTTCAGAGTCCTCAAACAACTGCTCTTTGCCTTCTGTCCCGATTTTATAGTCACATTCAATAGGAGATAGAGTTTAGAGTGTGCTTATTCCGTGTTACCTGGAAGAAGAACTTTAAAACAGGTGTTTTTTTCTTAATCCATTGACACTTATCATAAAAAAGCCTTAGGCCACACTTTGAGAATCACCAAAGACAAGGTAGATCAATCTCTTATTTTTCTAAGGAAAGAAAAAATATGTTTATCAGTCTCTTCATCATGACACAGGCACCAGTAATTAAAAACGTGTGACTTATGGTCTTAGATTCTCTAGGCATCTTTGAAAAACTATATACCTTGATGCTATGACTTTAGCTCTTGGTGGAAATGTGCTTAAGATGGTGATTAAAAACAGACTTTGGTTTTTATCCAAAGTGGAGAAAAGGAAATGTAATCTAAATTTGTTTTATCTTTTGCAATTCTACTTTGGAAGACACTATCCATTTTGTTCAACAATGTTTAAATAAAACATTCCTCTTTAAATTTCATGTAAAGAAAAGGTTCAACACTTCTTATGAACTCACATGCTTCTTAGATGACTTAGGTTTTCTCTTTGTTCTGCCTTTTAGGAATATCAGAACCTCATATATATTCTTTAATGACACTGGCTCTCTTTAGCTAGGTTTCTTGGAAAAATAGTTTCCCCCCTAATGTCTTACTATTATTTTATACTTCCTTTATTGGTAGAGACTAACTCATAACTGAGTTAGATGCAATGGGAAGATTATTAATCTCCATCTTCTTTTCCTTTGTGATTTCTTTCATGCTTTGCTTTCATGCTTTTTTTAAAAAAATATTTTTTAAATTTACATCGAAGTTAGTTAGCATATACTGCAACAATGATTTCAGAAGTAGAGTCCTTAATGTCCCTTACCCATTTTTAGCCCATCTCCCCTCACAGCCCCTCTAGCAACCCTCTGTTTGTTCTCTGTATTTAAGAGTCTCTTATGTTTTGTCCCGGTCCCTGTTTTCATTTTATTTTTGCTTCCCTACCCTTATGTTAATCTGTTTTCTATCTTAAAGTCCTTATAGGAGTGAAGTCATATGATATTTGTCTTTCTCTTACTAATTTCACTTAGCATAATACTCTCTAGTTCCATCCATGTAGTTGCAAATGTTAATTTTCATTCTTTTTGATTGTTGAGTAATACTCCATTGAATGTATATACATATATATACCACTTTTTCTCTGTTCATTCATTCATTGATGGAAATCTGGGCTCTTTCCAGACTTTGGCGATTGTTGATAGTGCTGCTATAAACATTGGGATGCATGTGCCCCTTCAAAAGAGCACACCTGTATCCCTTGTGTAAACACCTGGTAGTGCAATTGCTCAGTCATAGAGTAGTTCAATTTTCAAGTTTTTGAGGAACCCCACACTGTTTTTCAGAGTGGTTGCACGAGTTTGCATTCCTACCAGCAGTACAAAAGAGATCCTCTTTCTCTGCATCCTCACCAACATCTGTTGTTGCCTGAGTTGGTAATGTTAGCCATTCTGACAGGTGTGGGGTGGTTTTGATTTCTATTTTCCTGATGATAGGTGATGTTGAGTATTTTTTCATGTGTTGGTTGGCCATCTGGATGTCTTCGTTGGAGAAGTGTCTATTCATGTCTTTTGCCCATTTCTTCACTGGATTATTTGTTTTTTGGGTGTTGACTTTGCTATCAAGCTCTTTTAAAAAAACATAGTGTCAAACCCGGGTGATGAGTACATAGTATTTCATAATTTAATCATATCAATTTTGTACATTCCTGAAATTCTCCAAAGTAAAAAATTACAAGTTAAAAAAAATGAAATGATTATAATAGTATGGCACTGCTATAGGAATAAAAGGTAATCACTGAAATAGAATAGGTAGCCTGAAGCAGACAAAGCACATTTAATTCTAACACATATGTTGAAGGTGTTATAAATTAGTGGGGAAACTTTTATTTTTATTTTATTTTATTTTTTTAAATGTTTTTTATTTATTTGTAGGAGAGAGAGAGACAGCGTGAGCAGAGGAGGGTCAGAGAGAGAGGGAGTCACAGACTGAAACAGGCTCCAGGCTCTGAGCTGGCAGTCAGCACAGAGCCCGACGCGGGGCTCGAACCCACAAACCGCGAGATCATGACCTAAGCGAAAGTCGGACGCTTAATCAACTAAGCCACCCAGGCGCCCCATAGTGGGGAAACTTTTAAACAAATAGGTAATCTGATGGCAGTGAATTAACTATTCGTAAAAAAAAAAAAAGTTTACTGGATACAAAACTTCCAACTCAATTCTGGGCATACTTAAGAGTTAAGTGAAAAAAAAAATTTTAAACCATAAATATCTAAACAGTAAGTGGTTACTGACTCTTCATTTGGGGAAGAGCTTTTAAAAGTAAAAGCAAAAGACAACAATCCCAAGGTTAAAGATTATATCATATAAACATTTTACACTTTATATTTTGCTATAAAAATCACAAATAACAATCCAACAACAAATGAGGGATAATATTTATCTCATATAACTCTGGAAAAAAAGTAAGTATTCTCTATCAATATTAAACTAGATTAATGAATAAGATGAATAGTAAAATTTAAGCAGATAAGCAGTCAAATATCTTGATAATTTACAAAATAAGAAATAGCTAATAAACATGTAAAAGAAATACATTCTCCATTAATAAGCTATTTAAGAGAAATCAGAAATATTAGATATAATTCTTGTTTATCTACTCAATGTGACCAACAGTTTTAGAGAGAATTTGGTGAAAGTCTTTTTTAATAATAAAGATTTTTTTAAAGTTTATTTATTTTGAGAGAGAGAAAGTGCAAGAGCATGAGTGGAGGAGGGGCAAAAAGAGAGGGAGACAGAGAGAACCCACAGCATGTTCTGCGCTCTCAGCACAGAGCACCACGTGGGGCTTGAACCCACCAACCGTGAGATCATGACCTGAGCCGAAACGCCCCAATATTAAAGGTAAAGATTTAACAAAGCTACTTTGTCAAGAACCTTAAAGCTTTAAAATACTGCACAATTTGGTCCAGTAAATTCACTTCCAGGAGTTTATTTCAAGGATATAATAATATGTATGTGAATTATATATTATATAATCACGTATCATGTACATGAATTATATGTGTGAACCTATGTGTAAAATTATGTGCTACAGGCTTTACACCATCTATTGTACACATGCTCCAACAAGCAATTGCAAACACGCTTGACAGAAGTGAAAAACTAGACTATCACAGTAGAGAAATACAAGATACAAAGGAGAACCAAACAGAAACATGCACGCATACAGGTGTTTGCTGCTGCCTTAGAAAAGAAATGTGGAAACAACATAGTTGTACAGGGTTATAATAATGGTTCAGTAAACAACAGTATATCCATTTAAGAAATATTTTGTAGTCAATATGAACTGGTGTTTAGAAAATATTTTTCTTCAGGGACTGTAGGTATGGGAGGGATGAGTATAGAGTTTCCCTTTGGCATGTTGAAAAAGGTTTGGAAAGAGACAGTGGTGATGATTATACACACTATGAATGTACTTAATGCCACTGAATCGTACACTTAAAAATGGTAAATTTTATAGTATGTGTATTTCACCACAATAAAGAAGGAATTTTTTTTTTAAATATTTTTATTTATTTCTAGGAGAGAGAGAGAGAGAGACAGTGTGAGCAGGGGAGGGTCAGAGAGAGAGGGAGTCACAGACTGAAACAGGCTCCAGGCTCTGAGCTGGCAGTCAGCACAGAGCCCGACGCGGGGCTCGAACCCACGAACCGCGAGATCATGACCTAAGCGAAAGTCGGACGTTTAACCGACTAAGCCACCCAGGCACCCCAAAGAAGGAATTATTTTGTGATGTAGGAAAATGCAGTAAAAATTGATGCTATGATAAAAATGAGGATGTTTGTATTCATATTATAGGGAATCCACCCCTATTTCTTTTTGCCATTAGAAGTTACTAATTCACAACTGGTGATATAAACCAGAAATAATAAGATTCTAAAGATGGCCAAGATCCATGTATCTCATATATACTGAATCCTCATTTCCAGGGAAGGGTTGTTTTTATTTTAAAATTATTTTTTTAACAAGCTGCAATCGATTTTAATGCATGTCCCCGAGAAAAAAAAATCATTCTTTTAGACTCTAGGTAGTTTTTAAATTAGGGATGGAGAGAAAATAATAATCCTAATAGTATAATCCCAAATGTGTCAAAGGAAAAAGAAAATGGACTCCAAAACTAAACACAGAGATTTATTGAAAAGTTATTCAGCAGAAATCTCTGTAAGATGGGACAAAAGATGGCTGATAGTTCATTATATGTTTATTTTTGTATGTGTGTTACTTCAAGATTCTTCCATGAGTATTAGGGGTACAATCTACAGAAAAATTTATGAAAATTAGTAAGGAAATCAGTCAATGAATTACTTATGAGGAAGAGAGATTTCCCAGTTTAAACTTGAAATTGCCCCAAATCCCAACTTGTATTACACGAAATGTCTTTGTTATCGCAGCCAAATATGTTCTGTGTCCAGAGTTGGCTGAAAAGTGAAAAAGTATATCTACTTTTCTTGGGGTTATAAGATGAGAGATGACCAATTCCCTCTCTTTTCCTGTCCCTCTTCTGCCCTAGCTGATTGCAACCGCTGAATATAAATTTATTCAGCCCACAGGGGCTATGTTGGGTTCAGACTCATAATCTGTGTGGTCAGGGATGCAGCTGTGTAGGTCTTTAGGGCTGTTTCTGTAGGACACAGAATCTGAAGCAGGATCCAGGTTCTGAGCTGTCAGCAGAGAGCAAGATGCAGGGCTCGAACTCACAAACTGTGAAATCATGACCTGGGCCAAAGTCGAACCCTTAACC
This sequence comes from Proteles cristata cristata, assembly GCA_017311185.1. Lineage (NCBI taxonomy): Eukaryota > Metazoa > Chordata > Mammalia > Carnivora > Hyaenidae > Proteles > Proteles cristata. The sequence goes on along the minus strand of JAESUZ010005602.1, from coordinate 6,780 downwards.
AATTGAACCACGCTGGCGCCCCAAGTGCCTTCTTTATTTTGATTTAACCTCTTTCTTACCTTAAGGGGTTGAAATAAATCAGACACAGCCTTAATACGATCAGGTCCGGGGATTAAGACATTTTGGCCAATATTTCAGTTTGTGTGAAACATAGTCTTTTCCTCTCGCTTTATATGAAATAGCATGCCCATCTCCATCAGATTTCCATCATATCGAATCCTTTTTCTTGGTGTAGATCACTTCTTTGAGATGAATGCTAACCACTTCCCAAACTTCTAACCCAAAGCCCAATCCTATTTTCCATTATAATGTATCTTTGTAACATTTATGTTTGCAGTTAAATTGGTGAGCTTCAAACATGTTTTCCCCCTTTCCTAGGAGATGACAGAATCCTTGCGGGCACAGACTGAGGGTTAACCTGTGTTAAGTACCTAATACAGTGGCTGGTCTATCAAAGGACTTAGTCAGTGTTGGTTCTCTTGCAGCAGTTTCGTAAATCGCACACTGAACACACTTTTATAGAGCTGCTACAATGTGCAGGTTGGAAAAACGCCATTCAAAAAGATGTTTGGGAGGAAGAGGGCTGTGTAAGTCAGTGAATATGTCAGAGTACATGAGGATAGAACTTGAAGAGTTCTAGGAAAGTTTCCAAGATCCAAACCAAATGATAATTTGTGTTGGATAGTTTCCAACTGACCCTCCAGTACCACTCGCTTCTTTACCTAGCTCTGTGCTCTGGGAGGCTGATCTTTATGGACTCCCTCAACGGGCTCCCTTTCCTTCTGACTTTCTGTTGAATGCAGTCCCATCATGAGCACTGGCATGAGATCTGAGAGTGAGGTCACCATGTTTATTTCCTTTCTTCCTTCCTTGTTCCTCCCTTCTTCCTTCCTCCATACTTTGGCTGTGTCTCTCTACTGAAGGCCATGCTTCCGGTCAGCCACGTTTGGTTAGAGCTCCCTCTCCAGTTCCGGTGAAGTTCTGGCTCTGTCTACCTCACCCCTTCAAGTCTGGGCGGATGCAGCCCCTTTGTAGCTAAGCACAAGGCTCTACACCACCTCTTGCTGGTTTTCCTTTACTGTAGCCACACTTTTACAAACAGCTCTTTACTTTTATTAAACTCTCCACAACTGTTCCATGGGAGCCAGTCACATGTGTCCCTGCTAAGACTCGGAGCCACATTTTTCTTGATGTGGGGTAATTTTTTTCCCATTAGGCCTTCACTGAAGAGCTAAGCACAGTATCTGCTAGCCGGATGTCGGTGATGGCTTCAAGATGAGGCCTCTTCGTGGGATCTTGTGGGATGAGGAAGGCTTCACAGCAGAAAAAAAGCATGTGAGGCCAGATGAGCACATTGAAGTCAATCAACATGCAGAAACGGCAGGATGCCAGCGCTCACTCCCAACCCTCAGTGATTTTTTTTCTCATCCGAACAAGTGTTGCTTTAAAACTGCTGGTCACTGATGGTTTCTATCCAAAGTGTATACCAACAGCCAACCAACTCAATATCCAACTTAAAAGTCCAGTAGGAGTTCTGATGTAGGAAACCAACACAGCATGTATGTTGACTATTTGTGGAGCACTCTGTTACTGAGTCGACAAACTCACTGCATTTAACTTTCCTAAATCCCCATGCACAAGATACTACCATGTTACAGATGAGAAAAGCAAATTCAGAAAGGTCAGGCGACTTGCCCAGCATACACAATAAGCAGCAGAACCAGCATTCAGCGGCAGACCTGAGGTTCCGAACGTTTAGAGGATTTTCCTACATCACAAAATAATTCCTTTTCTATTGTGGTGAAATACACGTACTATAAAATTTACCATTTTAACCATTTTTAAGTGTACGATTCAGTGGCATTAAGTACATTCATAGTGTGTATAATCATCACCACTGTCTCTTTCCAAACCTTTTTCAACATGCCAAAGGGAAACTCTATACCCATCCCTCCCATACCCACAGTCCCTGAAGAAAAATATTTTCTAAACACCAGTTCATATTGACTACAAAGTATTTCTTAAATGGATATACTGTTGTTTACTGAACCATTATTATAACCCTGGACAACTATGTTGTTTCCACATTTCTTTTCTAAGGCAGCAGCAAACACCTGTATGCGTGCATGTTTCTGTTTGGTTCTCCTTTGTATCTTGTATTTCTCTACTGTGATAGTCTAGTTTTTCATTTCTGTCAAGCGTGTTTGCAATTGCTTGTTGGAGCATGTGTACAATAGATGGTGTAAAGCCTGTAGCACATAATTTTACACATAGGTTCACACATATAATTCATGTACATGATACGTGATTATATAATATATAATTCACATACATATTATTATATCCTTGAAATAAACTCCTGGAAGTGAATTTACTGGACCAAATTGTGCAGTATTTTAAAGCTTTAAGGTTCTTGACAAAGTACCTTTGTTAAATCTTTACCTTTAATATTGGGGCGTTTCGGCTCAGGTCATGATCTCACGGTTGGTGGGTTCAAGCCCCACGTAGTGCTCTGTGCTGAGAGCGCAGAACATGCTGTGAGTTCTCTCTGTCTCCCTCTTTTTGCCCCTCCTCTAGTCATGCTCTTGCACTTTCTCTCTCTCAAAATAAATAAACTTTAAAAAGTCTTTATTATTAAAAAAGACTTTCAGGGCGCCTGGGTGGCTCACTCGGTTAAGTGTCCGACTTTGGCTCAGGTCATGATCTCACGGTTCATGGGTTCCAACCTCATGTAGGGCTCTGTGCTGACAGCTAGCTCAGAGCCTGGAGCCTGTTTCAGATTCTGCGTTTCCCTCTCTATCTGACCCTCCCCTGCTCACGATGTCTCTATCTCAATCTCAAAAAATAAATAGAACATTTTAAAAAATTTAAAAAAGACTTTCACCAAATTCTCTCTAAAACTATTAATCACATTGAGTAGATAAATAAGAATTATATTTGGTTAGGTAACTTTAAGCACCATACCTAACTTTTGAGTCTCACTTTCCTCATCCCTAAAGAGGATAAAACATTTTCTGCATTACAGGTTAAGTGTGACTCTCAAAGAAACTGCACAGGGAAAGAATATTTTAAGCCCTTAAGGGCTGTAAAGCATGATTCATTCCTTTGGTTGCCTTTTTCCTAATTCCTCTTGACCTTGGAGGTGGTGAATCTGACTCTGGTTTCCATTTTCCATGAGAAATCTAAAGACAGACTAGTGAGGTTTGACTTCTCAATAGTAATGATAAAAGTCATGATACCAGTAAAAACAATAATACTGATGCCTGGTAACAACTCACATTTATTGACCACTTACCATATGTCAGGCGCTTTGGTTAGATTATGTCAGTTAATCCTCGAACCTATTCTATGAGTAGACATCACTGCCGTTTTCTTGGATGAGAAAACAAATCTCACAAATAACTGTATGTGGATTATGTATTTTGGATATACTGGTTTAAAATATATTATTAAAATGAATTTCAATGATTTCTTTTGCTTTTGAAGGTAAGTCTACTACAGAATTTAAAAATGTACCTGTGGCTGCATCCTCTCTCCACAGGACAATGTTGGAGCAGAGTGATCTTCTAGGTGCAGTGAAACCTTGGACTGTAACTTGTTCTGTGAGTGCTCTGCAAGACGAGAAATCATTTCTAATAAATATTAGGGTGATAAACGAGCAATGTCTTGCAATATGAGTAGTGTGTGATGCTGAATGTCACATGATCACAACTGAGCCAGTGATTCTTGAAATTCATTTTGAGATACAAGTGCTTTGCATTACAAGAAGGCTTCCAGAGCAAATTATGCTCGCAAACCAAAGTTTTACTGTATCTCATTAGCCTTGGTTGGGCCTATTTCTAAAACTGTACCATCTGTAGAAGTAACAAAGAAAGAAGACCTTTGCTTTCGATGACATTTATAGGGAGCAGGAGTGAAGGATGGAACCAGATTCCTATTTCTGTGGCTTCAAGAAAACCACAGCTTTGCAGGTTTATCTTCACCAAGAGAGGGATCTGCTTTGTGGGCCTTTGGCATGTGCTTCTCTAAATATTCTGATGGCTGAATCCAGCCTGAAAGCAAACATTTCAAAGCCTTTGGCAGAAGCAGTTTAGAGCAAGGCATCCAAGCCATCAGGCCAGCAGATGATGTTTACTTCTTGTGACATAAGAGTCAAGTCAAATTTTATTTCATAGCACTTACTTTCATGTCCTGAGAATAGAAAAATGCCTTCAGATGACCAAAACACACCCCTGCACAACCCAAATCCCATTACCTAAATCTGTGTTTGTAGAAAACAGTGATTCTTTTTTTCCAGTCAAGACAGGTTCTTTAACCTCCTGAGATGCTTCTTACATTAGGAGAAGGAGTGTGTGTGTGTGTGTGTGTGTGTGTGTGTATGCGTGTGTGCGTGTATGCGTGCGTGCACGTGTGTGTGTTTCTTTAAACAGACTGATCTGGCCAGGTTCAAAGGGATGCCACCACGTTCAGCAGGGAGATTTGGAGCGCTCAATCCTCTCCTGCAAACGCTTGGTATGGGACAAAGACTGTTACAAACAACAAACAATGCTGCCTTGCACAAAGGCCTTTACATTTTCCAAGTTCTTTTGCATTGGTGATTTCATTGTGCCTCTCTGCCTCCACCCCCAATCCTGATGAGGGAACTGAGGAAACAGAAGCCCGGTAGATTTCCAGCTCAGCACTAGGGAGAAAGGATAAGATTTCAAATCAGTGGGTTTGCACTTAAATTTCGGCTCTGCTTTTCTAGCTGTGTGGCCCTGGGCCAGTTATGAAACTTCTCTGAACTTCTTTTGACTTATTTGTAAAATGTGGCTGGTATAGACTCAAAAAGCTGTATGTATATGATTTCATTTCTATGATATTTTAGAAAAGACAGGACTCTAGGGATAGAGAAATGGTAGTTTCTAGGGGTTAGAGCTGGGTTGGGGGAGGTTTTGACCACAAAGGTTTAGCACAAGTGGAAGTTCTGAGGTAAGAGAAGTGATTTGTAGCTTCACAATTGTAAACGTACAGTTTGGTGCATTTACAAAACTCCTAAAACTAGCTGTACAGAAAAAGAAGTGGATTTTATAGAAAGTAAATTTTAAAATATTTATACAATTAAAAGATTGGCTAACAAAAATGTGTCTCTCAGTGTGGTGATATCTGAGATTACACAGCAAACAGTGGGGTGACAACCGAAATTGCATCTTTATCGTCCTAACCTGATATTTCAAAGCTTGCAGCCACTGAATAGAAGAAATGGAACCACGCAAGTTTGATTTTAAATCTTAAAACTGGCGAAAAAGAAAGAGGACAAAGTCCAGAGCTTTCCATGGTACAGTGACGTGGTGACATTTGAAAACGGGCGGGAGATGGGAATGAGGGAAGGAATCCATATGTGCGTCGATGCAGCAAGTCTACCAGAAAGAGAACGCGACAGTCTTCTTTGTCCTTTCTGCCGGCCCATTTTATCTTCCACTGGCGGCCCCTTCCCTGCCCGACTGACTCAAAACTTTCTCACCAAGTTTCACACAGATCTAGTTGTTTCTTGGTTATTTGTTTCAGGCACATTGCCAGCTGGCTGGATCTGCTCCTGCTACAGAAAACAAATCTCTCCTCCATTTCTCACGTGTTACCAGTCTAACAAATAAACTACTGTCTGCATCTTATACTGATTCCTGCAAATGCCCCAGTCTTTCCCATGCAGAAAGCTTTCTGCAGGCTGGGATTTTTGAAAAGATGAAATATAACGGATTGGCAGCGTGTGGTCCTCAGAGCTGGCAGCGGGTATTTTTAGCTGCTGGTTTTCCTTAATGACGTTGACTGCCGGTGGCCATCACTAGTGGATTCTTCTGCCTTGCCAAGGGGAGCGTGTGGCTCTGAGATACAATTTAGTCTGTTTGCAGGGTCCCAGCCCTGGTTCTCAGGGAGTTCATAGGCACATCTTCATTTTTAGGATGCTCTGAATTTTAGAGGTGTTTGCATTGGGGTACAAGGAGAGAAGCGATTGTGCTGCCCTTAGCAATATGGGTTCCCTTCTGCCTTTGCCTGGGAGATCAGGTCAAGCTTTACAGCTTCTCACTGCACACCAAGATGTGGAATTTTAAAGCTCAGACATCCCTCCTTGGGAAAGGGAGCCGGGGGTTTAGACTTGTGATGACCCCAGAGGACAAAACAAGAAAAAAGGAGCTGGGTTATGGAGGCAGCTCATTAGATGTGCCCTCAGATGAGTGATCTTCCTATCAATAGAGGCATTCAAGAGGAGGATGGACTGGCACTTGCTGGGGATACTTGAGAGATATTTTCTGCATCCCAGAGGCATTGGTGCTTTCAAAGTTCTTCTAAGCTCCAGAGTCTGTGAGTCCATGTACCTGCCTAACTTGAAGAGTAAGATGCTGATCTAGAGAGGGTGTGGAATCAAACTCCCCTGGAAATTAGATTTGACACAGTACTGGGCTCGATAACTTCTGTCTGTCCATCCAGCTCTGCTTTCCATCTTTCTAGATTTTTCTGTGTTCTGGGGGGATGACAGATATGAGTCACATCCACGGGCTCTGTGCCCTCAGGCTTCCAGGTGAGTCTGGCCACAGGGCACCTCAGGAAGGTGACTAGAGAGAGGCAGGAGTGTGAGGCTGGGGTTCTGTTCTACCAGCTCTCCTGCTATGATGGTAAGACACATAGTGGGTGTGTTCCTTGCATCAAGATGGCCGACTGTCGGTCTCTCCATTCGTCCATTCCATGAGGTCACCTCCCACTCATGTCCCTTGCAGCCTAGCGAGAGTTCTGTTATTACCCTGA